>VZSR01003803.1:44716730-44962186 GCA_013398615.1 Brachypodius melanocephalos
GCCAGTCCCCTTATTTTATATGGTCTTTTTTAGAAAAGCATGATAGAAATGCTGTTTATTGAATTTGGGTCCACCAACTAGTTCTGCTTTTTCAGTTTCTTCTTTTAGAAATGGGCATGTTTATCTGAAAAGGCCCTTTCCAGGCTCTCTTTCGTGACTTTGAAAGGTTGCAGTTTGTGTATTTTCTCTTTTTATATTTTTCTTTTCTTTTGTGTACTGTTTTGACTGTCTGAGTAGATGGTGAAGTTTCTAGTTTATAGATGGACCACTGAACTCAGGAGAGTAAAGGAACAGCTTGTTTTTCTGGTTGTAAAGTCACAGAAGACTAATTACAGAGGTATAAAAGGTCATCAGGCTCAAGTCAGCTTTGAATTTGTGCAAAATGTCAGTAAAATTTGGCTTGCAGAAATGCAGGCAAATCAGATAGTTAGGTCAGTCTTTGTGGGTTGTGGGCACTAACTTGTTTGTCATCAATTGCAGCATGATGAGCTTTCCGACCTTGTCTGTAATGAAGTAGACTTGATTAAATATTATGAGAAAGGAAAATATGATATGCCTTTTGGGGGATTTTAGAAGCAGGGATGATCCTTTGCAGCTACATTTCTTTTTCCTTTATTCTGGAAATATAAATGGAGGAAATTGTTCCTCATGCTTGGTTGTCAAAAAGGACTTAAAGAAAAAAAGAATGGTGTCTCTGTTAGCTGGTACTCAAATAAAAGGAAGCTTTGTTGGTGAAGTTCAGGAAGGTGTTAAAGTTCTGTTTTCTGTTGATCTCGTGTGGGAACTGATTTTTGTAGTGTGCCCTTTAGTGTTATGCAGTGAAGTCTGTACAGCAAAATCTGGTTTGTGTCACTGTGTAATATAGAGAAAAAACTTTCTCAAGCAACAAAATCTGGATACTGAGGCTTTCAGAAGATTTTTGTACAATACAGGTTTGTTACTAGGCATGAGGAAAACTGGGGGATTGGATGATATTTTGGTGTAAGGCAGGGATGGTGTTTGCAGACAATGTTTTCTTTCCCAGGTTATAAATTGGGTGTAGTGGTAAAAGTGGGAGGCTGTGTCTCTTAGACGCTGCTTCCCTTACCGATGATGCCTTGTCTGTGCTCTGCTCTGGTGCTTACCATTAAAATCAGGGTTTTGGCTACCTTGGCATCAGTGCTGGAGGTAGCTGACCCATGGCACAAGATTTACCAAATGAGTAGCAATGTTAACAATGACTTCAATCCCCATTTCCTTCCAAATATGCTGTCCTGGAGTGGAGAGAAATTAATGATTTGGACCTTGCGGGGTGACTGAATTTGCCATAATGGAAGTATGTTGCGAAGCTATTACACTCCCATTTGACATGAGATCCTGCTGTTTTGTAGGGCTCTCTAAATTGCTGTTTCAAGTTCTCTCCCTCATTAGGAGCAAACAGAAGTGGAGGCTAAGTTGTGCAACCAAAGGGATCCTTCCCCTCCTCCCGTAGGTATAGGTCTCCCCAGAGCATCTATTTCTATAACACTAGGTATTTAGCTGTATAATACGCAAAATATTACAGAAATTCAGCAGCAGATGTGTCACATGGCCAGTTTTATCTGAGGAAGAGCTGTGACTTTCTGAACAGAGATATCAGTATCAAGCCATCCTTGTTTGAAACAGCTGTGCTTGAGTTCAGGCAGTGTGCTCTGTGTACAGCGGGAATATGGCATCGCTGCCTCAGGCACAAGCTACTCGAGCACCTGGGTTGTCTTCACAAAACATTGCTGGGCAGGAACACACATTTTTGTAGGTCAAAAGACGACTGACCTGTAAACTGGAACCGGTAGCAGTGACAGGAGGGAGTTGGTATTGTTGGATGCTTCCCTTTCTGATCTGGGGCTGCTGCTTCTGCTGGCCACCTCTGGCCATCCTGCGTCTTTCAGGCTTGATTATTGCAAGCCCAGTAGTTTGATGGCTGGTCACTAGTAATACTGATGACTCTGTCTCCTTAATCAAGGACCTTTATTTTCAGTCACCTGCACCACAGGCATGGGTCAAGAAGACATTTGTCAGTGTATTCCAACAGCACAAAGGGTCTATCTGCTCAGTAACCTGAGTGCATTTAATTGGCTCTTTCTGATCACGTCCGGCATTTTTCTATTGGTTACGCTCTTTGAAATAATTTATTTCTGTGCCTGGATTAAGAACCTGAGCTGCAGATGTTATGTGTTCACTCTTTCAATCTCTGAGTGTTATTTTTGGATGCGTCCCAGCCTCTGCCTCTCCACTGAACAATAGTAAAGGTGTTCCATGGGGACCTTTGCTAGCCTAGCAATGGAGCACCGGCAGGCTGCTCATTAGTCTTTTATGTCTCTCCTTATCAGTTTTACTGAGAAACTCCCTATCACTTTGGTTGCACATGTTAGAATAATTAGGCTTCCTGTTCAGCAGGTTTGTGTGGCATTGATTGTGGCCTGAAAGTTCAGGGGAGGGGAAGGATACCATTAAATTATATGAAATAGCAAGTATGTCTTTCTTAGTTGCCTTATTTCCTTTATGAGTTGGGTTTAAAACATATTATTGCACAAAGAGAGGCAGAAATCCCAAGCTGACTTTAATGCGACTTAAAAAGAAGGTGTTCTCCCTTGCATTAACAAATAAGTGAAAATAAATCTTGAATTTCTAAGAGGAAAAGAGGATGTGATGATTTCACTGTTCAGTTGGAAGAGGGCTTCACATAATTCAGAGACTCTGGGATCACAGCAGGTATCAGACAGACTTGGAGCATTTCCCTGGCCACTCCGGTCTTCCTATGATTATGGGAAGGAAGGATGGGATGTTGTTTGGGGATTAAGTTTTTTTTTTTTCTGTCCATCTCTCTCATATTTCCAATTATTTTGGAGTTTGCTGCTGCTTGTGGCTTACCATCGAAGTGAACTTAATTTGATTTGGTTTTATTTTGTTAATTCTCTGCAGTCTTATGATTGCAATAACAGTGATTACAGCTGAGAAGTCTCTGGCCAGCTATTGCTCTGTGTAATAGCAGTGTCTTTTTCAGATTAAGGAAAAATAGGATTTGTTTAGTTTGTTCTGCCTGAGGTTATTTTCTTAAACATCCAGGCTAAAAAGGAAGGTAAAGTTCTTGTAAAAGTAAGAATCTACAGAAGTTGTGTCAGTTTTTTTTTTTTTTCCTCAGGAGTTTCCTATTTTCCAGGAAATGTTTAGCGCTCAGGCTCTTAAAAATATGGAAAATATTAAAGGGAGAAATGGAAAGGGGGTATTCAGTTGCTGTACCTTTTGGAGAATGAAGAGTATATATAATTCTATGAACGAAATAGTCTCCATGCATTTTAGAAGTTAAACTTACTTTGCGTGAATCTGTGAGATTAGCCTCTTTGGCTAATATTCAGTCTTTTTCAATTTGAAGACCTCAGCTCCTATCTTATCATGGTGAGAAGTCCTCCTAAAAATCTCTGTTTTACACTGTGTTTGTAAGACTTGAACTTTAACACATTAAACATTCAACAGTGCTTTTTAAACAGAGGCATCAGTGGGTGCATGTGGGAAGATCAGCTGTGTGGTCATGCCATTGTAACCTGTGTTGTTCATTAGCCATTTTGGCTGAACTGATTGGTGTAATGTGAAAAATAACATTGTTTAATGTTTTGGTGCAGAGTGCCATTCTTCCCTCCTGTGTCCTTTGAAATGTTGATCATAATTTTTGGTCTTAAGAGAGAGAAGATACTAGAAACCATTAAAAGAAACATAAAATGAGCAAAAAGGAAATTGTATCTGTGGTGTGTGGTCAATAAATATTAAACTTGAAGCTAGCAAAAAATACTCTCAAAATGCCTCAATAGCAAATAAAGAAAGGAAAGACAAAGTGGATGGTGTGATAGTATTGCAGTGGAGAGAAGGGCAAGTGACTCTACCATTTGAATGTAAAAAAGATTTTAAAAGGCATTCTAATCAAGTGCTGCTCACAGCTCTGCTTTTAATAGTAATATTTGAATACTTAGATAAGTCACAAATGGCACAGTTCCAAGGGCATAGGATCCATTTGCCTAAAACATGTGAATTGGAAGTGAGTCTCTAAGTGAAGAATTTCTAAACAGACCTGTGAGAAAGGAGAAGTTGGTGGTGGTGACTTTACGGGGCAGGATTTTCCATCTCATTTTTTCCCCCCTATTGTTTACAGTTAAGGCTTGAAGGGTAGTGCTGTGCCTTTGTTTCTGAGGTTGTCTGTACCTCAGTGAACTGGTGGGCAACTTCAGCCATGCTAGGCAAACAGTGAAGCTTAATTAAAGTCTGAGTGGTGGGTAAAGGAGAGAAGTCACTGCAGCTGTTGCTGGAGGTGACCTGTGTTGGCTGTCAGCTGTCCCTGTGGCACATGGGGGGGGGAGGAAATAAATGTGGCACTAAGAAAGCCCTTTCAGAAAGTGAAATCCTTATCAAAAACCCTGCCCATATTGACAGCAAGCGCAATTTCCCCCAGTTATCTGGGAATGCTTCCTGGAGCCATGGGGTAGCGTGACTTCATCTAATGGAGTACCAAAGTGATGATGCAAAAGCAGGATATCTGCGTGTTTTTTAACTCCAGCTGTCCAGCTTTTAAAATGCAAATCAAGGACTATTTTACATTCTGAACCAAAACATTATCCACTGGGCAATGCCCTGGACTCAAGCATTTGTCCCTTAATTTTGTGTGCAGTGTTGGAGCACTGTGTGTGCACACGGAGGCACCAGAGGAGTCACTGAAGCAGTTTCTAGCTGTAAAGACGCTTCAAGGATCATTTGAAGCAATGGACAAGCAAATAACACTTGATGGTAGCTCTCTGCTTGAGAAAACCCAACACAGGGAAGCCATTCCTGTCTTCCTGAATGAAGAGAAAGGATATGATGGAGGCTAGCTAGGGACTAGTAGCAGCATGTTGCAAGTATATGACTGAAAAATTAGATCCCCATTGTGATGGGATAGAGTGTATGTGTGTTTTTCTACATCTGATGAGAAGAGGGAGCTCAGAAGAATTTTCTTTTTCTGGAACCAGGACATGTAGATGTTTCATTTTCTCTGCTGGTAAAAAAACCCTAAACCTACTCTATATATTCAAGAAATTCCAGACATGTATCTGAAAGCATGGAAACTGAAGGCAATATTTTTCTTAATTTTGTATTTGCTAGGGTTGCTTTGACTGCCTTAAATCTGTTAGTGGAATTTCTTTGGGCAGTACATAAAACTATTAAATTTTGTTTCAAAGTTCTTTTCCTCAAAAGTGAGAACAGTGTTTGAACACACATGCATTATGTAATGATTTGAAATATTTAAAGCAGAAAATAGGTGATATAATGAGAACAGCTAATACACAGAGTAAGAATAACTTATTAAAAGCTGGAGTAGTTGGCTGTAGAGATGGTGAGCTGTTTGAGCATGTACCACTCTAGATGGATATAAGTAACAGAACTACATTTTCCCCTTCCTGTGTCATGTAAAGAAAATAACAGCTAGGTATGCCTCTTCATCTTTGTATTTGAATTTTCTGCAAGATTAGTGTGATATGAGGATGTTTATAGCTGTGGGGTGAGAAACTGTCTGTCCTTCAAAAAAGCTCAGAAAATTTCAGTTCTGGTGTAAACATAATTCAATAGAAAAATTCCTGAAAAAGGGTCTTTGTTGTACTTTTCCGCCTGCTTTTGTCAAAACAAAATGCCTCCTCTAACCTGAACAAAGTTCTTTCCACTTAAAAGCACACCAGGATTGGAACTGATGCTTGAATATATACCATGAAGGGAAAATGGTAGCTGTAGATCTAAAAAATGCCTACAGAAAAATGTAAGATGTGTCTAGAAGTTTTAAAGCCTTGTATCTGTGGCAGTTTTGGGCTAACCTCAGAGAAGAAAGAATTTCAGAAAAAAAAGGTGATCTGAGAATGGTTCCAGCAGGGAAAATGTGATTTGGAGGCATGGAAGAGAAAATTAATCAAATAATAGCTCTAGCTCTTACAAGGAGATTGAGTCTATTAATGAAATTAATATCTGAACACTAATTATTAAACCAACCTAATGATATATATATATGTATATGTATATATGTATATATCATTAGGTTGGTTTAATAATGAGTTATATATACACAGAGAATATCTATATCTATATATATCTATCTCAGGACCTAAGAGGATGTTTTAAAATCAACAGTTTACCCCAGAATTGTTCTGCAGAGCAGTTTCCAGGAGTGGAATAAGAATACCTGTTTGGTTGGTTTTTTTTCTTTTTTTCTCATGGTATATTTATGTCACAGTAAGCAAACCCCCTTCACTCGTGTGCATATGTTTCCTGCTGCAATCAAGTGGCAGTTTGGCTCAACTCAGAAGAGTCTGAAATGTTCAAGAGCTGGATTGTATTGAATCAGCTGCGTAGAAGTTCCCTTAAGTCTTTTGGCAGTGTCTAACTTTCATGAAATAAAATACGCTGCAGCAATTTCTGGTTTGTGTGTATGTATGGATGTTAACCAGTGAGTGAGTTTATTCTAAGCATTAACTTGCTTGTTTATGGAAATCTGAACTTCCAGGTTAAATTGAATTGCAGTTTTGTCAGGAGGACAAGCTGGTCTGGTTGCTTTTGAATGTGTTTAAAGAAAGTTTCATAACCCCTTCTTTGGTATTCCTCCAGTAACGCCTGATCCTTTTTTTTATCTACAGAGTTTAAAGCTTGAGGGAACAATAAAGACTCAAATCAATTGGAAGTAATTGCAACTAGATCATCAGCATAGTTTTGTTTAAATTACAGTGTTTATTTAGTGCTCTCCTGTTGAGGAAGTTTAATCAAATTGCTTGTGCTCTAGAGGACTACAGGGAGCAATAGCAGTGGCCCAGGTGCTTCTTGTGAGGGCTCTATCTTTTATATATATATAAAAATATGTATACACATATATATATTTGTATTTGAGAAACAAAGATTTTTAATACCTGGTGCAGTGGCTGGAGTGTTTCCTCTGCAGCTTATGGTGGGGGCACAGGGATCCCACTTGGCTGTATGCTTTCCCAGTGCCAGTCTTGTTTTCCATAGATGCTCTTAAAACACCAAGAAAGAGGAGCTCTGCTTTTCATTTAAAGTTGCAGAACAACATAGGTGAAAAGAGTACTTTAAATACAGTGTGTAAGACTGTGTTAGTAACATGTCTCTGCTATTTTGGAATAGACTTTGGAATAGCCTTAGAAGCTCTTGGCTCTATGTTTATTGTTTGTACCTGTTTAAATGCGCTGTGTGCTCATCTGCCCTCCTTGGTGCAATATTTCACTGTGCAGAATCCTTAACCCTCAACGTTTGAGAGTGTCTGTGCTATGGGACAGCTTCACACTGTTTTCTTCAGGGAATAACATGGGATGGGAACAGTTGAAAAGCAAAAGTCTTGACCTTTGAACGAGCGGAATGTCATGGGGGATTATCCTTACCCAGTATGCAATTAGTTCATTGTAGAGGGAGAAACACTAACCCATTTCTTTGTGCCACTTTCTTTTGTCCATCCTTTATTTCCCAGTCTTCCACCTCCACGAAATTCCCATAGGCATAGACTGTTTTAGCAGTATTTGTGGGGGGTTTTTTTCTGATTCATTAATAAGGCTTAATTTCTTTCAGTGTAGAAGAAAAACTTGATGTAAACTGAGGTTCTGGGGTTCTATTTCTGTGTCATGTGTGCTGCTGTTGGCAGACCTGGGAAGAATAATTCCTCCTGTCTTAATTTTAACAACAGTTTATTGAGAAAAGCTCAATCAAAACAAAGCATACTGTTACCAAACTGATTAGGGAAATGTATTTGATCACTAGAAATTAATGAATCTATGGCTTTTCTACTATAAATAGAGGGAGAACAGTTTGCCATCTGAGTAATTCCATTAGTGAGGGTGGGATGTTACTGATGCTATTTTTTTCAGGTTTTCAGATGTTAAGGATTATTTGGTTTTCTCCAAACCTGGCTATATTGATTTTTTTGTTCAGTATTAACTTTGTTTTCCTTCTTGAATTTTACTCATGTTTTTCTTTCTCAACTCCTTTTTTAAAATGCAGTTACTATCTGTGACAGCATTCCATCATATTTATCCTTAATATCCATAGAATTCATCTTTTCCATTGATAATGTAAATGTAGTGAAAGGACACGCTGTGTATATATTTTATAAGTTTCAGTAAGCTTATAGCCAAAACTTCTTCTGACATAGAGTCCTGGAACTTGTTAGCTGTTTGTTTATATCTTCAACAAAAGTGTAAGTATGTAAGTTTTGAGTAATACTCTTTTTCCATTAGTCCTGCAGCTTAACAGTGAGGAAGGAATGCACATCCTTGGAGGCTCATCTGGCATTTTGATGGCCCAATAAAACCTCAGTTTTTTTGGCATGAAGCCTTTAAATGTAACAGATCTTGTATGTGATTGGTATGATTTAGACTGCAAATGGCAAGCCCAGATTTAGTCAGTTATCTTAATGGATGTTTTAAAGGCTGTTTTTTGCTCCCTTGTGGCTGAATACAGTCAGTTAAAAATGTTCTATGTGATCATCACAAGAATTCAAATTTAATGTTTTTTTAAAAAAAACCCTGTTCTTTGTTGTGTAAGTTCTACATATACTTTGTTCTGTACATATGATAAAAATGCACTGATTTTGAGACAGTTATCAACCATTAAAAGAATATGACTATTAATGATCTGATTTATTTAGATATTTATTTTATTCACTAGTTTTTTCCATAAAGAGAAATAATCTTTTTTTTCCCCCTGTGGATTTACAACTCAACACCTTCTTCTGTCATTTAACATGAGACACTTTGATCAGTAAACACCTTTCAAACACTCTATAATGGACAGTCCCTTACATTCTGAATGGTGATTACCCTTGATATTACCTGCTTAATTTTTTTCAGGGATTTCTAGGATGAGCTTCCTATTGTTTCTGTTGCCTGCAGAGCTGTTCTTTCAGTGATTGACGAATGTTTTAGGTAACTACAGGCTGGAACCAGTGTTAGTAAGGATCTTGGCAATGGGCTTTTCTGTATCTATAATCCAGTTCAAGGGTACTCCCTATAAGGACTCAAGTTTTTGTTCAGGCATCTTTCAGATGTCTGAAATACCACTACTTCCATTAAAAGGAAAAGAAAAATCTGCTTCATAGTTTGTGATCTTACTGTTGGGGACCTTTCCTGCTCATAAACTGTTTTGTTTCAAACTGCTCTAGTTTCTTCCTAAATCTTTAATCTTCCCACTCAGCTTGCAGACCACATCCCTTACATGCTCCCACACTTCATTATTTTGCAGATAGTTTGCTCTCTTGCTGCTGAGCTGTGTCGGTCTCCTCTGTTCCCTGGGAAGCTTTTCTGTGCCCTGGGTTGTCCCTTTCTAGAGCAGGGAATTGTTACCTGTGGGACAGAGCTCTTTAGGAGGACTCACAGTGAAGAGATTTTTCTTCCTGGCAGCTGGCTTTCCAGAAAGATCATGAGTAACCTACTTACTGGACCACTGGAATTAGATCTCTCAGTCTCTCTTCAGAATTTTAATAATTTTTATCTAACTGCTGTCTTCCATGATGCAGAAATATTAAATGCATTTGTTTTCTTGAAGTGTAATTACTCATTATTTTTATGCCAAGCTGAAGCAGTTTGTGATTAATAACTTCAAGGTTCCCTTTTGCTACCATATGCTTAGTCATTTTATCTGTGTTAGTAAGGCATGATGACCTATTTTGGTTAGTATGTCTGGCTTTTGAGCAGCAGGATGATAGCAGAAGCATATCTTGGAATTTCTTGGGTATGCTGGAGACAAAATAGGGGAGTAAAATACCAGAAATATTAGTTGAGCATGGATTCTGGTCTGTAAGATGTTAGAGGCCTGTTAGGCTGTTAAAGCTTTGTAGTGTCAGCCTTGTTTTTAAAAACTGTCTTTAATAAGGAGTTCATTTATGTACTTCAGATCATTTAAAGACCCTTGAAGCAAGCCTGACTTTACTACAGGAGTTCAGCAAGGTGTCACTGTGCCTTATATACATTAACAGAGGTTCTCTGCTTCCTGTCAGTACTGAGTTACTGAGACAGCCACTATATATATATTTTTTTTTTCATTAGGGGAATGCAGCGTTGAAGGCTCCTTACTGAATGAATCCATTAGGAGAGCTGCCTAAAGGGTATCTTATTTTTGCAGAACATGCAAAAAGTCAGAGTCACTTTGCAAGCTGAGGGCTGTGGTAACACACTGTTTATTTCCCTTAAAGCAATATTGCATTTGGTTGCTCTGCTGGTTTTTCATGCTTAGAATTTACTAATTGGGGGGAAAAGACTTTAAAAGGATTGAATACTCATACGCATACTTTTTTTTTTTATTACATTGTCTTCCATTAAAAAAAATTCTATTTTTTTTTCTTAACTTACAAGACCTAATGGCTTCATAGGTAGATGGTTTTTATCCATTTCCTCACCTTATGCACTTCAGAGAGATGAGAACAGAGCCATAAGCCTCCCAAACTGTACCCATAGTATTCCCTATCTGCCTGCTTACTAGTCCTAGTTAACTGCAAGACTCATGCTTCTTTGTGGAAGGATGAAAATGTCAATTCCTGAGTGTATGGCTGCTTTGTTTAGTAGCAACCTTAGTGCTTTTTCTGGAAGTTTCATTGAAAATTGACTTGGTGAACAAAGATGTGTGATTCACTTAGGCTGAACTTTGTGAGTGAAACAAGAAAAACTGTATGGGCTTGGTAAATAGGGATGAAAGCCAGGATTCATCAGAGCAAGCCCAGGAGATAATGTGGGTGATGAAACTGCAGGGTTTGGCCTTGAACACAGCTGATAACCAAAGGGCAGGAGCAGTTTATCTGCTGGCCATGGGATGCTCCTTGCTATATTCCATATGCTGAGAATAGCGTGGATTTCCTAAGCATGCCAGAGGTGATCCAGGGAAATCTTTCTGTGAGAAGGGGAGAATTAGGGCTTGTGAGACACCTGTCCATGGTGTTCTTGTGGCATTTTGCTTTACATTTTCGTTTCTTGCCTACATCCATCATCCCTTATTGCAGAGATGAAGTGTGTTGGTAGTTTCTCAGTACTGTTGTACGGTTACTGAGCAAAAGGAGTTCCAGTTCTGTACCGAGTAGGGCTTATCAAAATTATTACAAGGCTAGAAACATTCTGGTTTGTATTTAGTGTCTGTTTTAACATAGTGAGGTTTTCAGGGCCTTTCTGGTGTGAATCTTTTATTCTACACATGAGCTGCTGTGTGCAGCTTGGCTGCTTGCACACCTTTCAGGGATTGCTCACACCTCCCCTGAAGAGTCAGCCTGAACTGTTTCAGTTCAGACTTGCAGCTGGTACCACAGTCATTGTTTCCTCTTTGGTACCATTCTGTAAGTACTTTGAAAGTTGACATAAGTTGCCTCTGTACGCCCTTCCCTGATTTCCCAGAAACATCACTTTTTCCAGGCAGAGGTATTCCAGGTGGTGTTTCTTGGAGGGGAGTGAGGAAGAACTTCCATGCCTCTCATTAGGTAAATGGGCTCCCTTCCAACACCTGCTCCTTCTCTGCTTTATTCCTGGATAATCATCTCCATATTCCAGCATTCTTACAGGGAATTTTTGCAGAGTTGGCAGAAAATTTGGATTATGTGCATCAAAGCTTGAAACACAAGAAGAATTTCAGGTATCTAACTGAAGACATCACATAAATTAAGTATCTCACAAGCTTAGTGTCTTTTAGATAATTAAGGACTTCTTGGTATTTCAGTATATTTGAATATTAGTGAATTGAAAAATTAATTATGATCCTGAAATCTTAATCTCTCTATATAAAATCAGTCATTCTGTTTTAAACAGTCTTGTTTGTGGTAAAATTTTGCATTTTTTTTTTAAATTTCCTCTGATGCATTTTTAGAGTTGACTTTTAAGGCATCTTAGTGATTTGAGTTTAGTTCCTTCCACGTGCTGTAGTAAAACCAGCATTTTGGTATAAAGAAACAAGTTCTCTATTAATTTCTAAGACAAAAGGTTTTAGAGCAGTACATATAAACAAGATGATGTAACACTGAAAAAGTGTGTAAATGCAGTTAAACCTATTGGCTGTGGAAAAAGAGATAGCCGAAGTAAAGGCAAACACATTATTAAATTGAAAATGAATCTTTGAGATTTATCAGCTAATGGAAATAGACTTCTACAGGAAAATGGCGACAGCAATTTTAATGTAAAGTTTTTTTTTTACCTGATGTGTTTGGTGTTCAGTAATGACTTAAGTCCTCTGTTTATTTTGCTTTAATTTGAACCAAAAAATTATCTAAAATTAAGAATAATTAAAAATATGATCTTGTGCTGTCTCTCTCCTTTTTTTTTTTTTTTTTTTTTTCTCAACCACATTTCTTGTCTGGCTAGTAGAGTATGTATTAAGTCGTGGAGAGGAGTGGAAAGGAACACTGCCAAGGTGCAGAGTACAACATAAGGTTATCTTTCTTACATGATGTAAAGGGCACTTGCGTTAAAAGTTCTGCTTTGGGGTTTTTTTTGGTGTGTTTTGGTGGAGTGTTTTTGGTTTTTTGGGGTTTTTTTTAATATTACATGTGGTTTTGCTGCAGAAAAATAATCAGTTCTTGCGAAGCAAGGCTCATGACGTTACTGCTACTAGTCCTGGTCTAGAAAGTTCAACATCTTAGGAGATGGAAGATATACTTCCAATGTGCTTATCTCTGAGAAATTTTCACCTCACTTTCCCCTGCAGGCTGCTTTGTGCATGACTGGTTGTGTATTCAGAAGAAACTTGTCCCCTGCACATGGGAATTTGAATTTCCTGCCATTTACCATGGTGGGGCGAAAATGAAATAAACTACAAGCAGATTCTCCTCCAAACCACAATTCCTGGAAACTGTATGCTGTTGTGAGCATGTTTATTTTCAGCTTTTCTTCCTTGCTGTGATAATCTCAGCTTTTTGAGGAAGGGAGCAGACAGTTTATTTAAAAACCTGTTATAGCAAAATGTCATTTACATAAGCCACAGTAGATGCCTTCATGCTTCTGAACTCTCTTTTCCTTTGCAGAAACTAGTAAGGTTTTTATGAGTCTGATCAGAGGGTACCCTGTAATGTTAGAGATACTTCGGTAGAAAGGCAAGACTGAAAACGCAAACATTTCTCATATACACTTAAAGGAGGGCTCTGCTTGAGCTTTCCTTTTCAGAGTGGTTGGAGCCCAGTCCCGTGCTCAGATGCCACTTTTGTTTGTAGTCAAAGGCTGTTTTGCCTTCAGATCTTAGTGAAGTTGAAGGATAAAGACATGTTCTTGGTGATGTGATGGGCCTTTGCAGTGTTTTTTCATGCACTTGTTCTCCTCCAGCCAGCTCCTTCCCTTGTGGTTACATCCAGGCCTTATCTTTACCTTATTGAAAACTTTTTAGGTTTTCTTTGGATATTACTTGATACTTGTTTCCATTTCTTTGTAAGGTTTGTTTGAAAAATACAAGGATGATAAGGTGCTGAAATTGGAAACATGAAAAAAACTTGGGGTGGTGAAAAATACCAAGATGGATGAATATATATCTTAAGAATAGCTTCAAAGGGTTTCTGATACATAGGAAATTGTTAAGGCTGATTTCTGATTGTATGTGTTGTATGGAAAGAGTTAATGCTGAAAGCATGAGAACATGGAACAAGGTAATAGTGGCCTGAGAGGGAAAAGCTGGTATCTTCCTCTTGTAACATAGTTTTAAAATATCTTCTATTTGGACCAAACAGTTGACCATAGTAATGAGGTCTGGTTTTCCTGAAGGTGTTATGCTTGCCATAAAAATCCCAGGTGGTGGTGCATGACTAAATCAATATAATTCTGGGTGTGTATAGGAAAGTACAGGTCACACATTTTAATGGCCTGTTTCTGTCCTGTTTGACTGGTTGCCTGAAAGTGGCTCCAGAATAAAATTTACCTGCTGCTAAACAATCTGGAGTCATATATTCTGATCTGTATCTAGCACTGAGGATCTAGCACTAGTACTACTTACAGAGTAAGTATTCATGGAGACATGCCTCATTTTGTTTATTTGAAAACAAAGCAATGCTGCTTTTATTTAAGAAACAGTCTCAGAATTAGTGGTAGTTGAGAGTTATGCAAAGAGAAGTGAGGTACCAAGAGCTAGACCAGAGCTGTAGCCCAAACACTTTTATGGTTTTGCATAATCTCTAGATAAGGCAGGGTGTCGTGGGAATGCAGTGTCACCAGAAGAGGTGGAGAAGCAGTTGTGTGATGTTGATGCTCTGGATGGAGCTGCACTTTGGTGAGTGTCAGTGTTCTGAAATCACGGTGGAGAAGTAGGGGTGAGTCACTGCATCAGTCATTTTAGTGCCAGTATTAAAATTTTTGGGATAATCACTGAGTGGAGACAAGTAAACCCAAGAACATGATAAAATAAGCACTAACAGATTTACTGTCATCTGACAAGCGGTGCTGATATCTCAGTGAAGAGTTGACCTCTTTGCACAGCAGCATAAGGCGTGTTGGTGGCTGAGCTTTGTTGTTTAACAGGCAGCTCAGATGTATCCCAAATCATGCCTGAGATATCATTGGTGTTATCTTTGGTGCAGGAGGGAAAACGTGGGCAGATGTTCTGTTGCAAGCCTATGATGGGAGCCAGTAGGAAGCAGCTGTGGTTTTCTGTGGTTCACATAATCAGGCTGCACAGCTGAGAGTCTTGGGCAGTGGGTGAGGAGGATCTCCAGTCCCCCAGGCTTCAAATGGTTTGTGCAGAAGAGGAGAGCCACCACACACAGTGGAACTTATGGGGCAGCTGAAATGGCAACCCAATACAGTGTTGGAACAGATTGGTTGATTTCTTTGAGTTTGAATTTTGGGGGTTTTTTTAAGTTCTGTGTGTCTGTATGCAGAATATAAAAGTGTGAGAGGCAGTGTGTGAAGCAGAGCAAGAATGCACAAAGCAAGAGAGAGCTTGTTGATTAGCCTGCTGTCTGGAAAGAGATTTCAAGCTGGGAATTTCTGCATGACTGATTACTTCTTCCCCAGGGAAGGATTTTCTCTGGGTTTCAGCTCAATCAGTTTCCCCCAAGAGAAATAACATACGTACGGTCTAAATATTTTCTAGTTACTCCAGCTAAAAATGGGGGGTGATAGTGAAAAATGCAAATTCACTTCTCTCTGGAAGCTCACTTTCTGCAAGGAAACCAAAGTTTATATACTTTTTTTAAAGGCACTTTAAGCATGTTTTTATCAACAGGTGAGAAATGCAACAGAGTGGCTGCTCTGCATGAACTGTAATTGTATTTATAATGTGGTGGTAAGGCTGCGCAAGTGGGTAAATATCTCATCGTATGAGTAGGTGCATAATTCTGTTAGTGCCTCATAAATCTCATCAAGAGGTCATTTTCCTGACATCTCCCAGATTCATAGTTTGCCTGACAGCTGTTTTAGTGATGAGAGCTATGGGCATGGCAGGGAACATGAAGGCAGAACAGACTTTAATGCTGTTTTGTAGTGCCTTCAGTTTCTAAATCTCTGCAGAAGTAGAGTGGCCTCTTTTCTTCTTCCTCCTTTATCTTCCTCATCCCCTTCTGCTGCTGGCTTCTGGGAAGTGTGCAACTTCTCAAATGACTTTCAAATTCCCCAGCACAGCACCGTAATTGAGCTCAGCCACCTGAAATGGGGGACAGAAGCTCCTCTTGTATAACTCAGCTCTAATGAGGTTTTTCGTACCAGGCCACAAAACAGAAGTAGGTAAATCTGATTGTTTGATGTAGGCAAAATTACAGACTTCCTAGACCTAACCAAGTCGAGAAACATGAGGCATAGCTGTGTTCATGTAAGAGGAACATGTTAAAAAACAAGCACAGCTCTCCAATAGGAAGCAAATCTTTGTCTGACTTGTGGCTTCAGCAGGTGCTGCTTATGCATGTTCCTTCTCAGAACACTGGGTTTTCCAGCAATGAAATTATTTAGCCCTGATATTTCCAGACAGAGGTCTGGCTGAGCCCAGCATTCCACCTCTAATAATAGTCAGTAGTAATACTTATGGGGGAAAGTGTTAGTAAAACAGTGATCCCAGCTTTTAGAAGGCTGTAGTTCAAGGACTTTGAGCAAGAAAGTCATGTCTGTTCCTTTGTTTAACAATCCTTGACAGATTTTCTTTTGTGAATACATCTAGCTGTGTATTAATGCATTTAAAATTTTTGCCTTCATAACATCCTGTGACAATGCCATTAATTGTGGAAGGGGAAAAGTACCTCCTTTTCCTCTTGTTTTTAAACAAGCTGCCTGATAAACTTCATGTTATACTGCCTAATTCATTTATTCTGAGACATGATTTCCTATTTGCTTTCTCTGTAGTACCATTCATGGTTTTATGTCTGTCATTTTATGCATCTTTCCTCTTAATCTAAATGCACTTGTTTGCTTAGTTCTCCTTAGGTTAAAGTTGTTTCAGACCTCCCATTGTTGTCTCTTTGAATCTTTTCTTGCTCAGCAGAACGCTTCTCTGAAAATTGCTTGGTGCAGCATCTCTAGGTGCAGAGCTACTGTGGTGTTTCCTGTCAGGTATCTCTGAGCTGCTCACTCCTGCTGCTCCCTCTCCCCACCAGCACTGAACTTTGTCATCTGTGAGTGTGTAGTTCCTGACTTTAATTAAATTGCAGGGTTTCCATTCACTATATTGGCTGTGACTTTGTGGTGTGTGTGAATAAATACCTGACAAATCTATCTGCAGCTCAACACAGTGAGTTGGTTTTGTAATTTTGCTGCTTTCTCCATTTTTCACATAAATAATGAATGTATTGAGTAGCACAAATGCTAAACTAGGGCTCTTGTGAAAACTGGTGATATATTCCTGTGCTGTTTCTTTTAGTCTAACCAATTGTTAATTCACATGAGGACCTTCCATTTTGTCCCATGACAGTTCAATTTCTTTAAAAGCTTGTGGTGAGAGACATCATCAAAGGTTTGTTAGAGATCCAAGCATGTTGTACATATCCTACATACCACACTTCCCTGTATATGTCATGGCAGGTTTGTAAAAGAAGTCATGCCATGATGACATTCCTCTGTCATGTTTATTTGCATACCTGCTAATCTGTTCTACAGTTTCTATCAACTTTCTCACTGTAGAAGTGAGCCTGTAGCTACCAGCCTGTTGTTCCCTGGAGTCCTTTTATTGAAATTGGCAGTACCTCCTCAGCTTTTTATCTCTTGTTTTTTGAGTTTGTCTTGGAGGGAAGCTGGGCAGCATGGTTAATAGTTCTGTGGTGGTATGAAATGCCTTCAAAATTTCTGGGTAGGTAGCATCTAAATCTGGTGACCTGCCATTGGTCCTAAAGTCTGCTCTAATGTTGCTGTGGTTCTGACAGTCTTGTGTCCGTACCATCTTCTTGCTCCCATACACACCTTGCATTTTCCTGAGTTTGGGGAGAGTGGTGGCCAGTTTGTCTCCATTGTCCCTTGGCCCTGCTTGGTAGGTGAGCAGGCTTTCCTTCTGTGCCCTGAGTGCTTCCCATGTGTGAAACAGGAGCTGAAAAGGAGGAGGTTGCTGGAAGGCAGCAATATACAACCATGGGGGGAGCACCTCTTTCTATCTCACTCCTAGTTTATGTTGGTTTAAGCAAGTCCAGAAGCCATGGCAATACTAATAGATAAACAGGTATGAATTGGCATTTATTGCATGAGTTAATTTGCATGGACAGTGTAGTTGAATGTAATTGTTTACAGTTCTTGCCACTCAGAACAAATCTCAGTTTCAATTAAAAAAACTTACACAAATTGCTTTTTTCAAATTTTTGGATTGATAATGGATTTATTTAGTATACTAATGTAAAGTGTTCTGTTTTGGATTGTATTCATAACAATCCTGAGTTGTATTCAGGATTTAAATACAATTCTTCAGATGTTTAAGACATTCATAGAATTTCAGATCAGATTTAAGGGGAAGATGTTTATTGTTCTGAAGAGCTGATGTGTGTTTTGATTTTGAAGCAGTTCACAATTGAATGTTGCATATTAATTCCTGCCATTTGATCTTCAGTATTTGTAACAGAGATCCTCAGTCATGTGCAAGCTCTGTTTTTGATGAGGATCAGACTTAGCCTGCCATGCCTCTAATGGCTTTCTGACTGTTTTACTGCTTTTTACTTCATGTAAAGAAAGAGGTAATTCATTGTTCTAGTCTTAGAATACTGGAGATGAGGCAGCAGCACTCTTCTCTTTCTCTTTTACCGATTTCATTTCCCCTTTTCTTCTGTCTTTATGTACGTGGTTGTTTTTTGTTGTTCTTCAGTTTGTGGGCGTGTCCCCATGGTTTTCCTTAATTGCTTTTTGCTCTGACTGCAGGCTCCTGGCTTCTGTGTGTGTGAGGTTTGTGCAGCCGTTTTTATCTATATTCTGCCTTTTTCAGTGGCTCCTGCATCAACTTCCCTCCCTTGAATCAATTGAGGTAATGTGGCGTGGTGTTGCTTAGCAATGCTGGAAGCTGATACCGCCTGGGTGATGGCTGTGCTCTAACAGCACTGAGCAGGAGAGACTCTACCTGTCCTCTGTGGTCTGTGCAGAGAAGAAACCTTGCATTTTCTAATGTTTTCAGCATTCTTACCTTTATGTGTTTGGGTGGGGTTTTTTTCCTTGAATGATGCCGAGTAACATTTTTAAAGACTTTGAGATGTTCCTCCCCCCCTTCTTCCTGACACATAAAACTTGGTAGCCTGTAGAATCAAAATATAATTGGGATGTCAGTCTTCAAAGAACTGGGTATCTAATTATCTGTCTTGAGATAGGTATGTTTTCTGTCTTCCTCCCCTACATACCAAGCAAAGCTGTTGTGAAGGCAGAGCTGAGCATTGTAGGATGTTTCAGTCCTCCAAAGTGGCATAGACTGGCAGCCAATCTGGCATGCATGACAGCAGATTAAAAACCAGGATGAATTTAATACCACCAACCACATAAGAATTTAGAATGAGCTATTTTGGCAGCAGATATAAAGGTGTTAATGGAAGTTATTAGCTCTTAAATATTTCTTTAAAGTGGTTGAAATTTCTAAGTTTTCAGCTGTGGGTAGATTTTTTTACTCTCATTTAAATGGCAAAAGAGTGAAGTATTGTTTCTTCCAGCTTTCTTGTTTTGGTATTTTTTTTACAAAGCCAGGGGAGTATGCATTAAAAAAAAAAATCAAACTGTCTGCTTGCTTTCTTTTTTCTTCTTTTTAATAAGAAGCACTAGAAAATTACATATATTGGAATCAAATATCTTTGAGGCACATTTTTACCAGGTGGTTGCTCTCATTTTCACAAAACACTGAATAGCATGGGAGATAGCCCCATGTTTAAGTTGTAAGGTATGATAACTGTGAAGGTATTATTTTCCTCTTTTCAACCAATCAGAATACAAACCAAAGTTTTTACTTGAAATCCTGGGTAGAAGACAGAAGGGGTGTTCTCCATCAGCCTGGTAGGAGCGTGGACCCTGACATCTTTGCTTTCTTTGATGGCAGTTATATTGACTATATCCGAATAGGAGGGATAAAAACTTGGTCAGACTCAATTTCTTTGTTTGTTTCATACAATAATGTTTGTTCTTCAGTAAGCACAAGCTCACCATTCTTTTGCAAAAACTCTGTCTTGGTAGAGTTGGAAAGCTTGCAGGCTCCTTACAGAGTTCTTACAAATTTTGTGTACAGTTAAGCAAAATAATTGAGTAAACAATTGCAGCCCTCAGGTACTTGGTACCTGCTCTGTCAGTGCTGCTGCCAGATCTCCTGTTCCTTTGAGCCTTAACCCCAGCACTGGGCTGCTGGTGGGGTGGAAGAAGGGTAATGGTGGGAGGGGGCCATGGACCTCCACAGCTGGATCGTGGGAGCCCAGCCTGAAGAATGAACCTGGGCACCAAGGGTTCACTTGATAATGTCAAATTACACCCAGAAGTCAAGGATGGTGGAGGTGGAGAGATGCAGTCTGGAGGCCAGTCCCTCCTCAGTGCTTTTATTGGGACTGTAAAGGATTGCTTATGAGACATGGGATTGTTCGATGGGTCGGTCTCTCTGATCAGCTGCTCCTGCCTCTCTTAACCAGTAGTTTTCATAACCAACAAATGCATTTCCAGTAGCCTGATAGTTTATTCATTTCTGGTTTAGACCATTTAATCCATAGTATGGAGTCATTTATCCTTGTCTGTAAAGAAACAAAACATTGAGCTGGCGAGGGGATTTTATAGCAGGTTCATTGCCATGGTTTCAGACAGCCTTACATAGCCTAAAAATAGATTCAGTAAAGAATATTCTCTTCCCTTCCCTGCCTCCCCCAGCTCTAACTAATTGGAATTTCCTTTTTTGTTTGTATATTTTTGTTGTTGCGGGTTTACTGACTGACAGGTCAGGCAAATTTGTTTGATGTTTTGTTTTAAAGAGGAAAGTTCATCCTAGTGTGTAATACATTGGGGAGTGACTTCAATGGAAGCGTGCCAAGGCTATGCTCCTGCCTCCTACACTTCAGTAATGCCCCTCTGGTAGACTGCAGCTCATTACAAATAGTCCAAGATGTGCGAGGGACCATCCTGGGCATACCTTGGATAATTATAATTTTGACATTGCCTTGTGCTGAGCAGGGGGAATGCAGAGAGTACGTGATGATGTGCCTTTAGCAGCCTGCACTTCTGCCTGAACAGCATCCTCTTCCAGAGTCCGGCTGGCAGCTTTACTGTGTCTCCTGCAATCCCACAACCAGGATGTTGCAGACAGGTTAAGGATCATAGATGTAACTAGCAGGACAAGTTTTAAAATGCTGCTTTGTGTACAGCAATCCCTGGGCTGCAGCTGCAAGGAGCTAGGGGAGGCAGACTGGGTGACCTCTGCTTCTCCTTCTTGGTGTCCTTGCTGAGATAGCATCAGAGCTACACAGCCTTGGCTGGCGTGCCTAGAGCTTGGGCATGGCTACACTACCTCGGATTGCAGTGTTGTTTGTCTTTGAACGTCAGGGACATGGAGGTGGAACACAGCTTGGCTATTAATGCGGTCTCCTCTGATGTGTACTGGCTAAACTATGTTTAGCTTCGGGTTGGGCAGTTGAATTTCTCCCCCCTGCCTTCAACAGAGGTGTTGACCGCTTCTGTTAGCGGGAGTCCAAGACGCTTTTAGATCTCTCCCCTCAGACAGGAAGGGCATGGGTTGGAATCACACTGATGCCTTGGATTTCCTGCATTGCTTCCTGTTGAAATGCTGGGCCAGAAGCTAATGGTGGGGGGGGAATACTGCACTTGATGTTCCACTCCTGAGGCTCGCAGCGTGCCTATTTATGTTGGAAAGCAAGTAAATAACCTCACAGCAGCCTTATCAACTCATGCTTTAGTGTCAGGGTTTGGAGTGAAGGGAAAGTGTCCTGGGTTAAGTTGCAAAGAGGTCTCTTAGTAGGTTGTTTGGTGACCAAGGTGTCGTTCTGCTGATCCATTTCTCATCACCATTTTTCTTTGACTGCCCGAGAGAAGCTGCAGTAAGTTTATTTGTTTGTCTGTGTTGCTGCTGGTACTGGGCTTTTTCTTTCTTCTTGCTGCTGCTGCTTTAGTGGTCAGGGTGCCTTGAACTTCCTCAGTAGGGACTGAATGGGGAAGGGCTGATGTGATGTCTCGTTGCAAATATGTTAGTGAATGGACTGCAGTGTATTGCTAATTCCTCCTCTTCTTGGTTTATTTACTGGTTGTAAATACTTTCAGACTTTCCTCTGTTTCTGAATCAATCAGAGTTATGTCTTCTTTGTCCATGTGCTGTGTTGGACAAAATTTGTGTATTTAGGAAGAAGGTGGTACCAGATAGATAGGATTGCTTAAGGTACAACTACTCAGAAGAGGTGAAACCTTTTGAAGTCTTTCCTGTTGCTTGTATGCTGTGCTGCTTTGTGTTTGGCAGCTGCAGCATGTGCCTATGCTTCCCTGCTCCTCCCTGTGATACTCTGTAGTTTTTGTATGCCTGTTTTGGCACCTGGAGAGCAGAAGAGCAGCCCCCAAGTAGAGATGAGGGAAATGTGCCTTCTCAGCCTTCCACAGAGGCATGAACCTGCCTTGGCTTGTTCATCACCAGTACAAGACAGGTGGGTCAGGTTGGTTGTTTCTTTGTTCTGAAGAACATCTCTTCCTCTTGGAGGGGAGGTGAGTTTGCCATCATTTTGGAGGATGCACACTGGGATTTTCACAAAATACAGAGGTTCCTGGTTCTGAGGGGTAGCAATGCATTGTTTTCATATTTGGTGATTTTTTTTCAATGTCCCAATCCAAACGTAAGCTGAAGGAGTTCCTCTAAGGATGAGAGCATGACTATCATCTCTGTTCAGTGATGTGCTTCCTGGGGAAAAGTGCAGACAGTTTCCTGCAGGCCAGCCCAGATTGCAGAGCCCAGCCATGTTAGTGACCCTATGAAAATATAATCCTGTCTGATGCTAGAGGGGAAAGTTTTCCATACCTGGTAGATGTTTAAATATTCTTTAAGTGGACTACCTTTCTGCTGTGGTGATTTAAACCTCTGAAAATACTCTATGCATGAATTTTCATAAAATAAAACAACCTGCCTAATATTAGATCGATGCACGGTAGATGATCGTTTCCTTCTCTGCCCATCTGTCCTATGCTTATGTCATTTTACATCCATTTTTGTTCCCTCCAACACTTCTAGCCGCTTCCCTGCTCTGCTCACTGGGCACCAGTGTGCTCCACATGGGAAAGCTTCAGTGTGTGCATGCTCCTGAAGTGTGCTGCCTTTGCATGAGTATTCACCTCCTCCACGGAAAGATGAAGAGACTGGGATGTGTGTGACTGGGAGTGGTGGATGGCTGGAATCAGACAGAGGGTGTGTATATTTGGAGGAGCTCTCAGGTTGTTGGTGCATCTACAGGAGTGGAAAAGTTGGGGGCGAGGTGAAAGGAATGCCAAAAGCTAATCCTATACTGTTTATTTTGTCTGGGTAATGAGGTGTAATTTGAAGGTAGATGCTTCACTTGTAGACCTTGTGGGAATTGAAATATTCATATTCAGGAGTTATGAAAATTAGGGATACTGTTTTCTGGACTCTCAAGGTAATGCCAGTCATGAGTTTTGCTTTCTTTAAAATTCACATAAGAAGTTAATCCATCTTAATACTTGGAATATCATTATCAACAAGATGCTGTTTAAAGAACATGATTAATATTGCAAAGCAGAAGTTCATAATGTAAAGATGTAATTCTTCCTTTTTGTGATTTACAACACAAGTGTAATTACTTTGTTGCACTTTCCTCACATAAGAATCTTTATATTATTTGTTGGGTGTGGTTGTAGTTCTCCTACTGCAGGGCACTGTTGTCTCTTGCACTGTCTGTGAGAAAGCTCTTGTTCCTTGCCTCTTGCAGGTGTTGAAAGGGAAAGGTGGCTCAAGATGGTGATGGCCTCCTGCTTTTAAGGAACTGGTCTCAGTTCTCAACAGAATTCCCTGCATTGTTAGAAGTGATTCAAACACACAGAAAATGGCTAAACTCTTGATAAGATTGAGAAAATTAGCGAGAGCTAATTTTCAGAAAGCCTCATGCTCCTGGATGTGGCCTACAATCCTGTCTAAAGCAAGCTGTGGGCTGTGAAATACTTGAAGCATAATTTGGCCCTAAGAATCTCGCTTTACACGTACAGAAGCAGTGGGTTTGCATTCCGTTTGACTTGGATCAACAAATGGATTAGGACCCCAAACTCCTAGTGGAGCCAGTATCTATGTGTCTTGGACACTTGGGTTTTCTGTCTGTAATTCCCCATCCAGGCAGTAAGGATGTTGTGATGCCTCCTCCTCTATCAATCGTGAAGTTAGAATAAGTACTTTTCAAGAGAGTAAATCAGCCTCCTCTACAGAAAGCACAGAAAGATGATTGTTAATTCTGTCTTAACAGTAGAGTTCAAGGAGTTAGTAAGCCTTAAGGATAGATCAGGGTGGAAAAAAGAAATCCTGAGTGCTTCCTGTAACAGGCTGTGCCTTCCTTGTGCAGTGAAATAGGCAGAGTGGTCTTTGGCAGATCCAGGGAGGGACATTGGTAAAGGTTATGGTGTGCAAGAACAGGAAAAGGGTAATTTGTTGTTTGATGATATACTTGAATGCAAACAATTCCTGATTCTCATCTCTTTCTTGTGCAGTATCCCTTTATTTAAAGAGGAAAATGAGAATCTGTTCTGTTTGAAAATGAAAGCTGCCATAGCAGCTGTAGGGTTTACACTCTTCAGTGGGGATTTCTGGCACTGGGGTAAGAGATGGGAGCAGCAATGGGAGCAGACAGTCGTGCTCCTCTGCACTGCTCTCACCCTGAGAGGAGACCTCTCAGTTATTGTGTACATGCAGGATAGGGCTGTTGATTTTGGTCCCATCTCTGGCAGGAAATCATAGAATCACAGAATATCCTGAGTTGGAAGGGACCCACGAGGGTCATTGAGTCCAGCTCGTGGCCTTGCACAGGCCAGCCCTGAGAATCACACCATGTGCCTCCTGAGGATGTTGTCCAAATGCTTCTTGACCTCTGACAGGCTTGGAATCAATCCGGAGGAATCTGTTAGGAGTAAAGCCTGATGTCATTGTCCATACACAAGGAAATAAGCTATTTTCTATCAGACATGACATACTTCCCCCCCCACCTTATTTCTCTTGCCCTTCCTGACAATCCTTTTCCACATTTTGGGACATGTCTTCAGTTTTGGCTTCCTATTCTCTTACCTTTCACCTGCAGTTTCACCTCCCTTGCAGAGTCATTGTCAGACACCTTGCCTGAATGAGTGCCCCTTCCCCATCCTTGTCCAATTTTGGTTTTGCGTTTAGTCAACTTTTTTTCCTTTTTCCTGCCTTGTTTTGTGTACTGCCTGGAGATCCCTGGCTCCCTTCCCTGCCTGTTGCGCCTGCTCTCTCTCCTGTTTTGGGCCCTTGTCCCAGTCTGTTCCTGCGTCTCCCTCAGGTCTGGCATTTGTCCCTGCTGCGCTCCAGATGCACTCCTTTCGCTTCCTTGCTGCCCGGGTGCCGGCAGACTGGCCACAGCCAGCACAGGAAAGAGGGGCTCCCTCTGCTCCGGGGCCTGGATCTGCTCCAGAGCCTGGCCCTGCTCCAGTTGGGCAGCCATGGGAATGAAAGGAGTCCTGGGCTCCTCTGTTCCCAGGTTGGCGCGTGCTCGCCCGCTCCGTGGGCAGTCCTTGGGTTGCCATTGGGAAAGTGCGCGACGTTGGAGAGCGCTCGGCAAGGAAAGGCTCCTGGAGATCCTGGTTAGTGACTCTCTAAAGGTCTCTCCTGCCGAGAATGTGCTGTGTGCTACCATCGGATATGGGTACAAAAACTGATTTCCGTGTTCAGCATAATCTAAAGTTACTCGAGACTCAGGAGCCAAGAAAGGAATATGAGGAGTATAGGATGTTCTCCAAGG
Organism: Brachypodius melanocephalos; assembly: GCA_013398615.1. NCBI lineage: Eukaryota > Metazoa > Chordata > Aves > Passeriformes > Pycnonotidae > Brachypodius > Brachypodius melanocephalos. Next base: position 44,742,085 of record VZSR01003803.1, read on the forward strand.
GAAGGAAGAGCAATCTAATACCCAGCGTGCCTGCTTTGCCCAGCACAGCAGTGTCCTCTGCCGTGCTGCTTTACTGGGAGCCTTTATTGAGTGAGAAGACCTGTTAAAATCTTCCAGGCAGCATTCACATTGGATCGTTTGAAATGTATTTTTTGTTATGTCCCTCTTTCTGCTTGATCTTTCACTGTCAGCTTCTGTCTCTTGATATCTGAGTTTTTAAAAAGGATCTGAGTCCTACACCTCTCTCTCTCTTGCTTGGATTGTAAAGGCTGTTTTGGAGTGTTGCTTCCAATGACATTTTGAGGAGGTGGGTGCAGACTGGTGGGCTGGGCAGTATTTCTGCTATCTCTCCTTGCCAATGCTGCAAGGAAGAGAAGAGAAGAAGAGCACCGATGCTTTCCACTGTCCCCTTTAGTAAAAAGTACAGATTGCACAGATAATGCTTTTTCACACCTCCAAGCAGGTGAGTAATTAGTTTTGAGATGTAATAAGAAACCACAGGGACGTAATCTGTACTGAAACGGGTTTGTTGATAAAGAGACAATGGTATGGTTGAACAGGAAAGCCCTTCTCTAGGTGCAGCTTCTAAAGGTTACTCTAATAAAGCTATGCTTTGGACACTTATATTAGTTTTCATTGTGAAGTTAGTTACAGTGGGAAAAGACATTTCTTCTGCAGACATGGCAGGACCTCGTATAGCTGCATCTGTCTTATGTGAAAACCCACCCTTGTCTGTCTTCGTGCAGCATATATAATACTTACATTTTAGCCAAACATAAAATGAGGATGGGTCTGTAGCTACAGTATAACCGTGTATCTCTCACGATATCTCTGATAGCTGTTCACAGAATAAACGCAGTGTTATCAATTATCTAAAGACACAAAAGTACCCTATCTTGAAAGGTCAGGAGAGCTGTCATAGGGCAGGCAGTGTCTGGACTGTGAAACTTAGCACAGGTAGAGTCTTTCACTGGTTGAAGTATTTGCACAAAGAGAAATGAGTTAGGAACCTAAGAAAGTTTAAAAGTTTTGCAGTAGTTTTTAAAATAATTTTTGAAGAAAGAATAATGGCATAATTATAAAACACTCTAGGGTAAATACTATACAATCATGCTTCATGACGCATTTTATCTCCAGCAGGATGCAAGTGAACATATTAAGTTTTTTTTCTAAACAACAGTACATAAAGCAATTTTTTTCTTCATGGTAGAAGTATTTCCTGCTGGTACTGTGTCATTATTAAGTGTGGTATTTCCTTGGTCAAGAATAATAAAGGCTTATATAAAAAGACTTAATTTAAAAAAAAAACAAACAAAACAATCATTTTATATTTAATTACAACAAGCAATTTTACAAACTTATAAAAAATCTCTTTTGGGAACAGACGTTTAAATATTTCAAAAGTCAGGAATTCTTTTCTGGTTTTATAGTGGGTTATATACCGAATGTAGAACTTTGGCCATAAACATGTTTTTCCTGGTGCACAAGCTATGTAATAATTTTGTGGGAGCCTGATCACAAGCTTTGGGCATAAAGGAAACTAGTCAAGGCCATTATGGCCTCAATTTACCGTGTTTGGATAGGCATCATCTGTGGCCGCCCAGTGCTGAGCACTGATGTCATTGCCTCTGTGGTTTGGGGCCACTGGGCCATAGGGGTGCCTGCCCCCTGAGTGAGCAGCTCCTGTTCTTCTGCTCCCTGCTCCTGCAGCATGCCAGCACAGGTGTGGGGCTACCTGCAGTGACACCTCTGATGGCTCTCAGCAGGGCCAGGCACACTGACCATGGCGTTTTGGTCTTCTGGTTGGGGTCTGTGTGCTCAGGGCAGGGAGAAGCTCCTCTGAAGGGCCACTGAATGCCTGAATTAGTCTCTGGTGCTCAGCAGTTCTCTGGAGGATCTGGCTTGCATTTAGGCAGTGTGAATACCTCTACTGTATACTCATACTTGGTTCAGAGAAATAGCATTTCCCCTGAGCTGTTTTATTTCTCAAAACCAGGACTGTATCAGATTTTCCCCCAACTGCTGAACAGTAGTATTAATGTAGTGTGTTATTTATTCTTTTGACGTGTTTTTATTTCATGGAAGATGTCTGCGTCAGGCTTGAAGCTGGGTATGAGTTGCTGGATCCCTTTCAGAATTCTGTTAAATCTGGAAGTAAATCAGATTACTTTGTTCTACGATAAGCACGTTCATCTTGGCTTTCACATGAGGTGTTGTATGGGTGAATGAGCCCAGAGCACTCCAGCTGGTGCAACAGCTTTATTTATGCACAGTGATGGCATGAAAGGGTTTTGGAAAATGCTTTTAATGCCTTCAGGATTGATTTGTACCACTATTGAACCACCAAACTGCTTAAAGTTCTTACTCACTTTGCTTGTGTTTTCTAGTGACAAACTGCGGGCTCAGGTGATGACCCGGTTAATCAGGAAACCGTGCTGGTTGGAAACACAAAAAGTAGAGGTTTTCTTGGACTCTCCTTACATGTTCCTAACATTTACCATGTGGCAATAAAGCTTCCACAGTCTTTCTGTTCATAATGTGAAATGGGTTTTTGCCCACGTGGTGATGCTTTTATATCTCGACTTTAAAATGCTTTACATCTTTGTAAAATGCTAACATGTACTTTCTCAGTTCTACAACACATTTTATCATCAGTGAAGGATTAGCTGGGTGACTTTGGCAGGTATTTCGTGTACTCTTTACTCTTGATATCTTTTTCCCCCATGGATTTTTTAAATCACATTTTGTTACTTGTGTGAGCATGCTGAATTTTACTTTTTCATAGGTTTTAGTGACAGAAATGTCAGGTTATGCAAAATAGACAGGGTATCAATAAAATCGAGTATGTAAGTGTATGATATGTAGCTTGCAGCTTCTTCCTAAGCATAATTTCTTATGCAGGCCATTTTGTCAATGGGTTAAAAAAACATCTCAGAAAGCAGATTGGGAGTTTCACAGTGAGCAAGAAATATCCTCCCCCTGGCCCAAGATAAAGCAGAAGTTTTGTAGAATGGGTGCGGTCTTGTCCAATTGGGAAAGTAAAGTGTCAGGGAAGTATTTTCAATGCAAAACAGTGTTGAACTTCATGTGTAAGTATGTTATAAATGCATACATGGTAGTTAACTGATGATGCAGTAAGTGCAAAGCAAGTGGGCAATATTTAATTCAAATTTTAACTTGTCTAATAACAAATGAAGCATTTGTGTGAAAATACGCCCCCTTTGGTCTATTAAGGGATTCATGGCTCCACAAGATCCCTGTTTTGCTCAGACTGTGCCTTTGGACGTGAAGGGAAAACATAGTTGTTGGGTGAGAGTCGCTAATTGAGCAATTGGAGCTAATCAACCCCTTGGCTTAGCAGATGAAACACTAATTTTCCTTCCAGGAGTAGCCAGAATTACCTGTTTGTACAGTGCTGATTTAAAACCTGGATTAAAAACTTCAAAATTGCTTGTGTTGGTTTGAATATGACATTGGCATTCCTGATTCAAGTAAGTGACGCTGATCGTGGCACAGGGATGCCAGGTAGTGGTGGTGAAGAACAAAGCGAGGACAAGTCTCCAGAGGTTGGGAAATAGTCACCATCAGTCCAAAGAGTAACTTGTATGAAGACGTTTTCGAGGAGTTCCTTAGAGAGGGTGAGTGTAAGAGGTTTTGCTTACTTAATTCCTCACTTACATATGTACAATGGCATTGCTTGCTTGCGTGAGATGCGAGGAAGGAGAAATGTTTCTTGCCTGCAATCAGTTTCTAATGCAACATTGTCCACAAACGTAACACAAAGTGAATCAATATGTCTACTGACTTGTTCAATATCACTGATGGCCATCAAAAATAATTGTAATGTTGTGGGTTGAAATAAAGTATTTGTAGACCAGATTGGTTAAATTCACAGAACAGTCTGTATCTGTGCTTAAGGGATGAGGATTTTCACAGAGGCAATTGGAAAAGCCAATTCAGGTTTATCTATTGCTGCACTTGCTGATGGATCTACTGACAGGTGTCTGGCTGAGGGAAAAAAGATAGCACACATCAAATTTGTGCAGGATGGGACCGTTCTTTGCTGACATCTGGCAGAAGAATTGGAATCTGGGACAACTGCTAGTGCCACAGAATTGCAGACAGTTTTAGGACCTGAATGCAATGAAGATAAATGAGCTCCAGTTGGAAGCTGAATGGCCCTAAAGCCAGAAACGAATGTGGGCACTCTGAATGCTGCACTGATAGGCTTGTGAGAGGTGTTTTTTATCCTGTACAGTCATAAATGCCCATTATTCTGGACTTCAGGCTACATTATTGGCATACTGAATAGTTTGAGTTTTTAAAGCTTTGTGTTACTGCTCAGGTCCCTAAATTTGACATCGGTTTCAGGCTCTAGCTGGTTTGGTGTTAACTGAGTGTACTCTGTTGCTTTACAAACCTGAGCACTTAGTCTGTCCAGCTGCATAACCATCCCACAGAAACTGGGTCAAGGGATAAGAGAGTGTTATTTAGAGGTTTTCAGAGTCTGACCAAGATAGGCAACTTTGCAGGCTCTCTTCATTTTCAGTACAGGTAATGAATTTTATTCTTTTAGAGATAGTTTTGCATAGCTGAGGAAATTTCTTATTGCTGCAGATTTTAGAAAGTCTGCAGAGTGCTGAAGAATCTGATTCTAAGACTTGCTTCTGCAAGTCTCTGTCTAATTTTTGGTAGGCAGCCACGGTGTTTTCTTGAGCAGGTGGGTTTTTCAAGGTTAATTTTCTGCATCTTTAAGGACAGGAAAAAGAAAAAAAGAGATAAATCTCTGTTTAGAAATTAAGTTATGGTTAAGGACTTCACCCTCCATCCTCTTTTACACTGACTGTACAGGGGACTAGGCATGACCTATCTTCTTGCTGATCTTCTTGACCATACCTCACCGTGAGCCTCTCTACTTCCGACTTCATGATGCAGCCATCGCTTACAATGTTAACTTTTTTTATTTTGAGCTAGAAGACAGTTTGATGGTGCAGAAAAATGGAATTTTTATTGCCTTCCTTCTCTATCTGAGTATTGTGGATGTGAGCAGAAAAGGCAGACAAGAAACTGAAAACAAATCCCTTCAGCTGCAAGGTTTCCTTTAGCGTCTGAGTCAAATGTAGTCTGCTGGGTGCAAGCAGAGAAAGAGACACCCAGCACCTGTGTCTGTACTACTGCCCTTCAAGCTTGAGCTATTTTTCTATTAAGAACTTTTCCCATTTCTTTGCTTCCACAGAAGTGGTGGGTTTGATCAAAGAAATTATAAGTTGGACTTCAGTGATCCTTTTAGGTCCCTTCCAAGACAGGATATTCTATAATTCTGTGATTAACGTGAATAATTTAAATTTTTTTAATCATCGTATTTGCTTGTGCAGTTCTGCCAGGGACTTGCGGAAATTAAGTGGGATGATGCCTCGCAGTATAAAAACCTGAACTGTATTGGCTCTCCGCCTGCTTCCCATCATTTAGGACTGAATTTTAGTTTCAGGCTTCCTGGTCCTTTTGTTTTCTTATATTATTACTATATTTTAATATGGGTTCAAGATACTTGATTTAATTTTTATGGTAATTCTGATGTGCTAATGAGAAGGCAGCATCATTGACAATTTATGCTGCATGTGTAGAATATTCTGCTTCTGAAGGTGTACAAGTCTGCTATGTGCTTTTGGTAGGGCTGTACTCACACAATCTCACTGTGCCTCAGGCTTCCTCACCTTTGAGAGGAGTTACTGAGCAGTGTGCTTCCTTCTGTTTCATGCTGTGGAAATGTGTCACAAAGGAAGGAAAAGAAGTGGAAAGGGCCTAGATGCCCACATGGTACCATTCTCTCCTGTAAAAGGAGTCTTCAGGCTTTGGGAGCCTCTTGAATCGAATTCTGAGCCGTGGTCTGACCTAAAGAGCAGAGTAAATGAGGGATCACAGTGGCATCTATTCCAACATACTGCTTCTATTTTCCTCAGTATTTTGTGATTTTCGTTGCCCTTTTTTCCTGCCCCTTTCTTCTCTGTCCCCAACCCCAACAAATGCTTGTTTATGCTTGCAGCTCCCTTTAGACTAAGTAAGTTTGATACTTTTTTCATCCTGCCAAAGAAAAATATGTGGAAAATTTAATTGGCCAGAGCCTTTCCGGTGCTATAAAATGTGTGTGCTTTGAACATCGAGAACTAAGGTGGCTTTATGCTGAACCATATTGTGGCCTTGTCCAGCTACTGCATTAAGTGTCTACGGACCTTAAATTTTTAATCTAGGCATTTAGTATCTGTATAAAAGGGTTATTAATGTGTGATTGAAAAAAAATAATTTCCTAATCTATCAAATGGCAGTTGCAGGGGTTTTTTGTGCTTTCCAGGTGCTGTAAGTAGAGAAAGCTTCAGTCAGCCCAGTGGCCTGACAGCAGCTGGCTGGGCTTAGATCACCCTGGCATTGGTTTTCCAGCCTGCCGAGAGCTGATTTAATTTGCTAACCCAGCCAAGAACAGAACACTGAATTGGGTTTTTTTTGAGTTAGGGAGGTGCTGTGGCTCAGTCTGCGGAGGGTGAGAGTCAGTGCTCAGCATCAGGCAGGACTGTATGGGTGGTAGCTGGGAAGGAGCAGAAGGGGACAGGACTCCCCCATGGGCAGCTCTGCTGTCCCACACAGGTTAGGATACAGGTTCATCCTCTGCAGTGGACTCTGTCCATCTTGCTGGTGCTACAGCACTACTGAGAAGGACACTGACATCCAGTGAACCTGCAGCTGAAACAATAGACTTGAGTTTGGCCCTGGGTTTCAACAGCTGTCAGAAAGAGCAGGCAGAAACTGTTAATTTTCAGCGTTCAGATGAATCCTCTTTTGTTTGCCACTCTCTGCTCATGTACTGGTTGTCTGTCTCCACATATGTTTTGCTTAGATCTGCATATGTTAGAATATGGTGGCTGCTGCTCTTTCTTCTTGATTAATACCTTCCCCAGTTTACTGTTGTCTTTCTACTAGAGTGTCTTTGAATTTTGCTATCGTTTGTCCAAACCTGATTTATCTCTTCATCGTGACAGACATTAGGCATCCTAATCCCCTCAGGTTTGCTCAGTATTTACTTAATACTTTTCTGTGCGTTCTGTAACCTTAGTTCACTGTCTCCTAGATGAAAGTGATATAGAGAAAGGTATACAGCTTGACTGATGTGCTGTGTTATTTTAGAGAGGATAATTTTTAAGACCTCTTACATAAAGGTAAAGTAAAAATATCATGCTGATGTTATGACAGCAGCACAGTGAGACTAGTGTCACTATGAAAAGAACCCTAAATAACTTCCAGTGCAGCATGCTGATGTTTAGGCATAGAGATTAAAAAATGAAAGGTCTTCTTTTGATTTTGCAAGTAGTAGATGCTTGTGATCAGGGTAGCCAATGGTTCTTAGATCTTTGCTTTTAAATGAAAGTGTGCGTTTATAACCAAATGGTTCAATATATATGTAAAACAAGAATTTCTCTATTACTAACTTAATAATAATGAAAAAATCTCTCAGCTGTATATATGGAGAGGTTCTGCTTGTACCTTTCCTCCATGATTGTTGTTGGCTGCTAAATTTGAGTGGGTCTTATGTGTTTCATTAGGTTTATTGGCCTGTCTGATTATGTGTGGGCCACTGTATCATCAGTCAGAAGAACATTTATAGAAGGGTTCAATGTCTGTTATATCTCCTTGCATGGATTATTTAATGGTATCACTTGAACTGACTGGATTGATTCCTGTATTTATGATTTAATGGAAAGAACATAGCCAGAAACTTCTGTAGTAACACAGCAGTTGTAGAGGTCCTCTCTGCCCCCTTGGTGCTGTCTGGGGTATGAGGTGACTTCAGAAGAGTTCTTACTCAGACCAGAATCCTTTTGCACTTCTAGACTGGGTGCCTGTGCTCCCTTTTCAGATGACCCTGTGTACTCCACGCACAGGAAAACCAGATTTATTTGCAAAGGGGCCTGGAGTCTTTCTACATTGTGCTTGGTGTCTCTTCTTCTGGAATTCCTGCCTCCAACTGCAGCTTTCTTGTTGGCACTGCTTGTCCTATAAAAAGATTTAATTTAATTATTTTTAAAGAATAAGATAAATATAATTGATTCTCCCTAGATTTTTAGATTGCACCAATAATTGAGGAAAAATCTGCCTCTCTGGTAGTGGTTGGCATGGACTTGGGTAGGTTTCACTCTGACCTTGATGGGCAGGTTACTGCTGAATCGTTGCAAAAGCTTGCCTGCATTTTTTTCTTCTCCTTCACTTGTGCCCATTGAGCTGATATTTAGAAGTGTGGGATCCATAATATTTAATTCCCTTCCTTCTCAGCTAACATTTCTTTTAATCCAAATGCTGTTTTAAAATTCTTTACGCCTAAGTATTTGCAGTGTAAAATATCGGTGGGAACAGATTAGTCAGGACATGGAAGAGTAATGTGTAGTAAATAGTGTATCCTGCCAAAGACAGGGCTGTTTTGTTCTATCCTTATGGTGGGAACTGGTGTCTTATTACCTGTTCTTTATCGTATCGTTTAGAACTGGTGGTGCATTCACAAATTCATAGGCTGTCTTGTGCTTCCTTCTTTTTTCCCATATAGGCTTCTCAATAATTGTAATCTCAGAGTTAAAGCCAGGCAGTGATTGGCAGTACTCTTCTTATGCTTCTCTTCAGCTGGAAAGCTTTATCTCCATTTGTGCCCATCTGTGTGCTACGTGTCTTGGTCATTGATCACCATATAAAAGTCGTGCAGAATGAAAATGCATTTACTAAGAAAGATAAATGGACAGTAGAAGTGGGTTTCATCAGAAACCCGACTAGAGCGTCAACAAGCAGGGTAGGAAAAGTGAAGTAAAATTCTAGTGTGATGTGTAGCATTCAACAAGTAAAATTAATGGTGCTTGAATTAAAAAAGAAGGTTCAAAGTTGTACCAATAATGAATTTCCCAGTCAGGGTTGGCTTTTTTTTCTGGCCTTCCCAGTAGTGTGTCCTTGCAGTTCTTGGCTCATCAGTGGGGCCAGGTCAGGCCCCAGGTTTTGAACAGCTTTGGTCCACTGTTGTATAATTGGTGTCATCTTGTACCCCTTGGCTTTCCTGCTTCACAGACCTTATCAAGGTGGCAGCTGCAAAGAGCCAGAGGAGGCTGGAAGGGAAAAGTGCTGATGTAGCCAAGGGGGAATGGTGGTCAGCAAATGCTAAGTTGTCCCACTTGCTCATCTCACCTTCCTGCCTTCTCTGAGAATCCTGTCTGGGGGTGATCACAGCCTGATTGATAAATAATTAAAAATTTACATAATTAATTGAAATCTGGGTTCTGTTGTGCTCTATTTCCAACGTGGTCTTGTTTACTTTTCCAGGAGAAAAATAGTCATTTTCTCTTGTGCAGTACTGTAGCCTGTCTATCAGCCTCACCCCCAGGAGGTGATTACCCTGTATATTTTGAAAAGCATAAAGTTTGCCTGATTTTCTTGTCTTCATATGAGACATTAAGAAAAAAATTGTGATGGCTCTTACTTTTTGTTAATGGTCATGCAGTTTACTACCTGTAAGCATATATATACCATGATGTTTATGTGCAAAACATCTTTATAACTGCTGTGGTGTTCTTTGCCCTTGTTCTTTTATCAGATATAAGAAACGCGTTTCCCGAAACATGGGTGAAACTGAGCAGAGACCAACAGCAGGATCCCGCTTAGGAGCTCAGGAAAATGCTGGGATCAGTACTTTGGAGCATGGACAGAAACCACCTATGACACCTCCAGGAAAACTTGTCTCTATCAAAATTCAGATGCTGGACGACACACAAGAAACTTTTGACATTCCGGTAAGGATGTGGAGGTTGGGGTGGCTAAAGATTATTTAGGCATTTCTGAGAATGCATATTCTCAAACCACTTCTCTTTTGATTTCAGCTGGGATTCTTTGGCTAATGAATTTGTGTTGCAGATGGCTGTTATGTATATCAGCATTATGATAGTGCAAAAGAATAACATTAAACAGGGAAGTGAACTGTAGATTACAGTTATTAATTCCATTTCTGTTTGAACAGCTTCAGAAGAGGTTAAAGTCATTGGTGGGTTTTTTCCTTCAAATATTACATCAGTGGTTTCCTCTAATTTCTGAGCAGTTGTATTTTCTTGCTGCTGTTTTGCTCTTGATCTAGTAAACTGTAGATCTATACAGACTTTATTGTCATTCCTCTGGCAAGTCCACTTGAAATCATCAAAGTTTTCCATAATTTATATCACTCTTACAAGCACTGAGTGCTCTCACAAAAGTTGAGTGCAAGGACAGAAGCAAAGCAGTCTCATCTAAAGTTTCTCTGTACCCTGTTGAGATTAATCTGGGTTTGTTCTAGCCAAGGAGACAGAGCTGCTTTAGTGTGTGGTTGTGATCAGTAGAATCAGTTAGAATTAGTTTTGATACCAAGACTGATCCAGTTTCACATGATCTATCTGTTAGTAGCTGCTAATGATTTTAACACACCATGCAATTAACATGTAATGTGATTGAACATTGTTGCTCTTATGGAAGTGTACTGGAATGCACATTTTTCAAAGTCTTCAGGGTTCAGTGAATAGAAAAGTGGAAAGCTGAGTTCAGATTTCATCCTTTGTTACTTGCATTTTCTGTAGTAATTTCTGTGGTAATTTCCATGCCTTCATTGGCCCAGTTTTCCCTTCTGTAAAATGGAGGATCACCAGGGAGATACAGAGGTCTTAGACATATAGTGCCCTGGAAAAATGCTATCCCTCTATTAACATGAAGGGAGTCTGATTAAGAAAATTATAATTTAAAAAATGTTTATAATGTTTTTATGACTTGCTTATGAGGTTTTGTCTGTTTTCTCTGTGTACATGCAGATGCTTTTGCATCTGCTCTCTTCTGCTGTTTGTGATCCAACTGCAACTGTGTTCAGTCTCAGATTTTGTTTTAGTGTAAGGTAAATTCTCAGGACAGGCAGGTTATGTGTATAAACTTAACTGACATCAAGTGAAACGCCCATGTTTGTAGCAACGTGTTACACTTTTGTGCCTTTCAGAATGCTTGTCAAATATCCATAGCAAACAGTCTTTGGGTAAAGGCAGTCTTTGCTGTTAAAAAGTGTAGTTATAGTTTAAACCGTCAAACACTAATAAAATTTTGGTGCTCTTTTATGTGGTATAAATATCTTTATTATTCCAGAGACAAGTTTGGTGTTTTTTTAACCCATCTGTAGATGCTAATTCGGTGTATTTTGAAAATTGAAAATGGTGTGCGTACATTTAACAGAAACCACTTTGAGATTAAGTCTCTTTCATTAAATTGTTTAGAAGAAAATATAAGATCATGTGGATGCAATGCACCATATAACTCCAGCTTTGCTTCTGGGAGTTCAGGAAAACAGTGTTTTTTGGTTTTTAATATTAGAAGTTATCAACATTTCATTTGTTTTTATCTTTAGCAACACCTTGAAGACCTGGGGATTTAAACAAGTCTCTGTTGAGATCACTTCAATATGTTTGTTTTTAGAGACTTTTATTTCATAACCATTGCTACTCAAGAAAAGCCCAGTTGGTTTGAAAGTCAGACCTTGTGGTGAAATATGCAGGATGCTTAGATACAAAATCTTTTACAGCAAATCTTTTCTAAAGCCTTTTGTCTTTAGCCTATGCATAGTCAAATGGAGGAATACATGTTGTTTTCAGTCTGCTCTAAAAGACTAATTGTTTTAGTCCCATCTCACAAAACTGAGTAAGCTTTGATACATCTAAATTGAGGTGTTTATTCATGTTGGAAACCCCATGTTCCTATTTATAAGCTTCATGTTTTTAGCCACATGGGTGCAGTTTACACAGAAAAGGAAAGTGATACCATTTCAACAAAATATTTTAGGAGCAGCGAGTGTGGCCGTGGGCAGAAGATGTTAAACATACGTGCCTAAGCACATCTGTGGGTTTGCTTTTCAGTGGAGAATTAAAGACTTTTTGCGTGGTTGAAGATCTGAACTACACTTCCCAAAACCTGAGCTGCTACGATTATGAAAATAACTTTGCAAATATAATACAAGTATAAACTGAGTAGGATTTGTGTTTCCTACAATTTCAGGAATTTTGCTCCACAAACCTTTCTGTGTTAGCATATGAGCCAAACTTTGGGTGGTTTTATTGATGCTTGTAGTGTGTCTTGTAGGATGGAAAGAAGTTTAATGATGCCAGTTTATTATTTGCTCATGAAGTCTCCTCAGTAAAAATGGAAACAGATACTGGTGCTACTTCCTCCTGGCTTTGGGGGAACTAGTGAAGTAGTTGGGACTGTCCATCTGTCTACTCCTACCTCTGTGCTACTCTTGTTATACCTTCATAGCCACCCCCCCATTAGCTGTAAGACCTTGTCAGTGTGGCATTTTTATTGGGTTTGTTATTGTTTTGTTCGAACGTTGTCATGGTTTTAGGTTTTTATTGTGTGCTCGTTTATTTTTTCATGTTTATTGAATTTTGGTTTGGTTTGTTTTTAAATTATATTCCAGGAGACATGATTCAATATCCTTGCTCTTAAGCAATCCCTTTTCTCACATTGTATACAGATGACTTGTTACTATGAGTGCCAAATCCATCAGATTTTTATGTCTGTTCTGTATATAACAAAACAAAATTGACCTATTTCGATTACCCCTGAGTGCTGCTGCTCTTTGGGCTGTTTAAAAGTAAGGTAACTTCAGTGTTATAACTTCCAGAGTTACTAAAGGAAAATTAATTCTTTAGGTGTTAGAGCTTTGATGCCATATAGTCATACCATGTTTGGCTCATTGTATTACTTCTCACAAGAAAAGAACCCCAAACGAACAAAAAAGAGAGGAGACATCCACATGCCTATATATGGACCCGTAAATTGTGGTTTTTTAATAAGAAAAGCTCCACATAATATGTGGAGGGATTTTGTATGGAGGTCTTCAAAAACAGAAGCCACAATGAAGACCTTTTCATCAGTTGTTGTAAATGCAGTATTGTAAAAGAAAGAGATACATAAGAAAAATCTTTTATGCTGCATGCTGTTAACAAACAATATTTCATTGCAGAATCTTCCAACATTCCTATATTCCAAAAAGCTAGTGAAAACTTGAATAGATACTCCTGGATCTTTCACACACATCCAGTTAGCTGGTTGGGTACACATGCTTGAAGGAGGAGGGGGAAAGGTAGGCACTGCTGTTAAAAAAAAATATATATAACTTTCACTTTGTATTTCCTACCTTTAACATAAGGAAAGTATAAAATTCATCAGTTATCTTTTTTGAGCATATTTTTGTCTCTTCAGCTATGAGAAGACAAATTATGTAGAACATCCTTCCCCCTTTTAAGTTATTCAGCGTTTTATGACTGAGTCTCTGTACCTTTAGTTTTTTTGTCTGCCACAAACTCTCACACAAGAACTAGATGTCAGCTGCAGTTGCAGGTGATTAGTCCCTGAAAATAAGGCCATGAGGCAAGAGTTCATGATCATCCAGCACTTGCAGCTGTTGGTCATGAAGTTGCATGCAAGTGTGGAATATGTTTCTGCCCTGCTTTCTGATTCTAATTTCTGCTTTGGCTGTATTTACTGAAAGGCTGATGCTTGTACCTGAAGACTTGCAAAACCTAGCACTGCAAAACAGAGGTTATGTATTATGTAATGCAAGGTGGAGATGTGCAGCTCTGTACTGCTTGATTTTCCTCTGCTTTTGTTTCTCACCTAAGACAGCTGAAAGAGAGCAGAACTGATTCCATAAAGCCATAGCAAAACTTAGATTATCATATGTTTGTTTTGATATGATCTCTCCCCTGTAGATTCAAAGCAGTTTAAGTGAAAATGAAATACAGTTTTTAAAGAACAGTAAAAATAGCTGATGATTGCATCTACTTCAGATCCTTCTGAGAAAAAAAAAAAAACCTTCATGTTTAGTGTCTATGCCGTTTATATTATATTTACTTTTATAGTTGTTTCATTGCCAGAAGTAATCTGTTTTAAAACTCGTAAACGCAGAGTCAGTGTTGTTCCTGTCTAGGAAATGCTGACTGATACTCTTGTTAGACTGCCAGGATGATTTGGTGACTCAGACCAGGTTTAACCCTGACTGATATGATGCTTGTCACTGATCATGTCCTACTCTCTGGCTGAATGAAGGTGATGTGACTGGGATGATACTGTTGATGCTAAATAGCAAGTGAGAGCTGCTTCTTTCTTTTTGGTATCAAAGGTGAGATCAAAGTATGTCACAGGAGCTTAGGATCCTCCTTTTGGTTAGGATCTGGTCTCTTTAATTAAAACCAAACCAAAGTCTTCTTTATTGTGTCTGCAAGAGAATAGTTGCTTCCTTTTTGTGGCTGTCTTTTGGAATGACCAAAACGTGCTTGCCTGTCCAATTACTCAAGTTTATTAAACATCTGGTTTTTGTACTGTGTCAACTTCCTTTCCCTTTGAATGGATGCAAGCCTTGTGAAATATGTGCAGGGTTGGAAAATGTCATCTGCTTTGGGGGATTAACACGGGTTTCTTAAGCAACAGGAGTCTCTTAATAGAAAGCAGGGTAAAGGTGTAATCCTTCGTAAACGTCACTTGTAAACATTGCATTTCAATTTGCTGTTCCCTGGGAAGAGAAAAGCTTCAGATCACCTGAGAATACAGAATAAAGACCAAATCGTCTTGGATTTACAGCTATTTATCTTCCACTGAAGTTTGGATGTAGTACCTTGGCAGGGAATTTCTTGTCTCAATCCCAAATTTTTCAGAGAGAAAGACTTCATAATCCTGTTGGGGCTCTTTTTCTTAAGGATAATGTTCTGGGTGGGGATTTTTTGTTTGGCTCGTTTGGTTTGTTCATGCAGTCATATGGTGGTGGCTCATACTCCCTTTGAGGGGAAAATGCTGTCTATTAACTGTGCTCCCACCAGTTTTAAGCCAGAATATGTGCCAGGAAAAGCTAAATATTAGAAAGTCTCTGTAGTTAATAACCAACATTACATATGCCTTCTTATAAATTTCCACAAGTGCTGTGTTACCTATTAAATTCAAAATTTCAGCCACAGTTTTATAAGTGCTTGAATTATTTTCTCTAGCATTTGTGGGCTATGATAATTGCCTTGTCCTAGGTATTTATGCCTCTCCTCAATATGCAATTATAACCAGTGAAATAAACAATTTAATAAAAGGAGCATGAGACAGTATGGCAATGCAGAAACATAAAACAGTGTTTTATGCTTTCTTAGCCAGCTTCAACTTCAGTTCAATTATGAATCGCTTTTTTTTCCAGCTTAGGAAGTGAACAGCAGGTCAAATGTCAGTTATTCATCAGTCTGAGACTTTCTTTTCTTCTCGTGCCTGAAATTATTTGGCCATTGCTGTCAGACTATTTCCAGTGAATATCAAGCATTTAAATATTCACTAATTGTCACGCCAGCTCTGCTGGGTCTTCTGAAATTACAAGAAAAGTGATTTTTCTCCACTCTCAAACACATCAGTTGTATTTTTCTCAGTAGAATATTGTTAGTGGCTACCCAGTAAACCGATTTTTGTTGGCAAATGTTTAGAATCTCTTTGTTGAAAGATAGGGTGTTTCAGTGATGTGTGTTAATAATTTATGTGCTTTTCAAAGTGGGAGAGAGAATAATCCACAAACAAACTTCTGTAACCTGAGGCAGCAGACTGTTTAAACTGCTGATTTCTTTGTTAAGATTCTGTAGAATGAATAGAGTAAGTGGGAATGTAATTTTAAGTGCCAACAAATCCAGTCCATTCTCAGACTAGATTGATGTATTTGAAGATAACTGGGAAATGCATGTAATTTTCTTGAATGAATTAGCCTAACTTGTAATCATGGAAGGCTTCTCAAATATTGCCTTTTGACTTCTCTTGTTGAGCTGAGTCACCAAGTCAGGCACCAGTGTGTGTGAGCCAGCACAAAGCAGAGGATGGAGCTGGCATGTGAAGAGCAGCTGTGGATGCAGAGGCAATGTGGGAGTGTACTGCTGGTATGTGATTGTCACAGAGCATGATAAATGGTCATTCAGACCACTGATTTTCAGTATGTTAAATTGCAGAAGTGTATCTGCCTGTAACTTGTTCTCTACCCTATTTGAAGGATGAAGGTACCTTGATTTTGGGATCCCTGTGCAGCTGCTTTCCAACATTGTTCTGAACACAAAGCTATCTGTGCAAACAGAGGCTTAGGTAGTGCAGGATAAAAGAATAGCAAAATGTTCTAAAGTGTCTATTCATTTCCCATTCGGTTTATTCTCAGTTGATCATGATCATCTATTAACAGTTTTTGCCTGGTGATAACACAAACTGCTGACATTAGTTCAAGTTCTAGCACTTCCTTGGTTTTTTCATTTGTTACCTCTTGTTCCTTCCTTCGTTGGCACTAGAACATGCCCCCCTTATATTGCTTATCCTTTTTCTCTCTTCTTCTCTGCAGCTTCTTTGTAACTGCTAGTTCAATTCCTTGCTGTTGATATTCTCCAAAGAAACAGGAGACAGCAGTGTGGAAAGATGCAGGAGCCCTGGTTCTATCTCCTGGGTCTTTACCCAGCTTCACTGTGTGATGATGTCCTTCCTCAGGGCAGTATCAGGTCTCTGTATTACAAGCCACGTGCAGTGCTGCAGAGGGGAGAAAGTGCTCATCACTTGTAAAGGCTGTATCCACAGTCAGAACTGGGGATGCTTTCTGCAATGGCACAGTCACATTCTCATTCATACTCAAACTCTGAGTGTGGGAGGAAATACCCAATTTTTACTTAAGATAATTTGTGGTTTGAAGGTGAAATTTGACTAGCTTAAAATTATCTAAAGAAACCTTTATAGCTAGGGTGCAGTGATTAAAGCAGCGTGCCTTATCTGGTACAGTATAAAGGGATCCAACAGTTCCCAGATTTAAAAGCCTTCAGAAATTTACTAATAATGCAGCTTACCTGTAAACTTACCTCCACTGCTCCAATGAGCTGCCTCCACCAGGCTGTGATTACAATGCACACGCACAATTAAATGTTGTCTTTTGCGTGCCAATGTGTAAATCACATAAAATGCGTGGCTGAAAATGTCTGCCAAAGCTTTTGTGTGTATCTGAATCAGGCTACCGTGTTAAAATCATTCTTGGGTAAATATGTCAATTTTTTGAATTAAAAGTGATGCATGAGGCACACATCAAATGCCAGATAACTCAGCAAATACAAACAGCAGTTGCAGAAGTAGATTACAATATCTCCTTTTCTTATCCCCATCCCCAAAATGGAGGCTTTGATAGAAATTGCACAAACATAATGCTGCCAGAATATAAATAGCAAATGGTGAATTATGACTTAGTGCCAGTTTGCTTTTTGATGGCCTGTTGGCAGATGCATATATTCATGCAGAGCACAGCAGCAGGGAGTTTTTCTTCTCATTACTTTCACTGTTATCTTACCTGGTTTTCTGGTTGAACCTGGAGTAATTTCTTTTTTCTTTCAGTTTGCCTTGCTTTTAAAATTCTGGTCTTGTTCTCATGCCATTGTATTTTCATACAGTTCTTAATGAATTTGCAATTATCTCCATTCAGTAGATAGTGAGGCAGCATGTATTTGTGTGTAGATGTTGCTTAGCATTCAGAGGCTAGTTCTTCCTGCATAGAGGGGGACCTTTTGCTCTTCAATGACTCTTCACATTTCATTGCTTCATTCCCTGGTGCAGATGCTCGGTTTTATTCCCTACTGTCGTCTCACCCCCATCTAATATCTCAGTTTTGTCCTTTCTCAGTTAACATTCATCTTTGTATCCTCTGTATGGGCAGGTACCTCGCTCCTTGTACGCCTCTCTTTCTGGTCTTTTGCAAGGAGCACATTTGGGCAGAGCAGCAGGTCCTGGATCTGGAGTGACTGTGAGTTAGGGAGCACCTTGCCTTTCTGCTTGCTGGCAGGGATAGCTGGATCCTCATCCACTTCACCTTGTCTCCAGTTGACTGGAGTTACTGAACATAAGCTGGGTTACATTATATGGTGATTTCATCCAGAAGTCTCCTCTGAGAATGCCGCCTTTTGAAATGAATCTCAGATACAACCGTTCTGGTGAACAAAATTGAAGTAATAGGGACTTTGCAGAATTAATTAAGATAATACATGTAAACTGATATAAAAGAGAATGCTTTGTCAAAGCTTTTATATAAAGATACCGCTTAGCAAATATAAAAAGACATTATCAAGTAGTTTTTATTACTGGATTCACACAGAGTAGCTCTGCAACCAGAAGTATATGTAGCTCAGTATTCTCTGCTCTTAGATGTTCCAGAGTAATTCAGAAACACCTCTGCAGTCAATGATAAACACGTGGTGGCTGGCAAAAGAAAATACTTCCCATGAAAACACTTGTATACTCACTCATAGCATGGTACAGAGTGGAAGGGGCTCTGCAAGGAGTCTGGTCCAACTCTGGCTCAAGGCGGGGTCAGCAGTGAGCAGATTGCTCAAGGTCTCTAAGAAACATTGAACTGTAAGAATTCAGGACTAATGTGTTCTAGAATTTTTCTTTCTTTGAGAGCCTTAGTTGGATTTCAGAATCACCAGTTCAAGGTCTGTCACTTTTAAGCCCGTGACCTGTAGTTTTGAGATAGAAACCTTCAGGTTTTCTTTGTGGAAAATGAGTGTTTGCAGCCCTGTCTGTGGGCTTATAAAAGAAATTAGGCAGTAGTTGTTTTATAAATGAGAGACATGTCATAAGCTTACTTATGTTCTAGGGTTTGTCAGACCCTTCAGCTTTTTTTTGTAGTTTTTTACTTTCTGTCAAAGTATAGGTATGTGTGCTTTGAATGACTATGTGAGATTCCAAAAATAAAATTCAAGTGGAAAGCAAACTCTTCAAATGGTTGATTATGTCACAACAGACTCAACTCTGACTTTGCCAAAATCTCGGAAAGAACAAGGTAGAAATAGCAAGCTGCAGGAGAGAAGCCTTTGTGAACAGGAGAGACTTTCATAACTGCACCTACTTTTAAAAAGTCAACAAACCCTTCAGAAAGTCTTGTGAAAACCACATCAACTTTGGAAGAGCTAAGTTTTCAGACTTTTTTTATATGAGATCATTGGATTGCTGTTGTTAGGGAAATAGAATTAGGAGCAGGTGATCTTTCTGTTTTCCCTACGCAGGCTGAGTCTAGCCTTTGCCATTTCTTTCTGTATCTGTTCTGTGAAACGAGTAACTTTGAGCAGATATACTTGCCTTTGCAACTTTGAACAGGTATGTGTGCCTCTCAGTGGGAAGGTCACTCCTGTGCAGAGCATTTCAGATCTGTGCCGCTTGTTTCATCACAGGGAAGATCGTGTACATACAGCTTAGCCAGGAGAAGTGACAAAAGGTTACTGAGGAAATGGTTCAGCATTTCCTTGGGCTGAGGGAACAAGTCTTTGAGGGTCAGCTAATGCTGTTGTTGTTTGTTTCACTGAAATGATTGATTTCCTGCATAGGCATAGCTGGGAAGTAAATTCCAGGTATGTTTTGGATGTGGTGGGGTTTTTTTGTTTTGGTTTGGGGTTTTTTAATTTGGTTGGGTTTTGGTTTTTGTTTTGGTTTTTGTTTTGGTTTTTGTTTTTGTTTTGCACTGAGCTTTATTTAGGATGTCATAAGGGAAGAAAAAAACCCGGAGCTAAAGTCCTCAGCCTCAGTGGTAATGTTTTACTGAGTTGAAATGAAGGTTAGCTCCTTCAGCACCCAGAAATAATACACTAGCCACTGCCTGTTAACTAATTAATTGAAAATTAAACTTGTTCACCTGACAATAAAGTAGCATGAAAGGATTAAATAACTAAAATAATTAATGCAAACTGATTTTTTTAAATCTGTAGATAGCTCAGGTATCAATGTTTAAATTTCAAATTAACTAGACATTTTAACTGAAGCTGCCTGGCTATTTTGACCGTGAATTATGACTATTTCTGAAGATAAATAGCCTGTCCTCCTCTCTTGAAGACAAGTCAGTACTACTCACAGGTAATCCATTTGTCCTTTGTCGCCATTAGAGCCTCACACTGATATTTCCCAGGTGAATATCACTGGGAAATTATCACCAATTATCACTGTTTTCCTCTGGGGGCATTTGAAGGCCCCAGAGGACTGGCTGGTGGTTGTGCAAATTCCTTTGAAAAGGTCATGCATGTGGAAGGCCATGCCACATCAATGAACTCCCTTCTTGTAGAAATGATCCGTGAATTCCTGGGTGCTTCCTGCCATCAGCTGAAAACCACTGCACTGGAATGTGAAGTGCTGAGGTATGTACATAGCTCTGTACCTCAGCATATAAGCTGTTCTTTACTCTTCTTCTTCTGTCATGGTTGTAGCATTATGGCCCTGAAAAGCACTGCAGCACCAAGTGGAGTGCCCTCTCTCTAAAGAAAATGCCTTTGCCTTCACCTCCAGGCTTCAGTCCAGGAGTGGGCATTCCTTTGCTGGTGTCTAAGAGGACCAGAGAGTGAGCTGTGGCCCAAGGCCCGTGATTTTCCGTGTTCCACAGTTGTTAGCTGGGTTTCTGGCTGTGTTTTAGGCTGCTCTGAGGAGAGCTGACTGAGCTGTGGCTGGCTTTGAGCAAGGGCTCATCCTGACCTGGGAGTCCGTGTGTCCATTTCTGGACGTTGGTCTTGGGGTTGCTCCCTGCTCCTCTTTTATTGCAACTATGAGGATACAACTAACAACTGTAAGGATACAATCACATCTGTAAGGGTAGTCCTGGGGTACAACTGAAGATGTGGCAAGTCTTCTAGCATGACCCACAGTAAGCTTGTTGGCTTTGTGTTCTTCTTGCATTTTTTATGTTTCCCTGACCCTCTCAGATAAAATCATTTCGTGGAAACATAAACACTGCACTGAGAAAGGCTGGCTTAACGTTTTGTTTCCCAGCCTGGCACAAGCACTCACTCCTCTGCCTTTCTCTCCTTATTCCCCAGTGTCCAGAGCTCCTTTTGGATCTGCTGATGCCTCTTCCCTCCACAGTCATTCTGTGGCAGAAAGTTCAAGCAGTTTGCTGCTTCTTTTACTTCCTCTAAATGGATGAAAGTAATATTAATCTCAGCTTTGTAAGGTTTCAGCTATTCTGTTTGAACTGCATCACAGAAATGGGCCAATTATTATTCTGTGACAATTGTGTTTTGGTGATTGACTGACTAGAAGAGAGGGTGAGGTGAAGAAGAAGGATTTGTTTAGAGAAGGGCAAATCTGCTTTAGTGGCAGATCAAGTGTAGACAAGAGAGTGATGGAAATAGGATAGATGGGAAAAAGGAGCCTCTGAAGATGCAGAAGTATAAAAAAGCTGACTAAGAGTGGGGGAAAACATTATGCTAGACTTGTATAAATCTCTAACTTACTTGAATTCTTTTTTTTTTTTTTTTTTGTCTGTACTTAAACACTGGAGGTCTGGTGCCTTTGTGTCTTAAACATCACAGCATGACACTGTCACATAAAGGAAGAGCACTAGAAATTAACGGTGACTGCACAGTGCAGCCTGTCAGAATTGGAAGCAGAATCCCTCACTCGCTCCTCTTTTTAATTGCTGCCTATCGATGCTTACATACAGCAGAAAGTTAATGATGCATCTCTTAAAAATTACTGCAAATTGCAAGTCTGTTACATTAATATAATTAATTTGAACTAAAAGCTGTACCTAAGATTCTGCTAAGGCACAGTTGCATATTAGAACCATAAAGTTGTGTGTGCAGCCACAACTTTACTCCTTACTTTCCATGTTCTGTAAGGGCAGAATGGGACCAATCTGTTAATTATTTTTGGCATTATCAATGTTGATGTCAGGAGAGTGGTCTTTTAAGAAATACATTGAATCCAAATTACAATAGTCCAAAATACATTTGAGTGAAGAAAACACCTTCATTAAAAATGCCCAAAGTAACCAACTCACCACAGGCCATTTCACATCTCCCAAGACAGCAGACACTTGACTTCCAAAGTGAAACCTAAGTGGTAAATTTAACAGTAAGATGGTGTAAATCAGCTTATGTCACTTCCATGCTTTTAAATATTGCAAGCTGCAGCAGTTTAGAAAGGAACTCAGCCTTCTGAAAATGCAAGTGATCAATAAATGAGTGATTTGAGGTTGTTTCAATTTTGGAATCTGTTTGTTTGAGAGGCAGTTTAATGTTTTGAGCTCTCAGAATGGGGAAAGATTGGGGAATTTCTGTTCTCACCAGGCACTTTGTGCCACAGCTGCGTGAGTGAGTTAATCTACTTGGCTTCACATCTGTTCATGGCCTCTCTTCACTGCCCCCATCTCCACACCAGAGCAGGAGCCCTGTGGCTCTCCTGGCCCCTTTTTCCAATTCCAGGGCTCAACTTCTCATTTCCTAGGCTCCTGCCCTTATTTCATCCTGTTGCCAGCTGCCAGGGAAGAGCTGCCATAGGATGCTGAGTATTGCTTGCTGTGTGAGTGCTGACCCTTGGGCAGAGGAGGGTGCAGTGTGGCACCTGCAGGACAGGCTGTCTCTAGAAGGGCTGGGAAATGAGGCAAGAGGGAGTAGCTGGAGCAAGTTTTCCAGCACCTGACTGAAATGACCAACAAGGTCATTACCAAATTACTGGAAAGGTAGGCTTCCTGCTGCCATGGCAACAGAAGTTCCAGTGCTGACTGAATTTGTTATTCATGAAGAAAATAAGGTAAGAATTGGCAAGTCCTACTTATTCTTCCACGCTTTCATTTTCACTTTCTTAGTGATGCAGTGTTTGAGATAGAGACTTTGAAAGGGAATATTCATGTTTAAAACAAAGTGGAAGTCTTTGGTTTTCTTGCACTCTTTTTAAGAGAATGGAGATGTTTTCACGCTTGATGCAAGAAAGCTTTTATTGAGCCAAACTTGAGCTAAGAATGATGAGAAGACAATAAAACTTGTAAGTAGCTTGAAGGTTTTTCAAGTTTGCCTGAACTTTCATCTGGTGAGCTTTTGTCCTGGAGAGAAAATGTTTGGCTTAAAGGTTAAGATGAATTAGGTGACTTTTGATTATCCAAAGAATGAAGGCTGTGTTTGTGCCCTCATTCCTGTTTCTTTGCATATGGTTCTTTCATCCATTCAGTCTGTGCTAGTCAGGGAGGAGGACTGTTTGAAGAAGGCACTATAGAGCACTCTGTCTCTCATCCAGCAACAGCTGAATACTTTATGGAAGTATATTAAGTCCTTGACAGGAGAAGGTAGCCAGCTGGCTGCTGCAGCAGGATATTCTTGTTCTCCCTCACAACTGAAAAGGAGGAGTTGGCAGAGCGCCTGCCAAGCTTGCCAGGGAAGAGTAGAGGCACAGAACTCTTACAGTATTTTAACTAGGTGGGCTGTTTACCAAAAAAATAAGAGAAGAAAGCGCACATTTCAGCTCTGCCCAGGCCACCAACTGGAAAGTGGTAAAGGGGTGACTCTAATATGAATAATTACCATCCAAGAGCCTCCATGCTTTGGGATAGCTTAAGAATGTGGTTACTTTAGGGTCGCAAGCGAGTGGAGTAACTACAGTGGTGTTTGTTCTGCTTGAAATAGCATGTGGAATGATGGTGTCTCACTGGTTAGAATAGTGCTGTGACTGTTCTACAAAATCTGGAGTCTGAACATAATTTGATTGTCCTTTCTTGACCTAATAAGTACAGCTCAAGTCAAAACATTTGTGTGGGTCACCAAAAAAGATATTGAAAATAAAGGAATTCACATTAAAATTAGCAAATTCAGGAAAGAGAGAACATAAGAACAGTGCTCACCATTTCATTAAGCCAAGTTTTGAAACAACACGAAACACTATCCAATCAATAAACCATTTCCAAAAAGAAAGCAGGTGAAAACAGCCTTAAGGCACAACCAATTAGCACAGAAATAGGTGTGTATTTTGGGTGTGGATGACCAAACATGCTGAGGTACAAGTATTTGAAACAAAACAAGCCTCAGGTCATTATTTTATAGCCTGTTCTTCCTCGTATGCTTGCTTTAATGAAGCCTCCCAGGAAATCCTGTGTGGGTGCTCCATTGACTGATAAGTGACGCTTCTCCTTTAAGCACTGAAACTGGTGGTCCAGGAGATGCTTTTAGTATTTTATTGAAGGAATCCTGACCTCTTAAATAGACTCAGAGGACAAATCAGATCTGGGTTCTGTGTTTGTAAATGCTCTTCAGTGACCTCCGCTGTATTTTGGAACAGATCTTCTCTCAGGTTTTTTGCTGATTGCTGAAGATAAAAATAGCTGTAACTACTGAGGCCTGTATAGATTTTTGGTGATGCAGTCTTGTGTGCTTAGAAGGCATTTGAAACACGTCATAGAGGCTCAACATTCAACATGCATTGAAATTATGTGGTTCTTTGACTACACAGTCATACTAACCTTTGGTGTCCAAGATCCAGGTCACCATTTATGAAGATAACTAAATATTCACATGGCCTGGACTGACCTTTCAAAAGGCAGGAAATACTGCTCTGAATTGCTTTCCCCTAATTTACTTTTGATAGATCTCATGGATAGAGTTGGAAAAAAACACTTCAATGGTGGTATCAGTTTACTCTCCCCTCCCAAACTGGCAAAATTAAAGTTCTGATTCCTTTGTTGACAGTGAATCATATGTGTTAATTTAAAAAAAAAAAAAATCCTGACACTGTACTCTTTTGACCCCAAAACGAACTAGTTACAGCTCCAGTTTAAGACTGCAGGTTATTATAATAGGTGCTGGCTTTAGTGCTATCTTATTGTCCACTTCACAAAATTAGGTTATTGGGCACTGTTTGATGCAAATAACCAGTCTGCCTTCAACACAGCAGAGCCTTACAGAGCTGTCTGGACTCATCTGAAGTCTGTTTTTACTTAACTTTGATTAGCAGCAATCGTAGTCATGCTGGAAGGAATTAAAAATATAGGAGCACTTTATATATAAATGTAGATGTGTGATGTAGATGTAACTGCTAATTGAGATGTTGAATGTAACTCTTGACTTCTTGTCAGGCATACTGGGTAGTCTTTGCCTGCAGGTTTATTTTGCAGCTTGCCGTCCTGCTTCAGCTGTTCGTAGAGCTCCTTGGGCAAAGGCGGAAAGGAGGGTTGGGAATTTATTGTGCTTTTTCAGTTGTTCAGAGAAGAGGCAATGGATACATCTCGGGTTTCTCTTAGCAAGTTGAAGGAATTTCAGTCCTTGTTTTTAGACTTGCAACTGTTTGAGGCTTCAAAGCCCTGTATGTGTGAAAGAGGAAAAGAGGGAAGGAGGAACACACACCACTGCTAGTCTTACATTAACGTAAACTTAAGGCTTGAAATCCCAGTTGTAAGAAAGCAGCTGCAATAGCAGAAGGGCCATTCAAAACACCTGCATTCACTGCTCTCAGGAGCAGGTATTGTGTGGACCACAGTAGTGCATCATAAAGACCTCGGTATCCTGTTCAGCAGGATATTGATTGCTTATTCAATTTTTTAAAAAAATCTGTAGCTATTTTATAGTTTTGCTTCCAAGAAGACCAGTATATTTTTAGTAACAAAATTTTATCAACAGTTTGTTACTGAGTAGTCTGCATGTGATCTACAATATGGAAAACATTTTAAAGAATTTGTCATATGTTGAAGAATCAGAGATAATAAGAGAGGTTTAACTTTAAAAAAATACCTCTAATTTCATTGGGAAGAAGAAAATAGGAAGCTTTAGTTGCTTATTTTTACTTCTGGTCCAAGTGTTGGGAGCACTTAAATGTCTCTCTCTCCTGTTTTCTTTTACTCTCTGTGTTGTCAGACTTTTAATATCCCCAGCTGAAAAAGGAAATGAACCAGGAATCCCAGTTCCGTCTGTTCTTTTGTACAATGGCACTTTCTCACAACAGGACAGCTACTTGAAGGGGAGCAAGAATGTTCTGCCAGTTTGTCACAAACTCTTGCTAACCACAGGGGAAAAGCTCAAGAGCAGAAAGAAGAATCTTGGCCTTAGTCTATTTTTTCCCCTTTGCATGGGGGCAGAGGAGGTCACAGACGTGAAGAAGCACTTATTACTGAGTGCAGGAGCTAAAACTCTGTTGTTTCTGAGAGGGAGTTCTTTGTAGACTTTGTAGACTGCTGCTACAAAACCAACTCTGCAAGTTGCATTGAAAGAATACAGTTAATAGGCAAAATAAACGTGATAATTACCAAAATGTCTCATTTTTCTCCTACAGTTAGGTAGCCTGTTTTGAATTCCAGATCACTGAGCATAGAATGGTTTGAGTTGGAAGGGATCTTAAAAATCATATGGTTCCAACCCCTATTCTTTGGGGGGGAGACCTTTCAGTAGACATTGAATCTGGCCTTGAATACTTCCAGTGATGGGGCATCCTCAGTTCTCTGGGCAACCTGTGCCAGTGCCTCACCACCCTCACAATAAAGAAGTTCTTCCTACTACAAAATCTAAATCTACTGCCTTTTGGTTTGAAGCCCTTCCCCCTTGTCCTATAACTATGTGCCCTTGTAATCCCCCTCCAGCCTTCTTTCAGGCCCCTTTTACTTAGTGGAAGGCTGCTCCAAGGTCTTATTGGACCCTTGTCTTTTCCAGGCTGAACAACCCCAACTCTCAGCTCTTGGTCCTCATAGGAGAGATGCTTCAGCTTCTGATCATCTCCTCTGTACTCCCCCTAGTAGGTCCCTGACCCTTCTAGGCTGGGGACCCCAGAGCTGGATGTGGTGCTCCATCTGGGGTCTCACAACAGTAGAGATGAGGGGAAGAATTACCTCCCTCAAATTGCTGTTCACGCTTCTTTTGAGCAGTGGTTGGATTTTATATCAGCCAAACAGTTGTATTGATACAGTATTTAAAGAGAAAGTGAGAGAGAATGTGTATCAGTAAATGACATTGC
The DNA here is from genome assembly GCA_013398615.1 of Brachypodius melanocephalos. Lineage (NCBI taxonomy): Eukaryota > Metazoa > Chordata > Aves > Passeriformes > Pycnonotidae > Brachypodius > Brachypodius melanocephalos. The sequence goes on from VZSR01003803.1 coordinate 44,768,881, forward strand.
AGTGTATTTTTAGTATATGACAGAATCACAGACTGTCTGAGATTGGAAGGGTCCTGTTGTCATCTGATCCAGCCTTCCTCCTCAAGCAAGGCCACGCAGAACAAATTGCCCAGGACCACGTCCAGATGGCTTTTGAAAACCTCCAGGAGTAGGGGTTCCTCAGCCTCTTTGGGCAGCCTGTAGCACTGCTTGGTCACCCTCACCATTTCTGGGTGCTTGGTGGCTGTACCAGCAGTCACTCTGCAGGGCCCCACGTGAAGCAGAGTGCAGTAATCACAAAATAACTGTTTTCTCTAATTTGAGAAATTGTGGTTGTTATAGCAGAGTTCCTTGCCAAAGATTAAGCATTAGCATTTATTTCTAACAGTTAAAAGATATCTGGAAGCACTATTGTAATCCTCTGGGATGAGGCTTCATAAGCTACAAAACCTTTTGATAAATAGATACTAGGCTTGGTTAGGACTTTTTTCCCTACAGCTATATTAAGCTTGGGTTTATCTCATGTGCCATTTGTTTGGGATGCTTTTATTCAATAAACTGTCTCTGATTAATCATAACATTTACTCAGACCCACTCTGTTTAATGTGCCTTTCTCTTCCCCCCCACCCAACTTACAAGAGCGTAGCACTACAGAGGGATGTAAGTGCCCTTTCACTGCAGAAATTCTTTTCCATGAGTTCAGAATAGCTCAGGTCCAAGACTTCTGTTGCAAACATTCCCAGTAAGGGTTTTAGTAAGTCAGAATTGTTGAGTTACTAACTTCATTGATTATTTTTGTCGCATTAACCTTGACCCACTAAACCAGGCAGCAGTTGCTGTTTTGAATGCAAGCAGAACCATAGCTGGCATCAGCAGCTATTGTGCTGTTCTGCATTCTCTGTCTGTAGCCAGATTCTTCTGTTTCACTTTGGTACCTCCTGGCATCTACATACCCAGATTGTTGATTGGCAGGTGCACTGTGACAGTCAAAAATATTTATGAAATGGAGATGATAAGTTAAGTGCCTTAACAAGGGAAGCGAACCCCAGATGCAAAGCCAAGACAAATTATCTGTATAACTTGATGCTATTAGCAGCTGTTGGCAAGGTCAGGAAAGTTATTAAAAGTTGAGTGTTTGTAAAGCATCTAGTATCCCTCTACCTGAATAATTTACTGTAAATAATGTTAAGAAAGTGTAAGTATAATTCTTTTGAGATATCTGTAGAACAGGCTAATAACAAATTCTCAAACTGCTCCTGTAATTTTTAAAAATGCCTTGAAATTTTTATGATTTAAATACTTATGCATATACATTTTCTTTAAATTAAAAGCATAGGCAAGTTCTTTTTTCCTTACAGGTTATCACTACTCACTTTTTTGCAATGGGGCGAAAAAAAAAAAAAAGAATATTCTGTTTTTAAAACATATCTGTATGGAAATGCCCCATAAAGGGGTATTGACCTCCATATGAGACAATATTTGTTTCATTTTAAAGGAAGAAAATACAGCCAAACCAAGGAATCTGTAGCTTTATCGTTCTTATTCCAGTGACTGCCAAACCACTGGTTTCCCATCACAGATCTGGTTTTATAATATCCATCAGTTACAATTTCATGAATTCTCACTGCTGGCAGTGACACACATGTTTTCATTTACTGCATTATGGGTATTCTCTAGACAACCAGTCTGTTGAAAAGAAATTAATTCCAGCAGTGAACTAAGATACTGAATTCTCAGCAGTTTATGAATTCATGTTTTTACATTGAGGCTATTTATATCTGGATTGAATTAATTTGAATATGTAACCAGGTGGTTGTGGTTATGTCTTTTATTATCCACTAGATTTGAAAAGCCAGCAGAATGCAACTGCAGAATGGGAAAACTCACTAATTGCAGTTGGTAAATATAGCATTGTATGGTTGAAATCTCAGCTTGTATTTCTCTCATTTCTGTTCATGACTTCAGGCATAATTAGCAAGAAAGAATACAATATACCATAACTAGAGTATCCTAAGTAAGGCATACTATATCCGATTTTTAGATATGACTAATTTTAAATTTTTACTAAAGATGAAAATTTAATAACTTGTTTCTATTTTGTCCTGTGGTCCCCATTTCACCAACAATGAAAAGTGGCAAAATATCCAGGCAACATTTTAGACAAGATCTTTTGAAGGAGAGCAAACTTTAGGAGAGCAAAGGAGAGACTTGACAGATAATTTGCAAAGCCTATCACTAAGCTGCAAATTCACACTCATAGGGTTATGCTTTTTATGTTTGTCCTCTCCAATGAAGATTCAAAAATTGTTGGCTCAAGGAAGAAATGGGCTTAGTCCTGAACTGTGTTTTACATGGAACAAAAAAGGTGAAAACTTTAAGTTGTTAGACAATAAACACTTTACCCCGTCATTTTTTTTCAACTTGGTTGTTCCTTTTAGGAGGAAGCTTGCATAAAATGTGACTTCTTAATCATCATCTGTATTTCAGTAAAATTGAAAGGATTTTTTATGTCAGTACTTGATTTGGTTTTGCATAGTTCAAGAGACTTTCATAACAAAAACTGGAGAAAGTGACAAACTTGTAAGATTGTAAAGGCAAGTAAATTTCACTGGCAAATTCTTTAGGATTACATTAAGCCCCAGTTAGGCGTGTCCCTGTGCTGTTGGTCTTGACTGTAATATTTGGTCATTCTTGCTGTAACTAAACAGCACAGGGTAGATTGTAGTGATTGCTGAAATCTTTGCTTCTCTCTGTCACAAGAAGTATCTGTTTTGGAGGTTGCCTTTGGTAGGACATGGGTGAAACTGAGCAGTTTTTGATCTTTGCACAAGAAGAGATTTAGGATGATAGATACTCTGGTCTTTTTTTTTTCCCCAGAGGTTGCATTGTAACCAGCCTTGCTTCCCTCTCAAAGACATATACTGTAAATTCACTGTTTATGATGTTTTACTTTTAGTAGTTCTCTGTGAACACAGCCTGCCTTTTTCAAGATGTTGTGTCTGGAGTCAAAAAGTTTCTGGAGTGTTAGTAAATAATGGCAATTTGTTTGAAAGAGGTATGCAGGCAGTGAATCTGAGTACATGCAGGTAACTCAGTGTTTTTAGTAATAGGCATATGCATAGCTAGAGGATTAGAAAATATCTGTTTTAAAAAGTGTTCTGTTGGTTTCTTTTCCACTATATTGATTTTACAAATTCTTTTTATCTAACGACTAATGTATTCGTGAGGAATATTTTTGTAATCCCTTGTGTCTGAGGGGCAGCATCTCTATTGAAATGTGTTTCTCAGATCGATCTAAGTCAGACTATTCTCTTCTATCTTAAGTCAATATACCAAGGAGAGGAAAGATCATGCAGTTTTATTTTTTAAGTGATAAAGAGAGAAGCTGTGTGGTTGTTTTCATTTGGAAACACTGTGACGACTTTTTCTTTCCTGCTATTCTTGCACAGATACATGTTGATAAAGCAATACAAATGATTTTGAGAATACCAATCAGGCTCTCTGTAATCTCACTGAAAACACTGACACATGTTTACTCCAGAGAACATTGTAGTGAATCCTGATTTTCCATCCACAAACTGCTGTATTTGAATGCAATTGGTGTCTTTTGTTACTCATTCACCTGCTTGTGTGTCTTCTCTTTCTTGGACTAGGTAATTTCCACAGAAGCAGTTTGGGAATGCTGGCTGTACTTTCTTACACCTCAGCCAATAACATTTAATACAGAAAGTATGTGGGAAGATATTTTTTAAATAAGAACAGCTACTATCTCTGTAGTAAATACCTCTGTATACATTGTGGCAGTGCAGAGAAAGACATCTGACAGAGAAATCATTTGTTTTGAGGTTTAATTTATTTGTGCTTCAGGGGCAATCAAAGCCCAGCAACTCTGACTTGTGCTGCTGCTGGGCTTCCCAGAGTTTTCTCTCCATGAAAAGCAGCTCCTGGTCCTGGCTGAGTCTCAGTTCCCCTTGGTGGGGAGTGCAGGTATAGAAGGTAGCTGCCAGGATATGGCCACTCCTTCCGTGGAAAATGCTAAATCAAGAGCCACAGGCCCCCACCACAGGTTTAATACACACACTGGTAACAGCAGCCCTGGAAATCGTGAGATGGAGAAGAGCATAGAGGAGTTATTCTTTTTATTTCCCTGGCATTGCCAGGAGGGAGGGCCATAATTGCAAGAGCTGTATTAGTTACAGTACATGTAGTGAAACCAAAGCAGAGGCTGGTGTAGGGATGGGGAAAGGTCAGACAGCTGATTTGGGGATGGAAATTGGGCTATTGCAGCACGTTGTCTGTCCACATGCTTCAGCCCCATTCCCCAGCAGCTCAGCAGTGTTCAAATGCACATCTGGCATGCCCCAGTGGTTCAGAGGGATGGGTGCAAGTAGGGAGCTTCTTACCTGTGTCTAGTCCTTCCTTCCCTTTGCCCCTCACAGCTTCACTCCTGGCTAGAAGAAGAACAGCAAGTTCTGTCTATCAAGAACCATCATATCTTTCTGCTCTCATGTTTAATGCAGTGAATTCTCAGAGAGTATATCCAAGAGTTTAAATAAATGAATAAGTTCTCTGCAGTTCCAGAGGTTCTCTTTGGTTCTTCTGGTCTCTGCAGGAATGCCACTAGACTCTTATCTTCCCATTTTATCCGTGAGAAAGTGTATGCAGGGCATACTAAAGCACTGCCTGGAAATGCAGTACAATGTAGAACATACATAGAGCGAAATTAGGTTGTTCAGAGCAGTCAGTTTTGGTTTTCTCCCAACTTCCAGAATAGGTATTGGGGATGAGACAGGAGAAGACTCCCACAGTAGGTTGATAGACTTCACATGTGGATACAATTCTGTACGTGTAAAAAGCAAATACAAATATTCCCTAATAGATATCTGTGACGATCCGAATCTATGAGAGCTTCTGTATACTTACAGTTTTCTAGCTCATACACATGCTTTGGGAAGGGAGAACAGTCTGGGAGAAATTGTGTGTCCATGAAACTGAAGAGTGACCCTAAGCAGCTCTGTGTAAAAGACATCAATTGTATTCACACCAATTAAGGCTGAACAGCCTATTTCTTATTAGCTAAGTCTAATTTTCTAATCAGGAAACTAAATATCAAAGCAGAAAGGGTTTTTCTGATTTCTATTTAGTGGCAATTACATCACATTTCATTTCAATGCACCTATCTGGGAAACAGCACATGAATGGAGCTATTCTGAATCCTTCAATTGTTGTTGGAGTCAGTCTTTTTTACTGCTACCACTGTGATTTAGAAAGCTTCTAACTTCTGAAAATTGTTTAACAGATGTATCATCTAGGTAAAAACACCATTCAACATAGGTTTTTTAGAAAATCTCTGCTTTTTCCAGTACATTACTGTACTATGTTTCTCTCCAAAAGTTAAAATCTCACCCTTCTAATGCTATCAGCAATGTAATTTTTTTCTTCCAAATCAATCAAAACAAGCGTCCTTTAAGAAGAAAAATCAATGTAGCCTATTAATTAGCTGAACTCTGTATAGTGCCTGAAGGCCAGAATGTCATTTCCCATAAGATTTGCTTTCAAAATACAAACAAAATCAGAACACTTGCAGGTTGTCATCATGAAAGGGCTCTTAATACTTCAGAACACACTGGTAATCTTTATCCTACCTGATACAGACCTATTTAAATATTCTGATTAAATGTTGTTGCAGTTGTTCTGGTTTTGTTTCTGCCACATGGTAGATATAGGAACTTGAGTCAATCAGTGTAGTCAGTGCCTGGACAAAACATCGCTACAGCAAGCTACCAGAAGGTTGTATCTGATAAAGGATTATTTTCCTGTGGTATAAGGCTCTTTATTTTCTCATCCCTCAACAAAAGAGATTATAAAATTTAGATTACCAACTCATAAATAAAGGAAAGCAAAATGAGAGAAAGTTATTAAATGAAAGTGGGTGTGTTGTAACTGTTGCTGTATATTCATGGTTACCAGGGTTCCTGTCTATGAAAGCTGCTTGGAGAGAGTTAATACATCTTAGTGAAAATCTGCTTTGCTGTTGTATCTTTTTGTTGACAGTAGTAAAGTGTGCTGCAGTGAACATTCAGAGTGATTTGTCTTCTGAACCCGGTGATTGGTATGTGCAGTGTGGAGCAGGTGACCCTCTGGTATAGAAACGGTAAATTAATCTCAGTGTAACCCTTTATAAGAGCTGAACTATGTTAACACCAGCCATGTAATGGGCTTGACAGAGTAGAAGGGTCCTGTTCAAACAACAAAAACCGAACAAAAAGAGACCCAACAAAACCCCCACTTGATTAAAATGTTTATCTGTCACAAAACTTTGCTTTCCTTCTCACTTCATTATGAATTTTAGGGTGCGTTTAGGGCTTCAGTGATTCACTTAGTATAATTTTGAGCAATGAAGCTTAGTTAAGGACTGTATGATTGAAGTAACAAGCTCTTCCTGTGGACATGCCATCAGTCTCCAGTCACTTTCCCTTGTCATATTATTCACAGGATTTAGTTCTGTCCTTTGCCCTGATTTGTGTCTGTATTTTGCAGTGTTTTTCCAGAAGTTCACCTGGTTTGCACTGCTTAAAATAAGAAAGAAAAGAAAACCTGAAAAGTTGTTTATCCATTAAGTTCATATGAGCCACTAGAAAAACTTCCCTCTAAGGAAATGCATCTGAGTATAATTTAAGCAAAGATTATGTTCTGCAGCTGATCTGGCCAGAAAAATGCCACTGGAATTCTCTATAGTCACTCACAGGGCAGCTGGTGGGATTTGGACTGAAGATTCATTAAAACCATTCAAATATTAAAATCTTTTTCAGGAGGAAACAAGAAAAAAAAATGGAATCCACACTAGTTACAAAAAGTGAAGCTTGTTGTCACTTCTTCAACTTGTGTGTTTAGAAAAAGGGCAGAAATATTCTCAGGTTTGCCAAACCCAAGAGTTTAAACATCCAGTTGAGAAGACTTAAAGAATCATGTTGGTAGTTCTTATGTTATAAAAATCTTTTCCAAGTGTTTAAACTTTCTCTGACCTTTCTGGCAATAGATATATATGACATATGGAAATTGAAAAACTCAACTTGCAGCACATACAGAATATCCACATGAAGATTGTCCACCTTTTCTCAGGTGCCTTCCCCACCTTTTCAGGGGTCCAAAAAGTGATGACATCCTTCTGCCTCATGCCTGTGAAAGGACTTGATACTGAAGTAGTTCAGGTTACTACTACCAAGTTCAGAATCGTGTCTACTTTGGAAGTGATTGGCATTGAAAAGCTACCCTGGCTGCCTAGGGAACAGTTTACACTGGCACCTGTTAGAAAAGTACATTGTAGTCTTGCTACATTCTGACAGAGTTGGGCTTTTTTCTTCAGAGAGCTACAGCAAAGAAGATAAACTTTTACACGAAAAATAATGCCTTCATAGAGTAATGACCTGTGGTGGTGTAAGTGAGGAGTTTGTTCCACCTGTTTCTGAAGTTTCATTCTGTTTGTAAAATGAGACTATTTTAGTTCACTTGTTACTCTGCTGGGTTTTTAGATATGCATAGTGCTTTTTGTTAAGGGTGTTTGCCTGACCCTGAATTTTTCTCTGAACTTTTTTGACAAAAATGGTTAATGAAGCCACAGAAATTCAGTTAAGTTATGCGGTGCTGTGCATCATCATAATCATGTCCTTGTTCATCTCCCTCGTTCATAACAAATGTAATGCAAATACAGAGGCTTCACTGAATTTTAAACTAATTCATTTTAATATGTTTTATTGTGGGGTTGAGGTTTTTTTAGATTGTTCTGAGATGCTGGTTCTGAGTTTTGAGCAAGAGAGAAAGGCTTTGCTGTGCCTTTTAGTGGTTTTTCTTTGTTTGTTTGAGATTTTTTTGTTGAATGCTCCTAAAGTCATAGATCTCTACAGCAGAGGGTCTTGAAGTTTGTATAGAGGGCTCATGGAAAAAAGGTTTGGCTAAAGGGTTAACTACTATTTATCTCAACTTTAGCAAAGCTTTTGATACTGTGTCTCTTAACAGTCTCATAGACACTGGTGAATTATCAGTCAGGTAAGTAGGTGGGAGAGTGGACTGATAGGACTGAAACCTGTCTGAACTACTGGTGCTTCAAGATCAGCAGCACAGCATTCAGCTGCAGGCAGGTCACTGTTTCACACTGACACCAACACTGTAAAAATTCTTCTTAAGGGCTTAGATGATGAAGCAGGATGCACCCTTAGTAAGTCTGCAGCCAGTTCAAAATTAGGAGTGATGATTAATGCACCAGTGGCTTGTGCTGCCATTTAGATGGACCTTGGCAGGCTGGAGAAATGGGCTCATGGGAACATCATGAAGTTCAGCAAAGTCCTGCTGCTGGGAGGAATAGCCCTGCACGCCAGTACAGGCTGGGACCCACTGACTGGGAGAGAATTTTGCAGAGAGGCCTCCGGGGTTCTGGTGAATAACAAGTTGAACATGAGTCAGTAATACATCTGTGACAAAGAAAAAGCTTTTCCCGTTCAGGTGATCAAATACTAGTTACCCAGAGAGGCTGTGCTGTCTCCATCCTGGGAGGAGATACTCAAAGCCCTAAGGAACCTGATCCAGCTTTAGAACTGGATCTAACTTTGAAGTTGGCCTTGCTTTGATCAGATGGGAGGAAGGCTAAACCAGATGATCTTCAGAGCTCCCATGCAACCTAAGTTGTTTTGTAATTCCCTGATTGTAGCACAAATGTTATAAACAGTATTCCTTTCCCTGAAAATAGCCCCAGAGGAAGATACAGGCAGTGGTCTTTCATGTTTGTTTGCTGTAACACAAACTGAATCAAAACAGATGTTTCTGTGCCTTACAGTTTAATAAAGATTTTCCCACGTGTTGAATGTATTTAGACTAAAAATGTACAGTTTACTCTAGTGTCATCCTCAATGTTATATAGTTTCTTTGCTGCTTTCTGTTGTTTACACTGTGCCAAATGCTGTTCCAAGTCACTTTTTCATTTCTCATGGACAGTGTGTTTACTCTTTTCCCCTGTAAATTGTTCTCTTTCGAAGAATTCAGAGTTACAGTTCTCCAGGACAATTGCTGGAATTGTAACTGCAATTCCCTTCCAAAAGGTACAAAGGTGTTGCAAACCAAGTTCTCCTCAATTTTTGTTGTGACTTAGCTGTAATGGGGGTGTATAGCATAATTATAAAATTTCTTCTTCACCACTTTTTTCTTCACCCCTCAGTGAAGCTGGGTTGATCCTGCTTTCACCATCTAACCTGTGAAAACTTACTATAGACCGTAAGTTGATGTTCCAGACTTGAGTCTGGGAAAAAAAAGTCAAATTTCTTCTCAGGGGAGCCTACTTTTAATATCAATTAGAATTCTTTTCAGTCCCTCATAACGTTATTGTTCTCTGAAATCCATGAAGTCTTAGTCAGTAATGTTAGATTTTTACTTGTCTGCAGTTCTCACTCTTAGTTATCTAGATATTTGAGTTGAATGAAAGTTTTGTAAAGAAGGATATTGGGAACTACTACATTTGTTGAGTCAGAACCAAACCTGAACTGTTTGTTTTAATCCAGCCCACACCATGTCTAACAAACTTTGTGTCCATCTAGACCAGGACACCTAGTGATACCTTTAATTCTCATCAGTCTGAGGGCTGGAGGTAAATGATTAAGATAGAAAGAATTATTTAAGGTCCTGATTTCTTGTTGATCTCCATAGAAGATTAGGATTATTAGCATCACTGGTCTTAAAACAATTTGCTTGTTAATTTGTTTTGATGGGAAATTAAATTAAAATTACTGAGCTGTGTGGAGGAAGAGATTGTAAGGACTTTGCACAGGTTTGCTCTATTTTATTCTTGTGATTAAAGGAGGAAAGAAAGTTTCTAGAAGTGCTCTATCCGAAAATTTCCTGCTAGAGAAGGTAAGATGCTGGTGTTTGGGATCCAACAGGTACTAAATTTGCCATGAGATGTCACCATGAAGAAGCATCAGTTTGCTTAAGATGTGTTTGCTGTTCCTCACACTGGGAATATTTAGTGTTATTTGGAGTTACCCACTGTCAATAAGAAAACCAGTCCTCAGGTTTGGCAGATGTTAACTCAGATTATATTTGCTTCTGAATGGTTTGTTTTATTAAAAATTCAGCCTTGTGCATAAGTCTTTGAAGGGTTTGGACCAAAATTTGTTGCAGGTGAAGCAAATAGATTCTAACATGTTGGACAGGAAGAAATTTTAAAACATTTTGGAAATCTGGGAAGCAGGTGATAAAGCCCAAGAAAGTATCTACTTTTGCTAGAGGGCATTGAAGTCTAGATGTTTTCTTTACCCACAGTGACAAGCTAATGATCTGTGGAATGAAGAGGAGACATGCTGAACACTCCTGCACAGTCATGTCATTTATGGCATCCTGCATTCATCTGCACTGAGGTCACCCTAGATTGTAACCTGTTCTCATAGTGGACCCTGTAAATAAATTAACGTTCATCTGTTGCTACATATAAATATTGTTAGAATTTTGACCCTTTGAGACACCATTTTTTAAAAGATAGTGTTTAAGAGCCAACACATTTTAACATTCCAGTTGGTATTTATGTTAATTTGAGTTCAATTCATTCCCTAAGCATTTGAGATCAGCTATTTTTAGCCTGGTTTCCTGAGGAACTGAAGTTTATAGGATGGCTGTATCTATCCATCTGCCTTCCACCGAGCTTTTTGAAGCCAATGATCAATTATCTCGATTTGGCAGAGAGAGTGAGGTTTAAATGCTTCTAATCTCTGGCAGGTTTCATTGATAGCCTTGGTTTGTTTGAAGAGATGCACACAAATAACTACCCCATCTAAGGGAAAAGGTGTAAGGTAAGCTCATCAGTGGCATTGTGTGTGGGTTGGTGGGAAAACAGCTGGGCCATGACTCAGTGCTGCTTCTCACTCCTGGGGCAGTGAGGGAACATGAGCCTGTGCTGATGTTGCTGTGGCTGGGGGGAACTGGAAATATGTAGGTTGTGAAGCATGGGCTGTGGATGATCACAACTGGGGGGATGATGCGTGGAGATGATGGTCAAGGACCCTGTCTGTGTTCCTGTGGTGATGACAATGTATGAATATGTAGCAAGGAGTCTGTTGGGTGTCAGTTTTATTGCTCTGAAAACTATTTGCCTTTAACAAGGGAAGCTATTGTATGGGGACTGTTCATGTCTCTGGAAGCCTGCAAAAACATACAGCTTTATTCTTCATGTTGGGAGAGGGTTCCCAGGCATGGCACACAGGCTTTTTTATAAGGCAGAACATATACCTACAAAACAAATGATCTCAAAGTCCTTTAGAAACAAGTTGGGCTTTGTTTCTCCTTAGTCCCAGTATTAATAAAGTTAGGCTTTATTTCTCTTTGGGAATCTGGGAATGCGGGGAGAAATGAGACATGGAATTTTAGTTATGAACGGTAACATGATTGTGGAAATGAGCTCTGAGCTGTCAGACACTATACCTAGAGATGGTTTTTTTAAGAAATAATTTTCTGTCCAAGGCTTTTCCAATAGCCAAGGCTTTTCCAATAGAGTTTGCTGTCAGAGGACAGTCCTCTGGTTTCAGTGAGTGAGCTTAAAATACTTACGTACTAAAATACAGCGGAGTGTTGGGGGGATTTTCGGGTGTTTTACCTTCTTTTCTGCAGTATGTAAAACCTTGAGATCATCATCTATATCATCAATAGTCATAATACTTACTAGAGACAGAGCATTTTCTGTGCATGAAAAGAGAAGTTCCATGTGTCCCTACAAAGGGAGAGTTAGCCCCAAGAATCATCATGTGGCCTCTGCAGTTGTGCTCATCATAAAATACAGGATGTGAGTTTTGTGGAAATGCCTGTCAGATGAGATACTCTATTTCATAAGCCGTGTTACCAGCAAAGTCTGTTCATCTTTAAATCTCCAATGGGCTTTGCACTGCCATTTCACTTCTGTGAATACTTTTAAACAAAAATCAAGAAGAGGACTGGAATGTTGCACTGCATTTGTTTGTCTCCTCCATAAAGCATGTATGGATTTATCTGTCTGCTTACAGATTATCTTATACTGAAGCTTCCACAACAGGTGGACACTCTGTGCTTCAATCTGGTTTAGTAAGTTTTGGGTTACTTTACAGAAGCCATTTCTTAAGGAACACAAAGCGTAGATTTTGGTTATAACAAACTAGCAAAGCAAGACAAAAGTGTGTTTCAGTTTCTCTTCTGTAAAGCTGATAAGCTGATTATCTCTTCAATTTTCAGGATCCAAATCAAACCCCCTGCTTATAAGCCTTAAGTCGGCTTGTGTATCCATTGAACTTGAAGCAGGGCTGGATAATTTGTAACAGAAACTTAGAGATCACACAGTAGTCAGCTGGAATGCAGAAAATAAGGTCGTGTTTCTTGACCTGCAGTTGATTCTGCATTGTCCTGTTGCATCACTGACATGCATTAATAAAAGTCGTTGCATGCACAGTTTTGAGCATTTGGGGTTTTGAATTTTAGTTGTTTATACATATATATATATACTGTTTATTTCTACAAAAATATACAGTGTGTTTCTACAGTTGCACTTGGGATATTTATCCTAATTGACCTTTATGTATACCTTGTGTAGAGAACACAGATTCTATAAAATACTAGCAAATCAATCAGCTGTACAATTCTGCAGTGAAGATATATCATGATCTTGTATTATGGAATGTTGTAATTTTTGATAGTGACAGCTCATTAGGAGTTATGGGTTTGATGTGCCAACTCCTAGAGTGAGTACTTAGTTATACTTATGTTGTGCCAGCAAAGATATTTCAGCAGTAAAGATCAGGATGTAATCCATCCCAGCAATAATGCCTCTTCTCTTGGGTTTTTTTTTTTCTTCTCCTTCCTCCTTTTCCTTCCTCTTCCTTCCTTCCTTTTCCTTTTCCTTTTCCCTTTCCCTTTGTCAGACTGTTGTTTTAGCTGAATCAGTTCCCTGAACCACTTTGACAGCCAGAGAATTTCTGCCCAAATGTGAAGTTCATGATGCTAATCTGCAAAGCTAAAACTTGAGACTCATTGAGCAGTGGGCTCCAAGAGCCTGAGACATGTGGTCTTGGCTGCCCGTGCTCTCCGTGCTCAGAGTTTGCACTGCCCTCCTGCCACTGCATGGCCCGCCTTGCTGAGTGTCCTGTTGCTGGAGGACAGTTCTGCTTGGAAGGCCTCTCTTTGTTGCCTTCTCCAGGCAAACATCCAGCAGTCCATCAGCTGGGTCTAGAGGTTTTCACTGACCTTCCTGGGGGAGCAGCAAGAGCTGGAAGGAGAGAGGTATGGGATTAAGCCAGAAAAGCTTTGGAAGGCTCTTACCCAGAAGAGCATCTGCAGCTCCTACCCTGGAATTGTCAGGCTGTTTTTGCAGAGGAAAGGAAAGGGCTGAGCAGTGTAGTTTGGGGGGGCTTTATGCAGGGGATGTTGCAGGGTCAAGCAGTTGTGGTGTCATGTCAAGTAGCAGCCTCGCATCTGTGTGCTGTGGTCCCCCATTCTGCTCAAGTGTGATGGGGTGAGGCCAGGCTCTGCTTTTGCCTAGTGTCACTTTTACAATGCTTTCCTTACCAACAAGTATTTTAAAAAAATCAGTATTGTATTACTAACAGAATTTCTCCCATCATTTATTTGTGAAAACACAGTTAACTGAAACTTAACAGTTAAATGCCTATTTGAGAGTTCATAGTTCATATTACTAGTGTACCAACTTCAACTTTTTTAAAAGGAAGTTGAATATGCTGAACATACTAGTATCTCCTGGGCTGTCTGAGTGCATATAGAACTTGAAAAAACATTTTTGTGTCAGATAAATATTACTACAAGAAGATAAATAGTTATGTGCAAATACACTGGCAGTACCAGTGTGTGCTGGTTCGGAGGGGCAGAAAATTATATTTAAAGGCATGCTGAGATCCAAGAGCTGAGTATTTACTGACAGTAGTAGTGCACTTGCCACAAAACTTGATCTCATGCTAGCAATGTACATAGGCTGCACACAGTAGTACTTTGTGCAAAAGTAAGCATAAACACGGATGATAAGTAGGAAAGTTTAAGGGTCTTAGCTTGATGTTTCCTTTGCTAATTAAGTGTCTGAGCATACCATTGTTACTTTGCATCACAACGGAATCTTGTGTGTTTTCAACATCGGACGTGCATCAAATCTCTGTCACTGAATTTCTGTCCGTCTATTTACCTAAACTGTAATTTTGTCCCAGAATTCACATTGGAAGGCCACAGCTGCTCTCAAAACTGCAAAATCAGAATCAGAATTGCATTTCTTCATCAAATACATCTTCCATACTACAAACCTTTACATTTCTCACATTCCAGTTTTTCCTCCCTGGAAGGTGAAGAGGCATTTAGCACAGTAGTACAATATAAGCAAGAAAGTTTGAAGATATCAACAGCCACTACTTACATTTAATACCTTTATGGGAATCTTTACCCTCCCTGCTAGGCTTTAAAAATCTTTTAGGTAATCAAAAGTTTAGCCAAGAAAATCAATTGTATTTTTTTCCACTACAATACTTGCTGTTACAGAGGAAGGTAAGGAATCAAATATTTCTGTTACTTTTCTTAACAGTAGGTAGTTTTTTACCATATCAAGAGCTATGCTTCTAAGGTAATTGTGGCAAAAATAAAAATTTGACCAAAATTAGTCCAGGCATAAAGTAGTTGTGCTAGGAGATTGAGAAGAAATCTATGTTCTCTTGGACCCCAAGCTTGGTAGATCATAGCTAGCTGGGAGGTTACTAAAGACTTTGCTCTCCTCTGCAGGGTCACATGAGAGGCTGGGTGTTGAAATGGATTGACTGTTGATAGGATTTGCCATAGTGGATCATGCTTTCGACTGTGTGCTTCTCCCCCAGCCTATTACAAGCATGCAGGCTGGACACAAAGGCTGCATTGAAATATAGGTTAGCTTATATATAGCGCCAAGAGTTAAAAATAGCCTTTGTTTCATGGGAAGTGTAGTTTCTGAAAGTGTAATTTTATTGTTATCTGCAACATGGATCTATTCAAATCAGAATCTGTATTGGGATGTTTCACAAGTATTTTTCTAGTGTTCCTGAAAATTAAGAATTGAATCAACATTTATATATACGTTGAAGAGATAAATTTTAAGAGTTTGAAGCTTATTCTTTTGCATTGGAAAGTAGATAAAGTACATGAAAGGGAGAAAATAATAGCCCAAAGTTTTCTGTTCCTTATTTCTTCCTTCTGGAGTGTGAATATAAATTGCTGGTTAGAGCTTTAAAAGCTGACAGAATGCATTCAGACATTTTCAAATTACTTTTGGATTTGCTTTAAAAGAAATCAAGGACCTGACACTCCAGCAGAGTTTAGAGATGACAGCCTTCATTTTTCTCAACTGCCTTACATTATTGGTCAGCTTCATCCAGTTCAGTAATTGAGAGACTATCAGCATGGCAAAGCAAGGTGAAGCTGGCAGAGCAGTGGGTGAGCAGGTTGACCTGGTAATGACCTGAGTTTTTTAACTGTAGTGTTATATTCATGCTTACCTGTATTGTCAGAATTTAAGGGACTGAGATCCCTGGGGTGATTACAAGAACACCATTGTTACAAATGACAACTGTTCTGCATGGAGTGCTTTCCTGGCCACTCATGCAGGGGCTCCACAACCTGTGCTGGGTGCATTTTTTTCGGTAACTTACAATTCTTTTGCATTCTGGTGGGTGTTCAGTCACACAATTCAGATATGCCTTTCAAGACAGTCAGTAATCTGAAACAATTTGGTGGTGACCCAGGTGTGTTCTGATTCCTGAGACTCAGAGCAAGAACCTTGGCTAAAGACAGAGGAGCAAGTGATGCCCAGTAGAAACGGGCATCTTGTCAGCTCCAATCTCAGTGTCATCAGAGGCCACGACACCTGGAAGAGCTGCTGAGATACTGGGCTGTGTCCTGGCCATGATCTGGTGAAGCACTCTAATCCTACAGCTCTTGCTAAACTGGGAGATACACTGCTAGCTGAAAACAACAAGAGTGATGACAGTGACAAAGAAAAGGCTTTTCTGACAGCTCGTTTAGACATCCAGCACATTTACAGAATGTACAACAATGTTTTGTGTGCTAGATAAGAAATGGTCTGAGAGGCTAAAATGTTCGTGATCTGCTTATATGAGCACCCCAGTCCTTGCAGGATCTAACAAGATAATTAGATAATAGGCTTCCAGCAGCTGCTTTTGTTATATCTAGTCACGAAAAGAGAAAGAGGTAGCCGGTAGCGTATCAGAAAGTGACGTAGGAATAAACAGCATGTACAGATACAATCAGAAGGCATAGGTTGTCTTGGAAAGGACTGCACACAACAACCCTAAGCATTTTCATTACTCAGCATTATGTTCTTGCCTCCATGAGACTTATTTTACAAGGGGACAGGGTGGCAAAACCAAATAAATTGCTCTCAGTCAGGGACTATCTAAAGGCCAGGTTTCTAAGAGCATTAGAAGTCATTCCTGACAAGGCAAAAGACATCCTTATCCTAAATGCTTGTGTTACTGTGAGTGGGTTTTTGTTTGTTTGTTTTTAGGAGAACCAAGTGCTAATAGTGCAGATAAAAAAAACTCACGAAGTCGTGAGAAACTCCTTTATGCATCTGCTGCCTTCGTCTGTATATCCACTTCATTTCTGCATCTGCTCCTTTTTCTTATGGAACATTTAATTTTCAGAGATTAGACAAAAAATGAAAATACACTTAAGCACTGTTTGCCATCCATTTTCCCCCCAAAACCTCCTTTCAGGCTTTATTTAGTTTCATTTCCACAGTTTTGCTTATTACTATCCATTTGTTAGCTTTTCTTTCATTCTATTCAAAACTCATATGCATAATATAGTCTCTCTGTAGGGCCCTTATTCTGAGTGTATTTAAATCACTCTTAACTCAGTTCATGGAAAGGGAATCTTTGAATTACATATTTATTGTAAATAAATTGTGTTCCATCTCCCTTAAATTCTTTATAAATTCTTAGACTAGCTTTAGGTTTTGACTTCTCCTAAGACAGTAGGACCTACCTTTAAAAAAAACTAGGTAGGCTTCCCACTGGTTGTTAGCCTTCCTAAACTGACAGCTGAACACTGGAGCACTGTTGTAGCAAATGGAAGCATGACTGTTTCCCACTGAAGAAAAATGAATGGCAATGGTGCTCCAAGACAAAGCTGTTCGAGTTATCATGATAATTTTTCTAGCGAGCAGAGTTAGTTGAATAGAATTACCAGCTGCAGACATAGTAAATGAGGCACAAATCACGCTCACTAGGCTGGATGGTTTCAGGGAGGAGGATGAAATTTGCAGTGACATTTCTGCATGTAGTAGGGCAACGCTCTGGTCTGTAAAAAAGGCAAAGGTATCCACTCACAGGTCCTGCCCCGTGGTGGAAACATATAGAAACTTGGGAAAATTACAGTTCTCAGAGTCTGTGGATTATCCCAGATCTATGACTCTACACATGCATTTGCTTCAGATAATTAAAGAAGCAGAAAAAACATGTGCCTTTTTTCATGGAAATAATTTGTTAATTGAGATGACTGGTGTCACTGGGTAGCTACGAAGCATGTCTTGTCCCTGGCATCTCCTTTTGAGATCCAGAATGATATTTTGAAGTTTGTGTCTCCGTTAGCTCCTGTCTCATGTCCATCAGCTCCCCAGGGCTGCTGCCAGATCTGATCCTGTTGTCCTTTGGGCAAACTCTTGTTGATGGGCCATGTCTTGTCCAACTTGATCATACAACCTCAGGAAATCATTCATCCACGTCTGTTTGCCCTGTAAACATTTACATTACTTTGCTGGGCTGAGCACAGGGAGTAACTTTCATTCTCTGTAGCCTGTCCATTGAGAAATGCTAATTCAGAGTAGTCTGGCACTGCTCACCTGTTACCTTCAGCTCTTGATTATTTAGATTCACTTAATGGCTGCCTGCCGGAACTGTGTCTTCCTCTGTGCTCGAGGGTTCCTCTGGGAGCTTTACTCCATGCAAGTAAGATATACTGCAAGCTTTATAAGAGGCCTGTTTTGTTGTCTGTATTTTGTGTGTTATAGCTCCTCAGGGATTCAACTGCAAGAGTTAAGTATTATGCTCGTGATTTACAGCATCCTGATGTTATGTATAGATCACTTAATTACATTTGAATGCCTGAAGACTTGAGAGATGCTTCCCTTTTGCAAAACCACCAGCCCAAAAGAGGCATTTTCAAATTAAAGCCTCCCTCCCTCCTTTTAAAATTTTTAAAGCCTATGCCCAGTGTTAGGAAAGTGTCATTTGTTTCAAGTGTTACTGCACGTACTGTAGCCTTTCTCAAGAGCTGTATGAAAAGATGATACTTTGATCTGAAGTTGGATCACTTGGAGAAGCGTTTTCTGCATGAAATGAAGAATTGTTCTGCATCGTCAAGGGAAACAAATTAAAAGGAGATTTTTTTCAGTCTCTCTTAATCCAGTACACAAGAAGGAGCATTTATTTCAGTCCAAAAGTATAAGATCTAGTCAGTAGATTATATGAGTGTTGTTGTTTATCCACAAAGACTGTAGAGGGAAAATGTGATAGTGAGTGCTTGTCAGTGAGATCTTTTTCTCTTGGAGAACTGAGATAGAGCCTGAAGTAAAAATGCCATTTTCTTGTACTTGTGAATTAAAAAAAAAAAAAAAAAGTCTTTTAAAATGCAAAAGAATTTTAAATAAAACTTGCAACAGCAGGTTGTAGTAGGCAGAAATGTAATTTCTGGTTTAAGTGTGATGGTGTATTTAAAAAAGTACACCCCAAAGCTGAAGAACTATTTTCTCTCAAGCACAATAAAAGTAAATTTGCTAGCAATATGGACAAAAATTTCAAAAGTGCATCTGGATCAAAAACTGTCACTGACCTTATTGTAAAGATACAGCAGTGTTTAAAAGTTTCCTAGGCAGGATTAATTCTCACTTACAAGCAAATTTAAAGTTTGGAGGGGGGTGGTTGGAAGGAGACATACATAAATAATTGCCTCCTGATCTGGAATTTCCGCTTGGTTTCTGGCCAGCTGAGGAATGGACTTTTTTAGGCAGGACAGCAGTTGTTAGTTTTTCTCACCATTAGCAGTCAAGAAAGTTTGTCCTTTGACTTGCAATTAACTGAGAAAAGATGCTGAATAGTAAAAACTTGAGTTATAAGGAGATATATATATATATATATATATATATATACACACACATATATATATGTGTATGTTCTGTTTATGGCAAGCCACATCTTTTAAATGCATTGTCTTTGCTTAGTCATTAAAGATAGTTACCTTTGAGGGGAAGGAGGCGTATTTCATCTACATTGTTTCATTGCATATGCAAGGCATATTTTACTACACATTAAAATTACTCTGTAGTATAGTATTGCTATCCCAGAGTTGCTGATGTGCTGCATGTCCTGACGTGTGTGTGTCCACGTTTGTTGCTCTGTGAAATGACAGGACCACTGATGTTAGGGATGGGCCTTGCTGGATCAGGGCCTGGGAAGCAGGTTGGCTGTTAGCACTGAAATAAGTACAAGGGAATTTGATTTAAAAACAAACCAAAACAGTCAACTTCACCCTTTTTTTTGGATGTGCATTGGAGGAGTGTTGGGCTTGGCTTGCTGTTGGCTGCAGGTGTGGCTGCATTGCTCTTGCACGAGCCCGAGTGGCATCCTGAGCTGTGTCCGTCTTGTCTGTGCTGGGAAGGCTCTCAGAGCCCTTCCCTCCCTGCCAGGCCTGGCTCCCACGCCCTGGCTGGCCCAGCAGGGCAGGGGGGCTTCCTTTCTGCCTGGCTGTCCCTGTCCATCTGCAGCACCCCATGGCAGCCCTGCCCCAGCCGTGCCCCAGCAGGGCTGGTCCCCCACAGCCTGGCATGGCCGTGGGCCCCCTGAGATGGGCCCCTCTTGATGAAGGAGCTGTTATCATTTTCCTGCTTTAGTGCCTGGTGGGAGTAATAGGAATTGAGGTTGTTTTCTGTTGTCACACAGTACTTTCAGTGCCAGGAGCCCTGCTTCTGCTCCCTTCGTTTACTCTGAGTCAATGTCTGACTTTCTCCTGAGCAATTTCTGTTTAATCCTCCCCCTTAGTCTTCAGGAAGAAGTTGTCTTTCTCCTCCACTACTCACCTCCCCCACACTCTTTAAATGAAAACTCATTCACTGGCTTTCCACCCCTAGCAAAACAAAGAGAAGTTTAAGATGCTTAATTGCTGAAGATGCACTGCAGTAAATAAAGGGATTATCAATAGAAGAATTAAATCTTAGAGAGTAAAAAACTTGAAGATCATGTGTGGAAAAATTAATGCTATGAGGGTCTCAAGTAAAGCCAATTAAAATAAATCAATGACTTCTATGAGCCCTGTCTGCTGCTAATCAAAGATGTTTTAGTAAAAACTCTGATAATTAAGCAACTTCTTTTCTACGTGGCAAGATCATTGCAGACACACTTGTGTCTTGTTCATATTCCTCATTTAGTTCTATATTGCTAAAACTCCATGGATTCTAAGAAAAAATGTGCAAATTATTTGTATACTTAAATATTGTGGTGTGACATAACGTAAAACAAGTAATGAATGAGAGGTGGGGTGAGTGACCACCTCCTTACAAACCTTTCTGTCTTCCCCATTGTTCAGTCTTTGGAAATAGGAATAATGGCCATTTAGGCTGCAAATAATGCGCTTCCCCAGGAAATTGCGATGAGAAAAGTCCCTCTGTATCTATCTGTTTGCTTATGTCTCCCTGCAGGGCGTAATGCATGCATAAGATCCTACATAAGGAACACACCGTTGTGCGTAAGATTTATGTAGTAAATTTTATCTGTGCCTGGAATCCTTTTGTTATTAATGATTATAATTATTAGAGTGTGTGAGCCATAGCTGCCATTCCCACGGGCAGCAGTCCCTTACCCCCATCTTCACAGCCTTGCAGTAGAATCATCACTTGAGCAGCAAACTCAGATTTCCAGGTTTCTTCATCTTCTTTTCATCCCATCTTTACTTTGCCCTTGCACCAATCCTAGCTTTGCCCTCTCCACTGCCCACTGTTCACTCTCAGCCTAGGGATGGGTGGTATAATGCAGTGTGCAAGTACTGCATTGCAAACCGTATTTGAAATGGTTTTCCTGGGTTGTTTTCCACTTCTTCCAGGGACCAGCTATCAATTTGTGGGTTAAGCAGCAATTCTTTTTCAGGTTATACTTGGGGAGTCATAAGTTTTTTGCAAATTGTTTTCATGTCATGTTAGATTTTTTCCCAAGATACATGCTTTTAAAGTGTATTCTTAAAAAAGAAGGTTCTAAACAATTTCTGGTATTCTTCCTTCAAAGGCAAATTCACAGAAAGAAAGTTGTTTAAGTTTACATTGTAGACCTATGTGTTACAACTTACCTTGGGAACTCCAGGTGCCTCCTGATGGTTATGTGTCAAATTATCCTGACAATGAAAGTGTCAGGGAAGATACATGCCCTTCAAAACACTTTCATGTGAGCCAAGTTCTAAAGAAACAGTTTTCTGACAACTATGGGAGAAGTTGGGAATGGTGCTGCAGAAGAAGAAAACCGCTGTATAAGTGATTTGCCTCTGTTTGCAGGAAGTGCTAACCACTTTCCCGTCCTTCAGGTTTCTGATTGGGTAGAAAAATAAGTACTACTGTGAAAATCAGTGGAATAGTGGGTGCTCTTGATGCCTAAAAAGGCTGTCTGGATCAGAGGCTAGACAGAGTTAAAGGAATAAAGTAGGTTTTTATTAAAAGGCCTTCAAAGGATACACCTTGGGCAGTACAAGAGCCCGGCCATGGCTCTACTCAAGATGGATGCAAGATGGACAGTTGGTCATGAGTTTTCACACTTTTATAAGTTTTGGTCCATTTACATATTGGGGTTAATTGTCCAATTACAGCTTCAGGTTGTGAAGTTCCATCCTCCCATTTTGCTCTCCTCAGCTCGCTGTTGTTTGTTCTTCTTGGGCCTGAGGTTGCAATGGTGGCCTTGATTCTCAAACTGGAAAAGGATTGTTTTGTCTAACTGCCCTGTGAAGAGAGCTTGCTAACACTTTATATGAAGTTCAGAGGCACACACTAAGGTAGTAGAGAATCTGGAAAATATGAAAGCTAAAACTTAAGGTGTCACTATTTTCTCTGGTCCCCATTTATCTGTTGCATTAAGGCCATACTCAGTATAGATAAATGAAATGTTGACTTTTTTGAATATCAGAGGGTATCAACCAGTGTTCTGGTAGCATAGTCACATCCAAAAATACTCACTGTTTCTCTCTTTCTCCTAAACGCTTGCTGCGTGTTCGGAGTGCAGATCTTGAGACTGAGCCAACCTGGCTCCAGAAACCTGTTGAGAGATCCAGTCTCCACTTCTCCCAGACCTCTGTCTCCTGGCCCCTCTAGTGGATGTCTGTGTAGGCAATGTATCCTTGCAGTGGGACATGTTGTCCTTTGGTGGAGTGTATTGCAAGACCTGAGAGGTAATTTTAGCTCCAACAATGGCCTTGTTTGGTGCCAATCTGATAACAGCCATCCTGGTTTACGGAGATCACAATCTGCTTTATGCTTGCTGTGCTGTCAGTCTTTTGCATGTTAAGAATCAAATACTGTTTATATAAAGAAACAAAGTAGAAAAAATAGTTTTGTTCCTGTTGAGAACTTGTCAATTTATGTTACTAAATGTCATGCTTTTCCTGCCTGCAATAATTTTCTGCTTTGTGGACTTGTGGGGGAAGCGCTGCACAGCATCTTGTGGAGAGGAAGCTGCTCATTGCTGCCCTGACCTCGGAGTGTCTCCTGGCAGCCTGGCCTGGGCCTGCTTCCTATGGGTTTTCCCACTGCAAAGCCTTTCCTCTGGGGACCAATCACTGTGGGCCGGTGCAGCTTTTGCCTCAGGATGCACAAAGTCTGCTCGGTCTCCGCACAGCATGGGAGGTTTTTAGAAGCTGTTTGCCGAATGACATCAGTGCAGTGGTTTCTCCCCTTTGATGGGGAGAGCTGAGGATGCGTTCCCAACCACAGGGACGCAGCCTCTGGTGGTCTTGCCACCCACCTCCAGCTGGGTGTTTGGCAGGACGTGCAGCTGCTGTGAGCCAGCTGGCCACACCTGCCACATCGTCTCCAGCTCTGGGGGAAGCACTGATGGCACCAGGCAGAGGAGAGCAGGAACAGCAATGCAGAAGGTACCTGTGCAGTCCGGGGCTCCCGGTTCCTAGCTAGGTCCTAGAATGCAGTCTTATTAAACCCAAATTCTCTTAATCCTTCAGCTCATGCTGCTGTATCTATAAAGTGCCATTGCCTATTCATGAGAAGAAAAGCCTCCACAATCTTATTTGTACACTTAAAGTCACTCCAACCCAGCAGCATGCAGATGCTCTTGCCTACTCCCCCAGTACCCTGAGGTGTAGCCAGACACTATTTCTGCTTGTGCTGCAGAAACAGCTGGTGAGCAGGTCTCATGCTTTTGCACCATCATTTAGTAATTAAAGGCTAATCCTACAGCTGCCTTAAATGGCAGAATGGAAGCTAGCTCTGCCATCTTCGGATTTTTTTTTAATTAAATAGATTATAGTGCAGCATGCCTGCAAAATCCCCTTTTCAAATACGTTTTTTGCTCTTTGCTTAGTACATGTCCTGTGGTCTTGCTGCATGTTGATGCACTCACAGCTTCAGATCTTTGTATGATACATGAGTATATTTTGCCAGTGTGAAGGAATGGCATCAGTGTTACAGGTCTGGTAATTTAGAGTATCAAATTGCATTTGTGTCAGTAAGAGCACAATACTTCCTTCACGCCCCTAAGGAAGAGGAAATTAAATCAAAAAGTCTTTACATTTCAAGTATTGAAAGATGGTAAAAGGGCTATTGTGAATTGCCTCAGAAGAAAAAAAAGAAGACATCTAGTCCTTTTGCGTGCAACTGAGCATAATTATTTAGGTATCCAAACCCATTTTTTGTTGGACAAAGACTGCAGGATCAAGCTTTACAGTCCCTTGTTGAAAGTCTGCCACAGCATCAAGGTGTGATGTGATGAAATCAAGACAAAGAGCATGTAACGTGGCCTTTCTTTTTTCTTATTTGGGGGGATGTTTGATGCAGTCTACTCACCCCTCCACACCAAGAATAAATTGTCAGTGGTTTCTTAGTCTGCAGAGTGTGATTGATCTCACAGCAGTATGTGGTGTTTCATTATTTTCTTTGGTATTCTTAAGAAGGTCTGTAGGAGAGGTGGATTTACCATAATGGCAGCTAAGTAGTTTAACTTAATCCTGAATAAACAAACAGATGCTCTCACCGAGGACCTGGCATCTGGGACTGTCAGCATTTATTACTGCAAGGCTCAGAAGAGATAAAATTATCATTAGCCTTCACAGAAAAACCATGGATATATTTTGAAAGTCATGTACTTCAAAGCACAAACTAGCCTCTCAGAAAAACTAGATACTTAGATGCCTGTATTAGAAATGACACAAGCAAAATACTTACATCTTCACTTGATTTATGCTTCAGAGCTCTCATTTTACATGTTTGTGGTCCTTCCCCATGGGCCAAGGCAGAAATAGGTGTGTTTACAATTGCACATATGTGCATCTACAGTTGTGTGAGTTTGTACTCAAAGGTTTTATCTATGGCTTCTGCTGAAATAGCTCCATGAGAGAAGCCGTATTTAGTAATTAACTGAGGTTTGGCGGGGTTTGGCCATCTGGCAGCATGCTGCAGTTGATTAGTAGGCTGGGGTGCAGTGCCCGTGGACTACCAGGTCCAGGGAACTGTGTTGAGTGTCATTATTACAGACACTTGCATGAAATACCAGGGTCTAGGGTTATTCAAGCTTTTGGACCATCGATTGTAAACCTGTATCCATCAAAAACCCTAAACCCGCAACGGCGCATTTTGCTTATTGCAATAAGGTGGTGAGTTTGTTTTCCATTGTTCTTGTTAGTGGCTTAAATAGTGAACTTCAAACCTAGATTGCATTCCTAAGAAAGGAATTGTAGCAAATTGCACAAGTACTTGAAAGTGAATTTGTAATAAAAATAATAGGTTTAAAATTTACTCTAAATATTTTTCTGAGCAGGAACCCCAGCCCACAACAACACTTGAATTTCAGTGAGTGATCTAATACTCCTTGTAAGCTTGGGCTTAAGAGTCATCACTGCAATTCCAATGAGAGGGAAAATGTTTCCTGAAGTAATCTCTCTTCCTCCAGCCCATGTGAGCTCCCTCTTTTATAGCAAAACTAAAACTTTTGGGACTCTGCTAGGAGCACTTGTGCAGCAGGATTGCTGACTGCTGCTGATTGCACCGTGCATGCTGCAGCCTGGGTCAGAAAGGCTGTGTTTTACATAGGAAAGCCAAATACTCAGTGGAACTTTATGCCATCTGAAGGTCTCATCTTCTATTCATAGCTGTCCTTCCCTAAAAGAAACAGATGGATGGATGGATAAATATATAGATAGACAGACAGACAGACATCTCAAAGCAATTCTGTCCTTCTGAAAGGCTGGAGAGATGTGTGATACATTCAAAACTGTATCTTCACAGCAAAGTTTCCCAGTAATGAATTAGGTGAACAAGTTCTGAAAGGGTCAAGTTATCCATAAGAGGGAAGGATGACTTTCTGGTCAAGCTTGTCATTAACAACTACGCTTGATAGAGTGGAAAGTATTTTTATTACAAATTCCTCCAAGATTAGGCATTAGGTGTTTTTCGAGAGAGTATCTGTAGCAGGAGTGTGGGTACTGAAAAATGGCTTGAACTCAGAAATGTCTCACTGCATCAATGGACTTTGCTTCTTGCTTTCCTATTAAATTGAAATTAAAAATTTGTTTCTGAATTGCCTCTTTCAAAGAATGACAGTGAACAGGCATATTGAATTGAGCAAATCAGAACAATTTGGATAAAACATTTGGAAACTGAAATTTCCTCCCAACATCTGAGAGCCCTCCAGTCTGCATTGCTTCTGTTTTCTTCTTGCTCACAGTTGGCAGTACCTTATGCTGGAGTAGTTGAATTAAAGTCAATAGGCTAGATTATGTCCTGAGGACTTGACCCACAGTAATTGTAGTATGTTGCTGAGCAACCTTGCAGGACTCCCAAGGAATGAGCTGTGCTTAGGGAGCCACAATTTAATTTTTTTTTTTTTTTTCCCGAAGGGTTTTTGCAATTTGTTGCCTGTAAACTTCTACTTAGCTTTGTTCTAGTTCTTGCACAGTTCTAAACTTCAGCTGTTCCCCAGTTACCTGTCCTAGGAGATCCAAATGGGAGCCTGTTCCCCACTCCCACACACATTTATGTTCCAGCAAGCACCTACTTAGAGGTCTTGTTCAGAAGCCCACCACATCAAAATTAATTTTGATGGCACTGAGGTGCTCATTAGTTGTAAAAAGACAAATCACTCTCTGGGTTAATGTTATGATAAAAAACAGGTGGGGTTTTTTTTCCATGCCTACCAAGGCAAGCAACTTTTTAGTTTTCCTTTGAACAAGTTATTTGCATCAAGTTCATATTCTGTGGTTCTTTCTGTTATGAGCTGAAAAGAGCCAGTTCTTTCAAGGCCAGAAATACTGCTGAGCTTTGTGAGGGAAATAATTATTTTCAGAATAAAATGGCTTATTTCAGATCAGCGTGTCTGCAGGGGAAGTGGAGCTACTCCAATTTAGTTTATTTTTCAATACCTCTTCCCATTAACTTCTCCATATTCAGTCCAGCAGCTTCAGGAGTTGTGCCACCACCATTTAAACTGGATGCTTATCAGAACTATAACTATAGAGCAAACCAGCACCATGATTAGAGAATTCTGACATAACTTATCATTGAAACTTACAGTATGTAACAGGTGTTTGTCCACAGGCACAAATCAGTATTGTAAAGAGCTTACAGGAAATTTGTTTAATTTTCGCAAATAATAAGCAGAATTTTTTAAGCCCTTCTCGTAGAGTCGTAGAATGTCCTGAGTTGGAAGGGATCTAGAAAGATCACTGAGTCCAGGCCCTGGCTCAGTGCTTGGAGATGCTTGGACAGAACCGCTAGGCTGAGAAACAGTTTGGCAATGGGGCCTTAAATGTTTTAAAATAATCTTGGTGCAAACCCATGGTGCGTGCTGTTAATGTTCAGAGGGGGAAACAAGCCTCTGTTAAATGTTCTTACTGTTTATGTGAACTCTACCTGATTGGACCTACTGCTGTGAAGCTGCTTTTTCCTTCTGTTAATGCACAGAATTTCACATCTCCCATCTCTGTGTAAGCTGCATAAACTTGCAAGAGGTATTGTAGCTTGTAAGTTTCTACAACAGCTGCTTTGCTGATGGGTATGAAATTGGAACCTGCCAAAGGTGGAATCTCTCCACTGCTGTCTTTCGAGAAGCAGTTCCATTAAACTGCTCCAGATGAGACTTAGTAGTCATGGGGGCCTTCTGTGTATGAATTTTACCTGGTAGCACACTTTTGGTAGGTATTAGGTAAGTCACCTGTTGGGAAGGTGCAGAAGGAATCTCAGGAAGAGCCCTTCCCAAAGAAAAGTTTGGAATGTATAAATGGGAAGTCAGGAGGCTTTTTGTTTAGTGATGCTAGAAGTGCAAATTATGGCTTACTCTGCTCATGTTTTCTTTGCAAAATCTTTTTGTGTTTCTTGAATTCAGTAAAGAGGAAATAAATAGAAAACCGAATGAAATGAAATTAGGGAAAAGATACAAAAGGACATTTTAGGCTTTTACTTTGGCAAATTTATCTACACAGTAGAGGAAAGGACTACAGAAGTACTGATAGTAGAAATGAAGTGCAATTAGCCAGCTCCATTGAGGGAGGGCTTGGGAGTTTCCTTCCCCTGCACAGATTGCCTGAAGCTGAGCATGTGGGAGCTGTTGTTCACTGCTCTGATCTCCCACTGAAGCACCACTGGTTTTGTTCCTTACGAACTATGGACTGCTGCGAGTCTGTTAAGCGGCTGGCTGTTAATCATTATGGACTCTTATCAGCTTTGGGTTTGGGAACCTGTAAATAATCAAACTGGGGTTACCTTTAGCTGTGTCTACCTGTTGGTCAGTCATCACCACTGTCACACTGAAAATGGGGAGCAGCTGGCCCACATTTCATGGCAAGCTGCTGTCTCATTCCATGCATGTCTGCTGTACAGTGCTTAAGCAGGGAGACTGGTGACTGCCTTCTTAAATGGGCACGGTTTTAAATGAGTTGTGTGTGTGTAGTGGGAGGAGGGCAAGAGATGACATTTGTTGCTCAACTTGAGAATCTGTTTAGTCCATCCCAACTTAGTCAATCCTAGTACTAGTACACTTTAACAGAATACTTGGAAAAAAAGCCCTGTTTGCAGGCTCCCTGCAGGCTCTTTACTGCTGTGTTGCTTCTATACTATGTTCCCATCACCATTACAGTGTGTGGAACAAAAAGCCAACATGACATGGTGCAGGATCACAATTAATATCAGGTAAGCAAGAGCTGCAGGTGTGGTTCTTCCATCATGACATTTAGTGTGCTCCATGAATACATCATCAGGAAAATGCCAGGCAGGTCTTGGAACACTGTACCACATCTGAATTTAGCATTAAGAGAAATGATGCTGGAGTGTGGCTGGATTTGGTGCATGGCATTGGAGAAGATAGCTGAATACTTTGTAGATGTTTCAGAAAAGAGCTGCAAGAGTGAATAAGGGAAAAGAAAAAAAAAAGCTTAATTCATAAAAAAGGAAATTATTCAGAGAGAAAGCTTGAAGTGGTATTTGGGTTGGGGTAATAGAGGAAACAACATAATATGAAGCATTCTGCTGCAGTGAAGGAGAGGCAGTGCTGACATGCAGATGAAGTACAAGCAGCAGGTGGACCTATCCTAAACGTTGCACAGGGATTACTCAACAGCAGGATCAGAGGTAAAAGTGAGGATTTGGGACACCTGTAGAAAGAAGCTGCAGTTGGAAGTTATTCCAGCCATCCATCACAATTTTTCCTTAAGCTTCTTGCAAACTTGTTCCCATCACTCTGAAGCGAACCAGACCTTTTCCAACCAGTGTCAGTTTATCAGAAGTTCACAACTACATCCATAAATTCTATTCCGTATTTGCTTGGCAGAACTCCTCTGGGTTGTCTGGCTTCCGCAAGCTTAAAATAATTAATCGCTTTCTTGCTTCCAAGACTTCAGTCAAGCTGAGATTCACTGATTTGTGATGCCACCAGATACTGGAGTGTGAATCCATCTGCTCTCCATGCAGAGGAGAAATAAAGGAAAGTACTAACTTAAAAGCTTGGCAGCTGAAGAAATACTGGCAGCTGAAACTTCCTTGGTGGTATTTCTTCTCATGTCCATTCTTTCATATATGTAGGTCCTTTCTCTTTTCTGTCAGACTTTGAACATTTCATAGAAGACAAACTGGAGGAGCAAAATAAGTACAAAGTAAAAGCAGCTGAATTTACACAGTTTGCAAAATGATGTAAGTTTGTTTTGGCCATGCTGGCTGGAAGCAGATGGTGATTGTCCCTCTGAAATCTACTTCTGGCTGTTAGTTTTGGAGACTGTTCTTGATGGCCAATGTTTAGGGTGTTTTTAATCAGAAAATGATTTGGTAAGCTGCTGTCTCCTACTCACAGTACAGTATGCATTTCAGCGTGGTGTCAAATCACACCTTACTACAAATTTGTTGGTATTATGGCAGTCTCTCCTAAAAGACTGCCCACACAGTTTGATAACAAAAGAAAAAAAATGCATAAAGTAATAGGGATACTTAAATCTAAGGGTGAGGGGAAGCAGATGTTTTTGGTGCAGCCATTACAAATTTCTTTCTGATTAAGGTAATTGCTTGACACTACATTACAGCAAATTTTTTGTTTTGCTGAGCTTTTTCAGCATTTCCAGTGAGGTAGGGAGAGGGTTGTATTTTATCGGTGTCTCCCCTGTGATTTTGCCACAGAAGCATTTTAAAAGTTACATATATTTTTCTTCCCCTGTCTGAGATGTAGATGTGTTAGTTTATCTGTGCAAAGGTCCAAATTAAAGCATCTCTGAAGCAGAAGGGGATTATTATGCTCTGTTTTTAAAGCTGTGGTGGAGGAGAATTTCAAGGGCATGATCACCTTCATAATTTATAAACCTCTCCACTCTGGAGAAGATAACTTTAGAAGAAGACTTTGACTCTAATAAAATAAAAGATACCACTCTATCTTGGATTGCTTTTTAATGATTCCTATTAATCTGGTGACATTTTAGGAATTCTGCCTTTTTTGGCTTATTATTCTTAGCTAATGCATTTCAAACTCAGGCCAATCTTAATGCAAACTAACCTTATGTGTATAGTGAGTCCTTGCCTTAAACTTCTTCTGAGCTGCATGAAGTCCAGCTATGAATGACACAGTATGTTTTTCTACTTATATTATTCAGTATGAAAATAAATATAGTAATTTAGTTGTCTCTATGGTAAGTTGGTCAATGATGTGATATTTAAGAATGAGTAAAATACAACCAACTAAATTATTTGCATCCTGTTACTTCAGTAATAACCATAGACAGCAATTGTCGTTTCTCTATAATTCTTATATACAAAAGACAAATGGAAATTTTTATTGTTTGTTGTTGCTAGATTTTGCAGTACAATAGCATGTATATTAATGGAGTGAGGAGTAGAAAGGCAGGTTTTAATTTAAACTTTCCATGTTGCACCAGGATAACTTAACAGTGCCCGTAGTTCAGCGTGTGCCCCAAAATAGACTTCATGTGAACATAAATACAGCAAAAAGTCATAGCTGCCTCACATAGGAATGCTCCAAAAGACACAGTTCACTCGAAAAAAGTTCAAAGTTAGGTACTGTTTTACAAGTTCTGTACGATGTAATTGACGTTGCTAAAAGTTTGTGTGCCAGCATAACTGGATGTGAGATTAAAAACATTGCTTGTGTGTGCAGAGCATCTAGTGACTGGGAAGAGGCAATCTTGCAGCCAAGTTTTTATGTACTGGAAAAGTGCAATCTTATAACCACTGAAAGGACTTATTCAACCAGCTGAAGAAGTGAAGCAGGCAGAATATGACTTTCATTATAGTCTGTGTTCAAGCTGAGAAAACTTGCAGAGCTCATTTGAAAACAAATTCCTGAACACTCCTCTAAACCCCAAAAATTTAGCACGAGGCCCAACATTTTTGTCCAGTAAAACCTTTCCATCTTGACCAGAATACCTGCAAAACTGACTTTCCTACTCTTTCCCTTTCCAATAAAAACCAGACATGCTAAAGTACAACAGAGCAAGGTGTGGCTGACTCTGTAGAAACCTCCAGATACAACATGGCAATCACACTTTTGATTTGGAAGGTAATCAGGTGTTCATGAGTTAGGGTAAAAGTAAACTCCTGTTAATAAGGGGTTTTAAATTAATAATGGCCCATGATTAGCATACACCTAGTGTAAGATCTAGCCATAATTTTTAAATTATTTTTGCTCATGTGAAAAGTTGTAAAAGAAGAAAAAAATGTGTTGTTTTAAACCATACAGTGTTATCCTTCAATTCTCCCTTTGTTGTCCATTTCAGAAGCATTGCCTTTACTTATGAGCTCATACATTAAACCCTCTGCCCTCAGTGTTACAGATTAGCTGCTGCTTGAGACACTGGAAAAACACAGAAGCAAAAGAAAACAGAAGAATCTGCTGTTTTCACTTTACACAGTGTGAGTTATCATGTATGTAGGATGTCTGTCATTGTTTAATACTTTCTGTGTTACTGTAAGCAGAGTCATCTTGACAGGAGCAGGAGCACGTCTGTGCTGCAGAGCACGAGCAGAGCCTGGTGAGATGTGGGAACAGCAGCAGCACTGGGACTGTGGCAGCAGTTCCCCCTCTCTGTAAAAGGAGTTGTCTTGCTCAGAGACAATATCAGCCCACACCTCTGTGTTCCCAGTGGCACATCTCTTCTGGTGCCCTAATTAGCTGGGCTGTCATGTAGGTGTCACACAGGCGTATCTTCATCTTGAATTGGAAATGACTAAAGTCGCTGTCTCCCAGTCATACAGGAAAATAAAAAGGCAATTAGCTCCCGTGGTAAGTTTGCTTGTTGACTCCTACAGGGTCCCTAGTCCTAAGAGTTAGTGTAGCTCCCACCTACCTAGTTCATGCAAGAAGCTGCATTAACTTCTTTTATATTTCATGTGAACAGGCTGCTGTTAGTCTCAAATGCTATGTGTAGTGCTGGCAATTCAGGCTGAGCAGCTCTTTGCTCTTTTGGTAATGACTTAATTTTGATATTTATGAATTTAGATGTGGTGACTAGTTCCCACAATTATTTTGATTACATGAACTACTCACCTTGGGAATATGCTTCCCCAAAAAGTTAGCTTTCTGTGTAATCCTCCTGTATCAGTCTTGATCTTTCCTAGGTGTCACTTTGCACGAGCAACACTTTTGTTCCTGTTAGAATGGGGAAGGGAAACAGCTAATGGCACAAATAACAAGGTGAAGTGATACTAAGAAAATGAAGTAGTTTAGTTTTGCAGAAGGTAATTCCCTAAACTTATGGATCTAAACAATAAAATTAATATGCCTGCTTGTTCTGGATGTTCCTTCTCTAGCTTAGTTAAGGACTTGTGGCTCTCACTGCTTTCACTGACAATTGATTCTGATATTGCTCCAGTTTTATATGAATTTTGAATTCCAGACTAAGACACCTTCTGAAATTTTGTCTGAGTTGCTTTGATTTTACTGCATCCTTCCTGCTTTGCTTACACCTCCTTTGTGAGAGATACTTCTACAAAACAGGTGATCTTTCTGTGCTGAAAACTGAGATTTTTTTCCCCAGCACACTATTGAAATTTTCTTTTGTTCCATGTTTTGTCTCTGCAACAATTCCAATAGAAGATAGAGGCACTGCACTTTCTACTTTTACAGTCTTGCAGTAATGCCATTGCTTGGGGCATGTTGTGAAAAGCTTACCACATCCTTGTTCAGTGCCTGGATCTGCATTCCCCAGCAGAGAAACAGACATTTACTCCAAGTGTATGCTCTGGTCCGGTGTTTAAATATAGCACAAATATTCAGAAGGACTTTTCCCTTCTCATGCCCTCCTACCCTTGAGCAAATCTCTTGTATGGTGTTGCTTTCCAGATGTTCCTGTGAGGAGCAGAAGGGAATCACTGGGGTTTTTATGATGGGAGATAAGTTGTGGGGTTTTTCCATTAGCTCTGTGAAGCAGCCTGAAGTGAGAGATCTCAAAAAGTTAGATGGGCTTCAAAGCCGGGATGGAGGAGAGGAGACAAATATTCCATCAGTAACGGAATTTCTTGATGTTGCTGGCTTTTTCTGTAAACTTTTGTTTTATGACTCCTGTTCTCCATGCAACCAATAAGCACCAGTGCAAAGGTGAGATCTGTAAGAATGAAAGATCTGTAGGCTTTGCATAGGTCATTTCACATTCTGGGTTTGCCATTGAATTTGTATGTATAGCTACAGATAAATGTGAAGGTTTAGTTATGCCAGTCCTGAGACTTTGAGGCATGAATCCAAACCTAGGAGTTCAGTGGCAGGCTGCAAGCATCACGAGTTGTTCTGCTGTCTTTGAGGTCTTTGCAGGGAGCAGTGGAATACTAATGATGGAAACAGGACAAATCCCTCCAGAGTCGAAGTGTTCCTCCGTTCCCTTTCCGGCAATTTCACTCTTTGAAAATCTGCACCCTTTCCTTTTGGACATACTCTGGTTGTCAGAAAAATACTTCTAAGATAATACTCCTGCTATCTGGTTTGTTCCTCCCTGCAGTTGGAAGGGATGTAATGGAGAACCTGCTCACCTGCACTATCCTGGCTCCTTTCTTTTGCTGCCTCACAGATTTTTACAGAGACTGAATCATGCATTCTTAAGTCTTGAGTTTTTCTGTGACAATATCTGTTTGCTAGGGTCATTGAAGAAATATTCCTGGTGGTATTCCACAACATTAGAATTTGAGTTGATACACAACACACTCATATATTTTTTCTTGTCTTTTTGAGGTCAGAAAGGTGTGCCAAGCACCTTTCAAAACACATAAAGCCATGCATGATTTTACAAGTCTGATTTTTACCGTAGTTACAATAGGTCAGAAATAAAATATTTGCTCAGAAGAGAGGAGAAGGGCCCTGACTTACTGGCGTAAATTTTTAGCTTAGTAAGAAATATAAAATATATGCATTTGACTCTCTTTTTGTGTGGATACTGTGTTAAAAAGAGTCTTAGCCAAGGTGAGCACTGTCTGTGTGAAGAGAAATGAAAAGGATAAAGCAGAAGTTGAGAGAAATGAGCATATTGAATGTTGCAGATTGAATTAATAATGGACCCGTGTCGGTAATAAGGTGCATAATGTATGTTTGACCTGTAAGAGGTTCAGCACTGAATCTTCATCGTTTCTGAAGAGCTTTCAAGATTTCCCTTTATTTCTTCAGGAACATGCAGTTTGCAGCAGCATGTTGGAAATGTGGAGTAGCTGTTTTTGTGGCTCTTCACTATATGTTCCCAGAACACCTTTCCTGAAAATGAGGATTTCTGCAATGAATTCAGTACCAGCTTTCCTTCTGTCGTTTCCAAAGTTTAAAGTATTTTCCAAGTGAAGTGGTAACTTAGGTGAGATGAATCCTTCTTCCTTTGGTTCTGACCCTAAGAAGGTCAGATTGTTATGTTATATTATGTTATGTTATGTTATGTGCCATTCATTTCCACTGACTCCCAATGGGAGCAGAGAGTGCATAGGATCTTGCCAATTCTGGCCTTTAAATTGCAAATGAGTGTAGTGCTTTTGATGTTCCACTCTCAGGAACACCCTACTTTTTACAGAGTTGCTAATTACCTGGTTCATTAAAAGGAGTACTGTATTGCTGTGAATGAGAGTTAAGCCTTCCTTTCAAACCCGATGCTAAACTTCCCAAAAGCACAGTAACCTGGGGTCAACCACCTGCTGATCTTACACCCAGCTCACGTGGAAACTAGTGGTCTCCAAAAGGCTCGCCACCTTTTATATTTATTTGACAAAGCCGCTCTAACGCCACAGAATGCATGCATGCTTGATCTACTTAACAATTCAGATTTCCGAAGTTTCATATGGTGGGATTGGTAGATCTTAAAAGACTTGGAAGGTGATGGTGAAACGCCACCTTCATTCTCTTGGTGTGTGTTCTGATAAATTTGAATCTCTACTTCCCTCTAGCTGCTGTTCTGTCTCTGTGTCCTTACTGCTGGGGGGCCAGCAGAACTTCTGGGTTTTTTCCTCACTTGTGTGCTGGGTCCTTCTCCCTGTAGCAGTGTCTCACCACCTGCTGTGCCTGCTTCTGCCTCAGTCACACAGCTATTGATGTTTAGCAGACATAACTCCCACGTTTGGTTTGACCACTTTGCTCTGTCAGTGTAGCAGCAGCTGTGCCATTTGGCCTCTTGATAATTCCATACTGCAGCTCCTTAGCTACACCTCAGAGCATTCAGTTTACCTCAGACTCTAGAATATGGCTTTGCATTGATACATGCTTGGCTAAACATCCGTGAAGATATTTTTTGCAGCCCTGAGAAGCCGAGAGTAATCCTAGGCTCTGTAGAATTGGTGAATTAGGTCCACGCACACAGCATGTAAAGCCTCTCAGATGTTCCCAGGGAGCTGAATTCCCATGCACCTCTGAGGGTTTTTGTCAGAGCACTGCCAGAGTGATTTGCAAGAGTGGGAACTGATCGTGCAAACCCTGTTTGGCAGAAAATAACTGTGGTAGTACAGGTAATCTCCCATAGCTGGCATTTAGATAATTTCTGCTCTGCTGCATGCTTGGAAGTGATTTTTACCATCTCTTAGTTGTTCTAGGTGGAAGACAGAACTGTCATAAGTTCAGCCACTGGATCAGTTCATACACTTGGTCTGATCTATTTTCTGCTAGCTTAACTGCCTAATTTCCTTTCAGTTGCAAATAAAATGTGCTTAGAAATAGCCTAAAGATTACTTCATCAAAGAGTCGTATGGGGCTGCATATTTACAACAGTGGAGTAGGCTATGCCTTTGTAACACTGTGAAAGTTGCAGAACAGTAAGCAAGAACATTGGAGTGGATCAAAATTTATTGTGTAATTTCTAGATTCCTCTGCTGCTAAAAATGGTTCTAAGACCTAATGAAGACTCCACAGACTAATGAAAATGTGAGTCTATTTGGCACATGATCATTAAGTGGAATATGATTCATGTCGCTGCCATCCCTTAGTACGGCAGTGGCCTGCTAAGTTTAAAAATGATTGAATAAATTATTCTGTTAATTTGCACTCTTGGTGGAAGATTTGAGGCATGATATTGTAAGTGCCATCTAAATTTTCTCTCCCCATCTCACATTTGGTCCCTCTGGATTAATGGCAAGGCAGCATGAGGAAATCTGCCCTCTCTCTTTCCTTTTCTTTAAGTGACTGGTGTTCATGAAGTCTGCTCTGTACTTGCTTAAAACCTTTCAAAATGGCTTTTCTCTTGCACAGCCTCACAGCCATATAGTTACAACTCTGTCCTGTGCTCAGCCATCAAGTACAACTGATAATCCTTTAAAGTTTGAAAGCATCTTCCACTTTGCCGGTAGGCAGGAAGTTTGCTTTTGTGGGAACAATTTTTTGGCCTCCTGGAGAGGTGTGCTTGAGGAAACAGGCACCTGGGGCAGTCTGTGCAGCCAGGTCCAGCCCCAGCGGGGAGATACAGGAGCCCAGGAGCCTCCTCTGCTGCAGGCCAAGTGGGGATTTAAGTGAATAGGTGAAAATACCTGCTGTTCTAGGGACTGGAAAAGCGTCCCAGGGACTGCATGGTTTCAGGCATGCCTGCTTTGGTCTGCCGGCTCTGACCTTGAGGGCAGCGAGGAAAGGTTGCTGCGATGTGCCAGGATCCGGCTCCCCTGGAGATCGGGAGCACAAATGAGCCCAGCTCCCTGCGTGGCTGCTGGGTGAGTCATGCATTAGAATAGATGGCATTTTTAACTGAGATCCTGGGTTCACTGGCCGCGCTTCTGTGTCTCTCCACAGCCAGGAACCCAGGTAGGTCCTCCTGGTGCTGTGGGCTGAACTGTTGGGTGGGGCTGCAATGTTAAAAGGAAAACAGCCTGGCATGGTGGTCTGCAAAAGCGCCCTGTGAGAACAGCTCTCTTTTTTTGAGATCTGAGGCTGTGACTTGAGGGAGGACATGCTCTGTGCTGTGCTCATGAGAACGGTATGAGGCCATGGTTCCAGCAGTGTTTCCACTCCTCTCCATGCTGGCAGCAGCACTGCCCATGGCTGATGCTCAGCCCTGCTGGTCACAGCCACCCCACTGAGGGGGAAGCATGGCTTGATCTCTCCTCATCCTCCCCAGTTGCATGCCTTGGTCTAATTAAAGAAAAAAACCACCACAACTGGTCTAATTAAAACAAACAAACAAACAAACAAACAAAACCCAGAAAAACCACTCTTCCTTTTCCTCCTACAGTTCATGCCTCAGGATGAAAGTGGGCCATATAAATTCAAGCAACAGTGGTTGCTTGCAACTGGTGTGGTTTTTAGTGCTGCAGCTGGTCTGAGCTACTCTTGTCCCCATCCAGGTTTTTTTTTCCCTCCTCTTTCCCCTTCATTTATACAGGCCAATTACCAGTGCAGTCAGTTCTGTAAATTGGTTGCTGTTCCTATTGATCAGAGAATTGATCAGCCTATAACCTAATTCCTCCATGCTTTTCCTGCCCCCGAGGTCCCTTTTGGTTTTCCTGTGCACTGAATGGCTCAGTGGGTGCAGATGACAGTGGCACAGACAGCCGGGATGAGCCTGCTCCTTTCTACAGGAGGTCAGAGTGGACTTGGATCTGCTCTGTTTGTGAGATTCAGCCTGGGGAGGATGGTGATGGGTCATGAAACATGTGAGAGATTGATTTTCATCATCACTGAAAGCATGTGGATAACTACATCCAGTGCGGGTCAGATCACATGGGTTCATATGCTTAACGAAAGATTTTTTTGTGTTGACCTCTGCTGCTAATTAACATGGAAAAGTAAACTGAGATGGCCCAACTTTTTTAGTATTTTACTGGTAGTTGATGATGCTGGTCAAAGCAAAAAGCAAATAAGCCCTTTATCTGTTTCATTTTATGTTTACCTTGTGCACATAAGTGTTTGCTGAACTGCCCAGGGCTTGTGAGAACAGGAATGGGATGCAGAACACATTCCCTTCATAGCATAACTGCTTCAAATGGTTGTGGTAGAAGAGCTGCACAGCCCTTTGCAAAGGGCCTGGCTTTCATCAGAAGGGTTTTTTTCACCTTTTCTTTTTTCACCTTTCTTTTTTCTTTTTCTTTTTTTTTTCACCTTTCACTTTTTTCACCTTTTAGCACTGTGTTCCTTGATCTAATATTCCTCACTGCTTCATTCCAGCTGCTTTTGTTTCTTTCAGAGTGAAGCACAGAATCTCACCAGCTCTTCCACTTTTGTTTTGAAGTTGTTCCCCCTTCCCCCACTTACCTTCCAGCTCATGGTTTGTAAAGATGTTTATGTATGGGAACACTTTCTTGATGTGAGGTTCTTGTTTTACATATTCAAGAAGTAATTGCTTAAATATACTTTGGTGACATGGTCTGCAAATTGTGTTTTACACCAAGAGACTTCAATCTCTCAAATACCTCAGCTCTTAGATAAGAACCAAATTTCTATGTTCTTTTTCAGGGCTGGTTTTTTTGGTCTTTTCTAGGCTCCACCTTAGTAAAGAAAGTTGAGGTATTTGATATCTGGAGTTTTGTCTTCTTTTAGAAATATGCAGCTTTGAATGTTTAGAACCCAACTGCAATGCTGAAAAGGTTGTCCTATGGCAGATTCAGCAAGCATCTCTAAAAAATGCAAGTTTACATTCACTTAGACCGCTTCTTAATTTTCTTAGCACAGGGTGATAATTTTATTTTTCAAAGACCCAAGCACTTTGCCGAGTTCGTATAAATCCCAGTTGTAAAGAATATTGTTATTTTTGAATACACTGGACAGGGAAACAATTTAAAAGATTGTTTTTGCAGACCAGCAGCCAGAACACCTTCTTAGTTTTGTACACAAGGGAGGCTGGATGTAAAAGATGTCAAGGAAGTGATGTGGATGGATTCCCATACCACCTCTCCCAGAAATGTTTTTGTGTTGTAAGCAAACAGTTGTTTCAAATGAGATGGTGGCAGGAATGTCACCAATGACTGTTTACAGTCATTTCTTCATCTGCCTCTTGAGTATTTTCCTTTCCTTCTGCCTATGTTTCTGCAAGTACCACTGTCCTTTCTCTTTTAACAACCCTTCCACAGTCTCTCCTAAAAAAGCTCTGGTTTAGGTGAAAAGAGAAATCACAAGCTGTTGGTTGATAGCATAGGGGGAAATTTAAATGATGCACTGTTCTCCTTCCTTTGTCCTTGATGCTAGAGAGGTTTGCATGTGGTGAGCTGTTAAAAGAATCTGCTCTGCCTTTACACAGTTTGTTTGTATTTGTTGCCACTATTAGCCAGGAAAACCTTCTGTATTATTAATAGTATTTATTTGGTTTTGGCATAGTGCTCAGTTTAGTTTTTTTTCTTCAGCTCAAGATAAAGGTGTTTTCAGTTTCCTCTTTTGGCTTTTTACTTCTTTTTGTCTAAATCTGCAGGGGATCAAATCAATGCACTTGAATTTTGGGTTTTGTGCACTTTATCTTTGAACAGACACCTGCTTTTCCTGTCTGGATGGATCTGAATGACTCAGGGTTTTCCAGATGGGCCATGTAAATTTCTTTTCACGCGGAGAGAGGAGACTTTATGAAATATGATGATTTTATTCTCTGTTAATAAATTTGCAGTATTGTCATTATGACCATAAAAATGTTGATATTTGGTCAACTTCTAGCTCACATATTTGCAGCACTTCTGTTCCAAGCTAGGTATCTTTCATGTCAGCCTTGTAGCTTTCATTTTGCAACTTTTCTAGGAAAGTGGACTATATGTCTTGTGGATGTTAATATGTGTATACTTTTTGTGTGTATAACAGTAATCACTATGTCTGGAAACTTTCTCTGTTGTAGAAAGGTTGTAGCCTTTGGGGATTTTTTCACACTGACAAGCTAATTACCAGCTTCCTGTGGCTTTCTTCACAGGCTTCTGGGCTGGCTGAATAAGAGATACCAGCTTTCACCAGGGGTCTACTGTTTGCCAATGATATGGTTCTCCTACACCCAGGAGGACACTGAGATTTTGCATCCTAGGCTGTTGGTGTTTTCAGGCAGCTGATTTTCTGTCAAAGCAGTGAGGCAGTGGAGTCCCTGGGATAAGCATCTCTCTGATGTTTATCCAGTAGCTGATCTTGCTAGAGTGAATAGACCAAGAAATGGAGCCTAGTCCCGACCAGACTCACTCGAGATGTCTCTGGTGGTGTGAGCACAGTTGTGTTGAGAAATGGAGGTGATCTTGATCTGGTAATTTCCTGTTACCATTTAAAGCCATGGTGTACCACTGACATGTATGTGTTTGTGTGGATCCAGATACATATCAGAAGAAACAGCCAGAAGTTTTTTTGATCCTTATTGTTCTCTGGTTTCTGGAGTCTCGGAAAATCCCCAGTTCTCTCCTTAGCACCTGAAAAATAAGGACAAATCCCCTTTTCTCTTTCCATCCCCCAGCCTTTATGGATGGATGATCATAATGACCCGTTGATTTACTAATAGCAAAATTTAACACAGATGAGTACAGTTGAAGGGAAGTCACTCAGCCTTTCTCTCTGAGGAGGCATAAGCAGCACTTTGAAGTTGGAGTTTGGAATGGGAATGGGTATTTATTAACAGGAGTGCAGGCTGTGCTCCCCACCCCATGAAGCTGGGGGCTGTAAGATGCCAGATGAGCTGTGGCAGAGCACTGCTAATCACACACTGCCCAGGGTAAGCGTGTATAGATTGCCCTTGTAAATCGCTCTCAGAAATCCTTTTAACTGGATGATGGGCCTTAATTTTGTTTTATGACATTTGTTCTGGCAGGTCAGTAACTGTTTATGGATGTGATGACATTTCTGCTGTCACAGGTGTTGTAACAGAAATATGTCCATTTGCTTGGTTGTCCTGAGAAGGCATGGGCATTTGGCAGAAGGCACAACCTGCTGGGATTTTTTTTTAAACTAAATCACTTCCCTTTGTGGCAGTTGCTCTTTCTCAAATGTGAAGGCAAGGAGCATCCCAATGGAGAGTAATAAGCCTGGATGTAAGTCAGGGGCAAATGAATGTTTTAAATATTGTGACAAAATCAGTGTGTTTCATTGCCTTTACACTAAAATAAAGATGTCAAGATTTTTGAAATAGTAATAATTTCAGAACATTTCAGATTAGTCATTATTTCTGTTTGTTTTGTTTTGTTGTGGTGGTTTTTCTTTTTTTTTTTGTTTTGTTTGTTTGGAGTTGTTTGGGGTTGGGGTTTTTTTGGTTGGTTGCTTTTGGTTTCTCCTTTTTTTGTATCATTTATGCTTTCTGTAAATGGTCAACCCTTATAGTCAAACCTTATAGTTCTTATGGAGCACTCACTGTAGACAGTATCATGCCATAATCTCCACTTACATTACAGAATGTGGAAGTATATGTCTAGAGTAACTTGCTTGACATAGATCTTATGTTCTCTTAAGGGCTTTAGATTTGTGAGAAAGGATTTGGATTATGTTTTTGTCCTGTCAGGAAGTTTTTCCACTTTAACATGCAAGTCATGGACTCTTATTTATTAACCTTTAACAACTCTTTTACATATGCAGTAGTGTAGAACTTGCATTAAAATCTTCTGAGTGTACATTTCTCCCATCAGTTCCATTTCTACCATGTGCAGAAACAATCCTGCAAA
Organism: Brachypodius melanocephalos; assembly: GCA_013398615.1. Classification (NCBI taxonomy): domain Eukaryota; kingdom Metazoa; phylum Chordata; class Aves; order Passeriformes; family Pycnonotidae; genus Brachypodius; species Brachypodius melanocephalos. Next base: position 44,810,627 of record VZSR01003803.1, read on the forward strand.
TCTTCTGGAGTACTAAAATTATCTGCTACTCTAGAAGGAAAAATTTGCATGAGTTCGTTTAGAGAAAGCTGCATTTCCAATATGATGGGGTGCATCAGCCACCAGTGTTCTGAAATTTGAAGAGCCTAACAAAGAGATTGGTTGTATACAACTGCTACTACTGATATAAACAGCTTAGCTGCTTTGTTTTGGTTTCCCTCCATCCTAAAACCATGTGTTTGATTGAAACAATCATGTAGTGGCCTTTTATATATGTTACATGGCATGCCAGACTAAAGCGATGATCCCAAGTGTCTTTCTGGCAGGAGATCATCAATCCAGCAGCTTGCTTTGCCCTCTTCTCACAGCTGCTCAGAGCTGTGAAGGGGTGGAACTGTGGCAGTGCAGACTCCTGCAGTTTTCTCCCTGGACCTTTTCCACCACCTTGGGATGGGACTGAATCTGCCAAGGATGCTTGCATGGGTTTGAGGTGTGGTGGGGATGTCCACATGCAGGTCAAGCAACAAGCAACTCTCCAGTCATGCCATAAAACTGGGGGGAAGCTGCAGAAGCTCTCCTGGCTCACTGCAAGGAAAGCTCTTTGACAGAGCTGTTGTGCCTGCTCTGTTTTCCTGATTGACAGAGAACTGATTTTCACAGAAGAACATTTGATACTTTTAACGTCTGTTTCTGAGATGAGTCCAGAGCTAAAGAACCGCGTTTAAAGTTCTGAATGGATCATTGTCAATCTTGGGGAATCTGTTAAACCATTTTTTTAGGTTAGCCCTTCTTGGGACAACGTGTGGAGAACAGTATTTTAGAACCTGTGGAGGCTGAATAAGCCAACCTTCTCTAATTGGACTATTTTTTAATAGACCTGACAATAGACAGCAGATTTTTTTTTTTTTTTTTTGGCAGGTAGACAGCTCTCATGGCAGAGCTGAGCCTTCCCCTTATTTAGCAAGACAGTGAGTACCTGTTGCAAGGTATCCTTTTGCTGGCACGTTAAGGACATTGGAGGTACAAGGGCTGCTTTGAAATGCAGCTTTATCTCTCAATGTGGTTCTGCCTCTTTTCCAGCCTAAGTACTGCAGAAATTGAGCAGGACTGGGATAGGCAAATGTTGCTAAAAGCATCTAATCACAGCCTCAGTCACTGGAGTACATACTTGCTGCCCACTGTCCTGCTTCACAGACTGGATTTTCAAGAGGTTGAGCCAGATTTTGTAGACCTGAGTGTCAGACAGAAAAACATTTGCTGTAGAAGGCAAGGGCACCCTCTTCCTGCCTGGAACAGCCTGAGCTGGTTATGAGCACAGAGCCGCTATTGTTCTGCCCTGGGAGATTGTGGTAAAAGCTTTGAAGCAGCGTTTGCATGTAGGTGTCAGTTTTCTAAGAATTTTTTTTTTCTTTCTTTCTTTGTTAAGGAAAAAAAAAGGAAAGAAAATGAGAGAACCCTGCACCCTGACCTCCCAGCCTTTTTTGGCATGGCTCTTTGACTTGGTAATTGTTGATTTTACAAGGTGTTGTTTAGGCTTCCCAGTTTTTCTTTGGCCTGGCTGTTAAACTTCTGTTCCTTGTTGGATGAAAATCAGAGTATACTCAGTGAGTTAGTGCAGGAACTTTGCCATCACAGATAACAGAGGTGCATAACATTATATTATGCAGTACATTTTGTGGAGCATTACAGGTGATAACTGATAAACTATTGTATATGTCTAGCACTTACATTTTAAGATTCCTGTGTTGAAATCAACAGGCTGCAATAGAAGCTGGGCAGGAGTTTAAGGACCGTAGTGCACAGCACTGCTGTTGTGTCTCAGCTGCACTGCACAGCTCCTGTGCTGCTTGAGCCTGGCTTCTGTGAGCAGGGTTCATTAAAGTTTCAGTCGAGTAAGCTGTCACTCTGAGAGGTGTCATCCTGCTCTGCATAAATGTCATTCAGGTACTAGAGGACACATCAAAACTGTTTTTAATCTAGAATTTCAGGGATGCTGTAGGTAATGTAGGATAAGCAATAATCCTCCTTCCTATGTGATTTTCCCCACTCTGCTGACCTGCACATGACTTGCATTTTTAGGGAACAACAGTCATGGATATCTCTAAAACATTAAAGCTCGGCCCGTATTTGAGAAAGGCTAGGGAAGAAATTCTCTTCTGCTTCATCATGTGATAGTTTCCTGTTCTCTCTTAGCAAAATGCAAGCTCCTACCCAAAGTGGGAGAGAGAGGCATCTGTTTACAACAAAGAACATGAAAGTCAGTGGGAGGGGGAAGGGTGGTATAGGAAAGAGCCTGGTGTGTGTCATGCTTTATTACTCTTATCCCTTTCAGAAGGCAAATCTAGAGTGAATTAGAACAAATGTGAAAAGCATGACCTTTCTTTCTTCAAAGAGCCTGAGGGGAACATGGGGTGATTGAGCACTGGTGGAGAGAAACTTCTGAGCTGGTACATGCAAGTTATTGGCCATGCAGGTACTCCAGAGTACCACATGGTCTGTGCAAGGACATGATACTGCCATACCCAAATATCAGAAAATAAATTCTGCAAGTGTAAAACGTGGGAAAAGTAAACCCCCTTCTGTGTTGTTTTGTTTTGTTTTGTTTTGTTTTATATATTTTAAAAGTGTGTTTGGATTGTTCTTTAGTCTTTCACATGAAACTATGAAAGCCAATTCTTTTTCTGAATGGATTGTCAATGTATTGGACAACGTGACTGCCCAGGATGTGGTGGAGTCATCATCCCTGGAGGTATTGGAGAGACCTGTAGATGTGACACTGAGGGACACAGTTTAATGGTGGACTTGGCACTTCTGTCTCGGCCTTTGTGATCTTGGAGGACTTTTCCAAACGGAATGATTCATGCTTATCAATGTTGCACTTTGCTACCTTCCCTGTTGCTCTTCCAGAAGCCCATGTCATCTGTGCATGGAGCTGCATTTGAGAAAGGTTAAAGTCCTGTGCCATGGGAATAGCCACTGCAGGGTTGCCTGTGTTTTGGTTCTTGGCCAGTGTGAGTGGATCAGGCTTGTGCCTGCTGGGTTGCAGGCAAGGGAAGAGAAGTGAGGGTCTTGCCGGTGGATCTGCCTGGCCCAACCCTCTTATACAGGACAGGTGGAAAGGAGCAGAAGCCATGGTGGAGGTAGGGATGCACAGCCTGTGGAAAAACAGGCAGCAGCAAAATACAAAGTCATTCAGAAATGCAGTAAAGAAGCTGGAAAGAAAAAAAAAAAGTAATAACTAGAAAAACAGTGTAGTAAAACCAGGGAGGAGAAAAGATGCACCAAAATTAAGATACACTTAAAAAAATTAAATCGTAAGGAGTTTAATGGATTGTGAGAGATTTTTGGGTGGGAAAAGAAATGATGAATAGTTCTGCATACCTTTAATCTCACATAGTAGGCATAATATTCAACTGAGAAAGTAAAATCTGTGAAACCTCCTTTTATGGCTAATAAATACTTTTCTCTGGGATGCTTATTAGGTTTGTTGGATTAACAGCATCGAAAATGAGGCCATTTGCTACCTTCAAATGTAACTTTTTTTTCTTTTTGTTCTCAAATAAATAATTCAGTAACTTCTTATGAGCTTTAGAGAGCAAGCACTAGTATGGCAAAGTTAAGTTCTTTATCATCTCTTTTGATCTCTGCTAAGCTGCTGTTGTGACAAGTGTAAATTGTCCTTGAGCTGAAGCTGCTGCATGCAGCAGGTGAGTACAGAGTGCTGATTTAACTGGGACTGCCCTGCCTTTGCACCAGCCAGCTGAGGGGGAAAGGGCAATTCTTAGGGTACACTTTACCAAAGCAGGATTCAAAGGTTTCAGCGGGGGCAAAAGATCTGGTGCTCTTTCAGAAGACCTGAAGGTGTTGAAGATGTGTGGAAAATGCTCAGGAAAATCTGTTTTGAAAGAATAATGCAGAAGCCAGCAGGGAAAAAAAAAAGAAGAAGAAAAAAAAAAAAAGTATGTCTGTGTTTTGCCCATTCAGAGAGCAGATGTGCCCAGAGAAGAGTTATCTGTAAATGGCTCTGCTTGCCCTCTGCTGAAGAGGTGCAGCTGGGTTTGGCAGTTGCCCCCAATGGGCTGATTAAGGGGAAAAAAGTGGTATTGCTAAATGCAAAGGGAGGCCAATAGACTGATTAAAGCACAGAGAAGGAAAGTATTCTCACCAAATGTAAGACCTCCACTTTGCTTCTAGTCCACTGAGCTTATTTGAGAAAGCCTTGTCAGCTTTGTGTTGTGGAAAGTACACATCTGCGTGTTTTGAAAATACTGTCTTTACATGACACCTTCATTCTTCAATCTGATTTTTATAGTGTAGGTTTCAAAGCAACCCCTTAAACAATCTCAACTGTGTTTAAGCCACAATGAAGGAAGATCTCCTTGTGTTTGTGTCTGTCTTTCCAGCCTGCATCATGGAAGATGAAGAAAGATTCTCTAATGAGCTGTGGTGAGACCAGGAGACGGGATAGAAAGGGGAGAGCCAGGGTGTCAGCAGCAGGGGGAATATTTGGTAATACAGCCCTCAAATGAAGAAATAGTGCATTTTGATGTGTTTTTTCAAGCAGCTTGGGGGAAAATTTTGTATTTGATGTAACAGAATTATTTCATTTGTAAAGGGTAGATTACAAGGAAATAAACTGAGGTGACCTTCTAGAATGTGATACTTCTGGTTTCAGTAGGAAAAAGAACAGTGACATTTCAGTGTTCCTGATGTGCCATTAACAAAATTTATGTTTATTATGCATTTTTCATTTCACTGTTGAGAGTACTGCATACTTTAGGAAGAAGAGAAGTCTAACATAATCCAGGCTCAGAAATGGCCCCAATCGTTATCATTTCTCTTTGTGCAATGTGGAATTTTAGCTTCTTTGCACCCTACCTGAGTGATCTTCACACATCTTAGTGAGGTATTTGACAGTAACCATAATTTTTTTCCTCTTGACAGCTGAGTGAGGAACAAGATGTTTATCTCATTCGTTATGCTTAATTTATCATTAGAAAGATTCATGTGATGTTGAAAAAGATGGATATGAGATGTTTCCCCTTGTGCCTGATTCTGCCTTTGGTGTGGTGGGACACTATGAATCCTTAGAACGGGAAGGAAATGGAACCTGTAGCTGCTTCTTAGTTCTAAATACTGCTAAGTTGCTAGTGCACAGTCCATTTGAGGGTTCAGTGTCCAAAGACTCATAAAACGTGGTGCTCTGACATTTTCCCTCCTTTGTAACTGTAGAAGAGAAATGACAAAGCTTTTCCAACACAGAATTTTGTTTCTCATCTCTGGTAGCTTTCTTGATGAATTAACAGAAGTGTAAACAGACACAAAATAGCTTGTGATTGCTTTTCCACAATAGGAAAAGAAGATGCAATTCTCAGATTAATTAGCAGTTTGCAGTCCCCATAAGCAGAATATTGATACAGATTTTACAGATTTTTTTTTTTGTTTGTTTGAAATGGTAGAAAAGGGAGGGAAAAGGTCTCGTCCAACCAATTGGAGAAGAGGGTCTTCTCAGGGAAGTATGTACTTTTCAGAGGGAGCGTGTAATATTGCAGCAATGTTCCAAATTTTCCATGTTGAATATGGAGTTGGTTTTGCATGATAAAAATCATCATTCTGTATGTTGAAAGCAATGTTTCAAGTACAGCTGAAGTATAACTGAATGCCTGCAATTATTTTTTCTGGACTCTACAGGCGTGTCTTTTCAGAATGATGAACTTGCCTAAAATTCAGCTTGAGAGAAACCAGGTCAGAGAGACATATAATGAGGCAGGGAGGTTGTTTGGCACTCTGGGATTGCAGGAGAGAAGCTGGCCGTGGCAGCAGGGTGTGCTGCTCAGAAAGCAGCTCTTCCAGTGAAGGCCTTGCCAAGGAGCCACAGCCCAAATGACAGCCATGTGGAGCAGAAGGGAAATGATAAATTTGCCGGTGTGTAAAAAAGCATGGCTTGGAGAACTGCAGGAGTCATGCTGTGAGTGTGAGACATTACAGGCCTGTACCCTGTTTGTGCTTAAAAGGTTTGATGTAAGAGAAATAGGAATCTCTATTTCTGACAAATGGAAGATAACAGAGATTCCTGGAGAATGTTCTTTGCTGTAGGAGACGGGTGGAGTTTCATACATAGAGGTTGTATAGCTGTGCGTGTCACCGCCGGTTATCTTCAAGTACCAGCCTGAGAAGGCAAAGAAGAAAACTCTTCAGGTGAGTGTGACTGGATGGGAATTCACCTACCAGCCAGGGTCATCCCACCACAAGGCAGAAGGTTAAGGAAAAAGAAAGAAGCATAACATGTTGAAAAGGGTCAACTCATTTTGGGAAAGCTTGCTCGTTACGAGTGGCACCCACATCCAGCAAACGCGCTTGGGTACACCAGGGATGGACACTGTGCACAGAGCCAACTGGAACGGGAGCTTGGGTAGGATAGTGGCCACAAATCCTGCTATTCCTCAGGGGTCCTGCCAGCAGCAAGGGTCTGAGAACATAGCAAACCTCAAGGCATATTTCAGAAACTCTTCCTTTTTTTGTCTGGGTTTGGTTCTGCCAAGTTGTGTGCACCCCAGCCACTGCTGGGTATCGTGGTTCCTGACACTTGTTTTCTTGGTTTCTAACTCTTGTTTTCCCAGTTCCTGACTCTTGTTTTTATTTTTTTGCGAAGATATGATACCACATGCTCTAAAAGAAGAGCTAGCAATGAACTCCACACATTAATGTCATTTATTTGCTTTGATAGAGTACACTTGTCAAGTGACACTGTTTGAGATATATTTCAGCACAGGAAAAGATTTCACCTTCAGATGTGAATGTCATTCTGCCAAAGGGAAAGGAGTATTTTCCTCTGACAGATTGTTTCTTCTTGGTTAATCAGCAGGCAGACACTACCTTATTCAGTTTACCTCTGAAGAGGTGACTAGGCAGTTTAATCCTACCCAAAGAGCATTAACATTTCTACAAGTTTGTTGAGGGCAGGGAAATAACATTTTAATTAATACTCTTTTCTGTCTTTCTGAGGAGTAGAAGATTTGTGAAGATTTGCCTAGATTTGCGTGAAGGTCTCCCAGGGAAGCTCTTTTTTATGGCATGTGTGGCTTCTGGAGTAGACAAACCTCCAGGACTTTGGACTAACCTAGGAGCTGGCAGGGCTTATGCCCTCAGAGCTAGGAAATATAGACAAAGGGAGACCCTCCTGGATCTAATCTGCAGTACATTAAATTTAATTTTGGTCTCCTGTTCACATGTTGCTAAAGAAATTGTTGTTACACTCCCTCTGTATTCAGATTGTGTAAAGGAGTTTTCAACTCTTGCCCTTTTCTGATTTTAGGGGCTATTCCAGAATGGCTGTCAAACACAAAAGTCTTCAGTTGTCATCAGTGTGAGGATATTCCAGTGTTGGGCTTCCCAGCACAGGTCTCCTGGGCGTTCCAGAGATGATACAACAAGAGGCTGCAGTCCCTGTTGGGAATTACTAAGGCAAGCTTCTCTGTGATTGAGAGGACTTTTAATGGGACACAGCAGTGTAGTCACAGGGAGAGAGAGAGGTTGGAATGTGTGAATCTCCGTGGGGATTTTGAACAATATCTCAGTTTGGTTTTGCATGCCTGTCTGGGTATATGCAAATGACAGCTTCAAAATAATTTCATTGCGTGCTCCTCTCTGCTGCCAAAACATCTGATGCATCAGTAGATTCCGTGGTCATAAAGCTAAATCCTACATTAGTTTCAGACTATAAGAAGCTGAAATCATTAAGTCCTTCTAGAAGAGAATGTTGGACACAAAGAGAAAAGGATCATATGATAATAATTTTCACTCTGTTCACTGTGTTCAGCACTCAGTCAATCTTTTGGATGTTTACTGCTGGGAGGAGGTGGATGTGTGCTTGTGTCCGTCCTTTTATTGCGAAGAATTTGATTCATTGGGATGGAGCAGAAGTGATTTTTTAAAATAAATAACTCTGAAATTGTTGAATAAAGATGCCAGAAAGAATGTTACCGTTGTGAACTTGAGCCTTCAAACATAAGCACATTGTAGAATTAAGGCTGCAGCCTTGTTCTACATTCTGATACAGGTATTATAGGCCATAAATTAGACCTTCTTAAAACATGATAATTTTTCATGCAATGGTTCTGACAGTGAGTTATTCCTTGTCCAGATTTTAAGCCCTTTCTCAGCAGCCTGATACCGCCTGAAACTTTTCAAAGAAAGACTTGCAATACAGTGAATGTCTCCCTCTTCTAATTTTTAGTAGTGGGCATAAACTGCTGTGGTTGAAAGCTCCCTAAGAAAATCTGCTTAGGGGGGAACATGAACTAGGCAAATTTTAAAAGGAGCTGAAAACAGTGTTTAATAATGGAAAGTGCTTGACAACCCAACTGGAGATGGTACTATCCAGTTCTATGGCATGTGGCATGTTTTTATGCACCATCTACTTAAAATGAGTTACCTAGACAATAGCAGGAGCCTTTCGAAGCTTTATAGCTCCCACACCTGCCAGTTGTGTCTGTGCTTGCAAGCATCATTGCATCCAGACTGAATCCAAACTGAAATGCCAGCACTCCACCCTTTTCCTCTGCCTCCAGTCTCCTTCATTGTTAGTGGCTTCCTAGAGTTGCCATCTTCCAATTTTTGCTGACAGAGTACTGTAAAGACTAACAAAAATCTTCCTGCTGTTGGGTGTATCCAGTCGATTTTTCCAGTACTGATGGTTCAGCAACAAATGCTACAGCCGTGTTGATAGCTGTTCTTCTGCTGGAATACAGCTCTTTCCTTTTGTGTTTCTTGTCCCAGTGAGGAAGGGGTATTTCACTGGATTATGAGTATCCCTCTCCATAGCAGAACTGAACTGTATTCCCTCTCTTAACTGATGGCAACAGAGTCCTGTGCTCAGTAAAGAACATTCTTGTAATGGCTTTGAGTCCTGCAAGCACTGGGAGTAATCCTGAGGGCCTTCATTAGAATCAGACAGATGCAAACAGAGTCGAAAAGATTATTTTACTGAAGAATTTTGGGTTGCAGCAATTTTACATTACATCACAATTCCAAGTGCACAGAATTTAGGAGAAAGATGATGAAGTGGAGAAAGAGTGGTGGTTTCATTACCAGAGCAACAGTTTTGTAGGAAATGGTTGCAGACACGGTGGCCAAAGGTTAGTTGAGTATTTTGTGAAATGTTCTTAACTGTTTGCTTTTTAAATGTGGCTGCAGCTTTTTTAAATGAGTGGGCATGACTCAGAAAGTCATTGTATGGATTTAAAAATTTACAGCACATCAGTGTGTTGCTGGATATTAGGTTTGATGAGAAAAATTAATTCACAGCAATGCCTGTGGTGGGTTGAGGAACACTGGCATGCGAATTATTGCAATCATTCTTTAGGAAGCAAAGAGGAAATCACCTCAAGTTGCACCAGGGGAGGTTTAGATTGGATGTTAAGGAAATAATTAGTCATGGAAAGTGTTAACAAGCATTGGAACAGGTTGCCCAGGGAAGTGGTGGAGTCACTGTTGCTGGAGGTATTTAAAAGGCATGTAGATGTGGCACTGAGGGATATGGTGTAATGGTGGATTTGGCAGTGCTGGATTAGTGGTGATCCTAGAGAACTTTTACAAACTATATAATTCTTTGATTATGAAGGTAAAATTTTAAGTAACCTTTTAAGGTTAGAGATTTTAACAGGTGATGCTTAACAATTCTTAATTTCAAAGAAAAAAAATCGTTTCTACCTTGTGAAAGCCGATGCTGTTTATATTGTTGTCTGTTGAAAATAATGCTCTTTCTTTAATTTTTAGGCTGCCTCCATGCCCAGCATAATTCAAAACTACTGTACCTTTAAAATATGAATGTGAGATGGATGAATTACAGACTTTAGATGCTGTTGACATTAATTATAGATTAAGGACTTCTTGAAGATTTTAGCAGATTTTTCTTCTGCTTCTCTTCTGTACTGTAGTTTGTTGTTCAGATTGGGAGGTGGACAGACTGGATTATGCTTGTGTAATTTTCCTCCAATTGTTCATTCAGAAACAATGTTAAAAAAATATGGAAAGGAATTTGAATTCTCATTTTCTGGACTGCAGACACAACAGGCTAATGCAGCTGCAGAGATGTGCTCAAGTAAGAGGGTTTATGTTATGAAAAAGTTATTTCTGAGTAATTATAAACAAAACCATGGCCCTTGGGATAATATAAAACTATTACTCATGGAACAGTTGTTTTGTTACCACTAAAATATGTAACTTTTTCTTGCTAATTCAAGGTCAGCAGCTGCTTCCAAGGTCTGAAGCAGCAATTCTGCAGAATATTGCACAGTATGTGAGGGAAGTAGATGCCTCAGACTGTGTCCTAGTGAACACCTTTCCCTAATGTACAAGTTGCAAATACCAACAAACATGAATTTTAAAAATAGTCTTGTTTTTTGTTTTTATGATTACCCTCTAAAGTACAGAGGGAACCTGGCAGATGAAAATGAATGTATAAGTCTATGCACAGATGTGATACTGTTCGCTACTGGTTCTTCGTGGTAACTTCGTGTTACAGCATCTTTGGGAAGCTTTGGCCTCACTCTGCTGGGCATTAGGCACATGGAGAGGGACAAACAGCCATGTGGAATGTAGAGAAGCAGGAGCAGAGTGCTCTAGTTAAGTCTCATTCCTTGCATTAAGTGGGGATCCTGAACCCAGCCAACTGAGAGTAAGAAAGGCTAGATGTTCATCTGTGTTTTTGTGGCTTCTAGGAGAGCAGGCTGAGGGATCTTGGCTTTGGACTGTGCCTATGGAAATGTTTCTGTTTGCAGTCATGAGCTCACCTCCCGGCTCCAGAGGTCGTGGTGTATTTGCTCACTAAAGTTGATTTTGATGTGAAGTGTGCTTGATGTTGGGATGCAGAAGACCAAAGCCCAGGTCTGTGCCTTGCTGGAGTGTATTTGTGAAGGGTTTAGAGGCTGATACTCATTAACTCCTGACTCGTATTGCTCATTAATGTAGGTTAGGATGAAGCTAGAAAAAGAGTTTGGATATGACTTGACAGACATGAAAAACAAAACAAGTGTTAAACACTGACTTAGTCTTTGCCTACTGACACACTGAAATGCTCTTTTATGTAGCCCATTTTAAAAAGAATTTTCTAATGCCCCCAGTTTGTGAAAGCTCTTGAGATATGTTTCCCAAATTTTCTTTTTTGAGTATATAAGAATGTGTTCCTGTACTTGTCAGCACCTGATGCTCTCTTTTTATTTAGAAAAATATTTTCTTTGGGCAGTAATGAGGTGCTTTCTTACCCACTAACATGAGTCCAAAGTGCCTTCAAACTCATCAAGTATAATTTGAGTGTAAAGAATGGCACCTGCCTTGCATGAAATTCAAAGCAAATTGAGTTGTTTGTCACAAGAGAGAGTGAACATGTTGGAGGTTGGATCTTCCTATCAAGGATCTAATCAAGTTCTGAAGCATTTGTACTCTGCAAGCGATGCAGGGCTTGCTGCTGTTAGTGTAGCAGAGGGGATGGCTAGTTTTTATTAAGTTTTTTTTTTTTTCCCCTTGTAGCTGCACTTTGTTTAAGCTGTCAAGGTGGTAGTAAGGTCTGTGTCCTGATGGAGTAACCCTAGGAAGAGATTCCTGCTTCTCTGTGTCATGTCAAAGGTAGCAGATGGAATAAAGAGACAGAGCAGTTAAAGCTGGAAAAATATCAGGGAAGTATGAAGGGGTGAGACCAAACAGGAAGAGCAGCTGTGGAGGTATTTTGAACAGGATAGCATCCCACCACTTGTGCTTGAAACTCGTATCTGCCCACATCTTCAACAACATGAGAACTCTCAGTCATCCTCATTATCTCTGGCAAATACTTGGGTTGGATCCTGCCTTGAGAAATTGCTTTCAGGAGTCTGCCGGGAATAATAGAAATTAATTTTATAATTGTAACAAACAATTAGTTGTAATATTACTGCAGTACATGGGTCTCATTTGGGTGCAGATATGCAGAGCCAATGTAAGTAAGCATTTGAGAGGAAAGTCTTTTGAAAGACATGAAGAAGCAAGCCTAAACCTGAGAAGTGCAAGAGCTTTTACAGATAGCTGGAGTTTTAGGAGTCTGTTAGTAAGAGGATAGAGTCCATGATTTGCCTCACATATCAGCATAATTTTAAAGGGATCTTTTTTAATTGGTCTACTGATGTTTGCTTAGAGCAGGGGGAACTATGACTGGCAATGAATCAGGACAAAACCAAGGAAGAAGATCTCAAAACAGCTGAAAAACAAAACGCATTTTGTGGCCAGGACTGGCTGAGCGAGAGTTTTTGAGCAACCAGAGGGCTGTGGTCAAAGCTCATAGCTGCTTTCTGCTCTAAAGCAGAAACTTTCAAGAACTCTCATTGGAAAGTTGAATGTTTAAATTAGCCATCTACACTCTTCCATTTTTAGGCATCGTAGTGCTTTTGTGTACTGAGTTTTGAATCCTTCACACTTTGCTTCTTTGAATTGTAAACCTAAGCATGCAGGAATCATGAATCAGCCTCCCTCTGCCTCCAGTGGCTTAGAAACCATGAGTTTTTAAGAAGTAACAGATGTTTTGTTCTTTTTATTTGCCTTCTGGTTTTTGAGCTTGAAGAGTTCGTATTTTAAAAGTGTTTCACCTCAAACCCCAGGCTAACACTTTATTTATTCATTCTTCAAATGTAAAACAGATTCTCCCATCAGCCTGAGTAGTGGGGGCTTAGAGAAGAAAATTTCTGAGAAATTCATGAGAATTTCATGGTTTTTCAAATGAGAATTTCATGAGAAAACCGTGAGTTGGCATTGCTTGGTTGCTTTAGGTTGTCTTTGAGAATATAGGATGGGACTTGATTTTCTGGGTTACTGGGAATGGTACTATCTTACTGCAAGCAGCCTTATTATATAATCCCATCTGAAGTTTGTTTTGACTACATTTATTTATAGTGCATTTAATTTAAGTATATGTAGTACTTATGTTTACATCCCTGTTTGTTCCCTGTGGAAAACTCTTCCAGAACCTCACTAATCAAACGGTTAAAAATGTCTTCTAGTTTCTAGTCTAGACTTATTCATGGCCAGGCTAATACCCACCTGCTCTTGTGTTAACATCCTCCTGCCGCTGATGTGGGTGTGTAAATGAGTTTTATTTCTGCTTTTGCTTGCTTTCCTGACACCTGGCTTTTCTCTAGGTGTGGTCAACGTCACCTTCATCATTGTAAACTGTGAGAAAGCCAGTATAACCTCCAGTTGTCTTGAGCTTATAAATCATCCCCAGTACACAGTGGCCTGCCATAATGTTCCTATGTTGACTCAGTTACATTAGAAGTAGCACAGTCTAGGACAAGATAAGGTTATGCTGTCCCTGAAAATCAGTATAATCAAAGGTATGCATATGCTTTTGAGTAAGATTTCATTCTAAAGATTAAGTAGAATTTCATATGTGAAAAATTATTTAATGGCAGTATGAGGAAAGAGTGGGAGGTATGCTGCTTACCTCCCAGGTGCTGTACTCTAACCCAGTATCCTGTCACTGGTGTTAACTGGTGCTGTATGGAAAGTTGGCATGGAAATGGTATAAAAACTCAGGCAGAATGGGTGTTCTCTGGAGGTTGTCCCAAGTAATCATTGTAGATTATATTAGCTCACATTTCAGTGAGCTCTAACTTTGAGAACACACCTTTCAGACTTGAATGCTAAGAGTAATAAATTAGGCTGACATTTTGGGACATTCAGTGATGATTTAAAGGCTGATTGAGCTGAAGACCTTCACCTCAGTCGCCTGAAAGATTTAGTTGGAAATTTGTCCGTGTCCTGGGCTTGGTTGATGTACTTAAAGTGATGTCTGTGAACATATGGGACATTGTGTCAGGCCTTTGGTAATTAGGGTTCTGATGGATTAGCTCTATGGAAGCTTCTATCTTTATCTCAGACTTTCACCTGTGTGTCTCAAATTCTGGGTCAAGGAAGGTGAAAAGTGAGATGCCTGAAAGTGAGAAAAACCCTGTCCCATGGTTATTTGTTCTCTGTTAATAAAAAATCTTGTGATAATCTGATCCCTAAAGGATCATGCTTCCTGGTGGCTGGCAAGTAAGATGTCCACAGTGAAAGACACAAGTTTGAAATGACAAAATGAAGAAAGATCATGGAATATAATCACAGGATCATTTAGACTGGAAAAGACCCTCAAGATCATTGAGTCTCAATGGCCAGTTGCTGCTTGTGTTCCCACTTTCATGATTTAACTGCACAGTCTTAGGGAGATAATTCATCATTTAAATATGTAAACTAATGCTTTTTCATGCCCACCAATCCAGTGTATTTTGACTATACCCAGGCAGTTCACAGTACCAGATTTCCTGGAGCTGAATTGCTGAGCTTTTACCAAACAGACTTGAATCATAATAATAGTGGGGGTTTATTTTGTTTTGCTTTTCTGGATGGTTACCACAATATATAGAAACAGCAGTATGTGACCAGACATACTGGATTTCAGCTGCATTTGGGGAAGAGTATTGATTCTTTTGTCAAAAACGTATTTATTCGGGATATCTTGTCATTGGATATATTTTTAATTATTTCTCTTAGAATTTTTTCTGCTTTCATAGCCATTGCTTTTATTTTGAATTGCACATAGAGGATGGTAATAGCCTAGAAATTTTGTTCAAAAAAGCGTAAGGTTTTTACTTTTTTGGGCATTCAGTCTCTTTGAGGAAACACCTAGCACTCTGAAGATCAAGTGGCAAACTAAAGAACATTGAAATATACCGTGTGCACTCTTGTTTTTATTTTTATTTTTTTTTGCCTCCCACCCAAAATACAGTTTGTTTGATGTTCAGCTCTCTTCTCTTGTTCAGCACAGGATTTCTTTAAAATCCACTTACATTTCCTCCTCTCCCCTGCACCTTCAGTGAAGGAATACTATTACTTTCACACTTCTGTGATGGGTGTGAGTCACTAGAGCTTGTAAGCAAAGGAATTTTGGGTCCTTCTGCTGCTGAGGCTTGCCAGCTCTAGTGCAAGAAGTTGACAAGGTGACATCCACTTACAACCCAGCAGCACTTGAAAAAAAATTGTCACCTATGTAAAACCCTGCACCAGGGATTAGCGAGGAAGTTTATTGCCACTCTTGTGACAGGGTCTTTTGGGCTCTGCCTATTTGTGAGAGGGAAAAAATCAAGGTAACTCAGAAACTGACCATTCAGTTAAGCTCAAGTTCTTCCTCAGATCTCCTACTCCCGTTCACCTCTTGGAGTATCTACAGTAAGTCTCTTTGGTTTTGTTGTTGCAGACATTCAGACTTTTGAGTTGAAAGCATCAGTAAACTCAGATTCAGCTTGGACCAGCTGTTGCTTTAGTTATTTCTCTTTGTTATGGTACTTGGCTAAAAGGTTGGGTTTGTTATTTGTTTGTTTTAACCACATAAACAAATGTCAAGAAAAAAAAAGAAGATATGCTTCCAAGGCTGAGGAAATGTAATAGTTATCATTTCAGTCTTGATACAATCAAAGGTTAATTGTCATTCTACTGGATGTGAACTTTTATCCACGAGTAAACTGCTATGGAGTGGGAAAGGCTCGCTATTCTCTTTATTTTTGTATGACTTTGAGATGTGCATGTCTGTGATAGTGTGTGCCTTTCTGTAGCACAGACTACAAGTAAAACATATATGTGCACACATCAGAAATTAAGTGGAACAACCAAATGAGCTTTGGCCCTTCTCCTTGTGAGTGTGTAGGGGAAATTTTCAGAGAGGGCTGCGACCCCTTCTGCCACCAAGTTCTAGTGGGTTTTTGGAACCTCCTCCTTTTGCCTCCCCTGTGTTCATTCTTGCCTTAAGTACACAAACTTGTTTTTCAGCAGCAGTAACTTCTGGGCAGAGTTTTAATGTAAAGGCTGGTGTCCCTAACATGGTTGATGCCTTTGTGACCATAACCCACGTGTTTAAAAACCAGCCATATAGTAGCCAGCACAGTCACTGAAAGATTTATTTCTTTTTAAAAAATACATATATAAA
This sequence comes from Brachypodius melanocephalos, assembly GCA_013398615.1. Lineage (NCBI taxonomy): Eukaryota > Metazoa > Chordata > Aves > Passeriformes > Pycnonotidae > Brachypodius > Brachypodius melanocephalos. The sequence goes on from VZSR01003803.1 coordinate 44,826,594, forward strand.
AAAGAGAAGAGTGTATTGCTCTTTTGCTGAGTGTGGAAAAATCCGCTGTTTAGTGAAAACAGGACTCACTAATTAATGCAGACATAGCTTTTGGGTGAGAGACATTCCAAAGGCATTAAGAGTTTCTGGTTCAAGGTGTGTGGTTGTAAGGGACCCAAGTCTGTAGTTCTGGGGTTTTCTAGTATGAAGAGTGAAACTTCTCAGAAAAGTGAAGCAGAATAGTAAGTGTTGAAAGGTGAGTCTGAGCACAGAATTTTGGGTGATATTTTCCATCAGTCTTTTTATAGGTGTTTGATGGTTTGAAAATGTAATACTTGGTACTGCAGCAGTGGCTTGGGATTCTCTATGAAGAGTAACCATTCTCTTCACATAAGAACCATCAGAACTAGTACTGTATCCTGTATGCCAAGTATTCTATTGCTTGCTTCAGCTGCAGGATTGAATCTTGAGTTCATGACGCATGTTGAAAACTTAGCAAATTATACTTTTCTTTCCAAAGCATGGTTCCTGCCATCCTAGCATATAATTTTGTTGTTATATATTAGAGTGTTACTTATATGATGATTTAGAAGTTAGAGGTATGGTTTTGTTAAAGACCTAGTGCTGTAGGGATCTGAATCTTAAGCCTGTTTTGGTTGTCAGCTTTGAGGAGCTTCAGATATTCCCAAGAAAGCAAAGCCTTGTTCTGTTTGCTTGTTTTTATTTATGTATCATTTTATGGTGTATGGACTTCTGTAATGCTTGGAGCTGTGATTTACCTGCAGTATTTCAAGCCTATTGTGGATCTTTCGAGGTCCTTCTAGCCCCTCTGTAGGATTCTTGCCTCATACTGACTGCACAAAACATCTTCAATGTAATCACAAAACCAGATTTCACAAACCACTTAGCAGCAACATAAAAGGTTAATGTATGTTTTATGCTGGATTTGGGTCTTTTTGCAAGAAAACTGTCCATTTAATACAGTATACTATTGCTGGAAATAACAGTAACAGCAAGCAGATTTTTGCCTGTGGCAAATGCAGTCATTAAAACAGGGCTATAAATCTCCCCTTGTATGACTGCATGCGTGGTGTGTGTGCCATGGGTATTTTTCAGCCTGTTACACTAAGTGGTGAAGGAAAAAAAGCATGGCTACATGTAACTATATAGCTATATAATGGTTTTTAGGAGTTGTATCTTTCCAAATCACTTATTGATCTATCAGTGTGACCCTGCTGGAATCAGAGACTTGAGTGTATTGGTTGCTTAACTGTTACTTTTAATTCCTAGTGCCAGTTCTTCACAAGTAGAAAAGTATGGCTCTTGGACAGACATGTTGTTCCCATTATTTGGCATTTATTTTAAGACCTAAAGCAGCAGCTTGCACATAAAGAGCTTGGTTTACATTTTTCCTATTTGAGTTTCTTCGTTGTTTTGAAGACCACTGCGGAGTAATTTTCTGTTAGCAAAATTTTGCCTATAGGGCCACATGTGCACTGGAGAATACTGTTGGAGGTTCCAGCTGGCTGGCCTTGCAAGCTGCTGAGTTCCTGAAGAGCATCTCTGTATGTCTGCAGCGCAGGGGAGTCACTCAGCACAGGTTCTCAGCACCTTACAGAGTGGTTCTGCTAAGCTGAAATTCCATCCTTATTCAGTAGGCTGCTCTTGGACTCTTAATCTCCTTAAAGCCATCACTTTAAGTCTAAAATAACATGGAAGTCCTTATTTTCATAGAATTATAAAATCATTTAGGTTGGAAAAGTCCTCTTGAGATCATCAAGTCCAACTGTTAGCCCGGCATTACCAAGTCCACCATTAAACTATGTCCTTAAGTTCCACATCTACACGTGGTGGTCTTTTTAAACCTCCAGGGATGGTGACTCAAGCAATTCCCTGGGCAGCCAGTTTCACAACCCTTTCAATGAAGAAACTTTTCCTCATAGCCAGCAATTTGGGCTGTTGTTACCCAAATTCAGGACTCAGCACCTGGTCTTGGTCAGACTTTCACCACTGATCTCAGCTCATCTATCCAGCCTGTCCAAATCTCTCTGCAGAGCCTTCCTGCCCTCCAGCAGATCAACATTCCTGCCCAACTTGGTGTCATCTGCAAACTGACTGAGGGTGCCTTTGATCCCTTTGTCCAGGTTATCAGTAAGGTGGGTGGCTGTCCCCAGTACTGAGGCCTGGGTAACCCCACTGGTGACCAGCCACCCTCTGGATGTAACTCCATTCACCACCACTCTAGACCCAGCAATCCTGAGGGATTTTTACCCAGCAAAGAGTGCACGCATCCAAGCCACAAGCAGCCAAATTCTCCAGAACACCTCAGCATGCTGTTGAATGGAATTGGTTATTTTTGCTTTGAGAAAACTTGGGACTTATAAACCAGAATTAGAAGCAAAATGTTAGTATTGATCAACACATGTAGAAAAAAGAGAATTTTACTGTTGCTCATAACCTGTAGCTCAGTTTGAGAACCTGTCCTTGTTACACATTCACAATCCAACTGTTTTTATTTCTGCTTTGTCTGGTGTTCAGGCCTCTCAAGACCATTATATTGCTTAAATTCTCAGCTTTCTAAAAACATATCTTTCTTCTATTTCCCAGGAAAGAAATTCCATATGCATCTCAGGCATGTGGAAAAGTTGCAAGCAAAAAGTGTGGGACCATAAAATCCTACCTGTGTGAAAGTTTTAGATAAGAATATCTCATCTCATTTCATCTCATCTCATCTCATCTCAGTTGTTTGAACATCAGGTTCACAAGGAGTAAGAAAGGCTCTCCCAGTTGTTGGTGGGGTGAGAGTTGTGCCAGTGGGCAGTGCACCCCAAGCACGTGATCCATCTCTCTCTAGATGGGATGAATGTCCTATCATGGTACCTCTCTCATGGCCAGCTGTGGAGAGACAAGCCAGATCATAAGTTTAGACATAACACATAACTTTTAGACAGCTAAAGTTGGGTGAGTTGAATTCCACTGTGGCCACTGGCGCAGCTGTGGGAGTGCTCTGACAGAAATCCATTGCTTTTAATGTACTCATTGCCTTATTTAAAAGCATATTTAGGCACGTTTGGGTGCACAAGTGTATTTAGGGACATTTGGGGACACGGTTGCCAGCAGTTATGAGAAGTGAAGTGGATTTTAATAGTGTCATCTCTTGATCATAATTATCAGGAGTGGAGGAGCATTAGTTGTGCTTCTGCTGAAATGCAGGTGGTGGGGGAAGTTCAAGTCTCCACTGCTTTCAGGATGAATGGCTTTTTGTACAATGGCAAATATGCAGTCTCTATAATTTTTATATTTGGTATTGAATCCACATGTGATGTCAAACAGATCTTGTGATTTCTCAAGCTTTTAAAATTACTCACTATAATCCTAACCCTAATTATAAATCTCCAGCAAGGGCACATATCCAGATACATTCAGCATCACTCAAAAAGAAATATAAGCCTGTCCTTAAATACTTGATTTAATGTCAGGATATCCTGAAATAGCTGGTGGTGAGAGCTAGCAATTCATAATGGATGTGAACTACATTTTTTTTTAAATTGAGAAATATTTGTCTTTGGTAGTTCAGTCATTTGAATTCAGTTTCAGAAGGCTATTTAAAATATGCTGATTAAGTCCTCTAATATCTTTTATGTAAGCACTTAGCTGTTTCCTAACAGCAAGCAGACAAAATAGCTCATGAATGTTAATGATAACAAGAAATAAGCACACCACTATGTTAAAGATCACGTAATCCAAGGGGAGAAGGAAGGTAGCAACGAGATGAAGGCCAGCTTCATCTGTCCAGTTTTGTCTGGCCTAAATGTTTCTCCAGAAGTACTCTTTCTTTTCACTTGACATTAAGGAATTGCAGGGCAACTGGATGCTTAATTGCTGTTAAAATGGATAAATCTTAACTGAAAGCTCTAAGGGTCGTGAGGGTAAATATCTACCCTAGTAAATAGGGTGAAATTGTGTGTCCTGGTTAGCATGAAACTGGGAGTGATGAGGACTCTGTTTCTGCTGGGAAATCATGTTTCTTTATGAGCGAGAAGGAAGTGTGTGGGCTTGGAATGAATTGTTACTGACAGTGATGAGCATAACTCACCTTTTCCTGGCCTTAATTGTTCACAGTCTGCTTATAGTTGTGGTATGTTCATGAAAGGAATTATCTGGGAGGGGATTGAATTCTTCTTTTGGATCACTTTCTTGTTTTCAGCCCTTTGCCCTCTTCCTGTAGGCTATGGACAGAAAGTAGGGGCAGCTTCTGGCTTTAGGCACATGGTAGTATATGGGAGCAGTGGGAAGGATTGTCTGTTGGCATTTGTTGTGCTTTCTTGAACTGTGAGAACTAGTTGTTTCCAAAGCCAAGACAGTGCCCAAGTATGATGGTCCCACAGGGTGAGAGCCACACACTAAACCTGTCACTGCTCTGATCTCTCTGTCATTACTGTCACTCGAGTAAACTGCACTTTGCTCTTAGAGCAAATTGTTCTGTAGCTACCTATAGCAGATAGTAACTACTTTGTAAGATTTTTAGTACCAGTAGAGGGGATGAGATGTAAGTTCCAGTTCTGACAGACCTTTGCATGTGTTAATATTTGCTCTCCCTCAGCATGCTTTTATATCTGCTATTTTAGTACAAACGTGAAGGCTTTTTATCTTTCTTTGTGTTCTCTGGCTAGCTAGAAGCGGAACTGCAGTGATTTCTTTGGTCAATAAATCTTTGGCTCACCTGGGACACGATGGGCAACCTCCTCAGCTCCCCCTCCACTGTGTGGTCTGAAGGAGTCTCCCACTGGGATTCACTCAGAAGTTGCTGCCTTTGGTTAGCTTGAATGGACCTGTTGGGAAATATTGATGATCTGGGAAGAGTTAAAAAGCCAGAAGGATGCCAGTGACCTTGTGCCTTCACTCACCTGTCTCATCCTGCAAAGCCAATCCTTGATGTTTTACTGTAGACAGGATGCCTCAAGCTGTTTGGTAGCAACAATTTAAGAAATACTGAAGAGTCTGAAAAAGCAAAAGGTGATGAGGTTGGCTCCTTAATGCCACATCAGGGTCACATCTCTCCCTGGTTTAGTCACATAGTATTTTTGTAAAGTGTTATTACACATTGTGATTAAAAATCAAGGCCAGTGCAAGAAGTATATTAGCAGTAATCGTTGGTCAGTGCCATTTTGGCCTTCTGTAGACAAAAGTTCTTTCCCTAAGGAGATTTATTCTGAGTCTGACAGGGTTGTCTGACTTCTCTAAGTAAATTATGATGAAGAAAGCTAATTCCTGAAGCTGGCAGCAAGACACTGTTTTGGTGGAAATCACTACAGTATTTATATATGCTGGCACAGAACTTCATTTGAGGGCTGGTGAGAACCTAAACATTGGATAACCTAAACATTTTATAAATAGGCAAAGATGAAGTATATTTAGTATATTTAGTAAGTTTCTTACTAGGCATCTTGGTAATAATCACTTGTAACACAATCAAGGGAGAGGATTGTCCTGCTCTACTCTACACTGTTGTGGCCTCACCTTGACTCCTGTGTGCAGGGTTGGGCAATGCAAAATAAGGAAGATAAAAAGCTACTGGAGAATGTCCAGAGGATGATGAAGGGCCTGGAGAGGAAGCTGTATGAGGAGCAGCTGAGGTCACTTGGTCTGGAGGAGATGGAGGGGAAACCCCATTCCTTTCTACAGCTTCCTCATGAGGGGGAGGAGGAGGTGCAGACACTGATCTCTGTGATGATCAGTGACAGGACCTGAGGGAATGGCCTGAAGCTCTGTCAGGGGAGGTTTAGGTTGGATATCAGGGAAAAGGTTCTTCACCCAGAGGCTGGCTGGGCACTAGAACAGGCTCCCCAGGGCAGTGGTCACAGCACCAGCCTGACAGAGTTCAAGAAGCTTTAGGACAATGCTCTCAGGCACACGGTGTGACTCTTGGGGATGGTCCTGTGCAGAGCCAGGAGATGGACTCCAGTAATCCTTGTGAGACCTTTCCAAGTCAGCATATTCTATGACTCTGTGCTCCAATTATGTTGTTACGTTGTAAAGGAAATGTATTGCTCTTTCATAGCCCAGGAATCTCTAAGTTACCTGGATATTAAATATTAAACTAAGCGTATTTACAAATGTAAATTTAAAATTAGTTGTATGCTATCTCTAAAGACATAAGGACTGGGGTTTCAGCATTAAGGAAAATCCACAAATGAGATAAAATCAAATGCTTTTCCAGTTACACACATTATCCTCAAGGTTAAATGGATTAAAAATCTTTCTGGAGGAATTCAATGTAAGACTGAAAATGTGGTCAAAAAAGTCTCATTGTGGCTGCCTGATGTTTGGCTTTTGATAGCACATCCCCAAAGACTTCTCTTTGACGTACCTTGAACAGAGAATGCCTGTTTCCCACAAAGTCTGTTGTTGCTGATAAAGCTCATTTATATCTAAGTGGTATCTAATACGGCAGTGCTGTGTTCTGGCCTTAAAAACAGTTTAATGGCTCATTCAGCTTTTTAAACCTGCTGTGCCTAAAGATGTATTTTAGCAATTCTGTCCATAGCCCAAATCATAATAACTAATTCTGTACAACATACGCTTTTGAACAGAACGTGAAAGAAAACGTTGTTGCACATTAAAACAAAATAGAATCCATGAAGGTTGTGTTTCAGAGGCTGTGTTTATGCACTTGTGATAGTAGAGTAGTGATGCTTTCCTTTGATATTCGAGGCCTCTATCTGAGTGACACAGAGCAGATCTCCTAGGAATCTCCTTAGCTTGAGCAGTTGGTATGGCTGAATGAGCAGTGAAGCAGAAGGGTCTAAGTTATTGTCTCTGAAGCATTTCACATTAACTGCAGGCACAGACAATTCTGTAAGGTACACACACATATATATGCGCACACACGCACACACACACACACACATGCAGAAGTGGTGGGAAATCAGGTGAAAGTTGAATGTTCCACCTTCAACATAAATAAAAGTAACATCTTTCTCACAGTCAGGAGGAAGCTCTTTGGAGATTAGTGAGGGGCTTTTGCTGGGCTCAGACCATGTGCTGTTAACAGACACCATGTACAGCCTAGAAATCCTGCTCGCCTTTCTTCCCTCTTCACCTCCTGCTGCCCCAGAGATAGGAGCACAAATCCCTTCTTTCCCTGGTATAAGGAGATCTCTGCTCTGCCTGTGCTGCCTTGCTGTTTGAAGCTGGGTTGAACACGCAGGTCAGTCCCAGCAGGTTTGGAGTTTGAAGTGGCTGGAGGTGGAGTCGCTGTTTCTGCAGTGCACACTGGCACCACTCCACTTGTGCTGCCCCCAATGATGGCCACAGCTATGTGTTGTTTGCCAACATAACCATTCCTCATCCTACAGTCTAGAGGCAGTTCCACCTTTCAGAGACCTGAGATGACCCACATACGGATTTTTTAGAGCATCTGCTGTGTAAGGAGACGCTGCAAGTTGCAGGCAGGCTGCAAAGGAAGAGGAGAAAAAAGCTCCTGAGTATCTTTCTGAAAGCTCTGTAGTTGAATTAAAAAGGGAGGTAGTTACTTTTTATCTTTCCTTGCAATTGTGATTTCACTATATCATTATGAGGTGCCTCTGAAATCTGCTGGTAGAAGCAGCCATTATTGTAACTCTTACCATACCGATTCCCCTAACTCATCTGTCCACAAACACTTCAGTTTGTGTCCTAAGCTAAAGGTATCACTTTTCAGTGATGCTCAAAACAGAGCTTGTACCTTCCCCTTGCAAATACCCTAAGAGTATAGACAGTTCTCACTTCTCCTGTGTCTTTGCATGTTTAACAGACAGATCAGACTCCAAGTATATTCAGTTTTAAGGTCTTTCGAGGCTGCTTAGAGAAGTGTTAAACACATTTCCTATACATCCATCAGGTTGGTGACAGGTCTTGTGTACTGGGGACTTCACTGACAAAAAAACTACTCAAAAGTTCTGCCTTTCAGATACTTAAATAAGGGATTGCTTTTGAGCAATGTGTTGTTGAAAATGTTTTGAAAATGTGTTGTTGGTATGCATTTTGCTCATTAGGAATGAACTCATATCATCTCTGTTTCAGTTTCACACACAAATACAAGATTACTCCATGTCCAATCTGGGGCAGTTGCAGAATGCTGCAGCCCAGCTTTCCTTTAGATGGCCCACGTCAATTTTGGAAGACAGGCTTGTACCAAATGGATACTACAGAAACTTTATTTAAATTGCATCCAAGGTTGTCTTCCTTGCCCTGCCTTGCACTTTGGCTGTCAGAGCACTGCATCCAGCTGGAGCAGTGGCCTAGCTGAAGACAAAGAAGATTAGAGTGTAAAGATTTAGGGTGTAAAATTACTACATTATAGGTTAGCAGCAGTCACAGCCTGAAGGCTTCATCTAGGAGTGTCCTTTTTGGACACTGCTGTATCCAGTTGTTAAAATGTGCTTTCCTGCCTTGGAAAAAGTAAAAAAAAAAAAATAAAATTGTACAGTCTTGGATGGTGTGAGCTCTTTCTGAAATTAATAGTATTATTGAGACTGATGAAAAGGTTTTTCCTGTTGCATTTGGTTTTGCTTTAGATTTAGGATTTAGTATTTTGCCTCTTATTTTTTGTTGGGATTTGTTGTGGAGTTTTTTTCCAGGTCTTTGACTTCTTGCATTTAAATGAAATTATTTTCTTCAAAAGATTTTAATACAATCAGGGCTGAACTAAAATGTATCCAAATAGAAATAGTAAATAGCTGCTTTGCATCTCAATCTGATTTGATAGTAATAACTCCCATATTCTTATAACACTTCATATCCTCATGTTTCCAGTCTGTATGTAAGGGTTCTATTTTCACATTTGATGACTTAAGAATTGCCTACTCCTTCATTCTAGCAAAGTGTTTGCTTATGTGTAATGAAAATTAGGAAAAATGAGCAGGCAAAGAAAACAAAACAGAGAAGCAAGCACTTCTTAACATTAAAAAAAGAAAACTTGAGACGGTGGTTAAATGATTTTTGCCTTGAAGCAGAGAGAGGAGTGGTAAAAGTGGGAGGCAAGGGGTGAGGGGTGGCACAGAGTTTGGGGTTTCCATCCCCAATTATGCGCTGGCTGCTACGCTGCTGAATTACACTCAAAGCACTGAATGGTGCCATTATATTCCCTTTCAAAAGTTGTGGGCTATGAAATTCAATCTGAGGTATTTTTAATGAGTGTTCTGAGCCTCAGTTGCAGCTCTTCCCAAGAAACAACGAGCACAGTGTGCCACTAAATAGCGCCAGGGCCGGGGGTTAAACTCATTCAGTTTTTTGCTTGCAGGGAGAGATAGTAATATCAACATTTATTTGACAGGTATATGCTTGGTTCCAGAGTTGAGCTTTAGTAAAACAGCTTTCCATAAAGAAAACGTTCTGAAAAATGAGGTTCTATCAGCTTCACATCAAACTCCCGTCTATTTTCTGAAAACAAATCTTGTGGTGTGTTTTCCAAAGCCAGTGCCCACAGTGCACATGCTGGGCTTGTTCTGTGGACATCCTCCTGCTGCAGAATGCTGGCAGGCACATCCCTACGGGCAGAGCCTTGTGGTGGAGGTGCAGCTCATGCCAGATGGAGACATCTGCCCAGTTACACCCTTGGCTGTCAATTAAACATAGATAATTCAAAGGTAATCTTTCTCAAAAAGATGCCTGCTGGTATCCCTGTGTCTCCAGCAAGGGTTTTGGTGACATAGCTGGAATGTCTTTGGTGTGACTCCCTCCCTTCTTGCCCCTCTGAACTAGACACAGCTTTTCAGAGACGAATTTTTAGCATGCGCTTTGTTTTTAAAAAGCCATGTCGCGCAAAAATATCGTTGCCTTCCACCTTTCTTATGTGCTGATTTGCAAAGTAGTTTGTTTCAGATCATGGGGAAAGCACTGTTTAATGCATCTGCGCTGCGACTCACACCAAGATCTTAAATTCCTCATGGGCTGGCTCTGGTTTTTGCAAGTCATCACCATGCAGTGTCAGGGCTCTGAGGCTGGAATACGTCATGTGGATGATACTCCTCAGAAAGGAAAATAGGCACTTCCAGCAGTGGATGGTTGCATTTCCAGGAGCTAATTTAGGAAATAAGATGATATATTTTTAGTAAGTTTTCTCATTGTTCTTTTAATGCCTCGTTTTTCTTGTCCACGCTGTGCATTTTAATGATGTTCAAGGAAAGTAATTTTGGTTTAGTAACAGTGGTGCTGCCAAGAGTTTCCCGCTGGAAGTCAAAGAATTTAATTGTTGGTGTGTGAAATTTTACAGCCTTAAACAGTTATTTAAAAGACTTGCACTGTCACTGCTGACTTCCCACAAATGTTTTACACCTATCTCAAGGAAGTTATGGTTGTACTACAAGAAACCAGGTTTGGTTTTTTCCAGGAGGACTAATTAGTTTCTGCAGAGACCTGTTTTTGCAGTTCAATATTTTTTGGGTTTAGGGGTTTTTTGGCATTACTGACATCAGCATTCACATTTCATGGGAAGGAATGTGTTGTCCCCATTGGGACAATTTCTTAGAAGGTTTTTAGGCAGATAGCGATGAAGTTTTCCAGATAAATTCGGAAGCAGATGTGATCAGAGCACCACTTTTAAGTTGATAAAGTGAACTTTAGGTGCATATGTGTGGAATGTAGGCTTTTGTAAAATGAGTACAGAAAACTTAATACAGGATCAGTCGTACTTTCTAACTGAGAGTTAGATGCCAGCTAGTTAAAATGTTGTAAACGGAGCCAAAGGAACCAATGAACCAGGAAACTAATCATGAAGTATTTTGTTAATGCTTTTCACCATGAGTAACGTTTTGCAATAAACAGATGTTACTCAGACTACTGTGGCCAAAAGCTGAATATTTTTTGGTTTGTATGCTTCGTGGTGTTTAGCCAATGAGTTACAGTTTTTCTTTGGCATTGATGAAAGAGGGATCAATGTGTGAAACAAATTCTGTGGAATTTTGTCCCTGCAACTACCTGAGGAGGAAATTCTCCAGGCTCCAAGAATCTGCTTCTTTCTTCCTCTGTGTTCTTTACAAAGTACTCCACTACTTTGTGGTGGTTGCTGCTGATCCTGTAATAACAAACTTCTTCTCCACTAGAAATTCAAATAATTGAAAGATGGCAAATAAAATCAGTATTAATACCAGTTTGCATTTGTAAGAACTGCAAAGAAATCAGATTATTGGAGGATTACACCTGAAAATGACTCGTTGGTTTGTGATGTGAAAAGCTCAGTCCTGAGGGTGCCCAGCCCATCTCTCCTCCATTTTTATGTCCTCTCATGAACATTGAAATGGCATGTATAATAAATACAGTGTGGGAGGTGTTTGCCCATTAAGGTGCAAAGCTGTAATTTTATGAGCCAAGTGAAAATAGAGCAAGCAGAGGCTCCAATTCCATAGCTTGACTGTACTGCAATTACAGAGATGTACAGTTACCTGAGAATTTACTGTAGCTGAGTTTTGTATTAGTCCGACTCTGCTATAAGAAAAAGCTTAACCAAGCAGTACTGAAAATAGCCTTGTCATAAAACTTCTCATTAGTTTTGCTAGATATTTTTTTCTTTTTCCTTCCACAGCATTTAACTATTAAAGAGGATTATTTATCATTTACTAAATGAATTTTATTGAATTTTACTATTTCTACTGAATTTGATTTTGGGGCATTGGAAGAGAGTTTAAGGTGTAGCAAGAGCAGTCCTTCTGCTTTTGCCTATTTTAGAAAATATTTTGACATAAACCAGCTTGTCATGATCAGAAATCCAAGACCATGGTTATATTAACAAATCCATATTTCAAACGTAGAAAACTGCAGTTTTCTTTTGGAGACCATGCCAGAAGTGCAAGCAAATGGGAGGGTTTTTAAACTCCTTCTCTTTGTACTCTCTGCCTCACTAATTGTGTCAATTTTTGGTTAGCAACAAAATTCCTAAAATTGTTGTTGAAATTTGTCGTGGGGGGATGGGGAGGTGGGTACAAAAGTTTAACTTCGCAGCTGCATTTTTTTAAGGGCAGTAAACCATACCTGAAGTAAAAACCAGCATATCTTAAAGTCGTGCTGGTTAAAAAAAGGTGCCACTACCACCAAAACTGACCGAAAGGTTAAAGCGTGAATCAGAGACTGTGGAAGGCAACCACTGGGATTAAGGGAATACAGTTTATGTGGTGAGTGTAAAAGCAGTCCACTAAAATCTTGAAAGGAAAGAACACTAAATAGTCTCATTGTACACACGCAGCAGATGATCAATCGCCTGTTTTTAAGGCAGCATAAGAGACTTATTCTGTTACTGCTTTTGGCCTCAGTCCACCCTTTGATGGTGTGTGCACAGCCTGTGCAAAAGCATGTGGGATATATGCCAGGAGTGGAGCCCTCAACTGCATTCAGATGGAAAATATCTCAAAAGGAACGAGGTGCCTTTAGGTTATCATAAAAATCTGCCTCTTCTACACCCTCTTTTCAGATGGGATGCCTGCCTGGTGGCTGCAGGTCCACTGCTTAAAAGTAGTGGTGGGAGTGTGTGGCTGCTCTGTTCAAAGGTGTCTCTTTGCTGCTGTTATTTGGCTTGGTGTGTAGGAGTGAGGAATCACACTTCTTCCAACACTTCTCAGCTACCCAGTCTAAGCTGAACAGCCAGGTAAAAACTGGTAAGCACAGGTGTAAGAGCTATCTTTGTGGTGCAATGCTATTTTTATAGTCATCTAATCCTTCCTATAGGATTAACACCTATGCTTTGAAAGAGAGGAGAGGAGAAGGAGGGCAGAGAGGGTCTCCAAGTGTCTTGGCAGTATTAGGTACAGAGCAACAACACTCAGAGCAGTGCTTCTTGCCTTTAATCCCACCTTTCAGAAAATAGACTTCTGCTAAATATGCATTATGCATTTCATTTTACGCTAGAAAGGAGAACTGTTTAAAACATGAAATTTGTCTTCAGATGCTGACAGCATCGTTCTCTGAGTACTTCTTGAGCCTTCTTTGAAGTATGAATTTCTGACAGGGTTATTGTTTAAGAACCTTGTGCTCAATCTCATCTTTGAGGCTATTTTTATACTATTTGCTTATCATGAACAGTTCTTGGTTGGTTTTCTTTCATTTCAAAACTGTAGATACATACATAATTTTTAACAGTTTCAAATAACTGAGAAAGTTATGCTGTTAAGAACGTAGGGTTGTTATTTTTAGTAGTGATTACAACTGTGTGTGACTTCAGAAATAGTAATGAAGTTACTGAATGAAGTTGTCACAATCATTTCAATGCAGTTTTTAAATTGGAGTGTAAAAATAATTTGGCAATCTGATTTGACTGATCTGACAAAAGACTGATCAGTACAAGGGATTTTTTTCAGTGATTAATGCTGAAACAGCAAATACATTTTAAACCTTGGGTTTAACCTTTGTGCCATATACTATTTAGGTATTTGTAAAATATTTAGCATGACCAAATTGTCACGTTTCATTTCACTATTTGAGCACCCAGAATGTGATAAGAAGAGGGCATCAGTGGAAGAAATGCCTGCCTTTACGTGGTGGCATGTGTGAATAATGAATGTACCTTTTTCTTTAAGATGAACATAAAGGAATTATTTTCTCTCCTATGAGCTGCTACCACTGTACATGCAAGCATAATTAAAACTCAAAGCAACCCAAACTTTTTTCTGACCCATTTGCAGCACTTGTGAAGAAGGAGAACAGAGTAGTCTGTGTTTCCAAGTGAAACTATTTGTTACTTCAACCAAAAATGGGACTTACATTTTTCAGTGTTCAGAAGAAAGTGTTTATTTTATTTGGTTCTTTTAAGCTGGTAATACTGCGCAGTAATGTAAAAAGAAACAAATAAAGAAAAACCTTTCAATCAAAGATTGTGTTCAAGCTGCGCTCAAAGATTATTTAGCTGAACAGATTAAAAATGGTAAAACCTCTATTTGTCCATAAATATATATACTTATTTTTTGGTACATAATTAGTGAAATAATTTCTGAATTATCTGTGGGAGGTGGTATAATGTGTCCAAACCTGCTTCTTCTAAAGCTCTGGATATCATCCAGATATAGCCATGTACCTTCTTTTTTAAAAAAAACCCCAAAATGCATTGCAGTCTGTGTCAACAAATGGTCTAAATATGTATGTAGAGGGATATTTTAAAAAAAAATTATTGGCGTTTGCTAGAACATGAAAGAATTGTTGAACCTATTAAAATATTCACCACTGGAAGATCATAAGCAACATGGTGTTTTGGATTTTGGTGAGAGTAGAGTGAGGCTGAATTGAGTAGGACTGAGATAATGAGCAGATAGCAAACTATTGAATATACAATCCATAAAGCAGGCTAGTTTGACTTCATAGCTTGCAGCTAAATGTGGTGATGCACATTATTCATAATTTAGAACTTTTCCCTGAAAATGTAAGGCAACTTTTAAAATGTGATTTCACAGAGCTAAATGAAAGGCTGGTTCAAAATGCATTAAGCAATAAGGATGTGTAGCTGGAAGTCAGTGAGCTTCTTTTTATTGTAATAAATGTATAATAGTATTTTGGTGTAAGTAAATACCCCATCAAGAGAAAATAGTAATTCTCTGGTATATCAGTCTGACTGGGGCTCACCTCATCTCAAATCATGTCAGGGCTCCTTGTTGTCAGGGTGAGAGATACACCTGTATTGCTCAGGAAAAGTTCCCTGCCAGTGTGCTCAGATGGCTGATTTGGGGTGGGAAGAGTTGCTCTCTGGAGCTGCAGTATTTTTTCATTGATTGTACAGGAATCTGGCTATTTCTGCAGGAACAGGGAACTGCCACCTGCTGCAGGTACTTCCCAGCTCCTGGGATTGTGTGACTCTCCTCCAGCTGTATTCCATCAGTATGCCATGCCCTCCCGTTTCCTTTCCCTTGCTGCCCCACAGGGTGGTGGTGGTGTCTGTGGCAGCAGGTGCTCTGGAGGTACAGTCTTGCCACCAGCCTTCAGTGCTTCCATGCTTCCATGTCAATGTCCCTGGTGGAGCAGACTGGTGCTGGCATGGAGCAGGGAAAGCAGCCAAGCTCTGCCTTATGCAGGTGCTGCCACGGGGCTGTGGAACAGGAGCCAGTGAAGATGGCAGTGGGGCCATGCTTCGTGGTTGGAAAATGCCTTCCAAGTCCTGTAGAAAACTTGTGTTTGTTTTCTTACAGGCCTTGTAACCATGCTTAAATCAGGCACAAGTGTTGCCTTCAGATGATGTCATCGGCGTGGCGCACTCATTCCTGAATGCTCCCTCTGTCAGCTCGTGTTTACTGTGCCCTGAATGACTCCTGCTTTGCTTCCATACCCAGTAGACTGAGCTTTTAATTTATTGTGTTTAAATTTTTTAGTAGGGATGTCATGGAACTGCACTGAATCAAGATGTCTCTGAAACCTTGTGCGTTCCTGCTTTTGTGGATGTTGTACTACTCCTCCTGCAAGACCAGAGTTTCATCAGGCTCTAAATCTCAGCAGATTTTAAATGCACAGCATTTCCTTTGAGAGAACTGTCAGATTTTATTTTGAGATAGACTGATCAAAGATAAAATGAGTTTGGAATAATAATATTTATAAATACTAGAGTAAGAAGCATTTCATTTTATTGAGGCATACTCCAGAGAAAATGCCAAGTGACATAAATACTACAAGACTGCTGTTCCATAGTTTAAATAAGAAAAAAAAAACCTTTATGAAAACACTCAGCAGGTTTTAATCAGAGGTTTTCACTCTTGGTCTGAGATCAGACAGCCGTGTTCTTCTCAGCTGACCTTGAGTGGTGTGGTAATGCAGGTGGGCTCTCTGCCTTTTTTCCTGTTGGTCAAAAATTTCCACTCAGAGACACTTTTTTTTCCTGTGAGGAAAGATGAAGTCTGGTCTTTGTCAGACAGAAGTCCATCAAATACTTTAGGCAGACATACATACATACTCACTGGCATGTTACCATTCCTCTGGTTGTGCACAAGTAGGAAAGCTTCCTGCTGTGAGGATAACTGATAAATCCATTCTTCCTATCTAGGAGCCCCAGCCAAACTGTGAAGACCTGAGACTAGTCTGGAAGAAGGAGTATTTACTTCTAAATTATCTGTAGGTGTGTTTTCAGAGCAGTAAAGTAATATCAGTCTAAGGTGTTTAATATTCTTCTGTTGCCTCCAGTGAAATGCACTTAGCAGGAAGTTCATTCATTGAGACGGTGCCATTGTTTGTGCCTGTGTATGGGGATAGATGGAGTGAAAAGTGTGGGAAGCTCTCTGCTAGAACTGACATACGAGGCACAATAGTCAGTGCAGGCTGGGTGGAAAGCACTGGGAATGCTTTTGATTTAATGAAGCTGAGAACATGAAGTGAGTGTGTTCAAGTATACCTTGAGACTTATTTTGGGTGCCATTGTGTCAGATCAAAAGTGCTCTATCTAGAAGAAGAGGTCTTTTTTCCCCTTCCTGCTTTGCATCGTCTTGGCATCTTACTATGAATTACTTCAGTTACTGCAAGGTTATGGTAAATGCTTAAAAAAACTTGTACTTTTATCAGCAATTGTTCTTTATGTGTTTTTTGACAGTATTCATGAGGCTAATGTTTGCTACAACAAATCTTAACAAACAGTTAATAGCTTGAGTGAATATTGCTTCCTGGTGGCTTAGATCTCTCAGAAGCACCGAGACTATCTTGGGTAAAAACCTGTTCAGCAAGTTCTTGGAGAAGTGAACTTGGCTCTTCCCTTCAGAGTTTCAAAACCAGCCAGCATTGAAGGGTTCAGTTATTGTGTCCTGCATGACCAGGGTGACAGTGCTGCTGTGGTGGCACATACATCCCATGCTTTCCCTAGAAAAACATCATCACTTTAATTTCTCTGGTGTAAGCCTGGTTACTGGGTATTTACTTTTCACAGTTCATACTAGAGAATGTTAGATAAATTACCTTTGGAAAGGTGCTTTTTCTACCTAGGGTATTAACCTGGGTGGGAAAAGCCTGTCTTTATTTTTTGGTATCCCAGTGAAACAGAGACCAGAGTGCATTATGATGCTTTTGGGAGTGAGTGGGATTGAGCAGCTGCCCACTCTCAAGTAGATTGTTGGTATGGACACTGCCTGGAGATGCCATGGCCTGGGCTCAGGCTCTGAGCTGGTCTGCCCACCAGGTAATGCTTGCCTTTTCTTTACTTGGTTGCTATCGTTTCATTTTACTCTATTATTTGCTGGGCTAAAAGGGAGGGAGCCAGTCTGTAGGTTGAGTGCAAGACCAGTATGTGGTTGTTCTCTTGTAACAGCGGGGTTTGTGCAATTTAATGGGTTATTATTTGTTCTGAAGTGAGTGTAGACCTGTGTTTCAGGGCCTCTTGAGTTAAAATAGGTGCATTTGTCCAAGGAACAAAAATATTTGATTTCAGTGATTGGCCTCTTTATACAGAGATGGGTTTTTGCAGAAGACTTGCTGGTGAACTGTAATTTGCAGTATTTTCTGCAGGTGTGGATTTAATGGATGGGCTGATGAAAAGAATCCTTACAATCAGCAGAGAGATGGCTCTGGGAGCTAATATTGGGCTAGAACATCTGGTCTTTATAGAGGGAAGGCTTTCAGTGTGTTTCACTCCTCCAAATTATTTGCCAGCTCTGCCAGGGTAGCACAGACAGGCCTGGAGCAGCCTCAGTGCCTCCCTGCAGGAAGCTTGGGATAAGCCCACATGAAGCCAAACCCAGGGCTTGAGCCTGTTGCCTAAGCAGCGTCCAGGAAACCCTCAGTCCTTGGTGTTTTGTGTGACAGGTCTGTCCTGGTTTCACTGTGTTGTACACAGATGTACATGCACCACCTGACGTCACTTGAAGGGTCATGAGATAAAATAAAAATTCACAGCAGAAATCAGCCTCGGTAGACAAAAGAAAACTCTGTATCCCAAGTCTCTCTCTTCTATTTCACAGTACTTCTCCCTCAAAAACTAAAAGTGCACTAAAGATGGATTCAGAGCTGCCATCTATGGATGGATGGATATAGTCTTTAGCTTTAGAACTAGTGTAATTATTGTCAGCTGCCTTGTGGCTATGGTTGTAATATCCACTTATTTTGTAAACAGTTTTGGCAGTGTTGTTTGCTGAATGATTTCTTAGCATAATAATTTTTCTGCCACTAATTGAAAGCATCTTTGTAACCCTAGGCTTTGTTTTCTTCTTACAGCAAAGAGCTCCAGGGAAAGTTTTGCATGATGCTGTTTGCAACCACCTGAACCTTGTTGAAGGCGACTATTTTGGCCTTGAATTTCCAGATCATAAAAAGATGATGGTACGTAAAAGGATTCATTTTCAGCTCGTTTTCATCTGCATGCACACTGTATTCTCTCCTTCTGCCCCTTACTTGTAAAATATATTTAATCCTCAGTCTTCAAAAGGGAAAGGATTCTTCTTTTAAAAGAATTGTTCTTGCCTAGTGGAGTTTTTAAAACCTGATTGTTCCTGTCAGATTTCATCTGCATTGAAAGTAAAGGCTAATTCAGACACCAGCTGGGAAAGTGTTTCGTTTTTCTAAGCTGCTGTACAGAAGCCAAAGACTGGACTGTTACAGAGCCTCAATTCTTGATTTTATAATCCTGCTGGATTTGAAGTGCAGAAGTAAACTTTCTCTGCTGATAGAAAAGTTGTGGCGATTGTGAGAGAGTTAATGAAAAACATTATGGGACAAGAGAAGGAATAGATAAAATATTACAAGGTTAATGAAAAGGAAAGCAAATCCATGAACCTGCAGAAATCGATGGGAGTGCTTTCTGGGGAGCTGTGTGGCACAGGCAGGTGCCCTGGTCCTGACCCTCAGGAGAGTGAGATCAGCTGCTGGCAACATTCAGACATTGCACTACCCATATCATGTACCAGAGAAAGTCACAGGCTTCTTAGTCTTTAATGCCTTTCTTTTTGAAGTTTGTTTTATTTTAGACTTAGCGTGTAACCTACTAGCATGTGTGCTGGTTATCTGGATTGCTTTGCCAGTACATTCTGATGTACACTGGATTTTGTGCCTGTTATGTGAATTTTGCACCAGTAGTCCGTCTGGATGACCTAAAAGAAATTACTTTGGGCAATTGTTAAAAAAAAACCAAAAAAACCACGTGTTCTTTCTGTCTAGCTAAAATATGCATAAAGAACAATATTTCTTAATGAAATGAATAGTAGAAATCTCTTGTCTGTAATGCCTTAGTACAGGCACACACATTAGACAATAGACATTAAAACAGAATGCTAGTGTGTCGCCCTTGGTTTTCCATGTTTTTACTTTGCCTTCTATGTTTTGGTTTTGCCTTCTGATGTTTATAGAACTTGAAGTCAGATTCTCACACTTTCTCTTGTAAACAAAGAGATGTTTTCATATTTTCTCCTCTAGGAAGAGTTTCTTGAGTGATGGTGATGTTCACCAACAAGATTGAAGTGGTGGTGACACCTTTGACCAATCTCTCGTCTTTTTGTACAGTTGTATATAAGTTAGAGTTAAATTAAAAAAAAAAGAGGAGAGCATTCCTGCTCACCTCGAACCTCATCCCTGCCTCGTTGTTTTGTGTCCAATTGCGACACTAGTGGTCATAGTGTTCTAGGCTAACTATAATTAAACAGATTTTTTTAAAATGGATGTTAATCTTTAGAAGGGATCTGCTTTGCAGTGTGCTGCTGGAATTACATAAAACACACTTCACTAGAAGGGTTAGCATTCTGCCAGATACCCTTGGCTAATGCTTGAGGTAACTTGAGAGCCTAATTTAACTTTTCTAAGCAGTGCAACTGTACAGTACCATTGCAGCAGAGGGTCCATGTAGCTGTGTTAATA
The DNA here is from genome assembly GCA_013398615.1 of Brachypodius melanocephalos. NCBI lineage: Eukaryota > Metazoa > Chordata > Aves > Passeriformes > Pycnonotidae > Brachypodius > Brachypodius melanocephalos. Next base: position 44,846,343 of record VZSR01003803.1, read on the forward strand.
ATGACATTCTGGCATTATTGATGCATGCATGTAAAACTGAAACAAATCCCAACATCTTTTGTATATACAGTTGCTTTTTAGTTTTCTAGAAAATAGAGAAGGTCATTTGATCAACCTTCTCTACTTCACAGGTCATTAAGTTTTAAATAGATGACTGTCTGCGTTTTGCTCAGAGACCTGAAGTAAACTAACAGTTTTCAGTCTTGTGAAAACAAAGTGGTTTATTTGCTTGAGGCAGAACACAGGAGAGATTGAGGTGCTGCCACTGCCTGAGGCCCTGACGGTGGCAGGAATTGACTGGCTGGAAATACATCCAGACAATCACAGTGGGGGATGCAGGGCTCTGATGAAGAGGAAGGTGGAGAAAACCCTTAAGCACAGTGCTAGTTTGACGTGGAGGAAAAAGCTTCCATGCACTGAGCATGGTAAGTCAGCTGGCCGCTACTCTTGCAAAAGGAAGCACTAGCCAAATATCTGAGAGCACCAGTCCATGTTCTTGCTGATTGGTGCAGTCTTTGCTTCTGAAAAATGGGGAGCTCCACCAACCTTGCCCATACCTAGTCAGCTGTACCCCCAGAATGGTGAAAGTCAGTGGAATTAATGCCTTCAACCACCTGAAGGAAACTCAGAGAAACTCTGAAGCAGAAGATTTGATTATGAGTTGTTGTTTCAATGTGGAGCAGCACTCTGAGAGTATTATTTACACTTAAATTACTGTAACCAGTTTATATGATGCAATTGAGGTGAATGTTCCCATGGGATTTAAAATTTTCTGAGCTTCATAAAGGCTATAATGTAGAATTCAAGCACTGTGCAAGTAAAAAAATTCTGCAGTTAATGGTATGTCTGAGAAATAAAACACACATGCGTATTTTATATTCATATCATCTGAAGAGAATGAGTTGCTTTTCCAGTGTAGAGTGCAATGTAGAAGGAAAAATAAATATTTAGAGCATATTTGTTTGGATGTAATCATATGTATGTGAAGTCATATATTCATAATTTGGCTGTGTTTATTTCAACATGCAAGGCTCCAGACCTCACATCTGACATATTGACAATGGTATGTCAAATTGCCTGGCAGCTGTATACATTCAAGCGTGCCATGCTTGGAGCAGACAAGATCTGCATGGGAGATGATTGTGGAGGGTCTGACTGCTCCACTTCCTGCTGGGACAAGGAGAAAAACGAGGCACTGTCGCCAAGCCTGGGGTTTCACAGAGTTTCATCACACTTGATGTCTGCCCCATTTCTCCAGCTGCTGAAATCTGGTCACCATCGTGGAATGCCAGCCTTTGTTTAACAAATAAGTAATCTAGCCTTGTAGTTCTGGAGAAAATGAAAAACATTAATCTTAATTAAGTCCTCGCATTAGTTTTCCTTTCCAGTTTATAAACCAGTCTCAGACTGATGGTGTTTAGGTAAGGTGTGGGTGCTGCATGATGCAGAAGTTTTGACTGCTTGGATTGTTTTGCCCCACCTTTCTCACTACCTGCATTCAGTACATGGATTTGCAGTATCTAGCAGTCTGTTCAAGGATGTTATAACTTGGTACTACGATGGCTGGGAAAGTAGAGAAAAGAATGGTGCACTTATGTGCTCATGCTGTACAATAAACCACCTCTGGGGAGAAGAGAGAGGCTGGGGTTTTTTTGGCATCAAGTAAAATACATTTTTTATTATTCTCATAATATTGTAAATTGGCTATTCCATATTCAAGATGTCTTTTCCCCCTCTCATTAAACTTGGCAAAGTCCCCGACCTTTGTTGCAGATTATGTACATGCAAACTTTCTGAAACAAAACAGTTTTAAGTTGTTCATATGTCAAAGTGTGTCAGGACCAGTTTAACATGTGATAAAAACTGTATTGCTGTTCTTGGATAAGCAAATTACTTTAACCTCTTAAAAAAACCCCAAAAAACAACAACAACAAAAAAAACCCACCAACCCCAAAACACTTTCCTAGACTGAGAAACACCAGAAGAATTCTATTGAGTAACATTAGTGTGTGGGAAAGGGCAGGGCTGTGAGGTCTCTGCTAATTGGAATCACTCATATTAGTAATGATAAAAATGACACATGGCATTGGAGCAGTTACAGCAGTGATACAGGCTTGCTCTTGTCTCACTTCTTGGGTGATTTTGGGAAATGGATATTTTGAGTGTGTTTCAGTCTCTGCATAATCTAAAGTTACTAAAGGTCAAAGAAGTAATAATTTTAATACATACTCTTTTTCTAGAGGAAGACTCAGTTAATTTGTTTTTTAATGGCTTTAACCTTTGTGATGGTTGTAGGGTGTTCTTCCACAAATTCCAGGTGTCTTCAAGGGAAGCCCTGTGCAATTTAGTGAGATAACAAAATATAAATCATGAGCATGGGTAGTTACCAGCTGAGGGCTGTGAGTTGTCTCCAGGGCCCGTGAATCATATGGCTTTTACCTGCTGCGTGATTGTCCCTTGGCTTTCTGTAACACTTTGCCCCAACCTTTCTGACTTGAGACTGCAGGATGGGGAGATAAGCTCTCAAAACTGTATTTCCACCCACTGCTTTGCTTTTGAAAGCTGAAAGACTCACACACTCCTGGAAAAGGGGCTGTCAAGTGAACTACATGCAGAAGTTACGCTGTCCCCAGTCAAGAATGCCTGGGCCTGAATTTCCCATGTTTATAGAAAAGAAAAAGTGTTCCATAGCTCAAAAGTAAGCTTTCTCCCACCCGTGCCTTGTCCTGTTGTCTGCTTCACAGCTGTGATCTGAGAGGACATTCCTCCTGCAGGTGGTGTGAGGGAGGCTCCTTCATCTCCATGGAGCACAGCTACAGAGCTCCACAATTATGCCCAGACCACATACTGGGATTCCTGTTGGGTCCCCCATACCAGCACTCATTTCTCCATTTGTCCAGCATTCCCACCCTCAAAGGCAAGCACCAGCTCCATTCACTTCCTTTTCTCAAGATTATTCAGGGCTTGGAACTCAATGACAATATGACACTGTGTTTTCCTAAACTCTTCATTTCAATTGTTCTTTCACAAAATTAATGGTTCCTGTACTGTGATTGTTGGTGTCTGGGACAAGTGAGGCAGAGATTTCCTCACTGTTTCCCAGCTCTCTGAATCTCTACTGCTTTGAAAGCCGTGCCCATTCACAGTGCTCTTTCCTGAGCATCTCCCAGAATTTTGAGGAGAAAACCTGCTATGTATAACTAAGAAAAGCATAATGACCACACTGGAAAAAAAATAAATAGGTAACTGATAATCTAGGTATTGGAATTAAAAATGCTCCTCTGGTAGTTTGTTTGGAGATTATAACATCACCCTCTTTTGTTTTCAGGTGTGGCTCGATCTTTTGAAGCCTGTTATGAAACAGATTAGAAGTAAGTGCTTCCTTGTTGACATTTCTTTCCTCAGTCTGAGAGTACTTGAGTAAATTAGAACTCTGGCGGTTGCAATCCTTATATTCTCAACCGTCTCCACTAAATTTTGTTGGAATTGTTTGTTTGATTCTGGCCTGTCCTTAGAAGAGGTACCTGTGAAGTTATTTCACATGACCTTACGAACGGGCTGACCCCACCCCATGGAGGCTGGGGTTTAGCCAGTCACTGGAAGAGGCCCTGGAGGTGGCAATGGAGGGAACAATTTTGTAGAGAAAAACAGTGCAGTGAAAGAAGGACTAAAGGAATATAAATTGCTGACTGGTAGTGGCAGGAATCAGAAGAAAAAGAACAAGAAGACTTTATTACTGGGGAGGAGCTGGCAGGTTTATTACAGCATATGTGTGGACATAGTAGCAGAACCCGTGACTTTTGGAGACCAAGAGGAGGAAGCAGTTTGGATGGGGGAAGCTACAATGGGTGGTAGGAAAGAACAGGAAATTGTAACTAGCCACCAGCTCTGGAAAGAGTAGAAGTGAGCAGGAAAGGTTCTGATTATTTTGTTTCTCTGTCAAATATCAGCCAAGTTCTTAATTTATTGAGCTTTGCCATTGAGATTCAGTTTTTCTAAGTGCTTTCCTGGTCATATTAGTCTGAGTGTATGCTCTGGCAGCTCTCCCTCTCACAAGACAGGGATGCATTGGTCCTTTTGTCATTGGTCATACTTGTAAGAATTGGAAGAAATGTGCTGTTCTTAAAATGGAAATAGTAATTTGCTAGTGGACTTAAGAAGTAGAGTATATTTTAGCTCCCTCCTGTTCTGAAACAAGGAAAGTAGATACACATATATTTTATTGGATCAACTGATGTAATTGCTAAAAACATACTTGGTTTTGTCAGAGTAGCCCTTGACCAAGTTACTGTTCTCTTTTATTGTGTGTAAATTTTATTGGGCAATCTCCAAATATCCTGCATACTAACAAAGGACAAGAGGTTAACATGGCTGTATGCACTGCAGGTTACTTGAACCATCCCTTGTACATCATTGTGCATATTTGGCCAGCGTGTTTTTGATGTTTGTTAACTTCCTTTGACATTTTCCCTAGGACCGAAGCACGTTGTTGTAAAGTTTGTGGTAAAATTCTTCCCACCTGACCACGCTCAGCTGCAGGAGGAGCTGACAAGGTTAGTAGCTGTGTGACTGTTTCTTGTTAAATCTCTAACGGATAGAGGGGAGAACATGAAATTTGAGATGACTGGGTGAGGATCAATGACTGCCTCTTAGCTTGGTGTTATTTGTCCCAGCCTTGAATGCATCTGAAAAAATAGGCACTAAAATTCAGCTGCAGTCTGTGCTGAGATGTTCTGCAAAGTGCAGGAGTCCTTTGCATCCTTGGATATGGAGTCCTGGGAGAGCTTTACTAATCCCAAGAGAAGTCAGTGTTCTGACTGAAGCAGAGTTCTCTGTTTGGCATGGTGGAGTCATGTATGGTCACCCTGGGGTACCCTCTGCCAGGGGACATGTGTGCCTCTGCACCCTCATTTGGGAGAGAGCTCTTTTGTGTGAATTGCTGATTTGCAGCAGCACTGGACCCTGTCTGTATAGCCAACACAAATGCCAAAGGTTTGCACAGGTGGAAGTGTGACTTTGGAGATGGAGAAATGCAAAAGAGAAGGAATAAAATGAAAAATAAGAATGTAGAGAAAGATACACACATACGCAGACAGAGTACCTTGTACTAATGTTTAAATGCTTTTCAATGCATTTCAAAAACTTCATTAAGCTTTGAATTTCACACTGTATTGGCATAAAAACTCCTAATTCTCTGTGAGTAGATATGTGTATGAGGGACCTGTTAAGGTTTTCTCACTAGCATGTCCTTCATTTATGGTCGGAAATACTGTTTTATTGCAGTATTTTTTCACTTTTCACTCTTTTTCTAGTCTACAATATTATTAGCTTTTAATTACATGTTTCCATTCTGATTCAGATTTTTCACTGTTAGTTTTTATTTTCAGTCTTCTCAAAAGACAAAGTCCTATTTGCAAAGAGCTCTGGTGTCCTTATGACTTGCATTACAAATAACAAGTCCACTTTTGTGATGTTCACTGTTTATCTTTGTCATGTTTTATTTTGGGAATAGAGATTTGGAATCGAAAAAAAAAATTATTGATATTGCTTGGTGGCCTGGAAAGAGAAAAGTAGAAATGTGGGGTAGTAAGAAGGAGTATTTACTTGGTAAGGACTAAAGAATAAAAGAAAGAGTAAAAAGAATAAAGAGATGAATGAAAACTTGCAGCATGATGTTATTAATGAAACATTTCTGTTTCTGAATAGATATTCTGCATATCTGTTTCCTAGTATGTGAACTAAAATTTAATTTTTGGTAATCTCTCTCTGTACCTGGAGATGTGTCTCTTAATCCTAATGACTTTTTTTGTTAGATTTTAAATATGTATGCCAAGGGACTTGAGTATATATACACAGCAGTGTGTAGGATGTGAAAGAATATCCACGGGGAACTGCTTCATCACCTTGAGAAGAAGAGACTGTAACATTTTTGTGCTATGTTCCTCTACCAGGCTGAATTTTGTATGGGTAGACAGATGTCTGCAGCTTTCAAAAGGATGTTACGTAGATCTGCTGTATTATTTCAGTATGTACACACACAGTACTTTTCCATACTCCTCAAATCAGATTGCCCTTTTCATTTAGTGTACCTACATCTTCTCATTCAGAAACTCACTTTTCAAATGAGACCTTTTCTCTAAACCTATTAAAATTATTGAGATCCTAGTATGAGTTCTCCAGAGGAGCTGCAGTCTTTGGAAGGCTTGTTAAAATGTGTCTCACCACTTCAGGTTTCATATCAGCTGTAGGGAAAATGCCCATTGCTAGCTCTTTTTTTGTTGTTGTTGTGTTTTTGGAGGGAAGAATTGGATACTGAGTGGAACTAAGCCAATTTCTGTTGAAGCTAAAAGAAATTTAAATGATGAAATAGTGTCTTGGACTTCTGTTGTCTCTGCATTTAAACTGGTGGTGTAGAATTGCCCTGCCTGGCTGAAATGGTTTTGGCAATGTTAGAAAGGGCTGGTACATGGACAGTGCAGATATTAGAGCCACAAAGGTATCAGAGCTAGCTAGAGTTGTTTGATCAAGATTTTGTGCCTCACTCCCAAATGAGTGCCAAGGTGGAAGTTTAGAGTTCACTTTGTATTCTACAAGAACCAACTGATAACTCTACATCACCAGTTTATCTGTCATTTCTTCATGGTTAGAAGCAGCTGCATTATCTTTTGCTGAGTACTTAGTAGCTGTCACATTTGCTAGCACTGTCATATCTCATTGCTCTGGTTCCAAACAGAGGGAGGAAGAGAGAAAAAGATACCTTGATTCTTCAAAGCAGCAACCATGTACACCTCTGATGGCAGTAATACAGTATCTGCTGTGTTTTATTTACCTTCTAAACGTAACTAATTCAGATCACTTCTGTAGATTCCAAAACGTGAAGAGAACATGCAGTGAAAGCCAGAGTTGGGATACTTTCCCCTCTTTCTCTCCTGCTTTGTGTAAGTCTTTGTTCACTTTTGTTTTGCAGGTACCTATTTGCATTGCAAGTGAAGCAGGACCTGGCACAGGGAAGGCTAACATGCAATGATACCAGCACTGCCCTCCTAATCTCACATATAGTACAGTGTAAGTTCCCTTTTTCCTTCTTTCCAGGCAGATAAACAGGATGATTGGTTGGACATGCTTTGCAGGGTTATCTGTTAGTAGCTGCTGTAGGGACAGGTTTAAGCCATGATGAACAAGTTATTGTAGTTATGTATAATGGCATTTATTATATTTCAAATAAAGAAGAGTTTCTGGTCACTGGATTTGGATTTTCAAGGCATTTGATAGGCTGCCAAAGACCATTTAAAAAGTAGACTTTGTGGGCAGTGGCAAACATGCTGAATTCTGCTGAAATCCTGTCTTATTATACTTCACATCATGTCAGCAGGGTATTCAAATTCCTGGAGATCTATATGCTGTCTAGAGAATGTAGTAAATAAACATGCTTAGAATGCCAGACTAAATCACAGGCCTAAGAGGAAACTGATAGGGAAGAAAAAGAAAACAATAGATTTTAAGGCCCCATCCCTTTTTTTTTTTAATTGCAAAGTATGCACAATAACACTGTCCAGTAGAATCATACATTAATTTGGTTCATGACATCAAAGCTTCTTTTAGCTTCCACATCACTTGAAAGACAGTACATGTTTTTTCCTTTCAAGACTTTATGGATACTCATCTTGAGAGCAACATTAGGAAAAACCACTTAGCAGCAAGTATAGTGGTTGTAAAAACATTGTTTTGCATGATCCTTGTACAATTCTATATTGTGAACTTCCACTGTAATGCTGTTGTATGGACATTCCAGTCAACAAAGACATTTGGAAGTTCTTTGGAGGTGAGCAGATAAATCTCATGATTCTTTGTCACAGTCTGTTAGAGAGTTAGGGTGGCTTCTTATCAATTGCTGTTGGAAAGGCAAATATTTTGTGGTTTTGTTTGCTATGATCATAGCAGAGCACACATTGACCAGTGTGACTGTGTAGCAGTAAGATGCTGAGAAATTCTGTAGTCCTCATACCATTTTAAAATTGAGTGTTTTGGCAGCACAGACTCAAAAAATATAAAATCCTTGATTTGTGAGGTTTTTGTCTCTTCCTTTTTCCAGTGTTCATCCATCCAGCTGTATTTCTTTTCTCAGTTAAGCTACTTCTAACTCTCTTTAATCTCAGGCAATGAAAAAAGTCTTGATCATTTGGGGAAACTGAGTCTGATTTTCTAAACTGTGTTCTAAGAGGCTGAGTTTTCCTATTAAATGTCTGTGCACCAAGGAAAGATGTTGAGGACTGGACACCCTACTGCATGTGTCTCTCTTCATTTGAGCTATTGCTTTATGATCATGTTTGCTAGAAATCTCTGCTAGAAGTTTGCAGTTGTCCTTTTTATTTGTCCATTTTGTCTCTCATGAACATTTTTCTGTGAAAATTTTCTCCAGTGAGAGTCTATAGCTGTATCTTACCTGCATGGCTGTCTCTATTTATTTTGTATCTAGCTTATTTTTCAATAGCAAAAGAAATATTACGTCTTTGTCTGCAATAAAAATCAGAGTAAACAGATGATAAGAGTAATGGTATCAAAAGGGAAAGATTAAGAATGCAGGTTAGTTTTTGTGTGTCTTACTAATGCTGTGCCAATGAGTGGTTTCCATGGGGAATATCTGATTCCAGGAGGTTCATATATTATGTATGCAAGCTTATGTCAGTGTTATAGACTGTTACTTATCATAAAATCACAATATGACAGCAAATAGGTTTCTGCTAAATTAGTGTGTATATTACAGAATGAAATTTTTATTTGAAACATTCAATTTAAAACTACCTTAAAATCATTGTAAAAAGTGTTAGAAGTGAGAGGATGCTGCAAACGATGCACTGCAGTGAGTGTGTGGAGTATGAAGATGGGCTGACTGTGTGCCAAAGTGTGCCCAGGTTGCCAAGAGGGCAATGTCATCCTAGCCTGTCTCAAGAATAGTGTGGCCAGCAGGACCAGGGCTGTGATTTTCTGTCTCCCTGTACTCAGCATTGGTGAGGCCACACCTCAAATCCCGTGTCCAGTTTTGTGTCCCTCAGAAAGACACTCAGATGCTAGAGTGTCTCCAGAGAAGAGCAAGGAAGCTGGGGAACATTCTGGAGCAAAGGTCTTATTAGGAGCAGCTGAAGGAGCTGAGGTGGTTTAGCCTGGAGAAGAAGACAACTGGGGGGGGCCTTATCATCCTCTACAACTGCCTGACAGGAGTCTGTAGCCAGGTGGGAGATCAGCCTCTTCTCCCAGATGACAAGTGACAGGACAAGAGGAAATGGCCTCAAGTTATACCAGGGGAGGTTTAGATTGGATGGTAGGAGAAATTTCTTCATGTAAATAAGAAATTCAAGCATTGGAATCGGCTTCCCCAGGAAGTAGTATTGTCACCATCCCTGGAGGCATTTCAGTGATGTGTAGGTGTGGCACTCGGGACGTGGTGACTGGTGCACTTGGCAGTGCTGGGTTAGCAGTTGGACTTGATGATCTTAGAGGTCTTTTCCAAATGAAGCAATTCTGTAATTCTGTCCCAAGAAGAAAAGAGCTAAAACACAAAGCATTAGACATCTCAGAAGCGCTAATGCAGACAGGATACAGCGTGGTGCAATGCACTTGCAAGGTAAGAGAAAAAACATCAGCAGTGTAAATAAGTCTTTGGCTAAATCACAGGATAAGATTTTAAAGAATAATTACATGTGAGGCTGACAATATTTACAATATAACTCCCTCTCATTCTCAATGGAGTGCTGCTAGAAAGTCATTTAAGGTGGAAAAGGAGGGTAAGGTGGTGAGTAAAAGCTTGTGGAGTACGAGGTCAGAGAGAACAAATTCAGAAGTAACTTGAAAGCCAGGAAGACAATTTTGATAATGGATTAGCAGTTGAAAAATGCTGAGAACATTGTAGAAATCATGTAGAGGTGAAGAAAGCATCTTTTGTACTGTTGACTCTGAAGAAGGCCGTGCAGGAGGTGTGTTAAGCTCATCTGTGTACACAGACACAGGGGTTTTGAACTGCATTTTGAAGAATCAGGCCCATGTTATTTGACGTGTTGCAAACTTTGGTGGGTTTATGGCCTCATTAAAGAACAGGAACTTGCCATTTATTTGAGGTAGGATTAAAAACAGACCTTGAAAATTTTTGAGTGTGGGATGGGTAAAACTGGAAGCAGAGAGCTGTTTCTGAGATGGGGACAAACGGGACAGTTTTAAAAGGGGAAATTCTCAAAGGTTATGTAGTATTTCTACCATTTTAAGGAATGATTGAGAGCAGATGAGGTGAATGAGGGGATGTAAATCACTCTCAGTTTTCAACTCTTTTCCACCTCTGACCTTCAAAGTAAAAAATGTCATCATGTGTCTGGAGGCAGTTTGGGTCGAAAAAGCTGCTGCTCTGTCATTCACAGATGCTTTGGTTCCTCATTTTCAGTGCCAACACCAGGCTGCTGTTTCCCCTGTGCTTTTAAGGTACATCTGATCCCAGTTTGTCGGAAGTGCAGTGTTTTAAATGTGATGGGAAACCTTTCCTTTTTCTGAGCAGACTTAGTTTGAGCAGAACTGGATCAGGGGTTCATGTACATGGGCGAAGCAGGTATATCTGAGGATGAAGAAGGTGTATCTGAGCGTGGGTCTGTCATATCCTGGGTCAGCTGTGCAACAACGTGTCTGACTGCAACCTGCATTTAATTTGAGGGCACTGTATTTTAATTTCCCTGGCGTTACCAAGGTAGCAGCCTTTGTTGCAGCGGTGTTGCTGTTATTCCATCAGGTTTGCAGGCAGAAGCTGCTATGCCTGTTCAGTGAAAAAACCAGCAGCAAGATTTTCAGAGACATTCCAAGAATAGCAGGCAAGAAGATAGTAATTTGGCACCCACAGATAGATTGCCTGCCCCTCACCCCCACACCTGCCAAAAAAAGGAAATTTCACTGAATGGGCTGCAAAATGGAAGGTGGGTATGCCATACTGTTGCACACACAGTGTTGAATAACTGCAGCAGATGGGAGCAGCTTTGAGGAGGAGGAAGACAGAATGTGTCTCAAACTGCTGCAGAATTAGAGGAAGACAAAGGTTTCATAATCTCACGAGATGGATTACAAGATGGTGTTAAAACAAGCAAACAGAACCACTTTTCTGACTTTCTCTCAAAGGTTACCATGTGGGACGTGGGACTGTAGAGAAAGCTAGTGCTTTGGCTGCTCCATGGAGAGGCACCTGAGCACCATGAGAGAGATGGATGAGTTCTGCTCAACTAGTGCTGCCCTCCCTGTTACCCCTGCCCTTATACCCCACACAAGTCAAGGTAGCACTGATGGCTTCATCTCTTCAGTTGACATCCAACAACTTACTTAATTGTGGTAGATGGGTGAAATCCTGGAGCTTCTCACATATCAAATACTAACACAGAGGAGAAGAGAGTATAATCTGTGGAAGATAATGTAGTGGGAATCTGAATCATAAAACCATGACACAGGTTGCAGGGAGCTATGTTTGCTTCTCTGCCCTCTTCCCAGCTGCCTGGGTCTTTTGGATTGACCAGATTATTCAGATGTAATGCAGTGTTTTAACAGACTCCTCTTTAAATTCTCCACAGCTGAGATTGGGGATTTTGATGAAACCATAGATCGTGAACACTTAGCGAAGACCAAATATATACCTCATCAAGAAGCACTAGAAGACAAAATCATGGAATTTCACCGTAACCACATGTAAGACTTCCTTGTTTTTGTTATTGGACTTCTTTTCCTTTAGAGTAGTTCTAATGGTAAGTGTAGGCTAGATCTGAAGTACAAAAGAGCTTTGGACCTCTGAGTTTCTCAAAGGTTGCTTCTCAAAAACCATTAAAGCCTATGAACTTTCTGAAGGTTACTCCTGCCTTTTTCCCATCATCATAACAAGATGTTTAAAGTGCAATTGATTCAATATTCATTCAAGCATGCTGTTATTTTACAGTCTATTTCATACAAAATGCTTTACTGCTGATTTTGTGCATGCAGGTATGATTGCAAATCACGACTGATCAGTCAGGCACTTCTGACAGTAGTCCTTTGGTTTCAAGGACACTGAATGTTGCCTTTCAACCTTTCCATGCTGTATTGTGAGATAGGTTGAAGAAGGGGTTTAGCGATAGTTTTAGGAAAAGCACAGAGTGCTTGCAGAATTATGGATTTGGGGGAAGAGAATTCAAGATGATAATGCAGATTGGTATCCTAATGTCTGGAGAAAAGACCTGTACTAGGAAGATGGTGAACAGAAGTACCAATAAAGCATAGAAAAGTATTTTTTAGCTGTCAAGAGCACTTCAAGATATGAACAGTTTCATTTTTGAGCTAGGTTGAATAATAGGTACATGGCAGTGATTCCTAAGGCAGTAATAATCAAAGTTTTGTGTAATTTCATCACAATTAATGATGGTGGTGCTTATGGCTTCATAACATTTATGGTAAAATTTTCATGACTTCTGTTTCACTTCATTTTGCTATTGCATTCACTTTCACAATGAATAGCATCATTACACGCTTCCACCCATGTTTTTTTAGGAATATGGCATGTTTTCCAGTGGAAGAAACAAAGGGAAGTAGTAAATTCTGTTAGAGCTGATGGTTTAAAATCTAGCTGTATCAGGTGTCTCAGAATTGGAGCAATCGAAATTTATAATAGACTGTAAAATCTGTGTATCTGATATTTGTTTAGACTAAGTTGTTGTTCTAGTTGATGTAAGTCTGGGAATGTAGAAAAACTATACAGATATTATACCTCTGACAGTTTTCAGTCTCTTTGATCAAATGTCTCTTTGTTCTCTGGAGGACCTCTTGATCTCTATTAAAAGGTGTGACAAGCTTGCTAGTGTTGTCTGTTCTGTTTCTCCAGGGGACAGACACCAGCAGAGTCTGACTTCCAGCTTCTGGAGATTGCCCGTCGGCTGGAGATGTACGGGATACGCTTGCATCCAGCCAAGGACAGGGAGGGGACAAAAATCAACCTGGCTGTTGCCAACACAGGCATTCTGGTGTTTCAGGTTAGAGCTGCTCAAGACATGATTTTGTACTTCGTAAAGCAGAGAAATTTCTGACAGCAGGAAGAATTCAGGAGCTCAGCCATGTCTACGAGTATTGGGTTGGGAAAATGCAGGAACTTCCAAAATTTTTCTAAGAATGATCTTAAACCTGTTATAGCTGCATTAGGTCCTTCACTTCCAGGGCCTCCTACCTTAGGTGAATGCACAGTGTAGAATTCCATCTGCATCCACAATGTGCTGTTCAAGATGCAAACTGAGCCGTGGCTCACAATTTGCAGGTTGGTCATGCTGACTTCTCCTACATGTAGGAGCAGGTTGGTCTTGCAGGTATGGTGCATGTTAAATGGGTGAGAAGCAGAGACAAGTTTAACAACAGACAGCTGGAATCCCTGCAGAAGGATGAAGGCAGTAAATGCAAGCTCTCTGTAGTGTTACTTTGTCAAAGTTTTTACAATTTTCTTGACCAGCCTTGGCCATTGTATCTTTGCTGAATCCATGGATCTTACTTCTTTCCCTTAAAGATGCAAACTGCTTTCCTTTTATTTCTTTCCTCTCCTTTCCTACCCCAGTCAGTCCAGTAACGATTCATGAAGCATCATTAGAAAATTTGTCAAATTCTCATTCTGCAGTTCCCCTTTTGTAAATAACAAAATTGCCTTTTCCAGTTGTGAAGCTACAGATAGTCAGGGGTGTCAGCTGCTTTCACTTTAGATGCTTACCTGATTCTGTGCTAAAAGCAGTAAGCTGTTCTTTGAAATGTCCCTTTTTACAATTGTCAGAAAAGACTATTCATTTTGACTGTGTGACTATAATTAAAATGCTAGTGTTTCCAGCCTTACAAAGTACTTTGAATCCTTTCATAAAGAAAAGTAACAGCAACAAATAAGCCCAGAAGTGTCTGACCCAAATGCTCTGAGATAAGATTTAAAAATCCCAACCAAACACCCAAAAAGAGGCAGCAAATTAAAAAGATCCCTGATCAACTTAATGGGTTGGTAGTAGAACCCCCTAACTGAAGCATAGGTTGAAATGTGAGAACACTAGGACAGTGTTAAAAATGCATGTAACTCAAGCAATTTTATGTTCAAGCCCTTCCCCTGCTCCCCCCCAGCATTTTCATCAGCTGAATTAATGAATTGCCAAGCCTTGTAAATTAAGACCGTCTTCAAGGTGAAAGTGTGTGTCCACAAAAGCAGCACAGACCTCAGAGTCACAGCAGGCAGCTGAGATCCTTCTGTAAAGTGTAGCTGCAGGTCGATGGCCCAAGGCTTGATTTGTCAAGGTCTGAAGTCATGTCTTCTTGACCTAATGTGTTTGGAAGTTCCAAAACGCTTTTGTTTTTTCAAAGTTTCTGAAAAGCTTGGAAATTTTACTGGGTCAAGCTCCAATACAGAATGAAGTCAGGCTCTGACCTGCTGGAGTCTGCCCAGCAACTGGGGTCTGTCAATAGGCTTAGGGCTTCCTTCAACCACTTCATAGGTCAAGAGCTAAGTTCTTATTTTTATTTTAGTTATAACTGATAGAAACTGAAATATGAGGATCTCATTAGAATGACTCCCAATGAAAATAAAGGTTCACTCTCAAATGGCATAGGCTTATTTTAAAGTCTGCCATTATTTATAGTCAGACTTATTTTAAAGTCTGCCATTTATTTATAAATCAGTGTCAGTGCTGCTGATTATTTTAAGTAGATTAATTATGTGATTCTTAGACAGCTGGTTGACTTAGCAGAGATCATTACACTGTCATTACTCCTACAGCTGTCTAGTGATGGTACCCAAATCAGCATGAGTTTCTGCATTTAGCAATCCTGTAGTAGTTCTCTGAAGCTTCTGTCCTGTGCTCTAGGAATGTTTGCATTGAAGTCCTAATTAAACAAACTGCTATAGTGAATATTTTAACATAACACCTCCAATACCTGCTGATATAGATTAAGAATTAAACTTCTGGAGGGTAGGGGCTAATGCTGTAGTGGCTGAGAGTTGGAGTATTATGAACATAATTTCCTTTTTGCTTTTGCTTATGATATTGGCTGCATTTTCCCAGAAAATCATTTTGTGAATCTTCAGAGACAAATAATTTGTTTAGATTGCTTTTGCTTCTGGTGCTCCCTATGAAAGGTCAAAATATGCACAGTATTTTGTACTTCCAATACAAAACCTGCAGTTGCTTGTTTTTTTCCACGGCAATATTTAAAGGAATATTTATTTTGCCCTGCAGGCATAAAAAGAGGGAGGAAATCTACCCCATCAAAGTGAGGTGACACGTGTCTGGATTCCCTGCATTCTCTATCACTGGTGGAATTAGAGTAAGGCACCTTTGGAAGGTGATATAGTCCACAGAAAATCTCGAGTCTGAATAGTGGCACAAGATAGCAAAATCTGTTTTACACTGTCTTGTGCAGTGACTCTGAGTGGGACATTTTCACAGTAACTAGTCCTGTAGTGCAAGAGTTTAACCGTAAGTGCCTGCCTTCAGTCATTGCACCAGATGTTTATGGTTTGCATTATCAGAGGATGAGTTATAAGAAATATCATCATTTCAAGTTAAGTGGGCAGATGATTAATTTATGACAAGCTTCTTTAGTGGTTTAGATTTTTCCATTTGGCTCTGGAATGATTAAACCCAGCTGGCTTTGTTCTCTGTAGGGTCACACCAAGATCAATGCCTTCAACTGGGCTAAGGTCCGAAAGCTGAGCTTCAAGAGGAAACGTTTTCTCATCAAACTACGTCCTGATGTGAATGTAAGTCCTTGTTAGGAGTTGATGAAGTTGACAAAGGGTTATTTAATAAATTTCTACTCACAGATCACACGTGTTTTTTGTCACCTCATGAATATTTTAATTGCTTGGGTTCACTGTTGGTACTGTGCACATCAATCTGGCATCTCAGGTGAGCAGTCCTGGCAAAGGACTTGTAAACTGAATCAATCATAATAGAATGACCCAGAGTCATCTTCTGGTTGCAACTCTGGTACTGTATCATCAATTCTTGAGGTATAGAATATAATCACCTTCTTCTCATTAACATTCAAACCACTGCTTTATCTCTGTTGTATTTGTCAATGAAAGGAAGTTTGAGCAAAGCTTTGATGTTGGCAGGCAGACCAGTGGTGTCTCAGTGTTAGAAGAATAGGGCCTGTTAAACCTGAAAGCCAGTAAATTGGGAAGAAGATTTTGGGTTTTTTTTTCTTTTTTTTCTTTTTTTTTTTTTTTTTTTTTTTTTTAGTGTAGCACCTGATTTGTCAATACATTTCTCTAATCTATGTTGCTTACCAGCTTACGTTGCAAATGCTATCCCAATTTTCAGAGCTCATTCCAGGACACCCTGGAATTCCTTATGGCCAGTCGAGATTTTTGCAAGTCTTTCTGGAAGATCTGTGTGGAGCATCATGCCTTTTTCAGGCTTTTTGAGGAACCTAAACCAAAGCCTAAACCTGTTCTTTTTTCTAGAGGTTCTTCATTTAGGTTCAGGTAAGATATGCATTCTTTCCACTTTTGTTGCCTCTCCCTTTCAAAATCACATCCATAATGGTCTAAGATTAAACCTGTTATTTTCAGCTCACCTGTTTTATATTGTGGTTTGCTCCTTTATATTTTCCATTGCATCTTCTCAGCCAGAATAGTGTGAAAAAATTGAAATAATTTTGTAGTAGCTGTTGCAAAGTAGCTTTCTGGAGGTAAGATATAAAATGTATAGGGTCCAGCTGGTTTTGCACAAGAAAATTCACCTGTGTCCTAAGCAACACTAGCCAGCAATTTTGGGGGATTCTTTGAATCCTCTGCTCCTAGGATGGGGTCTTTCCTATGTATCAGAGTAGAGATTTGTATTTTTGTTGCATGCCCCTGTGATAAACCCATATTTGTGCAATTAAAAGCAATGGCTTTATGCAGGAGCCTTTATGCTCACAAAGGATTTTAGTGAGATGACCACCTCTGCTAAGACCAGGTATGCCTGTGATACTGTTAGACCTGTAGGAAAGCTTTGAATAGTTGGGTTATTGGTTTGGGGTTTCTTTTCATAACACTGGCAGAAGCATCACTGTAGATTCTGCACTGTGTATGCCAGGGGGAAATCCTTTTATTCATACAGTTTATTTTGTTTGTACAAAAGCTGATACAAGCTCTACAGCCAGAAACGCTCTTTGCTGAGATGAATGATGCACTCTAGATGCCTTGCACAAGAACATAGTGTATATATAGCCACTCTGACTCTCTTCCCACTTTGTGTGCTGCCTGCAGAGTTAATTAATTAAGATGGAAGGACCTATGTTGGGTAAACAAGCTACAACTTGTTAAGTTTCTGCCTGAAGTAGATAGAAAACCATAGGTGCATTCAACTTACCTCAGGCTTTGGAAAGCAAGTTTTGGCTTCATCCTTCACTCATTGTGATCTGTGTTACTACATTCAGTAACCTTTTCCAGACCCTGAAAGCCTCTAATGAATGGGAAGAATTTGGCTCTCAATGGAGCATTCTTGAGGTGTGGGTTTCCTGTGCTGCTTTCAGTTCGCTTTGGAGTTTATAGCTTTGCACAATAGACGGCGCTGGGCTTTCTCACTGCTTCACACCCTGTAGCAGAAGGGGAGAAAGGGATTTCCAGCCTAAATCTCTGCAGAACAGGTGTGTTTTATAGTAGCAACCAAAGAATGAAGTGCATGTCAGGGGGTTTCGTCTTGGTTCCAGGGTTTACCAATATCTGATAAAGCTGGTATTTGACTAAAAAGGATTCAAGAATATATTAATTCATGAGAGGAAAGCTTAACCCCTGCTTCACTTTCCACTGTAGTGACTTCCCAGTAGTGTACTGTCCTATAGGGCACACACAATTTAAGCAGTTCTGAAATGGCATCAAAAAGTAGCTCAATAGCAAAAAAAGAGGCAAGTAATGTGGAAAATCTTAAAATCGGTGTATATCTGACCAGGTCCCCTTCTGTATGATCTTAACATGAGTTTCTGCTGGTAGTAATAAATACTTTCCTGTGACTTTATATGCAAGCCAAATGCAAGTATATGATGACAAGGTGGTATATTGTATTAAATACTTTAACTCTGGTTTTCTTCCAGTGGTCGGACTCAGAAGCAAGTTCTTGACTATGTTAAGGAAGGAGGGCACAAAAAAGTGCAGTTTGAAAGGTGAGAGGAAATAAATTTATTATCCTAATATGTTATAATCTAAGAAAAGTCATGATTTCCAGTTACTTATAGACTGAGATCTTGGCACCAGTCCAAGGCAAAAATTCCTTCTCTGCTGGTTTGACAGTTTATCACATGTGCAATATCCTGTGGTCCTGAATGTTGTGGCAGAAGTTTCATAACTTATAGTTCACTTAAAATCAGTAGTCTTCAATCTGTTTTTCAGCAATGAACATCCTACTATCACAGGTAACTTTCTCCCAATTTGATTTGCACCCTCTATGCTGGGATGTGGTTAATGTATGTGAACAGAAGTATTCAGCTCAGAATAAAACTGAAATTGAGAAAAAGTACAGCCAAGCTCAAGGGAGAGGTCTCCAGGGAAGCTGAAAGTCTTCTAGCTTGCTAGAGCCAGTTCTGTCTGAACTCATCAGGCTCATGGTGAGCTGAAAGTAATGGCCAAAATGCCACAAAGACCATGACAATAGTTCATTGCTTATGATTCATACTTACCTGATAGACCATTTTTGCTTCAGTGCTTCCCCCATTTCTTACAGTGGTATGTTTGCAACCCCTGGCACATTGGAATTTTACAGAAAGGAGGAATGTTAATCTGTTTTGGAGCAAAATTTTATGAAAGCTGTTATTCAAAGGTTTTGTTTTAAAAGAGGCATGTCTCTTGATTCCTGTTTGTAGAAAAAAAAAAAACCTGAAATAGCTCTTTATGTGATTTTCCTTTTATCTCCAGGAAACACAGCAAGATTCATTCCATCAGGAGTCTGACTGCACAGCCTTCAGAACAGCATACAGAGGTGCCAAAACAAGTCAGTGATGTTGATGAAACCCTGGAAATGAAATCCTTTTAAACATTTCTTGTTAGATTACCCTCCACTGATTGCTGTTTTGAAACCCTAGGAGCATAGTTTTCTGCTCACTTAGCATTTAACTGGGAGTTAAGGAGCCCTGGGTGTCATAAGCTTTAGATTCTGCTGAGTGAAACAGCATTGCTTACAGACAACCAGGCAAATACAAATAGTGGGCTTGTCTGGGCTGTACTAATGACCACCTGAAAAATTGCAACCCTCAGTGTTGCTGCCAGGGTCCTTGGTTGTACTGGCTATTGCATCTGGGGGAAGTGTAATTACTTTTCTTTGCTGAGAGGTGTTGGTTGCCCATTTCAAGGTTAATACTAGCTTAGTATTAACTAGGTATTAACCAGGGAGGAGAACAATTATTTCCTCAGAAAAATTGCGCCTCTGGCCTTCTAAGCCATTATCACTGGCAGATACCATACGTATTTATCTTATGCTGACAGCTGCTATGTGCTAGGAGTTCACAAGTCCAAAAGCCCATCAGTGGTGAGGCTGCAGCAGCTGCAAGTTCCCAGGTCCAGCTGGTAGCAAGGCTGAGCGTGTATTCACTGCAGGCACCCGTGTGAATGCACACATACAGTCCATGAACACATAGCCACACATGGAAACACAGAAAACAGCACTCCCATGAGCACAAACAGTGCCAGTGGCCTCACCCTCTTCCACTCTTTAGCTCTGGTTTCTCCAGTTGCTGGCATCCCAAACACACTAAACATGGGCTGATTGCTCTCCTGGGACAGCCTTCAGAGGAGACAGGTCAGGAAGCTTCATTTTCCTGTCTTGGTTGTTGTGGTTTCTCCACTTGCCAGTGTTTTCTGTGCTTGTCTGTGTCTATGGAGGTGAACCTTTGATCACATAACCTTATGTTAGGCAGAGCTTAACTGCTAGGAGCAATCTACTAGGTTAATGCATTTAAGAATGCTACCTGAACCTTAACCTTCCATGCATCACTTCATTTTGATATTCACAGGCTCTCTCCTTTCTGCAAATTCAGGAACTTCAGAGAATTTTGTTATAGATGGAGCCCATTTCAAATAGCTTGTAAGCATTTAAATGTTGCTGAGAAAAGCTCAGGTAGATGGAGCAGGGCTGCTGGGCAGATGTGTGCAGAAAAGCCAGCCTATGAACCAGTGGCAGGTATGCTCCAGGGAGTAAATGTAGGGTTCTTGAAAGTCCACACGTGACTTTTTTAGTGTATCTAAGCAGGCTGTGCAGAATTTATCTTATATTTTTATCTTTTCCTCCAGCTGCTCAGAGTAGTGTGAACAGGTTGATGTTTTTAGTGTTAGTGGCTGCCTTAGAGCATGGAAACACCTCAAATACCCTTTTTTACATTGTCACTGCATTGTCTGCCTTCTCTCCTCTTGTTTAGTCTATTTTTTTTTCTGTTCCTCAAGATCAGAAACCTCTTTTTTTAAAATTCTAGTTAGTTTTGAGGCTTGGGTTACCTCTTTTCTTTCCGAGAGACTCCTATGTTGCTGCAGATGCAAAATTCTGGTGCGTAATTACATGCAGCCTTTTCCCTCTGGCTCCCATCCCTCCGAAACCTCTCCCCTCCCACCCTCCCTCCCCTTTTGTCTTTCCCTTTGTCTCCCCCTTGCCTTCCCTCTATTATCTTTCCAGAGTGCTAGAGCCTATGGGGACAACAATGATGCTGCAGCAGTGCAGAGCTGCCGGCAAGGGAAGGAGTTGAAATCTTCAGCAGAAGACACTGGACAGCACAAGAGCCCTTCCTTGAAGAAGAGTCCGAAGGAAGGCAGAAAGGTGGATGGAGCAGTGGTCTCAACAGTGGAGGAAGAAGAGGAGCCTGCTAAGGATAGGATGCAGCAGAACAGACCTCAATCACAGCAGCCAAGCACAGGTCCAGCTTCCAGGGCTGCTCATGGCAGCAGCACCTCCATTCCTTTCATTGACTGCAGTGATGTAGATAGCGAGTATGACCTCCTCAGAGGACAAATAACCCGGTCATATTCCCAAACAAATGACAATTATGAGGGTGATTTGACCAGTGGTGCCTATATTCACTACAGAGATGAAAATCGCAATAGAACTAGATATAGGGATTCCTCAGCTTCTCTAAAGTCTTCCCAGTTTCTCTCTGAGGAGTACCTTGATGATAACATAGCTAATCTCTCCTTCTACCCTGGGGGAAGCCCCAGGATGCCAAGGCATAGCTCTCTGGTTGACGAAATGTTTAGAGGGCCGGGAAGCCGCAGTCCTCTGGCCACTCCATTGCCTCCCAGTAGCAAAGAGTCCAGCCCCAACATGAGCCTGAGCAGAACTGGCTCTCAGGGCTACGTCTCGGAAAATGGGCACGACTGCAGGGCAAGGCCTGGGGAGGAGGACAGCCATGCCACTAACTGCCATGGGTATTGCAGATATTCTCCAGGTTCTCCACGGCCTCGGGCACAGAAAACCCACAATCCCTGCAATAAGTCAGTCACAGATCCCTTTATCCTAAGCCAGATATCCTCAACCCCTGGGCAGGAGTACAGATCAGAGAGGTACTGCAAAGGAGGTGGGGTGGCTAAGATGTCCTCTCCAGAAGGCAAAATGATGGCCAATGGTATGCCAGCTGGGGCACAGTCCAAGCAGAGCCCAGTGATGCAGTCTCTGCGTGCCAGTGGCGTGATGGATCACATGGCTGCCATCCAGATGATGGAGGGCTCCACCAGCAGTGGCACGGAATCCAGTGATTCCGACTCGGAGGTCATAAATCCCTTCACTCACCCCCTGGTGTTTGGAAACCCTGTCGTGCTGAGCTCCTCTCCCATGCCTAGAAATAAGTATTCCTTTGGCAGCCTTCAGCTTGATGAGGAGGTAGAGGAGGATGTGTCTGTTGGCCTGAGTGATGAAGATGGTGTGCAGGTCTTCAGCTGCTAGGCACCAGTGTGTATGAGACCAGGGGATACTGTGATTGCTCACTGGAGCGGGTGCATCTCCTGGGGCTTATGATGAGTGGCTGGTAATAATTTCAGTGCATGGGCTACTTCAGACACTATTATTGTACAGACCAGCCAGAGGGAAAGAATGCTGGAACACAATAATGAGTCTCTGTGATGCTTAGCAGCTTGCATCTCCTCTGAAAGGCAGGAGGAGAGGAAATTATTACTAATTTAGGTACCTGTGTAAGACTTTACACTCTCATCTCTTCTTTGTGTGAGGTCTTGTTTTAGGTATATATTGTAGCTGCTTTGATATTTGACTAGTTATTTTGACAAAACAAACAATCAAATTAAGTAGGTGCATTGTGCTCTTTTGTATGTCTGTTACAATCTTTTTCTCTCCCATATAAGGAGAGCAACTTACGAGTGCCTCAACAGAGTTAGGAGAATTAAAAAAATAAACTTGCAGCCAAACGCAGGCAGCTTGATATTCAAGACCAGGACTTGCTGATATCTTGAAATATGCTGGAAATTTTTTTTATAGCAAGAATATGTCTGGTCTACTCTTCTTCATAACTCATGTTATAATCTGATGAACTGAGGGTACAAAGTAGGCATGTATAAAATGACCGTATTTTTCAAGAAAAGTGACAGTATTGTCTTTTTCTTCAGTGGGTTCAACAGGCTGATTTGGTGATGGAGATTTTGAAACTCCAAACTCTTCCTTGGGCAAGAAAAAGAACAGGATGAAAGATACAATTCAAGTGAAAAAAAATTGAGCAAAACAGCTCTAATGAAGAGCGGTATGAGTATTACTTGCAAGGCAATCCTTTCTATCCTTTTATCAGTTTAATATAGAGATATATTGCAAGAATTTCTTTAATCGCTTATACTTTCATTGAAATTGTTATAGAAACATCAAAGTTCTGTGGTGGGTGGTTTGGAGACGGTGGCTTTTATTTTTTGCTTTGATCACAAAAAATCTTTATGTGTGCAGGATCAAATTACTCTGTCATGGGTTACTTTTTTAGTAGTACCACCTCAGAAATTTTTCATCCCCTGACAAGAGGGTTATAGAAATAACTGTGTTTCAGGGTGATTGTCTTCTGTTCTATCCATAGAGTGGACATGGGCAGAAGGACAAAGAGACTAATTCTGTGTATACTTCCTTTTCACAGGCTAAAAGCATTGAGACTTAAGGTATCCTAATAAAATCTGATGATAGTTTCTCCAAGTTAAGAAAATCCGTGTGAAAGGTCCTCTGTATGGAAAGTGTCCTACACTTACTAGAGCTGGGAGACAAGATGTGCTCTTTATAATTGGCCTTATTTTTAACTTTTATATATTTTTCTTGTGGAAGAATGGAAATAAATCCCAGAATTTTAGCTGATGAACAACACCGTTGACTGAACTGAAGGTCACCCGCAGTGATCTGCATCATGAAGTTCAGCAGCAATGATAAATCCATTCACATAAGTACTGATGAAAAAGTGACAGGACTTTGTAAATTTAGACAATATAAAATTTTCAAGATTGTTTTTACAAAAATTATAAAATAAGAAGTCTTTTTAATTTTTCTAATGCCTTGGTCTATGCACACTTTAACAGAGTTTAATCTTGAGTGAAGCATATTTAAAAGTATACCTACAGTAGTTAGGCATGTGTTGTTATATACTGTTTTGAAAGTAAAATATATCTTTGTGTAAATATAAGTATTAACTCTCATCTCCTTTAGTGTGTTGGTTTTCTTAGAGATTAGATACCTCATTCTTGAACAGGAATGATTTAAAGCATCTCTTTAGATACTGGTATTTTGGGGACAGAGAATACTCTCCTTTATTCCTGTAGTTAAAAGCATGAGTCTACAAACGGTGAGATTGATAATTAGGGAAAAAACTTGCTTGTATATGATTCTAAAAGAGGATGGTTTGTGTTTTGGGTTTAGAATAGCTGTAAAATAATTGCCTTGAAGTTCACAATATATAAGATGAAATATAAGTAGTTGAAGCTCGCATTAGCAGATAGTGTGAGCATGGAGAAGTGGGTGCATGACTCTCCTTTTGATTTATTTTTTATTGCCTGTGCAGCAAAAGTACCAGTAGGTATAAAGTAAAGTAATAGCAATTTGGACAGATGAATTAATTGCTTCATTAGCCAATAAAATTAGAGTTCAAGTAATGGATTTTCAACAAAAGCATTAGCAGTAATTTCTGCTACTTAAGAAAAATAAATAGATTTCACATTCTTTGGATTTAAGTGAATATAAAATTTTATAAGTAGTGTTTGCTATTTTGCATCCTTTCAGATACTGTTTCCAGGCCTGATTCTTCTCTCATATGTCTACAAAGATATTGAATTCATAACTTTTTAAGAACAGACCCGCTGGGTAGCTGGAGTTAGCCTAGTTGCTAATAAAGTATCTCAACAGCTTTTCTTTTCTCATTTCAATATTATCCTCAAAAATGCAGTATGAGGAGTTTTTTGTCTTTTGGCATTTTTTCAACTTTGAATGCTTAAGTAGTTGTTGTTTTACCACATGGAGTTCTTCCACTTTAAAGAAGTAAAGTTTGTAAATTACATAGGAAATAATTTCATTTAGGATTAATTACTTCTGCAGCATTCTAACACCAGAGAAGCTCCATTTAATATCAGCAGACAAGGTTGTAATTAAAACGGTCTGTGAGCCAAATTCCTCCACCAGACATGTGGTTCATGTCTGAGCCCTTGCCAAGAATGATGAAGTGAGAAAGGAGGATCAGGCCCCTTAAAATTCATCTGGGAATTTGTTTCTGTGGGGCAATCAAAAGGACATTGCAGAAGAGAACAGAAACCTTTAGCGCAAGACTTCAAATGAGAGGAGAGGGAGGAATTCTTGTCCTGGCTCACAAAGTGCTCATGGTAAGAGAAGCTTGGCAGTTCTAGTTCGTTGTTGCAAACATTTATTAATGTGAATACACTGGACAACAGCAGTGATCTAAGCATGCCTTTGTCTCAAGTGTAGCAGGTAGTTATTGACAGGGTAACTAAGAGATTCTCCCACCAATTCCAGTAGATTTTGGAATGTGGCTGATGGTACTTTAGATTCACCATTCTAAAATTTTTATTATCAATAATGAACTTTTGGTCCCATACCCATCAAGCACCCAGATATCCTTAGGCAGTTGGTCCAAATGAGGCAGCTGAATCCCAGCAAGACTGAGCAGCTGTGTCCAGTCTGAACTGTGCAGTCCTGAACCACTCATCTCCTGTCTTTCCAGAGGATGTAAAGAAGGCTCTTGTTGGGTTGATGAATCAACTCTGTCCATGTGGTTGGGTAAGTGTGGAGACGAGTTGCAAAAGCACTTAGGGGTTTGTCCATAATAATGTGCAGATCTAGTTAATTCTGGATAAAAGGGCCTCTGATTCACTCTTTGCTATTCCAACTACTTGACCACATTCAGCCATCCTCTACAATGGCAGTAGAAAGGTCATGTCAGATAATTTTAAGTTTTCTCCTACTCAGCAGCAGCTCAAACTTGTAATGTCCTCTTGGGATCTTCTGGATTTTTTTTTTTTTTCATGGCAGCCTTTCCTAGAATCTATTTTTCTCAGTGACTCAGGATATTAAATTTGCCAATAAATAGATGAAGGAAAGATGGAGAGTGGCAAGTTGTTGTAGGAGCTGAGGATTACATGGGATGTTCCAGGTATGGAGCTTTGAATAATTGATATCTGAATGGCCTAGACTGCATTGTTTTCAGTTTAAGTCCATATCCTCTAGCAAACATCCTCCTTGTGCATGACAGAGAGAAGTGTTCTCTGAAGATGATTTACACCTAGTGCTGCCATTTCACCCATGGTTCATAGCCTGCCTAACAGGCACCATCCCACTAACCATTGCAGTGCACGCTAAATACAAATTATATCAAAGAAGAACTGGAAGAGAAGTTTCCATAGGTGAAAAATGTGAACGTGTGACTGAAAGCTTTTAGGTTTGCTGTATTTGCATTTACTTTATGTGAGCTGTACAGAGCTGAGTTATAGGCAGATGAGCATAGTGAAAGAACTGCATGTCAATAGTTTGAAAAATCATATCAGTCTATTAGCTTTCTTCAAGATGCAATACTAGAAAGAATGAAGAATACTAGAAAGACTTTTCTCCACAGAGCAGCATCGGTAATGTTGAATGTAATCAGTAGAACCCAGTAAAGAGTGAAAAAACAGTGGTTTGTGAATTTGTTCACCAAGTGGGGCTAGTATTACTAGACCAGACTGCCTCAGGACCTGTATTTTCTCCCCTGAATATTTGTAGGGCAGCTTTTTGTTTGCAGTGAGGCTTTTATTAGTTGAAGCAGCTCTGTTCATTCTGACGCAAGAACATTCAGGCCAGAAGTTCCTGTTCTGACGTCTCTATCTGTACATGCAAGTACTTGAGAATAGAGAAAGTCAAATAGAAAATGGGTGAGACACATATAAAAGCTGCTTATAGGCCCTCTTTTTCTTCACTAAGAGACAGAGATTCTGTTTTAAATTCTGTCTTCTTCAGTCCCACGATAAGCACACAAACATAGAGTTCCTGTAATCACTAGAAGTTTCTTCTGAGGAGCTCCAGGAAGACAAGGAAAAGAGAAGAATAGAAAACATCTTAAGAACACAAAAAATGTCTAGCCCTATTTATTTGCAGTTCCCTCTGGCATAATGTGCTTTCCACTCTTTTTCTGGGAGTTTAAAGTCCCGGTAGTTTATAGGGTATACCCAGAGAGCAAGAATTATGTTGATCTGTTGAACTGATGAAACAGACCCAATTTTGAATTTTGGTAAAACCAGTGATTCAGATCTCATCAGTATGATCTACATGCAATTAGCACGAGCTGTGGCTATTTCTGGAACAGTTTTTAACAGAAAAAAAAAAGGATGCCTGGCCTATAAATTCTGTCAGATTCTGTGTGTGTTTAACTAATCTCATTTATCTTAATGAGCCGTTAGACTGCTGTCAGAGGTGACTTTGGAATGAGATTTTAATTGCTGCAATTTAACTTCTAATGATGAAAAACAAATTACCAATCCAAGTTTTTCCTGACTTCCACACATGTTTGAGGAAGTTGGGTGCCACAGCCTTGTGCACAGAAACGTGGATCACTGGATAATCCCTCTCATTCAGCAGCATGGTTGTCACCAGCTGGAAAAAGCAGTGAATGTGAAGGAAAGAGGTTCTCTATTCAAGCATGTAATAAGGTGAAGTAAGCCAAAATCCCTTTTAGTCTTCCAGAGATGCTTCTCTCTCTCTCTGAATAGTGTAGTTTCTTAAGGCAGCTTCTGTATACTTTAGCTCATCTCCTTCCTCTTCATGTGGGGGATCAATCCTCTTCTCCATAAAAAGATGAGAGAAACCCTAAACATATGAGGGAAGTTGAATCTTCTGGAACAATTTTGAATATGTAGGCCCTTCTGTTGTTAGCTGCTGTCAGACACAAGTGGTAGGAGAAGAGTCCTTCTCTCAGAAACCCAGCTGCATGTTGGTGTCTCCCACTTGGTGGTGATGGTTGTGGGTCTTCTGATGTAAGTGGCAGATGCACAGTGTTAACATCATGAGGACCCAAGGCTCACACTGATCTGTAGCTTTTCTCAAGTGTGAGTAGCAGCAGACTCTGGTTTCAGTCAAGCCAAGTTAGGAAAAATTTTTGCCTATACTGTCAGGTTCTAGAAAGGAAGGAAATTCAAATTCTAGGAAACTGACATTAGCAAAATCTTTCCTCTTCTGTTTCAGTAGTTTCTACAGTTACTGAAGTATGCCTAGACAAAGGCACATATCTTAGTTACTTATTTGTAAGGGAAATAATTGATGTGCAACATGTGCATCCTGAGCAAAGGTATCTTACGTGTTCCTCAATGTCCTTAGGCTGTGTGGTGCCGTTGATATTTTTAAATACAGAATTTCTGCTTAACAATCAAAGGCATCGTACGAAATCCTAGTTTGGGTGACATGTAGCAGTTTTACAGAGTGTTTTGTCTTTTGTTCTGATTCTATGTTCTAAAAAGAGCATGTAGAATAAGCTTGGTTTATGTTGTTTGTTATTAAAAGCAGTGAGCACTTTCTTTTAAATGTTATGAAATCTGGAAAGCCTGTGTGCCTGGCTGAGCTATGTATTCACAGGCATGTTTTTCACAAGTATGTGTGTAAATAATGGTGGTGTTATTACAGCAAAGGGAGTAAAGACCTTAGGATCATAAATTTGCATGACATAATGGTAGTTTGCTCAAGAATGGTTAGAGTTTTAAGATGTAATTTTCGTTGATGATTTTTTTTTTAAGTTTTGGCCCCTGAGAACCATAAAAATCTACAGTTCACACTGATAAAAATCAAATCTAAAGGCAGTAATGATACAGCTGTCACTGACTGAACATGGAAGGTTGAAGGAAAATGAATGCTTTCTGATTTGGGAGCTTTCAAGCTTGTTAAAATTAGATTACATGCTTTCTTTAAAATGCTGCAAATCTTGTTTTGAGAAGAGAACAGGCTTTTGCCTTTGATGGTTTTCAGCAAGGTCAGAGGTAGTTCTTTCTGTTTAGTTCAGAGAATGTTAGAGCTCATGCCTGTTGCTTTTCCATGAGGCACTTAAAAATATTTGATTAGCTGAATCCTTAAGTTTCCCTTTTCCTGCTAAAAAAATCACCTGGGCCCACTAACAAAACTTCATAAGCTTGGCAGTGTTTCACTTACCCAGCCTTTTCCTGATTTCTGTGTGTGCACATGCATAGATTTTTTAAAAATAAATCTCAATAGTAAAAGTTAATTTTTAAAATTGGCAATGCTGGGGACTTCATTCTCATTTTTGTCATTTGTTTAATACCTTTTAAAGAGAAACATTTTTTGTTTCATTGTATGCACTGTTTTGTCAGCATGTACCTCTCTGGGAGAAAAAGCCTTTTCAATGTTCTGTCTATCCTCAAAGCATGGTATATCCTCTGTTCCTTGCATTGTTTGGAGCACTGTCTCAATGTCCTTTTACTGCAGAAATGCCTATTTTGTATTGGGAGTACCTAATTCCTCCTATTACAGTGATCCTGCCTCACGGAGCACCCCTCGCCTCTGAATTAATGAAAACCCTCACCAGTTGTGACTCTCAGGTTGAGAAACCACACCGTGTTGAGGAGCAAAAGAGAAGAGGGGAGCGAGGGGAGGTGGTCTCTTTTCCAGGGCATTTGGGCTCCATTGAGCACGATCATGCTGCTCTTCATTTCCTAATGAAGGCTGCCCCCAGCAATCAGGGCTGTCTGCCGCGGCTCGTGAGCAGGATCACTGCAGTCCTGGGGAGGTGTCTTGTTGGAATGGACAGTATCTGTGGCATCAGCTTACATGGGGGCTGAAGGGTTCCAATTCTGTTGTAGCACTGTGTCGTGTTGGTTTAAAGGCAAACAAAGGCAAACTAACCCTAACCCTGGGTACGACAGGAAAACCTTCTATAGGTTGCTCTATTTCTGTCTGGAGAGATCAAGGCTAGACAAAGGACTGATGCCCAGTGACCTTGTATTCTCCCCAGACTGCGATGCTCCCTCTTTGTTCTTAAGACGTGAGTAGACCCTGATGTAGGCCAGCAGCAACAGTTACTGTCTGATTTCACCCTCACTGCTGTCTAATACTGCAGTACACCAATAAAGCATGGACCTTTACCAGCTGGAGACATTGCTGGCTACTAAACCAACACCAAGCTTGATGAGACTATAAGCATGTCAAGCCATTTAACTGTGTATGCATGGAATTAATTTTTTTATTATTATTTTTAGTTTCACCTGTACCTGAAGGCTTTTACTCTTTCTAACTGGTATTTTGCTGTAAAACTGTCACTGGTTTAATTGTTCTGTCCAATTGCTGGCTGATGCTTTGTCCTAAATATGAGGAAATTGGTTCACTGAGAAGGTGCACCATTTTCCCAAATTCTGCTCACTGCCATGGGCATGCATTTTGAAGTTGTGAAGTCAAAGTGAACCTTCCTTCCAGTCAAGTTCCTCTTCAAGCCAGGCAGAGTTAGTGGTTATGTGTGACACTGTATTTTTTCACGAGTTTGTTTTTAATTCCTGTTCCTCTTCAAAATCTTTGGTACTGCATTCAGGGATGTTTGTACGTGAATTTACGGCTGTTGTATAACTGCTTTTCAAACTAACAAACACTGTCCACTGCTCCAGTTTGATTCATGTAGTGAGGAAGAGAAGTGCAGCTTGATGAACTGGGACCCCTCAAGCTTTCATGGAAGTCGGTGGGATTTTTTTTCTTACATTGAGGGAGAACAGAGCAGAATCTCCATCCCATAACTCTTCAGCAGCGTGACTGTGCCTGGTTCACAGCTGGGGAGAGAAGGGATGGACACCATTATTAAACTCTTCTTCAATCTAAGGTACTTTAGTGATTGGAAAGGAAAACTCCTGCTGCTTCATCTGGTGCTCTCTCCCCCATGCCATTTTGTACTATGCATCTTCTCCGACCAAAACATTTAGATACATGATAGAGCTATGCAACCACTCTGAAAATAGAAAATTAAGCTAGACCGTGTGGCCACAGCAAGGGTAGCTCTGTCAGATACTTTCTTATTAAAGAGCCTTCATAAGTGATATGCTCAGTAATGCCAAGGAGAAAGGGAAAACAACTTGGGTTTCCTCTGCCAGACTGGAGTTTAGAAAACACTGGTCTGACATTAAAGTTGAGTAACTGGGATATAGATGTCACCAGCCTCCCCTGACTGCAGAGCAGGCCATGGAGCAGGAGTAAGAGAGAATAAGCCCTACAACATTCCAGGTATTGAGAAAGGTGCTTTTCTGACTCTTAATATATTTTTAATTTATAATAATAATAATAACAACCTTGAGAACAATAAAACTCTTAAGAGTTGACTTGATGAGATCTTAAGCTGTACATGAAATTTTCCAGCAGAATTTCAGTCACCTTTAATAATGGTTGATGTTTTCTCTTAGTTTCCATAATTGAGAATTTTTCACATCTTGGTACTCCACAGGAAAGGAACATTCCCATGGGCATCTTAACACTGCTGTACTCCTCCTCTCTGTTAAAAAACAGTGTGTATGAATGGGAACTGTCCCTTTTGAAGCAGATGCAGAACACTAAATGGCCTGAGTTTGTTATTCTGCACTTTCAGGAGAAAAAGAATGAAGGAGGACTATGTTCAGGATACACTGAGTCCCATTGGTCTTCCTTACAAAGAGGGGAGCTCCCATGTGTTAATTTAGTTTCTCACCAGGGATTTCAAGTCATCTCACGCTGCCTATGTAGTCAACAAAGAGGCAGCAGGCAGTTCAGGTCACCTATGATGTGAATTGACCTCTGGGAGAAATGTCCTTCATCATCTGGAAAGTACTGATTTTAACTGTTTTTCCTTTGGTATGAGCCACGTTTAAAGCAGTATCACTCAGCCCAACACTCCATAGGCACCACCCTCAGCCCCTGTGGGTTCACAGCTCTGTGTGACAGGAGCCAAGAGTGATGCAAGTACAATGAGTGGGATGGATCACATCTGGCGGCTGAGGGCAGAGCCCAGCCTGTCCCTCTCTGGCAGGGCACCTGCAGCTTGCCAGCACTCTGTGCCTTCCTACCACCAAATTGCAGCAAGCAACTGATGTGTATTTTGACAAAGGTATAGCTGTTAAGTATTTGATTCTAGCTGCTGGCTTCTTTTGTGTGGTACATGGAATACGTATGTTGGTGGGGAGCGATTTGAGACATGTGTGAAGCTAGGAAGATAACCAATACTTCCATGTCCTGTGGCCATGTAAAATGCCATTGTCATTTCATAGATTTTTTATTTTTCGTCAAGTTTTGCTTTTTTTGTCACCTTCCCTACTGCAGCACTTTTCTCTGGTGTCAGGAGAGTAGACTGGCTCAATGGAACTAAGAACCACTCCAGGTATTTTGACATTGATGGACCAGTCTGGCATGCATGGTAAAGTGCATTCTCATTATTTGCCACTGTCATCAACCAATGTTGGTTTCTCTTCTCAAATCCATGCTTAGAAAATAATTGAAGCACGTGCATAATAATTCCTACCCACTCCTCCAAGGATGTAATTTTAGTATATACTTAAATAATCCTCAGGTAAACATTATTTTATACTTTCTCTTGGCTTGTGTACATACAGATGACTCCATTAAGTTTGGAAGATGGCCCAATTCTGAATCTAAATAAAAATCACCTGAAACACGAGCAAACAAAATTCCATGTTACCAGCTACAAACCATTTAGGCCTTCAGTGTGCAGTAGCATTTTCTGTCTAGCAAATGACTTGCTAATAATTGCCTGTCAATCCATGAATCCTTTAGGGTAAATTGTAAGGGATTGCAGTACCTTGTAAATAGGATTGGTCTTCTCCCTTCTGCTTCTGTTTATATTATGCAGTATGTAGTTGATGAGTAGAGCCTGTATGAATATACTCTTCTGTGGCAAGAGATCTGATGAAATGCTTTGTTAATTGAGGTTATATATTCCTCACCTCTGTGAAAAAGAGAAAGTTGCTTTGCAGCACTGCCATGACCCATCAGCATGACACGTGTCCTGATTGATCAGTGATGTGGGAGGGAAGAACCTCCATTTTCATTTCTTCATGGCTTACTGATGTTTTCACACCAAAATGAACCTGTTTCCCACACTTCCCAGAGCAGTATCCAGTATGTTGATAGCTATGGCTGTGTTGGTTGTGATTAGGCCCCAGAATGTACTGATGTAAGAACATTTTGATGCCCTTTCGTAATGCAGCCACTTTCTTACATAACTAATTCCAATTTTCACTTGTTCAGTGTATTGGCAGGTGAGGTTCTGACTGAACTCTTGCTTGTAGGTGGTGGTGGTAGGGTTTGGTCACTGCTCATGCCCACACTGGTACCAAAAGGGAGGAATGCAGCATTTCAGCTTGCTGCAGCATAACTTTGAGAATGTCAGTGATGCTTTGACGTGCAAAGTCTTTTATCAGTCGGGTTTATACACAGTGCTGTGAGCCACCAGGCATGTTTTTTGTGATACTTTCCATAATACTTTTCCAGGTTAATGTCTTCCAACTGTAAGATAGGGCGTCTTTCTAATTCATTGTCCTTTTGATATTTCGTAGTTTGAAATACTTGAGTTGTACTGACAAAGTTACAGTACATCAGAAGTTAGATGTAGGATTATAGATAGGTAGGTAGATATGTCAATATATCTATATCTATCACAGATAGGTGCTATTTAACTTCTAGACTACAATGCTGTGAACTTCTCACAGAGGTGCAAATCATTTATTCGCTGTCGTATGACAGGCATAGTGCCAGAATTCTTTGTTTCCACGTTTGAGGTGATATCACTTTTCTTATGTCTTTTGTAATGTAGTTAAGTACTTTTAACCTTACAACCTTGCTATTAATCTGTTTCACTATTTCTCAATGATGAATTCCATTTCTTTGGAAAATACTGTATACAGTTGTGTGCTAGTGTCAATAAAATTGACATTTGTGTAACAAGCTGTGGCATTTTCTCAAATTTCACTGAACATTCATTTAGTGTGAAACTGTTGGTAAATCCTTTCTTGCTAGCTATAATAATACGGACCTTTATTTCAGACAAATATTGCTTTGACTTTGATTTATAATAGGCTACATAACTGTCATGATTACATAAACTGATAACTGTGCTGTTTTTTCCTTCTCTTTTCAAAGGAATGATTTATAAACGTGAACTGGTTTGGAACTGGAAAACATTCATGTTCTAGCAATAAATCTTGAGTTCTTCCAGAAAATAACTAGGTTTTACTGCTGGCCTAATTATATCTATTTCATATTATATTTACTGGAGTATCTCAGCTGTGGTTTTTTTAGCAACAGGAACATTTACCTATCATAATTTAGGGAGGACATAATCACATGACAGTAAATTGTATTTGACCCTAATTATTTACGGCAATGTATGTGTTTTCCTTTAATCTTAGACAGCCTGTTAGCTGTGGCAGTCACTATTTTTTTGGTTGGATTTTAATGTACGATGCCAAAATGGCACAGACTGTAAATGTTCTTCCACATGACAGATTCTTCTTCTAAAACAGGTTTAGATTTTCAGATGTATGGAGGAGGGGATAACTGGGAGAACACTGGGCATTTTTGGCAAACTTTCTGTGCAGTCATTAATCTGGCTGCCTCCCAGAAGACAAAATGCTAATTTCAATAATTTAATGTAGTGTATATGAATCCATGGAAGTGTAATTAATTGTCTAATTCTTTAATACTTTTAATCCAAAATGAAATGGGACTTTATATCTGTGAAAATCTGAAATTGTCATGCTTTGTGCATTAAAAGTATTATTGCTTTTCTTATGTAACTGTAATGCTAGCATTTCCATCCCAAACAATCAGAGGAGCATGGAAAGACTTTACAAGGTATAATATACATACTCATGTTGTGTATAGAAATTGGGGAACTAGTAGTTTTCTCCCTTCGTGTTAGATCTGACTGATCTTAGCAGCAACACCGCTGTAGAAAGTCATCCTTTTTCTCTAGACTTCAACTAGATAAATTTGTACTAACTTGTGTCCTGTAGTTCCCTATGAAGTACTGATGTGAGTGTTTGAAGTTCTGCTTTGCTGGAAAGAATGGCACTCCTTGAATGATTCCTGTATTGTTGTATTTACTCTCTTCTATAGAGTGGATTACAATGATGAGGTTTTTTTATATTAAGTTGCTGTTTAGAATAATAGAATGGCCTAGCTTGGAAAGGATCTTAAAGACCACCTAGTCCAGCCCCCCTGCCATGGGCAGGAACACATTTCACTAGACCAGGTTTTTCCATCCAGCCTGGCCTTGAGCACTGCCGGGGATGGGACAGCCACAGCTTCACAGAGCAAGCTGTTCTACTGCCTCACCACTCTCACAGTAAACAACTGCAGCTCAGTCATCTGTGCCTTGATCCCTTCCCTGCAGAGACAGTAATTTCAGCCAGTTTTATCAGCTAAAAGATACTTAACCAGTCCCATGGTGAATGCATGTGGATGCAGTTCCTCTGGCTTCAAGGCCATTTGGGCTAGTTTGAGGACCCTGAGGGCTGTGTCTTGTAGCATAATATCACATGCTGCAATTTAAGACTATAACTCCTTGTGGTACTTTCGTGAGAAAGCTTGTCCTAATTGATTCCTGTTTATCATTTTTCTTAGCAGGTTCTCTGACTGGCAGCCCTCACCTTTCAGAGCTTTCCATCAATTCCCAAGGAGGACCATCAGTGGCAAATACGACTTTATCTCCAAACTTGAGCCCTGATGCCAAGCAGTCATCTCCCTTGGTCAGCCCTTTGCTGAACGACCCATCGTGCATCAGGGCTGATGATGAGGAAGAGGTCAAAAGAAAGGTAAAGCAAATGAAGTCAGCCTTGTCTCTCTTCTCTCTGATGTGTTGTGATAAATCTGGGTTGTTCCTGTTGGTTGCAACCTCAGGAGCTTGTTTGGATGGGTCTCCTGTAAATCTAACTTGCTTTTGAGGAGTGGAGTTTGGTAGTTTGTTGTAACAAAACAGTCAGCTTCACTGTCCTGCTGGAGAGAAAATTTCCAGGTGACAGAAAGAAAAGGAACAGTGTTGAGGCTGTTGTGGGATATATCCAAGCCAGGCTCTCCAGTCTGTCTCAGCTGGGAGCACCACTGGGAGCATCTGGCTGTGGGAGTAGGAAATGCTCTCTCTGAACCCCAGCCTGCAGCGTTCAGCTGGGAGTGTTTGGCTCAGACCCATCATTGCAGCAAAGCCATAAGGGAGCATCCCATCCAAAACTGCTTTCTGAAGATAAAGTGTTTGTCTGAACTGGGTGCTCTGGGTGCTTGCTGCCTCATCCCTCCTCTGGGCTGGGTGGGAGGGGCTTCCTTTTGGCCTTCTGTGGTCGGATTTTTCTCCTCAGCTTGGAGCATCTCAGAAGGGAGAGAGAAACTCTGATGGCTTTGCTGGGAAGTGGGAGTTTGTGTAAGGAAGATCTCTTTTCCCACTGTGCATAGTTAGCGAGATGTGTGAAAGAAAATTTGAGAAGAAGAAAATCCGAGAATCAGTGAATAGAGCCAGGACTCTCTGTGCCAGTCCAAGATAGAGCAGCCAGTGCCTGTGTGCTCCAGCTGATGATGGTTCCTGTGGGGATGCATCCTGGCTGGAAAATGCCCACACAGACTCACTTTGCAGGGCATTCACAGTGTTTCCACTGCATCATTTGTCTTCAGGGAGGAAACAAAGGAAACATATCTTTGGATGTTTTTTCTTAATTTTTGCTTCCTGAGCAACACAGAGGGAGATCAGCTTTGTTCCTTTGGCTCTTCAGAATTAAGAAATTTTAAATCTGTAGCTTAATTTAAAATCCTTCCCCTCTCCCACTGTTAGGTTGTCCAACCAAGAAAATCTTACAGGTTTGAATTTTTTTAAGTGTTTTTCCTGTGGATTACCATCCTGATGATGAAACTTAGAATAATCAGACACAATTTTTTTTGTCATTTTTGTCAAATTTGACACTTGGTTCAAATGGACATTTAGCCTGCAAAGGATTTCTTCATGAACTTCACAATATCTCCTGCTCCAGAAATAAACTGAAAGGAACATCAGTGCCCCAAAGCAGAAAAAGAAGTCTCTCAAAAACCCACAGAGAGTTCTTGTTCTCTCGTGTTTGCAAGGAAGGGTTGTTTTTAGGGCTTCAGGGCTTAGGAACATTCAAGCATGAGTCACAGCATAACCACAAGCAAGGGTCACTGGTTTGTAACTCTCTTTGTAATTTATTATCTGCAGTGTTTTTTCCCCCGTAAAAGCAGAGGAAAACCTAATGTGCTTGCGATTTGCAGAGGTTCCCAACCGAGAAGTCTTACTTCATTGCTAAGGAAGTGGCGACGACGGAGCGAACGTACCTGAAGGACCTGGAGGTCATCACATCGGTACGTTCACTCGAGCGTGGCTCACGGACCCGTGAAGCTCCAGCCAGCCAGTGGTGGTATTTCATCTGCTCCATTTCACACCCTGGCTCATCCGTGCTGCTTTTATATCCTGCACTTTAGGTGTTCTCTGCTGTGCACCAGAGTTCTCCTCCAGGGAGGAGGTAACACAGAGATCAGACAGTGGAGGTTTGCTCTGTGGTTAGTAACATGCACTAAGAAACTATCAGGTTGAGGAACTTGGGACACACTTCAGTTATATTTTCTTGCTCTCATGCTTTGTGGTTATAATTACTAAAAATGCCTGTGGGTTTCCAGTGGCTTCTCTTAAAACTGAAGTAGCTCCTTAGGGGCACATATAAATGTTTTCTGCTGTATTAAACGCTCTCCATTTAGCGTGAAATGTTGTGGACTACCTATTTGAATGATTCTGATTTTTCAGAAAATGAAACTGTGTGTTAAATGAGTCATTCATCTGTAGCATCTGATCAGAGTGTGATTGTTAAAATCACCAAGGCAAATAGCTGCCATCTTTGCACACACAGCAACAGTCTTGTTTCACTTCCAAGAATAATGTGGGCAAGATCTGGTCTGAAATAACCATTTTTTTCTGTGAGATGGCACTGGATCCAAACCCCTTCATGGCATTTTGGCCAGCTCCAGACCTCTCAGCTCTTAAATCACCCAGTGAGGAGCATTGCCCACTTGTGTTGAGTGTTGTGGTAAACTGGGTATGCT
Source organism: Brachypodius melanocephalos (assembly GCA_013398615.1). Lineage (NCBI taxonomy): Eukaryota > Metazoa > Chordata > Aves > Passeriformes > Pycnonotidae > Brachypodius > Brachypodius melanocephalos. The sequence goes on from VZSR01003803.1 coordinate 44,883,878, forward strand.
TCATGGGAGGGTGTTGGGACCAGTTGGGAACCAGGGAAACACTTTCTCCTCAGCTTCTTGTCTGTTCCAGAATCCCATGTGACAGATGCAGCTAATCAGACCTCAGCTCAGACAGAGCCAATATAGCATGGTATTTACAGGCACCAGGGTAGCTGTGGCCCCACTGCTACTTACTCTTGCTGTCTGGGAAGCCAGCCTGCTGAGAGAAAAGGCCAGGCTCTGTGGGACAGTTCTGCAGTCATTGCTGCAGTCTCTCAACAGCAGATATGCTGTTTTCATCTAATATTTCACCCAGTGGCTGCAGAAACAAGAAGTTTTAGCTCTTCAGAGCTAAAGCCCATTTGCCACCCCATCCTTCATTCTTGTGGTAGGCAAATTTGAATTTGCTGGAACGCCAAGAGGGATGAGCCTGATGATGATCAGCATGCAGTTGTATCAGCTGTGCTCCACAAATGACTGGCCCAGGAGGCCACTGAAAGTGAACAAGTAGCCCACATAGTTGGAAAAGGAACAACTGCTGTGCATGGATTTTGAGACTTGGTAGATGAGCTTCAGCTTTAGCTCTGCTTGGTGCTGGGATAAAGCAGGGGCGAGGAAAGCTTGGGAGGGATGTCTTTTTATCCCAGGTCTGGCTCAGCTCCAGCTGATGCAGTGTCAAGCAAGACTGCTCTGACAGTCTTCTATGGTCCCAACAGCCTGCTAGGCACTGCTGGAAGTCAACCTCTGATAGCTGGAACCCCTCAGGGCAGTACAGAGTGAGCAGTGTTACCGTGTTGAAGATAATAGGCATTACTACCTTGGCAAGCTGCCTAGTCCTACGGTTTTATGTCACCCATAGTCTGTTAGGGTGAAATAAAGAGAATATGGAGCAAGACTGAGCAGGAGCCTGTTTCAGTCTGCAGTGCCTGGCACTGCTGCTCCCGTTTTGTGATAGCGGTGTCTTCCACTTGTTCACTTTGCAGAGTGCACAGTCCTCTGTGTGCACACAGCAATGTGGGTGTGGGTGCTTACTGAACCAACAGCTGCCAAAGGCATTTCAGATGGAACTCAGCAGAAAGAAATTGCAAAGCTTTTTTTTTTTTTTTGCTTTTACTGAATTGTTTACAAGTATTGTAATGCTCTTTCTATTGCACCTCCAGCATTTGCAAATTCAGTTTGTATTGACTGACCAGTTTGAGCTTGAAAAGAATTTTTAAGATTTGATCGGTGATGGCAAAGGGGAAAGGAGTTGCTTTTTCAACTGTGCAGGGTCTGATCTCTGGTAAGAGCACCAGTTCAGCACACAGGAGTGTCAGGGATGGTCTGGGTTGTATTCCTAGTGCCAGGTAAGTAAGATTCTTCCTGGCTTAGCTGTTAGGAGTATTTGGATTATTTACATAAGGACAGAAAATGGTCATACCTTCTGCATTCCACCCACTGATAATTTTGCTTCTTTTTTCCTTTGTAGTGGTTGCAGAGTGCAGTGAGTAAAGAGGATTGCATGCCTGAAACACTGAAAAATCTCATTTTCTCCAACTTCGAACCTTTGCACAAATTTCACACTGGTTTTCTCAAGGAAATTGAGCAGAGACTTGCTCTGTGGTAAGACTGTTGATTGTTATTTATCTGTATTTTTTTCATGCAGCTTAGCATTTTCGCATTCCCTTTTTGCTAACTCCTTGTGATCTGCTGTAGTGCCTAATTTGTGAAAGTCACAGATGTTGGTTATTAACAGACAGGGTTTATTGAATCGTGCTTTGTTCATGTTTACTTGACAAACTCCGTTGTTCAGATATCTCACTTGCAGACATATGCAAATGAGATCATCATTCTGGATGAGGCTTTCTTTTGCCAAATGTCAGTGTTTCTACATGGCAGCTCTTTTGAAGAACATGCTGCAAGCAAGGCTTATCAGTAATAAAGAGGGAGAGGCGAAGGACCAGGTTCTGTTTCTGTCAAAGCAGGTACAGGCTGAGGATTTCACAGACCAGCTTCTCATTCTGCAGCATCACAGCTGTGACACTCACAGGGTCTACAGTACACTCTGCAAATTGACAGAGTGTTGGAAGAGGACACTGGGCTTGAAAATTATCTATTCTCAACATAATAGTGACAGTAAAACATGGCATTTTTACAAAATAGCTATGAAGTGAATAATTCTTCCCTGGCAAGGCTCTTAATTCATTTGACCACTGAAATCTTAGCAGAGGCAGCAGCATAAGCAGAAGCCTTCTGCTTGCTCTGATTAGACCTGTCTGGACTAGATTTTCTTGCTCTGTGTAGGCATTTTTTTTGTAACTTATCTTTGGTTCTGGGAGCTGAGCTTTTTCTTCTCAGTTAAAAAAGTGACAATGAAAATCACGTGAGAACAGAGCAGGCAGACCTAATGGGTGTTAATCAGTTTAATTAAGACGGGTGCCTCTTTAACTAATGAATTAAAACAAAAGCAAAACACAGTCTCAGAGTGTGTGAGTTTAACTCTTGTGATGCATTGAGATAATTGAATGAGGGCACAGCACTTTGCAGACTAGTGCTGTCCAAACCCACCCTGCACAGTTGCAGAATTAGCAGGTTTTCTGGGAAGAGGGGAATGTGGTGCTGCCTCTTAGAGCTGACATCCTCACCCAGGACTTTGGTTGACTCCTAATATAATTATTTATTTTTTGTTTGGTTGGGTTTTTGTAAATATATTTATATATAACTAACATACTTACTCCTGAGACATGTTCTGCACAGTCACCCTGCCTATATCACTTTTTTTCCACTGGGCTGCTGCTGGTGTTAATTGCATGGCACTAAGCAGCATTTATTACAGGTGCTCCAAGAAGGCTCTTTCAGATGTTATAAAATACTGATTGTTTCTTCAACCTTGGTGTAAGATTAACAGTAGTCGGAGTTAATCCCCAACTAGTTGGGGTTAATGTGTGTGGTGAGAAAAGGAAAATTTATGCAGTTAGTAAAGACCAAGTTCTGCCCTCTATCAGACCAGTCTAATCTCTCTGGGTGCTGACTCCTGGGCACATGTTGAAATAGAGATACCCCCTATATCCTTCTGGTGGCATTAGAGGTGGATGCAGACCTCCTGTTCAGGTGTGATGTTTTGCAAAAATTGGATGATGGCTGCACTACCAGCCTGCTGTGGAAAGGTGACATTGTAGTAAGTGGAGGGAAGGACCAGTTACCTTAAAAGAAAGAAAAAGTGTTTAGGCTTCTAGACTTTCCATGGTTTTACTTTGTTTCTCCTTTTCAGTTAGCTTTTTTTAGACCTGAGTAACCCTTCTGTTTTTCAGCTTCTCCATGAAGTTTCACAGGGTGGTAAACCTCAGTTTAAAGCTTCCAATATCGTATTTTAACTGCACTTACCCAGTGATTTAAAATGCTGATCTGCTACAAAGTTACTTTGCAATCCAAATTTGTTCAAAAATATTCTGCTGAGGTAACTTTGTCCCAGCTGGGCACCTCGTTCTGACTTTGTCAGCTCAGCTATTGCATGTCCTTCCACAGTGAGTGTAGAGCCACTGGGATTTCTCTGTCGGCTGCTCTGAATCACTTGACAGCAAAACAGTCACATTCCTGCATCCAGGTTGCAACCAACAGCCTGGATGCACCTACTGTAATACCCCTGTTGTAGACAGTGATTGTTGTTAAAGTTCTGGAGGATCTGAATACGTGCCTTGGGAGGGGAGGCAGACTTGCTGACAGGTATTATTTTGGAGGTGCTGATGTTTCTATATAATGCCACAGATGCTGAGATAAGCCACAAGCAATAAACTCTATCCTACAGAGATTGGTGTTTAATTAAACAGTGAGTGACAAAATTAAACAGCCCCTCAGCATCTGCAAGAAGCTGGTGGCAATGTGGTGAGGAATTCCTTCAGCAGCATGGTCAAGGTCACTTAGCTCAGTGTCTGCACTGCCAGAGTGGTGGTGCCTCTCTCTGTAGCCCGGGTGTTTTCAAGGCAGTGGGCTCTGGCCGTGTTCACCACCTCGGGGCAGGTCACTCCCAGCTGCAAATCATGGACCAGGCTGAGCTGGTGGCACAGCTGCAGGCAGGTGTGGGCAGGATTCAAGCCAGCTCATTTACAGCTCACTCCTCCATGTCAGCTCCTAAATTTCCAGGCAGGCGGATAGGGGGAGGAAGGTGGGACACTTGTCCTGAGACATGAGCTTGCTCTGCATTTGTCAGAGGGTGATGTGTCCTACAAAAAAATGGCCTTTGAATGAAAGGATTGTGGACTTCATCAAGCTGCTGGAAACCCCTGGCTACCAACATGTGCTGTGGGATCTTGTGAGAGAGAGAGAGCCTCCTGCAAGCAGTCATCTGTGTTCCTCTAGTGAGTAGGATGCTGGGTTTTATCAACTTAAAGTGCAATTCAGCCTGCTCTGTCTACACAGACATAAGTATAGTTCTCTAAGGTTTGTTTCAAACTTCATGCTGCATGTTGGAAGATCTAACAGGGGGTCATTTCCTGCTCTCTTAGGCCTTGGATCATAGTGAGGCTGGTGCAAAAGAGCTGTGATGAGAGCAAGGCTCAGGGGGATTGCACGTGACGATTGTTAGATGTCTCCGTGCTTTTTATTTGTTAAAACATCTATAGACTTTTAGTATTTGGCTGGAGGAAGCTGAGGTTGTGTATATTACTAAAAACATTTTTGGCTTGCTTGAAAGCTTCTGAGGTGTTTGAATCTGCTGTCAGGGGCAGGCTATTTGCTACAGAGCATCTTAAACACCGGTATCCTGTTGACTTGGTTATAGATTCTGGCAGGTCTGATCTGTTTCTTTGGACAATTCACCCATTTTTCTCACCCATTTTTCTCTTTAGAGCTGCATTTCCTAAGAGCAGCACATCTCAGTGTCCAAGGCCTAGTGATAGTTTTTAATCTGACATGGATTGATACTGACACCAACAGTCAGCTGCCTAATGTAGGATGCCAGTGCATTTTTCTCAGCCAGAGTTTCTTTCTGGCCATGAAACTGAGAAGATTTCTGGTGATTTTATTGCACAGCATCCTGAGTGATATGGTATCCTGAGTGATACCATGCTCTGGGCTGTGTTTCCAGCCCTGCCTGTGCTGTTGCAGGGCCAGTAAAGGAGCCCATGCAGTCTCCTCTGTTGTCCCAGCTGTGGTGAGCTCTGGCCATGTTCCTGGGAGCAAGTGAAATACCCCACTGGAGGCCATGTGGTTTGAGGACAGGAAGGATGACCTTTGGTGGATGCAGGAAGGCATGGTGCTTTGCCCTCTCACACAGGAAGGGAAGAGAAGAGGAGAAGAGCAGGAAGCTGCCTCAGGTGGGAGAGGGAACAGCACAAGTCAGGCTGTTCTGTGAGCTAGTGCCAGAAGAGCTGCATCCAGCACTTGGGCATCCAGATGCTGGTCCTGCCTGCCAGGACTCCTCTGCAAGGCTTTGGGTGCAAGGCCAGAAGTTCCCAAGCCTTTTTGCTGAGAGAAAATATGGGAGGCTGTGGGGTTTTTGTCTTCTTTTCTGTTAGAGCCAGGATTAAACGCTCGAGAGATGGACTTCCGTGTTTGGACTCAGATGTTTATTAATTCTTCTCTATAGTACAGTTGTGAGTTCTAGCTAACAAGGTGAAAAATGCCTCTGTCTCTATCTCTTTCCAAGATCTTTTAAGTACAAATTGTCCAACTATGAAAGGACACCTAAATTATTTTTTATTTTAACCCAATAACCAATCACTCATGGTCTGCAATGTGGATTTTTCTACCCAATTACAAGAAACCACCCAAACCATGAAGAAGAAGGTGAAAAAAAGGACTTGGCCTATGCCCTAAATCCTCCATGTTGCTTTACATGTATTACTATATTCTAATACCTTAAACTATAAGTTTTGCACCTTGTGACATTACACAATTCTATTCAAAGTACACGCCCATAATCCTGGTGCTATCAGTCAATTTTGGAAACCTTTTCCATGGCCTGAGGTCAAATGTAGTGTATTCTTGAGGGGCAATGCCTGCTAGCACAGAAAGCCTAGAATTCTCAGCTTCCAGGGTTCCAACAGAAGGCATATGTCAGTGACTTCAAGCTGGCTCCTGTTTCCCAAGGCCAGTGAGATTTTATGGCAAAGAAGAAGAGGTGTGGGCAGTGCAGGCAGAGTGTGACATACTTCACCAGCTTCTGAGCGGCTGAATCTGAGAAGTCAGTTAGGCTCTACTCCTTTTATCCCAGCTGTTTAATAAGCTATTCATTTGGGCCACAAGCACCATTTTCCATCCAAAAGAGTTGAGCTCATCTTTCCACACCCCGTTAGAAGTTTCCACGCTGATTTCTTTAAATGATGCCAGAAAGTGGCAAATAGAGAACCATAAGTATCCCCCTTTTCTGACCCCTGAACAGCATAGAGAGCAATGCTGGGGCAAGCCATGATAGGTGTTTCTACCCAAGGAAGCCCTCATCAGGTAGTACAAATCTGTGTTTTGGGCCTTATCCATGTGCTAGGAAAGAAAAGCGTTGTGCCCTTCCCAGAAGTGCAGGCAGACTCATCTTCTCCCAGGGAAGCTGCTAGTTTGACTCGCAGATCTTTCTGAGGAAAGCTGCTGCTCAGTGGTACCAGATGGGAATGTGTGGCTGGTAATTTGCACAAAAAAGGGCTCTTCATCTTAGCATATGAAAGGAGAAGGCACAATCAGGATTTGTGGAAGCAAAATTGAAAACCCATAATAAAAAAGCACTCAGAGTGTAGGAAGATGAGCCAAATGTTGATCTATTAACCATTTTTTGTTTGAGAAGAAATACTTGTGCTGAGGAAGACCAGGATGATGGACAGTTTATATAAACAAGGCAGCAGTCCTTCTCAAAAGCCTTCTCAAAAGCAGAGTGGTGGCTGTTCAGCTGGTTCTGCATGGTGAGGAGGCACGAGGAGGGCAGATTCAGAAGTATCTTTGTCCTGTGTACAGAAATGAGGTGTGTGCTGCAGTACAAACCTTTGAGTTATGCACTGCAAATTCCTGGGATCAAGACATTGAGAGGGGCTTGGTGCCAGCACACTGGGCTTGATTCTGAGAGGATAGTTTTCATTGCTGAAGTCACTTTTGGGTACCTCTGGGGATTGGAGCTGTGCTACGCCCAAATTAACTGGAAATCGTGGGAGAGAAACATCCAGGATCTGTTAGTCAGAGTTAGAGCCATGTTGTGTCCATCTCTGTGGCTCTCCACAGGATATGCCCAGGATCAGCTCTGAGGCTCTTCCACATTCCAGATATGGAATGCTGTTGCATTTACAGTATATTTTCATGCAGTGCTGTCACTTGCTTGGATCCCTTACCATTTAAAAGTGTTACTGATGCATGTTTGCTGTAGGTTGGGTTTCTCCCACAACAGGGGTATCCCAAAGTCTTTAAATGTGTGCACACCCTCCAAAGGCTGGGTTTGACTCCTGGAAGCTCTGATGGCTTCAGCAGTGCATTTCTTAGGCTCTGAGCAGCGTGTCACGCACCACTCACTGCTGACAGTCCAGCTGCAGTGCCAGCTGGAACGGGCCAGGCAGTGAGAAGCGCTGTGTAACAGCAGGGTGTGAGCAAGGAAGGGGGTGTTTGCTTTTACTGACTCTTTTTTTCCAGTTACAAAACATTCCTCTTATTTAAAAGGCAGTTGTAATGGGGAATGTTTAAGACATTTGTTAATATTAGAATTTTAGTTAATAATAAAGTCATAAAAAACTTCAAAGTGTCTAGGTGTTCAAAGAACCAGCTATGGTATTCAGGAGGGAGTTCCTGAGCATGTAACACAAGGTCACACATTGTAAATATAATTTGTTACAATTGATTTATTATTATTTTGGCTGCAATTCAAGGGCTGCAATTCAAGGGCTGCAATCAAAGACTCCTGTGTTTACCTCAAAAAAAAAATCTTTATTGAGATATCTTTCTCTTCTTTTTTGCCTTTCCACCATCCCCATCGAATTTCTGTTCCTTCTGATTGAGAATATGGGCTGACTTGAGATTTCCTTCTATTATTTTTTCAATTATATATACTAAGAACTTTATGTAATGCGAAAATCTGACAGGGCTACTTGTGTAATCCCTGTCAGTCAAGCTGATGGCTGTTTGGAGTAATATATATAAGGTAGTGCCTGGATTTCTTACCAGGTATAAGTCAGTCTCCTCTTGCTATTGTACACTTGCATTGCTGTAAAAAGGAAGAGACTATTTGGATAAAAATGGGAAATTACCTTATTATACAATAATGCCCTCATTTTTCAGCATGATTTTCAGTGGCTTTAGACCTCCACCACGATGTCAGTGGAGTAAGGCACATTATGTGTGGGGAAGGCTGCTACATCTTCTATGGTGACGAGCATCATAAATCAGCTCCTGATGAAAAGCTGTGAGACCCTGGGCCCTAAGCTTTGTCCCTTGTCACTGGCAGATAGATACCATGTTCAAACAGTGACCCGTGAAAACAAGGAGTAAGAAGAACAATTTAGCCATTGATGCACAACAAATGAGCAGCTCCTTCCCTCTCAGCAAGTTGAGTGTTGTTATTCAAAACATACACCACAGGGAGAGCTCTCTTTTCTGCTCCTGTGCTTCGGGCTGTTGCAGCAGTAAGACATCATGTGATACGTTGTGTGTTTGGGTTTTGTTTTTATATTCTGTGTATTTGGATGCTCTTTCCTTGATGCTTCTTCTTGTTTTCTTGGGATTTGCACGTTGAGGAGCTGGGGAAGATGGCAGTGTAGCATAGGGTTTGCTCTGGGGTCCCAGCATGGAGCTGGGGGTACAGTGAAGGATGGGTTTCAGGAGGCAGATGGGAAGCTGTCATATTCCCTCCCGCCCAGTTTCGACTTTCCCTGCCTCTCTGTCCACATTACAGCCTACATGCCTGTGCACCATCCCCAGTGGGAAAATCATCTCTGTCGCAAGGGAAATTTATTTGCCTGGAAATAAATAACTAAAGCAAGAAAAGCGGCTGGAACAAGGAGCAATACACAGCCATCACATTTCTGTATTTTCTCCTAAGAAAACCCTGGGTTTATTTCTTCCAGCAGGATGCATCTGTGTGCAGCCCAGGTCGTCTCTGTTGGCCTGGGCTAAGGGCTCTGGCTCCATTCAGCTCTTCACTGTGCAGCCAACAGCTGGAGAGAGGCTGTTGCTTCTGGGGAACCCCCTTCTCTCTGTCTCTGTCACTCTGCCAAGATGCAGACGAAGTTTGGAAAGCCCTAGAAGTCTGTGGCCAATGCCAATGAAGGGGGACCATTCCTGATGCTTTGTGTGTGACTGATGTGGTGAGATGCTGTGCAAACAGTCAGTGCTGGTGGTGCTGAAGAGGGTCCAGTGGGTCAGCTTTTAGGAAATAAGGACCTGACTGTTCCATGAGCAACCCCACTAATTACTAGCTGTTGGATGCACTCCCTGTGACTTTGGGAGGCTTGGGCTCAGCCTCTGAGTAGCTAGCTAGTAGATAAGACATTTGCAATGTGTATTCTAGCCAATCTGTATTGCAACCTTCAGATCAGAAAAGCAGTGTCTATTTAGAAAAAGCAGTCTGTAATGATGTACTTAATATTTACCTTGGCAGTAAGTAGATAACTCTGTATTTCATACTCAGAAAGGTACAAAACTGCCGAATTCCATTAGATTAAATCAAGTGTAGACATATGGAAAAGGATCCAGACAGTGCCAGAGAACGAGAGAATAACACATAAAGCAAGAATTCTTATAGAGATAGTTGCTGAATACTATGCCATTGCTGGCAGCAGCACAATTCATCTGGTTTTGATGAAATTCCTGAGCTCGTGTGTAGAGGCACAGCATGAACCATTTGGGAGGGGATGCTACATGCTGGCTCCATGGGTGGAGGGTGGCTTTCCCTTGCTTCCTGCCAGTGTGGGGCTGCTGCCTGGGACTTCAGATGGTTGTGGTTTTCAGTCAGGGGCACTTGGATATGCACCATGTGGAGCAGAGCCTTAGTGGCTGGAAGGTTTTATTTACAACCTGTCAGAGGAAATCTCAGTGGGGAGAGCTGCTGGATGGGTAGGACTTGGAGGAAGGGAGAATTAAGGAACAGCATAGAATAGAGATGATTTGACAGGCAGAGGCTTCCTGAAGACAGAAATGGTACTTCTATCCTCAGGTGATGTGAAAACTGTAGTCTTGTGATGTCCTTACATACCTCTGCTGTTGCTTTCAGTTTAGACATTTCTTGGGCATGATTTGACTATGGCAGTGTTATGTTACATAATGTTTTTGCAAAACAGCAATGGTGATTAAAGTTACCACAGACACAACCCAACTTCCTACCCCCAGTATAACCTTTGGGTTCAGAAAAAAAAAATTAAAGTCTTGTTGAGAACTGTTTTTCCTTTCCTAAACAGACATGTGAGTGCCTGGGAGGGTTAACACAATAGGAAATCATTGAAGACAGCCTATGAAACTGGGTGTTGTTCAAATGAACATGGAGTAATCCCTTGTTTATCGGTGGAGTCTCTTTGTCTGTTGAAAGATAAAATTGGAAGGGGGAGAGGGACAGCGCTTCTCCCGTCACACTCTTAGTGATTTTCTTTTGAAAACATAGCTTTGTTGGAACAGATCTGTAACAGTTAGGTTCTTACGGTCATGATTTTTCCTCCTGTATTTTCAAAAAACGTGTTTGGTTTCACTCAGAGTGTGGTATCCTTGTCTCACACACAGATTTAGATACAGGAATATCATTTTAATCAGGAGCTGTGTTGCTCCCAAATGCTGCAGTCACTGAAGTGCAGCTGGCTGGGTGGGAGGCAGCACTTTGCATTTGTAATACCATAAGTGAAATACTGAACCAAAATTCCTGCCAGTATGTAACACTTATGAGTCAAAGCCAGATGCTGGATGGATTTTTATTTTTTTGGCCCCACTGTCCCTTGAACAAGCAGAAAGCTTTTCAGAGGAACACCCCCCCAGGTCCTGTTCTGGGGTTCAGTCATTGTATCTGAACAGAATTAACCTTCTGCTCCAAGATCACATATTCTCATGGGACTCTGATGTCTTCTTTTTCCCCAAACCATTTCCAGCCTTCACTGGTGTGTCCAAAAATGCTTGCAATTTTCTTTAAAAGTCTAATGCTTTTGTAAAGTGCCTGCCCTCTCTGTTGTTAGGAGTGAAAGCCAGGCTGGTGAAGGGTGTACTGTACCTGGGAATTACATGTCTGTCAGGAAGATTCCTCCCACGCTTCTGAGAGAAGGAGTACAGGGGTCAGGGGTTTAGAAGAAATGAGCTATTGAGTTTCAGTGCTTGTAAGTGATTATGCAGTTTTATTGCATGACTGAACTGTGTGGCATTTCTGTTGCTGACAGGGAAGGCCGCTCTAATGCTCACATTAAAGGAGATTACCAAAGAATCGGAGATGTTATGCTGAAGAACATTCAGAGCATGAAGGTAGGAATGATCCTATAACTACTAAGCTTTGGCACAGATTAACATTAGCATGCTTTCTATTTTCATAGGATGTTGCCTCCTGTGCTGGTTTTTGCCACTTGTAATAAAGGCTTATGCTCTGAAAGTTTCCTTTGACAAGGTAACAAGCATTTGGTGGATTTCCCTGGGATTTCAGAATTGCAGGCTGATCTTAAATTGTCCTGCCCCCTTCCTCCACTCTCCTAAGAACAGAAGCAGCAAACACAAAAGTTCAGGAATATTTAATTTCTGTTTCTTTTTTCCTTCAAATAAGAAGCAAAGCATTGGAATTTGTGTGGCTGAAGAGACTGTTCAAATGCTGAGTGTGCCTATTTTTCCATGCAAATATTCATGTTAAGATATTGCAGGATTAGTGACCATAAACTGGAAATTGATTTGCCTTGGGAAAGTTTTATTTGTGCACTACAGTACCAAGCTAGGTGAAAGGTTTTTGAATCATGAGAATAATTGCCTCTGATGCCTTTAAAACTAGAAGTGAAAGTACATGTATAAACCATAAATCTAGGTGTAATGTTTGGTAGACTTGGCAACTGTTCTTACTCTGGCCAGAGCAGTATTCTCAATGCTCTGTGTTACTGAGAAATTAGCATGGAATGCAGGCACAGGAGCCTGTGAAAACTGTACAGATTTGTACAGTATGGATGTGAGCTCACCTTACTGTAATGTATCTGCATGTCCAGGTGTGGGGCAAAACATGGCATTTCACCTTCAGCATGCAGATCTCAGAGCGATTCTGAAACTCCCCAATAAACCTTTCCTTGAGCACGGCCACTTGGGCATTCTGCATTAGTAAATGGAGCAGCTTTGTGTCCTTGGCTGGAGGAAAGGGCACTTTAATCATTACAGCTCTCCCGAGATGGACTCGTTTTATCTTTCAGAGAGGGACATGGTGAAGTGAAGTGATGCACAAGTGATTATACAGCAGATCAGAAACAGGGAATGCAGAAAGCTCCATTTACCGTCCCCAACACAGACAGCCTTGCCACCAGTCCTTACTCTCTCTGCAGTGTACTTAGCCAGGAACTGCTTTTTCCCTTCAAGATGTAATTCACATGCATTGGAAGGCGTGTAGTAGAGGGTTTTCCCACCTCCATCTCTGCTCTCAAGAAGTATGGAGCTCTTCACAAACAGTTTTTAGAATACCAGTGAGCTTTGGACAGACTTTGTCTCTACTCTTGGTATCTTGCAGCATTAAATTGTCTGTCCTTTGCTGTCTGCAGTTCCTTCTGGGGCACTGGTCTAAAGGCAGTGTACAGTCCTCACTGTAACTTAGAGCTGGCAGCATGCTTTCACCTTTTCCATTTTCCCTTTCCCATTAAAGGATTTTACTTCATTTGCTTTGAGATCCACTACCACTGATCGACTGACACGGAGTAAAGAGACAAAAGCTAGTTTAACTTAAAAGAACTGCACAAGAAACAGAAATAAAGTTAGTTAAAACTGTACTTATTTATCACGAGACCTGTTACAAGATCTACAAAGTGACATTACATGTTTAATTAACATAGGGAAGAAGTTAAGAGCAAGTAATTAATGGGCAGCTTCTGTAGCAGCCCAGAGGGTCTGCTGTGTCTTTTCCTGAGTTACAGACTTGTAAAATGAATATACAGTGTGTGGAGGAAGCAGCCTGGCTCTAGGGAAGGTATGTTTCTGGTAAATATGTCACGAATCACAGGAGAGAGAGAGTTGACTGGAAATGTGTCAAAAAGCAGAAACTTCAGATTAAGCCAGAATGTCTTCTCAAGTCCATTCAATTAATGCATTTGGTTTCTTTTTGCTGCTACTTAACATTCTACCGTATAATGGAAACCTTTGGTTGACTGCTCAGAGAAGCTCTGTACATCCTGAAGAACCAATTTACCTTTTGCAAAACACAGTTAATTCCCTGTGTAAATTGTTAAATAAACAAACTGCTGAGTTCTTCTAAGAGGGAGTTGTGAATATCTGTGATACTGAGACCTAAGTGGAGTTATATATTTCATGCAAACCTCATTCATTGCTGGTGTGCAGCTCCCCTGCTGCCAGTGGGATTATTTAGAGGCTGCACTAAGGAGAAGAGGATGTAGTCCAAGGATGAAGAGCTTCTAACATGCCTCATTTTTGTTGGGCAACGCCTCTGCTTTTGTGTTTGTTGAGTTTCCCAAGAGATGCAACTTCTCATTAATAAGAGGAGGGCAGAAGCCAGAAGTCCATTTGTCTGCATCTCAGTTCCCTAAAACCACCTAAGGAAAACTGGGGCATCTAAATGCCTTCATCCTTTTAGAAGATCCCGTTCACATTTTTTGGCTGTCTGCATTGCACCTACTTGCATGAGGTGTGTTCATGTCATCTCCTTGCCTTTGGATTTCTCACTGATAAGAGAGCTAGTTTTGTTGAATTATGTACTTTAGTTTTCCTGGGAATGCAGAGTGGGTGGGGGTGTCTACTTCAAATGAGTCATGCCTTCTCTCCTTGGCAAGTGAATATCAGAGCCATTGTGTTGTACAGTGATTTTGGTTTTTATGATTTTGAAAGTCCCCACTGCTGTGCTAGTTGGATGTGTTATTGGATTAGGTATGGGCTGAGTCATGTCTCTCAGTGATTGTTAAGAGCCTCCTCTTTTCTTTCATGCATTAAAGCAACTGACAGTTCACCTGCGAAAGCACAATGAGATTTTAATGGAGCTAGAGAATGGGATCAAGAACTCCCGCAAGCTGGAGACCTTTTGCAGAGATTTCGAGCTACAGAAAGTCTGCTACTTGCCTCTCAACACCTTCCTCCTCAGACCATTACACAGGCTTATGCACTACAAGCAGATAATGGAGAGGCTTTGCAAGCACTATCCTCCAAGCCACATAGACTTCAGGGATTCAAGAGGTAAGTAAGAGAAAAGATGTCAGTTCCTGGAGCTGGGGAATGGCATCCAAATCCGTCAAAGGTGTATGGCTGGAAAAAAAAATCTTTTTTTTTTTCAAGCCTTCATCAAAAGAAGATTGAGTTGCAAAATCCACCACTTAGAACACCATAAACAGTAGAATTAAGGTTGCTCTTCTATACACATTATGCCACAGTCTGGGCAAGTACTAGGAAGAGAATTCTGCTGGGGGTTATTAAACACACAGAAATGACAACAGGTTCAGGAAGTCTCTTGAACTGAAAACAGTTGGGAGGTTGGGAGAGAGCACAGGGAACATACCGTATGTGCTTGTGTTGTTCCTAGCTTTCCCTAGAGATCCTCTAATAACACAAAATACTAGCCCAGGTGAACCCTTGGTCTTACCCAGTAGGACTGCTATTATTATGTCTTTCAGTGTTGTCTTTTTTTTCCAAGAATACGGTTTCCTCTGTTATCATTTCCGTGATTTGTTATGGGAGCAGCCAGCATGGGTTGGTTTTGGATTTGGGGTTGGTTTTTTTTTCAAACATGAAGAAATTGCCCTCCTGTAGCCTGAACTTGGTGCCTGCCATTTCTTTCTGATGGTTTGTTCTCCTTCCTCCTTGCACACATTCCCCACACCTGTTGTGAGCTGTGTGTGTTTCAGGGTATCTCTGTTCCCTGTACAGCATTGCTGCAGATCCATGGAAGAACTTGGGCAGGGAGCAGTGCTCAGCACAACTGCTCCCAGGCATAACATGTGAGCTGAGCTCCCTCAGATCCTGTGGGATGAGACCCCCAGCAGGCAGTGCACAGAATGCAGAGCTATCCTCACCTGTGGCAGTAAGAAATGCCACAGAGACCTGTGACACTGGAGTGCTGTGTGACACAGCTGTTGGCTCAAATGTCGCTGCTCGCTGAATGATCTCAAAGAAGGCAGGGAGTAGTGCCTGCATTTCTTTCAGCCAAGGCTAGAGGATGAGGATGATGATGTGTCCATTCTCCTCTCCCCAGAGACTGTAGAAGTCTGATTCCTGCTTCACTTTTGAAATGGATACGATCATAGGTTTCACAGGTGAAAACAAGAGAACATAAGGACAGTGTGACATAGAGGCCCCATCACTCTGGGATCAGTTTCTTACTTAAGGCGTTTGCAGATTTTTTTAAAGGTCAGTCTAAAAGGAAGCAAAAAAAAGAGAGAATTGAATCCCAGAAGAGAACATAAGTCTCACATGGGTGAACTGTGTACTGAGCAATGATGTAAGAAGGAAGATGGAACCAGTTTTGCTGTTCACATGACTGTGGTTTTCTAACACAAATGGCTGTAGCTGCTCTTCTGGCACTGAAGTCAGCCAGTGTCTTTGGCCCAGTCAGAGCCTGCCCACGCAGCCAGGTGTATCAAGGTTGGTGCTCCCACACATGATATCACAGGGAATTGATGGTGTCTTTGGAGAGAATGAGGTAGAGCCATGATGTCACTCGATGATGTGCAGCCCTTTAGTTGTTCTCCTTGATGGGACTGAGGACAAACCCCAAGGTGTTTCCCATCTGAAATGATACAATAAATGACACTGCCATTTCCTGCTGTTTTCAAATACAGACCTGACCCAGTGTGCTGCAGGCGGCGGGGAAAAATGCGTTTTTTTCAAGCATGGAGAACATCTCTAGATTGATTGGAACTGTAGGAATTTAAGTCCTTCATGAGAATCCATTTTTTGGTGCTCTGGATTGACCATACTCTCCTTATAAAGTTCCTGTGGCTAAAACATAGCAAGTTTTTGGGAAATAGACTGTCATCACAACACTCCACCCCTTCCAGTGTGTAAGGTGATGTCCAGAGTCTGTTGGGTTTTAGCCTGCCTGAGTAGCTTTATGCTGTAGAGGTCAAGAGTATTACAAGAAGGTTCATGAGCTGGGTACTGCTGACAAAAACCGTATTTCTTTTTGAACATTCTTGTAAATTTTTAATAAGCACTTTATGGATTTGTCCATCTAGCTGCTTTGGCTGAGATTTCTGAAATGGTGGCTCAGCTCCATGGCAATATGATAAAGATGGAGAACTTCCAGAAGCTGCATGAACTGAAGAAAGACTTGATAGGCATGGACAATCTGGTGATCCCGGGAAGGGTAAGTAACAGAGTTGTGATTAAGATTTGATATGATTTCAAATCATTAGGTATGTTTTCAAAACCTGATTATTAGAGGCATGTGTGAAATTGCCTCTCCTCATCTGAGCCTTTTTCTGTCACTAAAAACTCTCAGATGTAAACATAATAATGCCAAATGCCATGATTTAACCCCAGCCAGCAGCCAAGACCCACACAGCTGCTTGCTCACCGCTGCAACAGCAGGACCAGGCAGAGAATCGGAAGGGTAAAAGCAACCAAGAGAACTCGTGGGTTGAGAGAAAGACAGTTTGACAGGGAAAGCAGAAGCCATGCACACCAGCAAAGCAAAACAAGGAATTAATTCACTGCTCCCCATGGGCAGACAGGTGTTCAGCCATCCCAGGAGAGCAGGCCCCCATCACAAGTAATGGGGACTTGGGAAGACAAACACTGTCACTCCAAATGTTCCCATCTTCCTTCTTCTTCCCCCACTGTATATACAGAGCATGATGTCACATGGTCTGGAATATCCCTTTGGTCAGTTTGAGTCACCTGTTCTGGCTGTGTCTCCTCCCAACTTCACACACACCTCCAACTCCCTCACCAGTGTGGCAGTAGGAAAAGCAGAAAAGGCCTTGGCTCTGTGCAAGCCCTGCTCAGCAATAACAAAAACATCTCTTTATTATTAACTCTGTTTTCAGCCACTTGTGCTCAGCACAAATCCAAGATACACACCCCCATAACCAGCCATGGTGACGAAATTAACTCTACCTTAGCCAAAAGCAGCACGCCATAGAAAACAGCCCCCTAAAAGCAGGAAAAGACAATCCTCTTTATTAGCTTTTACTGACTTTTTAAGTTCTGTCTTTCATATAGATTTGGACAGTTTTAGGCAATTCCAAACATCTTTTACAACAGAGGCACTAAAGATGTAGTATTTATCACAGCATTCGGAGCTTGAGCAGTTGCACATTTCATGCTGCCCATGTTTTCTTTTCCCAGCCCTTGATGCTAGAGCTTGACAGACTAAAGGCAAGTAAGGCATTTGTGCTGGAGGAACTTCAGCCCTTTCACCATGCCTAGCTTTGAAACTCATGGCCCTGGGGAGGAGCAGTCGCTTCAGTCTACATGTAACATTAGGCAATAATTTTTGAGACAGTGTTGCCTTAAGTAAACACTTTTAATTGTGCTATGATACCAACATCTCTTTCTTACTTATCATGCCTTTTTAAAATCAAAGGCTCATTTCAGAACAAATGAGCCACAGTGTAATATTTGTAGCCTTTTTTATTTTCTTAGGCACGTATATCTCTGTGTGCAAAACTGAGAGTTATCTGTTGCTGAAGTTTCCTCCCCACTCCCTTGACTTTTGTGTGTAATACACAAAATCAGAACTTGTGGCTGGGTTTGAAGTTGATGTGCCATTGGTAGGCAGTGCTGAGCTCAGGTGTTTCTGGATTTGTGGCTGCTCCCCTCTCCCTCCCTTTACCTCTTCCCTGTCTCCAAGCAGCTGCCACAGTTCATGTTTCTTTCTAGTGATCCACAGACTGTTCACATCCTTGGCAAATCCCTCAGGATGTTTCACAGTCTCTGCATCTTTCTATCACATGAAATTAAATGCTGTCATCGGGTATTTCTGCTGCCCTAGTCTATTTAAAGTCTGAGCAGTCTTCCCGTCCTAGGAAGTTCAAGGAAAAGGCAGATGGAGGGCTGAAGTTGTTCGCCTGCCAAGACAAGAAGCATTGGCCACCATGCTCTGGCACATGCCCAGGATGTTGCTGCTTCCAGCCCTTGGGCTGTTCTTCCGGCTCTGATTCCAGACCCTGCCCTGGTGCAGACAGGGTTGGGAGGCAAATGCCACTGTAACCCCATCCTCTTCAGGCTGTCCCGGAGCAGGATGTCTGCTGCTGAGCTGGTTCCTGTACTGGATGTGGGAAGGCCCCGTGGCTGGTTGTCCCTGCAGGTGGCAGTGACCTGCAGCTCTGGATCCATGCGGTCACCACCGCTGGCCCTGCTGGTGCCGAGCCTGCCAGGAACTATCGGAATGTACCACGTGGTCCTAATTATGATTAATATTCCTTAGTGGCCAACAACAGCTTCCAGTGGCCTCTCTGGTGCCATATACTGTGGTCTAGGGATAGCCACCCCTAGCCACTTTTCCACCCTTCAACCCTTAGGCAGTGCAGGTGGGGGGACTTTGGACACACCAAAGCAAGATTAAGGTGTTTGGATTGTTTCTCTGAACAGGTTGATCTGAGCCAGTTTGTTCCTAAGATGCAGATGATTTAGGTGCTTTATATAGGATTTTACATCCACAATTATGAGTAGAATGACCTTAGAAAGACTGTAATCAATAAATATAAACCTCTTAGCAGAAGCTGGAGGTAGTGACTGCAAAATGGTATTTTCATGGGTTTCAGAGAAATATGAGAGTGAATTACTGCATAGTTCACAGTAAGTCCAGGAAATCCAGCATTTTGAAAGTTTCAGATGTGCTACTTTTCCTCCATTTCCACCCCTAAACATTCTTAAACACTATGGTCTGAATTAATGTGCTGTATTATATGATATGGATGGTGCTGGGATAACTCACACTGCCAGACAAATGTCTTTCTTTGTCTGCGGCTAATGGTGATGTTGAGTCGTGTAGCTGGTTTTACATTGCAGTGAATGAGAGCAATGTATGCCACATGCACCACAGAAGATTACCAGTGGCTAACCAAGAACATATATCATTAGTTTTTATGTCATTTGTGCTGTGAAAAACACTCATTAAAAACTGATGGAAGAGGGAGTTGTCTGAAGGAATTAATGTCAGGTAAAGACAATTTTGCTTAGCTGAATTTTTTTAATATGAATGAAAGGAGTTCATCCTATAGACAGTTACAAACAGAAAGGAATTATCCTATAAATTAGATTTCTATCATATTTAATAGAATTAAAAGTCTTGGTAACTGATAGCCAAGTCATTTGTATGTAGTCATATTTCTGTTTGCATACTAAAAAAATAATAATTTCTGCAGGAGATAGATTTTCATTTTGTATTTGTTTCCCACAGGAGTTTATTAGGCTGGGCAGTCTTAGTAAGTTGTCCGGAAAAGGTTTACAGCAACGGATGTTTTTTCTGGTAAGCAAGAAGACAATTTTTCTTTGTACAATGAAATGTAACTCTAGGCATCTACTAGACATAACTTGAAATTTGACAGTCTTGAATTTTGAATTACAGTAAGTATTTTAAGCAGCCTTATTTAAATTAACATAGTACATCACCTGTGCAGCTGGTTGTTACGAACCTACATTTCTGTTCAAATCCAATATTCTCTTTGTAACTGCTTCTTACAAAGATAAAACTATTTTTCATATGACAATGTGAATATAATGAAAAATAATACTTCCTTGCACCTTGTCTTAAGTAAAAGCAGAGTCATTACAAAATGAAAAGTGGCACCAGGGTTAGTGATCCTATTCAGAAAAGAAAGAGTGACTCCTGGTGATATGAACAATAATTCACATAATGCTCTCAAAGCACATTACAGAACCAAATTTTTCCTTAAACCATCCAGTTCCAACATGAGTGCCCAGCATGTTGATGGACCTGCCTGTACTTGGAGATACATTTTGCAGGTTTTGCACTAGGGAAGTTTGTCTCCTCCCACCACTTTGACGTTACGGTGATCCCACTCGGACTCTGATCCGCAGGAGTCCACTGGATAGTTCTCCTCTCTTTTCTTCCCAACCAGCTGATTTGCTCCCAAGCTCCTCATGTTACTGCTGTTGTGCCCTTGGTGCTGGGGCCTTGGGATGCCCAGCAGAGTGCACAGATTTTTTTAGTACACAAAGCCCTGAAGAGTCAGTGCAGTGTGGCAGAAAACACTTCCTTGGCTTCTTGTGTGCCAAAGGTGGAGGCAGTGGCTGTGTAGAAAAGCTTGTGAGTGTGCTAGATTTTACAAGGTGTTTGACATTTAATCTTTCAAATGGGCCACAGATATAACCTGATAAATCTACCTGAGTAGGATTATCCTCTGCCTTTAAAGGCACTGAAGAGGAAGCCTAGTAAATACGGTGTATATTTTCTTGCATACCAACAGATACTAGATAATGCCTTGGTATTATACCTGTATAAAACATTAAAAATCTGACAACTAGACTCTCAAGTCAGTTGCTTTCACTGTCAAAGAAGTCTTTTATCTGTCTTAAGTACCAGAATCCATTTGGAGGTAAAATCCCGGGTCAGTACTGTGGGATTCCAAATACATGTGTAATCATTAGCAAAATTAAATCCCCCTCTAGTGGCTGAACCACAAAGCTTCATTAATTACTGCTGCTGCACTGTAGAGGTCCGTGGTGAGAGCTGTTTCACACCACAGTGTGATTTTCTTGATGCAACCACCTGGTTTGAGAAAAACACCCTTTGACCCAGGTGGCCCAGTGAAAATATTGTTTCTTTTTATGGCCAACAAAATGCAGGTAGTAATTTGACATGCTAGGGACAACTGTTGTTACCTGCAGGAAGCTCTGTAAATTGAGATTCTCAGTCTCTTCACCTTGGTATTTTTAACCTAAAACCATCTTAAAATAGATGTTCAGCTTCCTTCTGAATATGGGGAGTAAAAGACGGCCACTCTGTTTATAGAGTGGAAAGTTTATATCTCTGGAAAGGAGGGCAGGGAAGATAATAGGTGCTAACACTAGGTAGTGGAATATTGTGGAAGCCAGTATTTTGGATTCATGCATTGGGATTGCCATATAAATACTCAGCTTTCCTGTATTCATTGCTCTGATTTTTTTTTTCACATACATACATGCCAACCAACACCATTCTAATGATGCTTATCCTTGCTTTTTAGTTTAATGATATCCTGTTGTACACAAGTAGAGGCCTGACAGCATCCAATCAGTTTAAAGTCCATGGGCATCTTCCACTGTATGGCATGACAGTAAGTATTGTGAGAACTTCGGGGATTTGTGCTTAAGTGGCCATTTGTGGTCCCATCTAAATTGCTTGATGAATTTCTGCTGGGCTGAAAACAGCAGCAAAGGGGAGGTGTTCTCTAAATCTGTCTTGGGTTCAGCATCTTCTCCTGCAGCCTTCTGCACAGAGGTGATCACATAGCAAAAGTGAGGGGGAAAAAGGCATTTTTGAGGACTGCTTCCTCACAATGGAAACTTCTCTGGAGATGGAGTCTTTGTTTTTTTCAACCATTAATCTGATCATGATTCTTACAAGTAATTCATCACCAATTCATTATAGACACACACAAGAGAAGTGAACAGTAGCAACAATCTAATTGCTATAAAAATGCATTTCCTAATGTTTCCAGCTCTGTATCTGAAAGCCAAAGTAGTGGGAATCTGGCAGCAAAATTTCATTTGAAGCTCTTACTGCCATTCTTCTGGCAAACAGCCATTTCAAGCCAATAGCCACCTATTTACCTTTTCTTGTATTGTTTCAAAAATATTTTTGCTGATTTCAAAACACTTTCATTCCTTCCATTATTTTCAATGGAATTTCTCACTGGTTTGTATCAATTCTATGCTGTCCTCCTGAGAATTGAGTTAAATTGTCACTACCCCAATTTTCTCTAACACTTGCAAAGTTTCAAGTTTTATCTATCATTTCAAGGAATCTACTCAGTTTTTGATGGCCATTTGGCGTGGACTGGCTCTCAGCAGAACTGTGCTATGCTACAGTTTCCAGAGCACTCCCAGCATTTCACACATCCTTTTGTACAATAAATCACTCTTCTGATAACACCACCGCTATTTTCTTTGACACAAAGCAGACAAAGCCATGCTTTCGGTTCAAGACGTTATTGCAGAACTAACTTACTATTCTTCCAACTTGAAAGGCACTGGTTTTTTCCTCAATACCTAGCTCAGATTTGTTTGTGAACATTTCTCCTAGTTTTCTTTTTCCCAATGGTAAGAGCTCATTCAGTTCACTGTTTCACCTCAAGAAACATGTACTCCCTGCAATCTGACTGCATTTGGCCTTTTATCTCTTCAGATGGAGGAAAGTGAGGAGGAATGGGGAGTTCCTCACTGTCTGACACTACGAGGTCAACACCAGTCCATCGTTGTTGCTGCAAGGTAATTCAGTGGAGACAAAGTCCGCATGTGAATTGTATTTCTCTGCAGCTGTCACAGTGGGACAGAGAGGCATCCTTTTGTTTGTATTTGCTCCTAAAACAATCTCCTCAAAGGTATATTCTTTTGTGAAAGCCACTTGTTAAGAAAAATGTGGATGGGACACAATAGAGTGGCAATTGTGCAAGTTAGAACTAAGTTATCAGGGAAAAAACCCTAGCATCTTGTGTCTGAATTCATTTATTTCAGATAAAAGTAAGCTCAGCTTGTGTCTGTTTCTTAGAGTTTGCTTTCAGCCTGTATGAAAGTGAATAAAACCTGAATTTTCATTGTTAGTACCCGTGCTGAAATGGACAAATGGACTGAGGACATCCAGATGGCAATAGACCTGGCAGAGAAAAGCAGTGGCCCTGCCCCAGAGTTACTGGCAAGCAGCCCCCCTGACAATAGTAAGTAAATGCCAGAGAGCAGGTTTTATTCACTTCTGTCAGTATGATTGGTGGTTGCTTCTAAGCCAAGTGGTGAAAAGTGCTGGCCACAGGTGAAACTGACACATTTGAAGTTGATTTATATACATATATATGTATAGATATATTGATATGTGTGCCATTTTAATGTTCTTGTTGATGTTTCATGGAATAGAGAACTGATTTAGGCATAATGATTCCAGGAACTATTTGGTGCCTGTCCTGGGAAGGTAGTAAAAAACACCAACAAAGCATGGTAGTTAGCCTTTAATGATAACGTTTGCAGAAACATGTGAATTAATTATATATAATATAATAATCTATTTAAAATCTGTATGAAGTTGTTTCTTAAGTGGTGTTTTAAAATTAGCTCACAATACTGCGGACAGAATCGATTTGTTTAATTATTCCAATTATATATGTTGTTGCATAGAGGAAGAAAGATGCTTTTTCCCTGCATTTCATAGAGTCTCCTGATGAAACTACTGTAGACCAGGAATCTGAGGACGACCTCAGTGCATCCCGCACCTCACTCGAACGTCAGTCACCACACCGTGGCAACACTACGGTGCACGTCTGCTGGCACAGAAATACCAGTGTTTCAATGATCGACTTTAGTATTGCTGTGGAGGTATCTGCCTCAGAACCACCTGAACTGCAGCTCCAGGCTCGCTTTTGAATGACAATTTCCTTTTTGCTCCTCCTTAACAAGTGCGCTGTTCCCTTGTCTCCTCCTGGGGAAGTTTCAGGCCTGCTTGTTAAACCGCCTTCCCATATTCTCAAATCATGGCATAAACCATCACTCAAGAAGCACAGATCTGCTCCTGTAGTGCACCTCTGTAAAATCAGTTAAAGCAGTAATTTTCATAGAAGCAACTGTCAGAAAAAAAAAAGCTGATGGCCTTTAAAATGTAAAGCAGTTGAAACTGCCTTAATGCTTTCAGTTACAGAGGCATTAAGTCATTGCTCAAGTGGAAAGGATATTGTCTTTAGCTGCTGTAGCCAGAGTTTTAATTATGTGTATTACTAACTTACTTTCTTTACCTAGCCATCTTTTCTGGAACCTTGTCTCATTGCTCAGTCTCATCTGCTTTTTCTTTATTTGCATTTTCCACCTTAAAATAAACCCCCTTTTTTACCCTTCTGATCACAGCTAAGCCAATTTGATACTCATTCATTAACTCTGTACTCAACAGCCAAGGTGCAGACATTGTCTTTTCAAAGATTGAAATGAAAGACTCCTAGCTCAGTGTAGGTTTTAGGATGAGGTGGTAAGCCTGCTGAGGTGTTCTTCCTTCACCAAAGAGAATCCAAGGAGCTCTGAGTACTTTATCACAGCCCTCAGCAAATGGAAATTTATGCTCTATGAAAATGGAAAAAGGAATCTTAAAGCTGAGAGAATTTGCACTCGAGTGGCAGACATCAGGCCACCATTGCTCTAGAGAAGAGACACCAATGCAGAATATAGTGATGCAAGGACAAGCATATAGTTTGTGTAAATGCCTCTGGTTTTAATCAGGAGGTGAGTTTGTTGCTGAAATATGACAAAATTATTCCGTACTAAAAAGTGCTGACTGTAGAGCCTCATTTCGGTCCCACGTAGGTGGGATTTTCCATTCTTCACACCTTTATATCCTGCAAGGGAGGAATAGTTCAGCACAGGACAAGGTCTCCTATTTTTCCCTAAAGCAGAGTGCGTATTATAAATAGATATAAAACTTATACCAGTGACTCATTCTAATGATTAAAACATTTAGTTAGGCAAACCTAACTAGGTCTGAGATCAGTGCTCATTGTTGCTCATTTTTGTTCCTTCCCTGTGCCTCAAATGAACATAAACCAGCGAAGAGCGAGCACGCCCTGGAGCCATGCGTTGTTCTGTGAAAACATCTCCAGCTCCACTGCTGCTCCATGCGTGGCAGGTCCCGCTCATGCTCACGTCATCCTGTCGGTGCCTCTCACTTCAGCGTTATCGTTTATTTTCTTTGTGTCTCTCCCTCCTTTCTGTCTCTCTCGTGGTAGAAGATCCTCTCTCTGTCAGTGACTGTTCCTCCCTACCTGCTGGACTGATCAGTGATCAGCGGCCTGTTTCCATTTCATATGTCTGCTGGTACCGAATGCAAAGCCTGTCCTTTTATGATATCCTCCAGAGTAATGAGGTAACAGAAAATTAAGGAGTACACCTGTAACTTAGGGCAGGGAGGCAGTAGTCCAGATATCAGAGAACAGGATGATTTAAAGGGAAGATTTTAATGCATATCCAAGGCTGGTGAAAACAGAGCTTTTTAAGAATATTTCATTGTAGTAGCTACACCAGGAAACCTAGATTTTGACTATGAAGCTTTACAGATTAAGGTGTTATCTTCTGCATTAAATTAAGAGAATTATGTAAACAGCTGTTGTGATACAGGCAGGAGCCCTCACAGTCAACAAGAGGTGGGAAGTCATTAATAATTCACTGAGAACCCCGCTTCATTTCCAAGGAACAATGATGCTTGGCTTTCCATTTTCACTATGTGAAGAGCAGTTGCTTCAACCAGGCATTAAATACATCTACTTGGTTATGGCTTTCTCCTCCTTTATGTTAAACTATCTAAAATCCAGCTAAAAATAAGGTTAACAGTCCTTGGTTTTGAAATCTTTGAAAAGTACCATGTGAACTCCCTGGGTACAGAGACCTCAATCTCTATCTGCAATTCTAAAGTATGTCATAATTTTCCTTTACATCACAAATTCATGTCAGACTTTCTGTTTCCATTCTATTTAAGCATCATTCTAAAAGAAGAGAGTAGGATTAACAAGACTGAGGTTTAGTTACAGATTGACAAAAGCCACCTCAGTTGATAAAATAATTAGTGTAGTACCTTTGAGTTTTCAGAAGTACCCAGCTGAAAAAAAAAAAACATTAAAAAAAAAATCACAAAGTACTGCTCAGCAGTAGAAAAGTATGTCCGGTCAATTGAAGCATTTTCATTTACAACCAGGTCACATAAAACAGATAAAACAAATAATTTTTCTTACAATTACTAAGCTGCAGTCACTTTTCACTGTTTCACTTGGCTGTTTTTGATGTGTTTCAGAACCAGCTGTCTGGAAATCTGCTAAGAAAATTCAAAAACAGCAACGGGTGGCAGAAGCTTTGGGTGGTGTTCACCAACTTCTGCATGTTCTTCTATAAATCGCACCAGGTAACCAACTTGGCAAGTGTGAGTGGCTGGAGAAGACAATGTGGGGTTCTTCTCCAAAGAGGGAGCTGAGAGAAAAGTGGGTATCAGTCGTGGATGCTGTAGGCAGGAGCAGCAGGTACACTGGTCACAACTGCAGACACAGCCTTCACTGCCACTGGCACACAGAGCAGGGCTTGTTCTCACTCTGTTCCCACGCCATTTCTTTCCTGACGCTTTCAACAGTCACAGATCATTCCTGAAAGCACAGCAGAGCTCACCACTGCTCAGAAGCTGTGGTGCAAGTTTAAACCAGGCTTTTCTAACTCCAGTAAAAAACTTAATAGTGACTTACAAATTCTGTTTACCATTACTGACACGACAAACAAGAGAACAGCAGCCAATTACTTAATCCACCTGGGCAAGCATCCTACTGCAAAAGTAGGGGATTTCTGTTTGGAATCTGTTGGAGGTTTGAATCTGTTTGAGCAGGGCATAGGCACAAAGTAACTAAAGTTGCTACATTGTGCTTTCATTGTTATAGAAATCCTTATTTTTTAAAGGAGGAATTGGACGATATTCTTCTACAGCTGAGAGGGATGAAGGAAGCTTTTGCCATGCAGTAAAAGGATTTAAGCAGTGAACCTGCTGGGTGGCCAGCACAGGTCTAAAGAACAAGGTGTTTACAAGCTGAGGATGAACTTGTGTGGGGACCTGCCAATGGCAAATGATGAGCCTTACATTCATCAGTTTGAAAGTAGTGAAACTCCAAGACATTAGCCAGCTTTCCTTCAAGGAAATACTGACAGGATCAGTCTGCACCAAATGTTTATGCAAAGGGTCTGTAATGATGATTAACTGAAACTACCAGACAATTAATTTTATTGCAATTGTATAAATCTGGTATTTTTCTGCAGAGGTGTAGAAACACACTGATCTTTAAATGTGCTTTCCCTTTACTTTTGTGCTGTCTTTATTTAAGGGCATTTGATCTCACAGTACTTTCCATCTTATCTTTTCAGGACAATCATCCTTTAGCCAGCCTTCCTTTACTGGGATATTCACTTACCCTTCCTTCTGAATCTGAAAACATTCACAAAGATTATGTGTTCAAGCTACATTTCAAATCCCATGTGTACTACTTCAGGGCTGAAAGTGAATATACCTTTGAGAGGTAAGTTTGTTTTCTATGAGAGAAATTTTTTGTTAAATTCCAGGAGCATTCTTCCAAAGGTTAGTAGATGCAAAGTTCATTAAGTTGGTTCAGTAGTACAGTGGTTCAGCACAACTGGAGAAAGGACCTTTTAAAATTACAAAATTTCTTTTATAATTTTTACCGCTAAAATCAAGTGATTGGTTGTGATATGGAAGCAGTAATAGTAATTACTCCAAAACCTGGAATTATCCAGTCAAAACTGATCAGGCTGGCTGTATGGGGAGCTCCATGTTTCAGACTTCAGGAAGCATGTGAATAGATCAGAGGACACCTCAGTAGCTCTTCAGAATAGCTTTGCTTCCTCTAGAACAACTGCATGGAAAATCCACACCTGAAATAAAATTCCAACTGTAGCTGTTCCTATTACGTATTTATGCCAATTCACCATGTAATTTTTACACCTCTCACTGAACTTCAGATACACAGAGAGCCAGGGAAAAGGCACTACTTCTAATTTATGGTTTTTGATTATTCATACAGGGAACTAATTTACCTCTTCTATGTGAAGCATGAACATGTCAAAAATCATGATGTCTTCATCAAAGAAAGCTGTTCTTAACTTTTAGCTATGTCAGTCCAGAACTATAAACAAATTGTGGGAATGTGGTGATAAAGTAAAAACACAAAATGCCTTTATCAGTTCTAGGAAAAAAAGAAGTAGAAATTACAGCTAAAGTATATTTTTTTTCTTTCAAATTAAGAATGGTTGGTCTCAATTGCTCATTGCTTGGACCACTCAGAAAAAAAGATATTTGGTGTCTGCTGAGCAAGTAAAACCACTACTAACTTCATGAGTTTGGGTCTCATACCTGCTGTCTTTGTCTCTAAACCTCCTTATAGTTGTGGGAGTTGTGTGGATCCTCTTGCTTTCAGATAGATTTAGAGGTGAAATAGGAAGATGCTCCTGTAGGCACTGACACTCAAACTGTAGAACCAATAGCACAGACCGTATCTGTCAAGAAATCCTCCCCTGGGAACTGACCTTTCTTTTGTTTGTATCTCTCCTCGTGCCTCCTCACAGATGGATGGAAGTGATCCGAAGTGCCACCAGCTCTGCCTCACGCACTCGAGCTCTGAGTCACAAAGAGCCTCACGCCTATTGACGGCTGAACAAGCCGCTGTGTTGATTGTCCAGCAGCTGCTGATTTTCTAGAGGACATTTGAAACTCTTTTTCTCCCTCCAAGTTTAGGAAAACTTAACACTTTCGTAAAAGAAGAGAATAAGTATGGTTTTGCAGAAACTTTCACAATTCCTCAGCAAAACTGTTCAAGTTCTCCATATATACAAACTAGCTTACCATCATCCCAGTGGCTGCGGTTCATTTCATGTCTTGTATTTTGTCATTCTGTGCTGTTTTTAGCTTGTGCCAGTATTAAAATATTGTCCTTATTAGAGTGCCAAATGCCAAAAGACGTTTTGTTGCCTCAAAGATTGCACCTACAAGAATTCCCAGATGACTGAAATCTGAAAACTTTTTCCTCTGAGGCAAACACTATTTCCTTCTCTTTTCATAAAAATATATTATTTTTTTTACCATGTTAATCTGTAGGCTGCTGGGCTTTTAAATGTAGATGGATTTTCACAGTATAGAATATAATTATATATACAGCAAGCAGTCTAACAGGAATGAGATAACTTTCAGATTTCATGCTTTTTTTCCCCAGTCTTTCTACATTTAATCAGCAATGATTTACTAATTTTCTATGTTTAAAAAGGAAACAGTTTACAGCTCATTCTCATTTCCCTTTGGGGTCACAAATCCATGTGGTATAAAGTATAGGGTCTTATCTAACCATTTTCTTGGTGCAAGTTGACCAAATTCTTCATCTGTTGGCTTTGAAAAGTGAGTACTACTTCCAAGACAAAAAAAATTTTAAATAATCCAGTGCAATATTATTTGGGCTGTTAATGTACTGTGAATGGTTATGTACAAGAAGAAATTAAAGGCTGTGGTGACATTCTGCTGTTTGTTTTACAAACTTGAAAGAAAACCTGTATGCTACAAGAACCGCAGCTATTTGTGATTCATTTGTAGTGTTCTGGTAACTAAATTGCTCTAAGCTGGGGGGTGCTACTGAAGCCCCAAGTTTTCATCCTGCTTGCTACACATCCCAAACTGACTTCCAGTTTACTGTTGGAATTTCAGTCTCTCCCTCTCTCCCCTGAGGCTCAGGCAGACAGGGAGCGACTTAACACAACCTGCAGCAGAATTACCCATTTTGTATGCCTGGCTCTAACATCAGCTGGCACTGCATTTTGGATAAGCTGGTGGTGTGCTGAGAAGGTTGGCAGCATTGTATCTACAAGGCTTAGGTGCTTTTCCTCATGTTTTAATAAACACTGTCATTAGGGTGATGTAAAACTTCCATTAGCAGAAGTTTGATGTGCTGGTAACACCCATCACCATTACAGGCCTTGGAGGAAGCACAGTGCTAAGCAGAGGGGGCCTGAAGGTCAGTCTGGGAAACGAAGCTGGGGAAGTTCTATCCCTGCTTTTTCTTCATCCAGCTACTCGCTTTGTTAATGGCTTGTCTGTGTGCGATGTGTAAAATGGCTTCTTACAGCTTTGCTCACAACAAAAGGGAATAAAATACCTCACAACACCATTGTACATAATGCCTGTTTCGAGACAGTAAAGCCTTCTTTCTGTTACCCCGACCCCAAACATACCTCTGTCCAAGATGAGGATGGGCTCCAAACCCCTTAGGACAAGCAGCAGTCCCCTGGGCAGGCAGCACGCTGCAGTTGGTCTTTTCCTCAGCTATTGCCCCTGGCTCTCTATACCAGTGCAATAATCACACCTAGCCTGGAGCATTACCTCTGGCTCAGATGTGCTGAAGAACAAGCTTGGAAAGTAGGTAGGAAAAGCTGAAGCCCATTTTCCAGCTGCAGGTCCCACTGCCTTGTCCATTCTGAGCCTGTGACCCTGCCCTGTAGCAACAGACAGGAATTGCAGTGCTTCAGGACTGACCAGGAATGTGAGCAATGATCTGTGTAGTGAGGAGAAGAGGAAATAACACAGCATAAATGAACAACAACTCAGCTGCAGCCTTACTGGTCTGGGAAAACAATGCTGAAAAAGCAACAGCACTTGATGTTGCTATGAAGTAAAAGGCTGCAGACCTGGTCCTGCCAAAAATTATTGAGTGGTAAAATAGTACCTTACAAGACAGGGCTCTGCCGCTTCCCTTTAGAATTATCTGTAACAGTGAAAAGCTTTTTTTAATGGAAATTACATTGAGGGCCATGCCCTTAATTCAGCCCAAACTGATTTTTAATTTAGAACCCTGGGGCTTGTTGGGTACAATGTTCATTAACTGCTATCTGCTGTGGTGGTTCACTCTGAGCTCTCCAAAGAAATCAAATAACACTTTTTCTCATTAAGTTTCATTTTTATACAAGGTAAATTTGGAAAATAAGGGGAAGACTAAGATAAAGTGATATTTATTGTTAAGGGCAGAGACCCAGCTAGGCTGTGGGCGCAACTTTCAGAGTACACACCTAATCACTATTTTCACCTTTTTGTATTATTTTTCCTACTAAAGAAAGTTCAAACCAGGATTTTTTTTTCTTCTCTAGTAGTGTGATTTTTAATTCCTTTTTAAAATGGAACCAATGTGAACTGCTGTCACTTGTCAGCATTTTTCTAGGTGTCTATTCCCAGAGTTAACCCAAAATTTAAATGATAGTAAGAGATAAAATCAATTGTCTTGATGCTTGTATCTTGGAAACAGGCAGAGTCCACATGTGTGAATAAAACTCAATGTACTAGAAAACTGTAATGTAGAACCACTTATTTTTAACCCTGATTCACATCATATCACTGCCTGTTCAGCCAAGCAGGGCCTGCAGAGAGGCAGGGTCATTGTGTGCCAGGAGCTATCACTAAACACACCTCTCAGCTGCAGGAAAACCTCCAACAGGGCACTCCAGGAGATTTACTGCTGGTGTTGTTATTACTCACCATGAAATAGTTGCCAGTTTCCAATAATGAACAAAAACAAAACAGGGGCTTTATTGCCTCAGGAGGTTGCACCACAGGCAAAGGGATCAAAAAAGCCTGGACTCCTGTGGTTTTTCAACAAGATTAAGCATCTCCACCATTTATCTGCTGTCTAATTTAACCTCTGTTAAGATGTGTTTGATAATATACCTCAAACCTACCTCTTTTCAGAACACGACACTGACACGTTAATGCCTTTGTAAACTCAGCTGAAACTAGACAAAAATGACAGACTGAAAGACAAGCTAGCAGGTAGGGGAACACATGCTGTGATTGCAGAAATCTTGATAAAAGTCTCTGACTAAAGAGGAAGAAAAATTCGTTTTAGAGACAAAATCATGTGTTATAGCCTACTATTCCATCAGCTAAGAGGATCAAGAAAGACCTGGAAAGCCCAGTTTTGCCTATTCTTTCTTTCTATACAGGACCAATTCCATGGTCTTAGCCCTCAAAAGCACAGTTACCTACATGCAGGCAGATGCACCACTCCAGTTGCTACAGCACTGATAGGACACTGCCTCTGCCCTGGGGGCACAGCAAAGCTGGTAGGGGACAAAATAATGGGCAATGTGCCACACATACGGTTTTTAGCAGCAGAAATAGTAATGAAGTACAACTACAGGCACGCAGCTGTCACACACTTTGTCACCAGTTAAAGGTGCAATCCTTGGTGGGGGCGAGCAAATGCAATTTGTTGTGACCATTTCCATCAGTTTCACTGGGCTGGCAGGATGGCGACTACAAGGTGGGTTTAAAATCACTGCCATCTGCAAGTGCTACCAATTCTGAGCTGATTACTGATTTATAAACTTTCTGCATATCATTACTGACACACAGGCAATAACTGCTCTAAAAGCCCACAGCGCATCCCCTCCAGGGAAGGGGCCCTGAGTCTCATCTCACTTGACCACTCAGGTGGCAATATTTCATTAAACTCTTCCTTCTTTATTTCTAGGTCATGTAGTTTACAAGGAGGTTTACTGTGTTGGTGTGGGGTGACAAAAGTAAAATTTAAATACACGGTTATAAACAGGTAGCAACATTACAGAAAACAAGACACGCACTTCAGTGGTCCTCTGTAATCACACATTAAAGGCAGCAGGAAACCCTTGCATACGATTTGTCCCTGGCATATGCTCAGTGCAGTTACCAGCACATCTGCACAACACAGTTAAAAAGAGGAAGCAGATTTGTGCTATACCTTCAGCCCCTCCCCAGCAGCTTACAAAACCTATTTGCAATTGTCCTCATTCCTGCATTATCAGCACTCTGGATAATCTTCCAATGGTGACATTTTTGAAGGCAAAACCGGTTACTGTCTACTACAACTGGTACCACACAGTTTAAAAAGTAGTACAGAACGTCACATAAAGTAGTGGTAGCTAAAGAAGACGTTGCCCAAGTACATTAAAAGCACATTAAGAGGCAGATGATGGGGTGCCAGGGTACAAGAGGATGGGAACTCGCACTGAGCTAGCTGCTTTGCAGTGAGGTTGCCAACACACCCAGTCTCAGTTTCCCCCTCCACCCGCCCCTCTTGCACAGCAGGGGCAGAACACTGCAGTTAGGTGTTCCACAAAACATGCAGTTAGGGCATTCCACAAAAATCAGTTTATCTTCTGGTCCCACAAGCTCACACACAATGAGGGAGCTGCAAAGGAACCGTGGCACTGCAGAGTGAAGTTACAGCTTTGTTACTACACCAAAAGTGTTCTATGCACTAGCATCTCATCCTTCAGTAAACTGGTCAGCAACTGCAAAGTGTAACTGCAGGGAAAATTAAGGTAAAAAAATAGATCTGAAAGTTACAAAAAAGCAAGTCTTCAGTTCAAATAACTGATTTTATTGTTTTTAAACAGTGAATTTATTTACTGCTTAATCATGAAATCCCTGACAAATAAGCAGTTCTACTAATTTAAAGGTTTGCATAAATAGGGATAGCTTGTCATTTAGTATAGTCAAGACTGAGTGAAGTACTACCTGCACAGAAAAATCATCAGTGCAACATTGTAACATAGACATGTCATAAGCATGAAAAAACCTCTCAAAAATATCAATACACTTCTTTTTCTCTGAGAAACTGAGGTGGTGCTTCTTTCAAATGAAGCTCCTCTTCTGTTACCAATATAGACCTGATTTTTAAAGCATCAATACTTTTCAATAGCAAATGATTGTACTTCTACATTCAAGATACAGCACACTTTTTTTTTCAGTTAATCTCAGTTTAAGATAGTCTATATTTAAATAATCTCTATATTACATATAAAAATACACATCTCTACCATAAATGAGGTCTTGTCTTCTTCTAAATGCCCAAGCCTTTTGCCAACCTGCCCTCACTGTAAGTCTTACTCATCTTAAGCTCTGACACATTCATCAAGCAAATTCTGCCACCATCTACTCAGAGAAGTATTTCCTCAACATACAGTCCTGGAACACAACTAAAATGCAACTCAAAGCACATAAATGTAACTTTTCAAATGAGTGTTCAAAGAGTGTTGCTTAGAATTTAATTCAACTTGCTGATTGAAAAATTCTTGACATTCAAGTCAGCAGCATAAATTTAACTTCCCCA
The DNA here is from genome assembly GCA_013398615.1 of Brachypodius melanocephalos. Lineage (NCBI taxonomy): Eukaryota > Metazoa > Chordata > Aves > Passeriformes > Pycnonotidae > Brachypodius > Brachypodius melanocephalos. The sequence goes on from VZSR01003803.1 coordinate 44,917,747, forward strand.
CTATGTCTCAGAGTTCTGTGCGTCGCCAAGTAAGCTCACTTTAATTTCCAGTCCTTACATTAACAGATGACTAGGGAACAGCTTACACTGATCAATTTATATTTCCAGTGCAAACACACCTCTTGGATTCCTTGTGCAGTCACAGCACAGGATGTATTGAAGGCTGAATGTTCTCATATTGAGACATCATCAGGTAAATTTCCCGTTGCACTACATTCTGATGCACATTTCACAAAAGCAGTGCTAAATTTGTTTCCTCAAGAGTGAGCCTATCCATAACACTTAAGAGCACACTAAACAACATAATTAAAGATATTAATCAAAGTGGAGATGTAAAACATTGTTCAAACTTTAGCATTGTTCAATTTACTTTAAATTCCCTTAGCCATAGAGGAAACCCATTACCTCATTAGGCTGGCAAATGAGTAGTGCCTGAAAGCATGACCACAAGATGAACATGCACCCACATTTCTTCCAGCTGTTGTTTCAACCTGGGCAGAAGCTTTTTAACTCTGTTAGCAAGACAGTGTCCTCTTACTGTTAAATTCTTAAATTAATAAATTAAGGCTATTAATATGCATAGACTAAGGGCTACCATGGTGATAGAAGTCCCGGAAGGAGACCTCACCAGCTTCCACAATGGTTAGTGTACCTGGGTTTCTTGTACCAAGCCAGGCAGATATGCCTGTACTTTTAAATGCTAATCCTTTGTGTTCCAAAGCTCCCATCTATATATTTCTGAAAAAGTAAATATATAAGTTACCTCACTGTCGTGCAAAGCATAAAGTCATCAATTTCTTCATTAAAAGAAGGCAAAAATGCTCTCTTAGCTACTGGAATAAGAAGTACCTGAATATAGTCTTGGTGAAACCAACCAAGGTAAACCTCAGAATTATACTGTGGGGAAAAAAAAATAGCAGCTACCTAATCAACCGTGCATACAACTAATGAACTAGTGTTACTATTTCCAAGACCTGTAACACCTTAAGTCAGTGATCTAGAAGCACTCACAGGAATAGTGGAAATTTCAAAATTCAGAATTTCAAGAAGTAACTTTTCTCTGGAGAGGCAAGCAACAGGACCCAGTACACAGCACTTGGGCTGTTTCGCAGTCTCCCTGTCCAACATCCCTCAGCTTTGGTAAAGAGACACGCAGACCGAGACAGCGAGACAAAATATTGCATCTCTGGATAATTTTTCATTTATGCTGAAAGACATTTGTTTGAATGATAAAAATAGGCATGATAAAGAAATACTTGCCACTGCCTCAGAATCTACACCTTAAGGAGATATTTCAGAATAAATGAAGGGAATAAAGATTTGTGTGAGCATTTAAATATGTTCAGGTGAAAAAAAAGATGTGTCTGAATTTCACAAGCTTCACAAATATGTGTTCCTAAAACTGAACTATTTCAGAATTTGCATTGGCACAATTTGAAACTGAAGATATGAAAGAACTCATTTTCTAAGAAAAACAATAATTTAAATTTAAAGCTTTGAGAGACCAGGTGTATGAAATTTAAAACAACTAGAAGTAGTCCCATAAATAAAAAGTCACGCTCAGAATATAAGTAAAAAGAAATTGTGGAGAAACAGAATAAAATTGTGTCTGTGCTGAGGTACAAATAGAAGGTTCTATAATACAGGATTAACTCTTTCAATGGCAAATACTTCACATACAAAAATCTAACCAAGATTCACTTATCACATAATTCAAACTTTACATGTAATAAAGGCAAGGCAATACTCAGTTATGGCCTGTCAAATGTTTACCCCACTAACATTATCTACAAAAGCACTTTACCATTTTGTACACAGTGATTCCCTATGCACATTGAAAGGCTTTCTGTTAAAAAATACATTATATACATATCTGTACACAATTCCAACAACCGTGTTCCATCTCCCAGTGGAATTCTTAAAGCAAGATACCTGAGGTTTCTCAATATCTTCAATTTCTCTATCACAAACCTAAATATACATTTCAGATTTTACAAAAGGACACCTCCCTGGAATATGTTCATTATCATTTAAAAAAAAATTAGAGCTTTAAGGAGCTGAAAAAGATTGCCTCCGTCCAAGAGACTTCATTTTCACTCTTAGGAATGTCCTTCCTCCCAAGGACTTTACAGAGACTGAGAGGCAGAACATTAGGGTGCACGCCTTCAATGCAGACACCACGGGATCTCTGCTGTCTCAGGAAAGCCAGGAAAGAAGAGTATTTCAGTAGGATGAAGAACTTCCTCCAGCTAGGGAATATCTGAAGAGGAAAAGAAATAATTACTGTTGCACCTTTTAGAAAGGCATTCAAAGGCACTCTACAAGAAACAGCAATGAAGTTACTCCATTTTATGCCCTTGAAGTTCGGCCTTTTTCCTTGCACAATGGCACTCACCACTGCCACCACACTTTAAAGGAAGAGCTGGGGAACTGAACAACCCTGTTAGAGTATCACTGCTTTCCTAACAAACAGCAATAACCTATGCTCAAGTGTGTTACTGAGCAGGACTTAATGGTGGAAGAACATTTAGTGACTCCAGCCTTCCTACTTCGCAAGTTTACATCCAATCTTTTCAAAGTATTACTGGGCAAAAAAATTGTATTTCTTAGATCATCTTAGATCATCCAAAGAAATAAGCAAACCTTTTAATCACATTAAGTTTCCAGTAACCTTCATCAAACATCCAAGATCAAAACTGGAGGGGGAAGGTAACTGGATTCACTCACATTACTGGGCAGCTATCCTGAGGGTCCCAATTAATTCATTCAGACTAACTTACAAAATCCAGTTCTAACCAGTCATAAGGGGGAGTGAAAATGTCATCAGAAACTTGTCGAAAACCTATCTTCAGTAATTACCTACCAAACTGAGAGGATATTGAATGACCTAATGATGTAACAGAGCATACTCCTTGTAGCACTTGAACAAGAAGGAATTATTTTTTCAGAATTTGACTAGCTCAAAATAATAGCTTTATCCCCAAGAGAAACCTACTAAGCCATGGAATGATTCAAGCTCATTTTTAGTGGGAGTTCTTGCTATTCATTCCTTCACTCCCTTTCTGGAGTCATTATCCCATACTAGCTGGAATATCATCCCTGAAAAAAAGAGAAAGTTCACCCAGATGTGATCCACTGACAAATATTTTCTATGAATAATTCTCTCCTTGAAAGAGAATGAAGTGCCTGCCTTCGCTGTTCTATGACATTATGATCAAGAAAAGCAGTTACAGTCCAAGGAAGCAGAACAGAAGGAAAGCAATGCTGAATAGGTGTATATAAAGGGTTCTGAAATCTTTCTCGTAGGACAAAAATGATGAATGTTGCTGTCATGGCAGAACAAGTAAGATCTCCAAAAATGCCCATGTCTGGGCACTGTCTCCACATGGTCATTTTCAGCCTCAATTGCAGCATCAAGTCTTTGAGGTTTCCAGTTCCAGGAAGATCCCATACCACACTGATAAAAATACAACACTGACACATTAGCTGACGAAAGACTGGATTCAATTTTGGAACCCCTAATGGAAACAAACTGAGATGGAAGCTCCAGCAACTCTTTCAAGTCTGCCAGGATCAAATGAGACAGGACAGGACATCTGGCATTAGAAGTAACCTTTCAGCACTAGAGATGCTGACTGGGCTTCATTCTTAACAGCCCATAAAGCAACAAACATGATTACTTGCAGGTTTCTTGGCATTGGTTTTTACTCAAGGAGAAAGTGCCAGCCTGGAAATCCTGTGCTTCAACCTCAAAGCTGTGAATTCCTAAACTTTACCAAGCTATGGTTAGAGACAGTGTAAGGAAGACACCTGCTCAGGGTGATCTTTTTCCATGTAGTGGTCCATGATTAATCATTGACATGAGTTTTTTCTAGTACCAAGCAATCCAATCTGGCCGCTGTGAGATTCACAACAGCTGTGGGCTCCTAGATGCAAAGTTGCATTTATAGCCTCTTCAAGCAGCAATTCTGAAATTTATACCCCTTATCTTTTCTTGCATAGCATTTAAAGGAACAGAAAATTGAGTATTTGTTCATAATATAGTCCTAAGCAAGGCAGTTAGAAAATCTCATTAAATCTGGCTTTCTGAAGAAAGACCAAATACTGGTTTTGGAGGTGCCACCAGAAGGCCATACAAACTGTCTTTAACGAATGAACAAGGAACCACTGACTCTGAGTGAAAGAAACACAGACCAGCTGAACAGTCGATTTATCCACGTGGGTAAAAGAAACTAAGAGTGACAGGGGTTCTCTGCAACACACACCCAGACACCAAGAAAGTGTGTGTCCCTTACAGGAACTGCAAAGAGAAAAGCCTGTCCAGTCTCATTTGACACACAATATGCACACCTACAGGATGAACATACAGATGTGCTATCACCTGAAGCTAGAGATTAGAAGTGCTGATACCATTAGGATTTTTTCCAGTAAGCAAACACAATTGCACAAACTGCAGGCACAAGTGGTTTTCTTCTCCATTAGAAACAGAAATTAATTCTTCCAATTTAACATAAGCCAAATATTTATAGAATCAGACTTGCAGTTTTCTGTAAGCCATACTGAAATGGTTTCATTACCTCTGAAGCCTCTGCACAAGGTGTGACACCATGGTATCTACAATGCCTGGACAAGCCTCTTCAGCTAAATAAACTGCCTTCCTCAGTTCTTCTATGGAATCTGTGTTACCACCACACACCTCACTCTTCTCTTTCAACTGAAAGGAAAAACCAGGAAGAAATATATTAATAACACATTAATAAATATTCCTATACACAATATAATGAATAAGATTGTTAGGAAGTGACCATCAGTGTTCACAATGTCAGCATTTGACTTTCACCATACACCCTCACATACTGAAGAACTTTTTCAAGCAGAACTTGGTCTTTACAGTACTTATCAGGATGTCATTCACCTTCACACATCTTCAATCTTCACACATCCTTTTCAGCGTGCTCACAGTCAAAAATTACAACAAAGTATCCCAGGAAAAAAAGCATTTACCCATTGCTGTTTGGTTTCAAGACATGCTTCCCACACTTTAGTATCCATACTTGCATACCTATAGCTTATACATATACACTGCAGCAATTTTATCAACTTTGTAAAATAATCATATCTCTATAAATTCTTCTCTTACTCTTCATATATTCTTTTTCAAATTTTTAAGTATTCGGGGGAAAAGTATAAAAAATATAAAACTCAGAATGGGAACAAAACAGTTTTCAACATTGAAATTCAAAAGTGAAATTCTTGATGATCTGGTCCACAACTGTATCCTGGAACAGTGAAGAGGTTGAAATTTGTAATAAGATAAATACATAAAGTGGTGTCAAAAATAGAATGCTGCAATTCAAACATTTACACACCTTTTTCTTGTCATGTTCATTGCTTTAGGCCAGCATGACTGATGTTACTACCATGCATATCTGGTATTGTTAGGAGCAAAATACAGATCTCAGAAGCAGGCATACCAAAGGCACAAATAAAACTTAATACAGCAAGTTTAAAAGGGGTAGTAGCAACTTTAGGTGTCATTCATTATATTTTTTCACTTTTTTCCAGATAAACCTTGGAAATGTTTCATTCTAAAGCAATAACTTACCTCTGCAAATAAAGGGGATATAATTGTAGACAGGCATTGGGATAGAGGCCTCTTTGGGATATCCTTTTCCTTTAAAGAAAAAAAATAAACCCGGACCAATTTTATTTCTGAAAAAAAGCATCCTCACTGTATTCTAATTAAAGATAAAATGTAGTTCCAACATGCTACACTTTATGAAAGCTCTGTTTCCATTTATGGAAAATGTTCTGCAACATACTATTCCAAAGCACTGTGCAAAATACAGGCTGAATTAAAATTTAAGACTTCAGCACCACAAATGCATGCACGCTCAAAACTAGAAGGAAAAATCAACCACAAACCAAAACCACCAAACTCCCAGAATCCTACTGAGCATGAACTAAATCATAGATATGGTGATATTTATTAGGTTCATCCCATATGATACAATATTTTTCTTGTATTCCTCCAGAATTTTCAGAGACAGGACAGCCATCACCTGCTCTGGCCATAGACTGCAGAAAATACAATGGAGCAGTTCCTAAACATCCCTTATTCTGAGTTGTTTGGGTTTGGGTTTTTGTTTGTTTGGATACAGACACATTCTATTCTTTGTTAGATTGTAGTCTTTTTCCTTAAAAGACCAAAATGCCTTCTCGAAAACTCCAGCCTAGATTTGCATTGTACTGGTTTTAGCTTACTATACAGAATGAAGATTTTAAAAATACACTATTGCCTGTCTTCCTCCAGTGGCCGTATTTCACAAACTAGAGAAATATTTTGGTACGTATTTCGTCAACTACAAAAAAGGCCACATTAACAGAATGCCCAAACTTCAAGACTTACTCCAAAAGTTTTGTGAAAGGCAACTGTAGAAAATACATTTTTAGCAAAAGTTCTGGAAGTTTCACAATATAAATGCTTTTAAAGGCATAAAATAAAACCACCCCACTAAATTATTAAAGAATCATCTCCTCATATTATAAAGTCAATTATTTTGAGCACCTTATTTCTTTCCAACTCCAAAGGCTGGGCTGCTCCATTCTCTAGATTCTTGGGGTCTTTTTCTCTTATTGTAAAGATCCACTCTTCTGAATCACTTCCACCTGAAGCCTGACCATCTGCTTCACTTCAAGGGAAAGAAAAAAAAAAATCAATTTTTATTACCTGCACCATACTGCTGATGTTCATTCAATATACACACTAAATATAAAAACTACAGTAAAGATCAGGATTCTTTTGTGTATGAAGACAAGTATCAAAATAAAGGTAACTTTTCTTTTGGGTAAATTAAAAAATTTAAACTGAGATACTTCACCAAATGTAAGGAAGTAAGGAATTACAGACTGAAAACATTTTCCCAAGTCACATTAACAAGTTACATAAAGTGTTTTATTGCTAGCTGAAAACTGGCTTTACCAGAGTACCTCTAATCATTAGGGGAAGGGGAAGAAATTAGAAAACTTAATGCACTTTTCCTGTCTAGAAAAATAACTAAGACACTGGAACTGTGGCCATTGGAAGGCATGAAGCCATTAATACTGTAAAGAAATACACAGCTGTAATGTCACCCAAGAAATAACTTGATGCCTGCCATTAGCATGCAGCCTGGAATTGCAGAGAATAGTTGTGTTTTCTTTACTATGAGATATTTAATCCATTTGTGAATAAGTTGTGGCAATCTCTTCACTTGAATTTCATTTGCACAGTGTTACTTGGCTGTGCAGCTTGAGACCTTCTGTCTGCAGAACAGCTGGTTTTATGTCTAGGAAGGACCCTGGACCCTACATAAAAGAGAAGGTAGCACAGAATATGGGCCAGAAGAGTTTTTCTACGTGACTGTTACGTGCATGAAATCCCTGGCAATACTAAAATTAAGACAGCATTCATTTACCAAGGCTGCTAGGCTGAAAAGCTGCAAATAACAGAACACAGGAATATATGCGCTAAAACTCCTTGGCTCCTCACAAAGGGTATTTTATAGATTCATCAAACTTACGTATCTGAGTCATCAGAACTCGAGTCATCATGACTTTGCTCAGACTTCCATCTCTTGTGCCTGTCAATGAGGTCAGCCAAGTAAGATGTTTTCTTGGAGTTTCGTAAAATGAATTTGTGTTTTAAAAGCTCTTTTGCTGTAGGTCTCTTAAAAGAAAAGAAGAGAGAGTGGGTTTTTTTCTTTACCATGTTTGAGAGTGTTGAGTGACTCACCACAAAAACAAAGAAATGCCGAGTTTAGTCTGATACAAATGAGATTTAAAATATATACAGTATCTAGAAATATACCTGTCACTTACCTCACACCATATTAGAGAAGATAAACGACATTTACTCATGCAATTCATGTAAAGCAGTCAAATTCTCTACTACACACTGACAAACATGAAACTCACAAAGCTTGGGTCCTTGTTTAAGCAGGCCTCGACAAATTCTTTGAGGGATTTACTGAAGTTTCCTTCCAGCGTTGGTGGATTGTTCTTAGGAATGAGGAACAAAACTTTCATTGGATGTAATTCTGAATGAGGTGGCTCTCCTTTTGCAAGTTCTATGGCTGTTATGCCTAATGACCAGATATCTGCCTGTAAGAAAGAATGCTTTTAAGATTAGGTTGGAGAAAATAAAAAAAAGAGCATTAGCTTGCTATTCTAGTTTAACCAGCGACACACATCTGCTTGCTTATACCGTCCCCTGGTGGAATGGGGGAGGAAGAGAATTTGAAGGGTAAAGGGGAGAAAACTTGTGGGTTATGAACAGTTTAACAATTGAAATAAAATGACAATAATAAATTATAACTAAAAAGAAAATAACAAAGAGAGAGAACTAAAACCCAAGAAAGGTGAGTGATGTAAGTGCTAGCAGCTGCTCACCAGCAACAGAAAGATGCTCAGCCAGTCCCTGAGCAGCAGACCCCAGCCCACCTTCCCCCTGGTTTTATCGCTGAACATGAGGCCATATGGTGTGGAATATCCCTCTGGTCAGCTGGGATCAACTGTCCTGGCTGTGTCCCTCCCAGCTCCTTGTGCACCCCCAGCCTGCTCACTGCTGGGTGAAAAGCAGAAGAGGCCTTGACTCTGTGCAAGCACTGCTCAGCAATAAGGAAAACACCCCTGAGTTATCAACACTTGCAGCACAAACCCAAAACACAGCCATATACCAGCTACTGTGAAGAAAATTAATTTTACCCCAGTCAAAACCACCACACTTGTAAAGGTAGATTTTTAAGCTTTACTGTAAATAACTTCATGTGTAAATTGGTTTTGTTACCATTGTTTTATGTAATTAGCCACATAGCCCAAGTAAACAGAGTTTTTTGGTTGTCTCCACTCTTTAGTATAGAACAGTTCTGCTAAGCAGAGTTTAATTTTTTAAAAATCAATACTGCTACACCAAAAAGCAGTGGCAGAGTTATTATAAACTAGCATTTTATCAACCATATTCAAGTACGCTACGTAAACATGGGATAAGCCTAAAATAGTCACATAAAGTAAAATGTTTTAACTTGCACAAGATTTTTCCTCAAAATAAATTAGCTAGTACAACCATCAGAAATTTAATACATTTGAATATAACTTCCCTGGGGTTTAATGCTGGTTTTATATATCATTCTTATTCACAGACTAGAGAAATGCAGCCTTGAACAGTAATATTCAGCTTTTTGGTCCAAGTAGCCTCTGAACGTTTTCACTATCAAAATGTGCAACTCTTTCTAGGGAATGCTGTCTCCCTTGATACAAATCCTATTGCAAACCTGCCTGAAGTAATGTGAAGTAATGCATTATAATTCTCGTATGTTTTGCTGAAATCACAAACCCCAAAGTTCAGAGAATGGACAATACATCTGTAAGAAAGGTTAAAAGAAAAAAAAAATCATAGAAACATCTGTTCCAAGGACAAGATACCAATTAAAAATATTTATGTTTGGGTTGTTTCTGTTTCTTTTTAAGTAAAAGCAGAACAAAGACTTATTCTCAGGAAAACAGGAAAAAATTGACATGAGCTGTCTGTTTTCACTCCCAAGCAGAGCACTTGGAATTTTGCTATGCTGTAAACAAATCTATTTCCAGGTACTGGATAGAGCAGAGATTTAATTTATCACTGCTGTCTTTACTAAGTACCCCTCAACCCCACCTGTGTCAGCCCCATGGATTCTAATGGTTATCTTTGACTGACTTGTACACATCCATTCCACTATCACAGCCACAGTGCCTGGCCAGAAACAAGCTCCTCCTTCCTTTCTTCAGACAATATCCTACTGTTGAGAGTTTAGTTACTTAATTTTGTAAGTGAGAATGAAAAAAAAAAAAAAAAGTCACAGTCAATTAGCATACCATCAAATTTATGAAATGCCATTTTGTTAGTCCATGTTACAGAACAGTTCCTGAGCACAAAGAATTATGTAAGCACATGACCCCGAGTTTCATTTATCTTAATAAGAGCATTATCAGCTAAGCTCTCCTCAAGCCTAATTGTGAGTTTTGCTAGCAACAAAGCTTTCCCTCTAGCAAGAAAGCTTTTCTTGGTTACAAAAGAAAAATGTCACCTGTGAAGATGAGTCTTCATGTTAACAACTGAGCATTATTATTTCCAATTTATTCAGAATTTCAGTTTCTCAAGAGTGAAATGTTAAAGCCATATAAATGAATAGATTTTCTTCTGCCAGACTTTCAGCCACAGGTGGAGCATGTGTACATACAAGTATAAACACTAAATTTACATGTGTATGAGTACAGAGATATCCACTTGCACACACACATATGTATATAAATACTTCCTTTTTTCTAATGTATTTATAACTCTACAGCTAGTGACCTTCCTCTGCAAAAATGAACATAAAAGTGCAACAAACCATGGCTGCACACTAGACTCTTTGATGTCCAAGAGGGGTTTTGGAAGCTCATTCCTGCTGAAAACATCAAAAATAACTCCTCCCCTATTCCTCTGGAACCATATTCTCCCCTTTCACAGATAAGAACAGAAGTACCAATTGCATGTGTATCCAGTTAGGCATTTCTAGGATGCACTTGACCGTGACAATGAAACCTCAGAACAAGCATAAACAGTTCTCCAAATGGAGAGGGATAAGCATGACCTCAGGACATGGTGACACTACATTATCATTAAGTTTTATCACTTTTTATGTTGTGATTTTTAGAGTTTCAAATCTTGACCAAAAGTTCTTCGTCCAAGTTCAGATGACAGTCAGCAAGTCACTGGTAGCTACTATTTACTGCAGTACTGCCATAAGCCTTTCCTCTTCTAATCTAATGAGTAAAATTCAGTCTGGCTTTAAAGTTCTTGTAAGTCAAACAAAACAGGCTATGTGCAAGAGAAAGCCATTTTCAAATTAAGTATCTATTTTTTACAGTACAAGTTTTATAGTAGAAAGAACAGAGAACTAGATAAATGAACTAGATAAATGATAAATGAAGCATGTTAAGACAACACATTTTCAGATAAGATAGGAGTCAAAACAGGAAGCAGAAGTGCTGCCAAAAACTAGAGCCCCTTCAAGCTTTTATTGGGAATCCCTCATCAATATCCAAGACACTTATGTCCGTGTGGCACTGCAGACTGAAAGAGCCAGAACGGAAAACGTAAGGGATGAATCATACTTTGTCATTGATAGTCAAGTGATGGTCATTCCCAGGAGCCAAAACTCAAAAAACCAAAAAGACCTAACACTGACCAACCAAAACCAATGAAGTAAAAATCCTCTACAAAAACACACAAAGGTAAAAACATCAACCACCATTCAAAAAAAGTTTACTTAACTTTAAATTGAGATTTTGGGGTCATTTAAGTTTCTACAGGCTCTACAGTGTTTTGCTTGTTATAGCCTCTTTACAGAAAGAGGCTATATCACATAAAGAATTAAGCAATAATTAAGCCTAGACCAGAGTCAGCCTTGGCAAGTGGAAAGAAACATCCCAACCTGTCTCACTGTACGGAGATATGGCCAATCTACAAATCCCTACAGGGAAATCAGAGGGGATGAGCAAGGATGATGAGCTCAGGGAAGAACATAAGGAAATACTACTACTTGTCATAAAGGAAGCTGATCTTAACACAAGTTGGGCTTGAGGGTGACCTTTGTCTCAGACCTTCAGCTGCGGCAGTGGGCTGGGCAAAGAGCCTTTCCTGATAACATGGGTGTCATGCTGAGCTAGCCAGGCCATGTGGGGCAGGGAGAAGGCAGGGGCAGCAAAGAGCTGTATATGTACCTCAAACAATTAGAAGCATAAAAAACATGTCACCAACACAGTGAACTTTGAAAAAAGCAATAGGCTTGAGCTGGCTTTAATGGGCATAGTCCTTCCTGGCAAGCAGGGACATGCAGTGCCATACTGGTGAGAATACAGAGAACAGTAATGGAAACACATTTCTTTTGTGACCCAACTACATGTTACAATTGATATATCGTGCTTGTGTTGAGATTTCAGTATGCTGATGTGACACTCTGCTAAATGAAAATCATGTATATAGATAAATTTGGTATTAAATATTAACACCTCCCGAACAGCAAATCTGAACAACACAGTCAGAGTAGCACAGACCCACGCAGCACATTCTGCCAGAGATGAGTAACAGCCCTTTCAAACAACACTTTCACATCCACCAGATCCATATTCTTCAACTGTGTTGCTGGCTATTTTTTTCTAAAAACAAGTGGAAGAATATTAACATTTTGTATATATTTGCACTCTTCTACTTTTAAACAGCCAAAAATCCACTCATCAGTAGAGTGGGATAAAAGATGATGGGATGTACTCGTGAATACTGCATCATTTCTTGCCATCTGGATCATCTTAATAAACCAGGAAACTTAAACTTTAGATACAAATTAGGAAATCTTTCCTCACCAACAGCTTTTAGCTGCTAGGTGTCACCTGAACACACCCTCGTGTGGATACAGCCAAAGTTATTAGCTGTGTTCTGAAGACCAACCTATGTAATTCAAGTTAGAAAATGGAAAGCACTTTGGTAATGCCTTGAAGTACCTTACCTTTGAATCATATGCTGATTGCTTTATTACTTCAGGTGCCATCCAAAATGGTGTTCCCACAAAGGTATTCCTTTTTATCTGTGTATCTGTTAGCTGTCCAGCTACTCCAAAATCTGCCAGTTTTACTTCCCCTTGTTCAGACAGCAATACATTAGCAGCTAGAATAAAGAACAGGAAATACCAGAAATGAAGACACTTGACACCATTTGACAATGTAAGGGTGCTCATTCAGGTTGCATGAGTTCCTCTGATATTCTTTCATCACAAATAATAAAACAATTTACCTTTAATATCTCTGTGGATTTTCTTTTCCGAATGCAAGTAATCCAGTCCTTTGAGTATCTCCCTCAATATTGTAGCAATTTGAGTTTCATCAAGTGAGCCAGGTTCTAACTAGGAGATGCAAGAAATGTTTGAATATGTATAAAAAATGACAAACAGAACAGAAATAACACTGTGACTATGAAAAGAAATTACTATTTCTCTCACCCCTCAAAATTTCCTAATTTTTAACTTCATAACATGACACAAGACAGAATATTCTCTTTAAAAACACATGGTTCTAAACTAACTGGCCTAATCAACAACAGGCAAAGAAATAATTTATCTAAAATATTATGTAAAATTTGTTAAAGGTGCCATAAAGACAGAGTCTCAAGTTAATGCTTTGTGGTCAGGTCATAGATATACTAAGCCTTTGAAAAGCATATGATTGTTAACATTACACTGAAGTTAGATGTGCCACTCCACAGACCCTATGTGGACCCAAATCTCAAAGCCTGAGCAAGAAGCTAAGGCATTCGAGGTACTGCATCAATCAGTCTATGACTACATAGGTACATACTGCATTGGATTTTGAGAAACTCTCTAAAAAGCAACTCAAACTGATGGGCTGAGAGAACATTACGTATTTTAACATGTTAACTTTTTCATGTAATACTGGAAATACAAGTCTGCTAATTATTGAAAGATTTCAAATAATTCTTCTTACGAGAAGAATCAGTAGTGTTAGATGATCCCAAAGATCTTTATATTTGATGTGAATTCGAAAAAGTGAGAATAACAGAGGAAAGGCCACTACACAGAGGGACTCCTTAAACAATAAGGGCATCTCAAGAGAGACACTGAAACTTTGTGTCCAACAGTTAATACTGGAAATATTCCACTATTCTAGTTTACTTCACAATAGCACTCACTGAAGCACAATCAAAAAGTTGTACCTCTAAGCCTTCATTTTGTGAGAAGGAAAGCATTTCAGATAACGATTTTCAGACAAAAATTAAAAATAGTACATCCCTCTGAAATCCTCCTGCATAGCAACAGAGGTAATATTTCATGTAACAAATACAATGCATTTACTTTATCTTTGCAGCTTTAGTTATAATCTTATTTGCTTTTGCTTAGCTCTGATTATATACACAACATAAACACTAGCTGAAACTCACTAAGACATTCTCAAAGCTTTGTTCGAGGCAGGCTGTGAGCACTAGTTTGAGACTTGGTAACATGACACAGCACATCTAATGGGGGAAAACCTCTTAGGTCAGATTCAACTCACCCTAGCAAGGAGGAATCACTGAAAACAGAGTAAATCTAAGAATATTGACACTAGTAACAAATCTGAACTATTGTCACCTCAGTCACACACTTGAGCTATACTCAAAGTTTGAACAAAAATGAACATGCAGTTGCATTATATGTACTTTTTCTTGTGAGATGGGATTTTGAAATCATCCAGTGCATATTCAAGTACAGAAAAGACCAAGCTAGTGTGACATGTCTGCAGTCTGAATATGGAATTCAAAGCTCCCGGTAATTCTTGCCTAGAGTACGAAAACGTGGCAAAGCATGCCAGATTCTAGTTGAGAACCATAATGTGCATGTTAGAACTAGGATGTGCATGTTAGAACTAGGTTAGAACATGCACCAGAACATAAACTGAAAATTAATGAAGCACACAAAAGTGCTTCATGGACATTTACATGATGTTTTCAGTTCTGTGGTGCAATTTCTTCAATAACATTTTAAGATGTGAACAAGGACTTTCTACTATTTCTAGGCAACAAACTTAGAGAATAAACACATAGTCATCACACAAGTGAAATTTGTGTGATTAAAAAAAAAGGAAAACACAGTAACATTTTCATTCTGCTCTTCTATAGCTATACAAAGAAATTAAAAGCTAATTTATAAAAGCAAACTCAATTTCTAAATGCTTTTCTGTCAGGAAGAAAAAAAAGCGATCACAACAATAAATAAACATTTTTGATTATATTTTTATGAGGAGCATCATGAATTTTTACACAACCACAGAATTCCTAACAGATGTCGAAGCTAAAGGTATAAATGTGTTCAAAAATACTCAACTGTAGGAAGTCCACATTTAATACCCACTCCTGTCTTCTGGATGCCATCAGCAGAATCCCTTTACAGTGACCTTGTTCCTTTTGCTCTTTCCTCAAGCATTTATCAGTTACCCCATTTGACAACTGCAAACTCTGCTACAAAGACATTCTGCCTCTATTTGTATAACAATTTGCATATACTTAAAACATGCATGATTATTATTTCTATAATAGTGTTTTTTAAATCCACAATAAACATAAGGTGTGTCATTTGGGAGGAGGCTTGGGTGCTTTTTAATAGCTAAAGTGAATGTCAGCATCCAGTCACAGAAAACATGATCTGCACTAAGCCCTTCGAATTCCAATTCAAACCTGGGCACACCATCCCAGGTGCATCCTGAATGAGGCACTTGCTCTTGTTAAATTTCACATGTTTAGTGATTGCACAGCCCTTTGGTCTATGCAGGGCTCCCTGCAAGGCCTCTCTACCTGTCATGGAGTTCAGAGCTTCTCCTATTTCTCTGAAATATCATTTTTAATACCAGCCTAAATTGTATTTCTGTCTGTTTAGACTTCAGAAAGACTTCAGACAGGGAACCTTTTGTTTATTTGTTTGGGGGAGAGGGTGGTGAGGAAGATACATTAAAACGTATAAACTAAGAAGAGTTGTGGTGGTAGAATTAAAAGACACAAAAAACTATTTTCAGGCACTAGTGCTCTCTGGCTGACTGAAGATTAGCATTCTAAGATGTTTCTATCCTGCTTCCAATATTATTATGTTGCTCAGTTTCCTTCTATTTATAAAAATAATCAGTCATGCCTCATAGAATAGAACATTTTTCTGGCATTCACAAATACTCTTGTCCTTTACTGAAAGTGAACATTGCCACAGCCAAGTGATCTATTATAGTTTCCAGGATTATAAGATAGGAAAATAATTATGTGAAATAACAAAAAAAAAGAGTACAATTTACTTACTAGGTCAAGAGCAGAGCCTCCACCCAGATATTCCATTATTATCCATAATTTTGTATCCTGCAAAACAGCAACAAAAAAGTGTTAAGGTTAAAAAAAAATGAAAGAAAAAAGAAAAGAAAAAACGAGTAACTTAAGTTAATGAGACTTGTTCCATTCTTTTTGCTGAAGAAATTATCTGTAGTTTTGAAACACCACTAACATTTAGCTATTCCTCAAAAGTATCTTTGGATTTTTTACTCAAGAGTGTGTGCATGGAGGAGAACGGATTTTCATTTAAAAATACCAATTATGAACATTCCAAATATCAAATAGTGTTACATATAACATATTTCCTTTCCTTAGAAAATAATATCTCAATTTTATTGATCATCTTCATTTGTACAGATATCTCAAAATATTTTCTTTAGTAAGCTTGACTCCTTTCTAGTTTAAATTGAAATAAAATTTATTCTTCATTTTTCTGCATTGTTTCATTTTCCTGAACAGTCAAGTAGGTTTCCTTCACTAATGCTTATGCATCTGATATAGGGGATGGAATTTTGCACAGTTGTGTTCAAGAAAAAAGAAACAAAGTAGCAATGAAGATTGTTTAAGATGACTATAACAATTTACTAGCTTCAGCTAGTAAAAGAAAAGTTAACAACAACATCAAGCTACTATATTCCCAAAGAAAATCTTGGTACATATTACAGCACTGTTTAACACAAGATATGCAAAACACTCTGCTAAGAAAGAGACTGGACCAAATAATTTCTTTCCACTGTTTGCAGCATCTTTTTCCCAAATAGAAGCAGTTAGTCCAACTTTTCCTTGCAGTACCAGCTATAATACACACAATAAAGCAAAGCCACAAATCTACTACATAGGTATTCAAATGAAATTGCTGCACAAAACACACTGGTGGTTTAGTTTTTATGATTATCAAGTTATTTTAAGCTTTGTTCGTTTCACCTTTATGGTATGTACCAAACTTTCACAAGACTTCCATAATACAGATATCTCTCAGAGCAAGCAGCACATAAATAGCAACAATTTTCAATTACTTTATCTGACAGAATAAAATTTCACATAAAAACAATGGCTCACAGCCAGGGCATCTGACTCTGAATTCTCATCAGATTTTTAGAGAAGTGGTAAATGTATTGCAGGACATAACTTCATCTAAATCCTCTGAAGAAATCATATTTTAACACTTAGGACTCACTTAAGTTTATAGTCATTATTATATCTATAGCTCCTTGCATCCACCCCCTCTCTGGACTCAGAATGCACCTGCTGGTAGGTAAATGTTCATTTTTCCTACCTCCAGTTACACATACCGTACTATTTTTAGATAAGACCCCGGATTAGAGTTCCTTCATCATCCACTATTTTTAACACATAGATTCAGCTAAATTTAGATACCTTTCTTCAGGAATCAACTCATGCTATTTGACAAACACAGTCTTGTTAAAAATATTTTAAGAGAGCCAGGACACCTTTTTTAGGAAGAAAGAGTAATTTAAAAATATCATCTATCTCAATACTGACAGACAACATCCTGATAGTGCTTACTTTCTGCAGACACCAGAAATCTTCCAAGAACTGTAACCCATCCTGATAGTCCCCTACAGTACTGAAATAGCTAAAACTTTTTAATGTTTTTCCTGTCCCTTCAAGGCTCCAGGTACTAGCAGTTTCAGAACAAGAACAAGAACCAAGATGTGTCTTATAGTGAGTCACCCTAAACTTGACCAAAATTTTGTATTTATAGATTGCTGACAAAACGTGGTTTAAAACTACATGTAATTTCCTGAATAGTCAAAACTTGCACTTTGTTTTATAAGTAACTTAAACACAAACATGTCAACTGCATCACTGCTTCCAAGTTCACTGGAAATGCCTGGTTGGGAAAGAACAAGTAAAGGAAGCAAAAAAAACCCCTTGACCCTTTCAAGAACAGGGAAGAAAAGAAGAAAATTTTTTAAAAGGGGAAAAAAACCCGAACATCCACAACACCTCACAAAGAGGTTAACAAGAGATGCATCTTCCCTTTTCTATTATCTCAACTATCTCATGGATTTAAAGAGTTAACAATTCAAAGTAAGCTATAATTTCCCAAAAGAGAAACTCTCCAGAATGCTAGGTACCAAATTCTCCAGCTGCAAACTAGAAATTGGAGGTAGAAAATAACTAACAAAATATTTAAGAATGTAATTTTAACTACACAGTTACACAATCATATAACACAATTACACTACTACACGTTATATTACTCATAGTCTTTTTAAATCATCATTTATCATTTCAATTATTTTTCTAGTTCAATTAGTCTTTGCTCCTGAAACTTTCATCATCAGCTGCCTGAGGCCACACATCTGAATTTACAATATAAAAGCCAATGACTCAGTAAACTCAGTAATTCTACATTTTAAAACAAATGAAGTATGGAAATGCACTTAAGAAACACACACACACTACTGCATCTGTATCCCAGTATAAAGCTAAGTAATAGCAATCTATTGCAATTATGGCATCTTTTTATCGGGATCCCTACATTCAAAGTTATTTTTAATTCTCTGTGGTTCCCCCTTGCCTCAGGGCAACTTGCCTCAATTTCATCAGTGGGTTTGGATTTTTATTTTTAAAGTTTCCATCATTCACATGAAGTATCTGAACACATTCATATGATGTACTCAAATAAAATTAATCACTATGGTAGCAAATCTTATACCACCTTTCCCTAACTCTTTTGGGATTTTTTTAAGCTTTCTTATGTAAAATCTGTATATATTGCTTAGCAAGAAGATGCAAATACATCCTTTTGGTGAGACAGCTGTAATGAATTTCTCAATATGTATTTCATCTTAGAGCCAACAACTTATATATATTGACTTTATGTCTGGGGGGCTTGGATGCTAGGTATTCCCCCCAAAAGCACTTTGTCACTACCTCTCTCACTTGGATATGGGAGAGAATATAGCAAAAAGCTCATGAGGTGAGGTAAGGACAGGGAGAGAACAATGCCCAGTTGCCCTTGTGGGCAAAGCAGACTAAAACTAGGGTCATCAGTTTAATTTATTACCAGTTAAATCAGATTAGTATAATGACAAATAAAACCAAATCGTAAAACTCATTCCCCCTGGTCCCTCCTCTGTGGGCTTGAATTTCACTTCCAATTTTCTCCATCTCCTCCCCGCAGTGGAACCGGGGGATGGGAAATGGGGATTGAGTCAGTTCATCACCTGTTGTCTCCGCCACTCCTTTCTCCCCAGAGGCAGGGCTCTTCACGCTCCTGCCCTGCTCCCACATGACACAGTCCTTCACGGACTTCTCCAACATGAGTCCTTCCCATGGGCTGCACTTCATTATAAACTGCTCCAGTGTGGGTCCCTTCCACAGAGGTGCAGTCCTCAGGGAACAGTCTGCGGGTCTCTCACTGTGTCTAAGACCTGTCAAACCAGCTCCAGAGTGCGTTCATCTCTCCATAAGGCCAGAGGTCCTGACAGGAGCCTGCTCCAGTGTGAGCTTTCCACAGGGTCCCAGTCTCATTCAGGCACATCCACCCGTGTGGGTGGTGTGGGTCTCCCCCACGGGCTGCAGGTGGGTCTCTGTGCTCCCATTGAACCTCCATGGGCTGCAGGGGAATCTCAGCTCCAGCATTTGGAGAACCTCCTCCCCCATCCCTTCTCCATTGACCTTTGTGTTTGCAGAGCTGTTCCTCTCACTTACTCTCACTCCTCTCTGCAGCTGCAGTTGTGCAGGTTTTTTCCTCCCTTCTTAAATCTGTCATCCCAAAGGCACTGCCACAGTCACTTACAGGCTCAGCCTTGGCCAGCAGCACATCCATCCTGGAGCCAGCTGGCACTGGCTCCATGGGACTTGTGGAAAGCTTCCAGCAGCTTCTCACAGAAGCTGCCCCTGTGGCTCCCCACTACCAAAACCTGGCCATGCAAACCAGAGATAACCCCTTGTAACAGCACAAGGCCAGAGCACAGTGCTACTATCAATCGACTTTGGCATCACCACAGCAACGGGCCTCCTGTTTCTTTCATTCTTTTCTGAGTTTCTCTGACATGCTTCACATTCCCTAACACCTACTGTCACTTTCCTTTTTAAAGCTGCCCAAATTCTTTTTCTGCTTGAACTTCTTACCCTCTTCAGTATATATTCCCCTTTTGCTCTCAAACAGAACTCCAAAAGCACATTTTCTTCCATAGCCTAGATCAGTAATTATGTATTACGCATAATCACTTAATACTTTCAAGAAGATATTACAGTTATATACTGACACCAGCAACATTCAATGCTCCATTTTAAGATCTGAAAACAAGACCAGTTTTCTTCTTTCAAGCATCAGCCACAACACAGCATTGAATTTTCTTTAAAATACAGTGAAGCCATGGTGAGTCATCCATCCAAATTTAGGATTATTATTTCTCTATAAACTTAGATGAGCAGACTAAGGCGGGCACATGGAACATTTCCTTTTTCGCAGCAAGAAAAAGGAGTTTTCCTCTGATACCATGAAACTGAAGAAAGGAACAGCTTTGAAATCTAGAAGAAACTCTGTTAAGAGTTTCTGTAGATCCTTTCTAAACTATGGTTGCTCTTCTTAAGGTCTGACTTTTGACTTTACCTCTGGAACCACAGAAAACCTTACAATAGCTACTTTACCTCCGATGAAGTTTCCTTCATCAAGTTACCATGAAAGTACTTGCAAAGTAAGTGCAGATAAAGTAGGTAAATAATTTCTAGTATGTAAAAATAGAAGATTGTACACTGGGGGAAAAAAAAGCCATCCATCAAAAACTCTTAAAGAATCTCAAAGGTACATTGTAACTGAAATCTGAGGAGGACGGAAGACTTACAGAAACAAGTATGCAAGATTAACATGTTTGTAAGCCCTTCCAAAGCTAAAAAAAAAAATCTGAATAAACATTGGAGAGGACTGCCTTCGGAGATGCTTCGTATTTCTTTTATGTGAAGAACATACACATTTCTTAGCACAATGATATTATACAAGAGAGACAAAGCTAAAGCAATCAACACAAGTATGTACTTATGAAATTGTTTCTAAATCTCCTTTCTTGTGGGAAGGAGAGACTGCAGAGGAAAATCTAACACAGTCACAAAAGAGAAGGACTGGAAGGACCTGAAGTAAGTGCACTGAAGGACCTGTGCAATTTGAAAACTGTAGTAACAACAGTAAGCGTATGTTTGTTTTTAAGTGAAATAAAATCTCTCCACATCTATTGTGAGAAAGAGAATTTCCCAACTTGAATTCATTGTGAGAAAAGGCATTTCCCACCTTAAATTTATGGTACACAATTAGCAGCAAAACAAAGTGTATTTATAAACATGTAAAAACCTTGTTTAGTTATGGACACAAGCTATGTCCAAACTCCACTATTTCCAAGCATTAAAACACCTATGAACAATCAGAAGTTAGAAATAATATATTTGATTTAAATAACATAACCGATTTGCTAAATTGACCTATATACAGAAATTTTACTATCACTGCATTAGGAGTGATGGTAAAAACCTAGAATACTGAAAAACAAAAAGACACAATTTAACTGATCTGAAAAGAACAAGCTAGTACCAAAACTGATATTCACTGCACAACTTGATGTGTGCTATTTTGTTTAACACATTTTTCAGTTATGCCAAAGGGCCAGGAAAAGACTCTTATATTTCAGTACTGGTATAAATTTAGTATTGATATTTATAATTCTCCAAGCATAAGAAACCAGATTAAAAGAACCTTGAAACACACAATGCACGCAACAGGATAACTTCTCTAAATTGCATTCCTACTACCAGCAGTTACCATTACGTGGAGATTTGTCTTCTGTTAATCTGGTATTTAAAAACCCAGAGAAGTCTGACAAGTGCAGCAATCAGAAGTCTTTTAAATACTTGCATACTGATTCTTAAATGTTTGACTTGAAAAACGAGATGCAGACATCATGGATCTTGTCTTTCATATCGACTTTAAGCCACCTTCCCAATCGATTCCTTCCATTTTTGAAAGAAGGAAGGATTTTTTTCAGGATCTATCCACCCTTGTGTTTTTAACTGCATCTGAAGCCCCTGCTGTTTGTCAAAGCCACCAGGTGGCAGAATCACGTAATGCCAAAGACGCTTCCACCCAACTCACACCCACAAAAAACAAAGGGTCTGCCCCAAAACAAGCCATGTAACCCACTAAAGATAGAAGCACAAAACTACCTGTCTAAAAAGAATCTGAAAATATTTGTTGCCCTGACACCCTCCATAACAAGAGGAAGAATGATTAACCAGAGAACTATAACTTAAGGGATATGATAGTTCATACATAGGAATTCTTCGAAGTGCCTTCCTTTCCTCACAGTCATCAAGCATAGCTTCAGGCATTATCTTATTTGTTCACCCTCTCTTTTCATTACCAAGTCACGACTGTAGCCACTATCTCACTATACAGGATGAAGAACCCTGGTATTTGAGCTCTCATTATTTAGTAACACACATGGACATTGGGAGATTACACACAAAGATACTGATCAGGCACAAAAAAATTAAGCTTTGTATGATGCCATAAATGATGCATTCAGGCAATGACAGGAAATGGTATTTATGTATTTGTGGTTCCTGCTCCCAAAACTTTCCACAATAAAGGCCACCAACTGTCTCAAATCTGAAAACATGTATCAAGAAGTATCAAGACCTCCAAAACATTGTAAATGTCCTTGCCCTGGAGCTCATCCCATCATAACAAATAATACACATACAAGCAAATAATTATTTAATGCTTTAGAGAGAGGCAATACATCAACTCAGTGCTATGAGCTGATGTATTGCCATTACATCCTTGAAATTCATCAGGATTTGCAAACTTTCCAACAGCTGACTGTTCAATTTGTAGACCCACAAATTATTAGAACAGATACCAATTGCCAAAACGGAACTCTTCAGGAGTAAGCACGAGGTGGCTATTACTGTTATTCTGCAAATGAACAATTTTGCTAAGGAATAAAATTCAGATCTACTCATGGCCTCAATTCTTGTCATTTTTTGACTAATTATAAATGTTACATACACACACACACACACACACATTTTTGGCTCAATTTAAATCTAATCAGAATGACCCAGTGTTGCCATATGTTAACAGCACAGAATGAGTAGCATATCACTAACTGCCCTTTCATTCCACTCTTTTCAGTACACAATCCTTGGAAAGGGACAGAAGGTAAGCAACACAGCCCTGAACTTCAAGCAGCCTATCCAGATACCAGTCATTACTCAATGCCATAGAATAACTTTCAACAGACAGCAAGGATTTGACAACGGACAGAATCGCTGATACCAAAAGTCAGATACTCACTGATTTTAAGTTTCTCAAAATTTGAACATTATAGGTACCCAATTCTGTTAGTGTAAGAAGTAAATAAAGTCCTTTCCACTGAAAATGGACAAAACTCCAGTGCCATGGCTGTTAAATAGTTTCAGGAAAGGCTATAATGTTTTCAAAACGTTCTGGAATTGTCTTTGCAGAAAATAAAGTCAGAAAAAAATACTTTTCTATGCTAATTCACATCATCTTTCTAAGACAGTATAGTTTGCTCTTGAAGGCAATCTCAGTAAGCACTGTATTTTTTTCTCCATATCTCCAAGAACAGAAAAATTTTAGCCTCATTAATAAGGAATAAGAAAACCACCATTATTCCAACACTTCCTATGAAGCACAGAGTTCCACAGTACACCTAATCCTTCACTTAAGCTTTTCATTGACAACCTAATCGTCTGCTAATGTTTTTCCATCTAATTCCTCCTACTACTACAACACAAAATTGTATAGATTGGTGTATTATTTGAAAGCTATTTGCTTACATTTTTACAGATTCCATTAAGTAAAACCAAACTCTAGTATTTTCTAAAGACACCTGTTTCAAAGCACTTGAAAGTCAGATGGCATGGAAAAACAACTGTTGGTTTCAAAGAACAAGAGAAACTGTTTTATGAGATAACAACACTACACATACACAGGTTATGCCACCAAAGACATAAACTGTCCTTCCCCTCCCTTATCCTGACACAACTAACAATCCATGATTTAGAGCAGTCTTCAAGTATCGTCCCGTTTTCTTAGAAAGGTGAAAAAGTACTGAAACAGATGCCATGAATTAATTATGTTTAACCTTGCAAATTAATATGCCACCTTGGGGTTTTGAGGTGTAAGAGTAGCAAAAGCAGATGGTATGAAATACAGATTAAGATAAACTATTCATAAAGAAAGTATGGCTAAAAGTCTTGCCATTCTGAAGCAGATTATCTCATATACTACTGAAGAAAACAGTTAAAATAAATTTTGCTTCCTAAATGAATGAGTAGTTCTATCAATTTGAAAGGCTTCAAAGAGAAAGAATGTTTCTTTGAATATCAGCTTCCTCCAGGAAAAACTGACTATAGGAGTAACTAGATTTACCTTTAAAAGGAATTTTTAAAGTATTTAAGGAATTCCAGAGCCTCCAAATAATGTAACACTTCCCATCTATAGCTAGGTCTCTCATTTCACCAGAAGAAATGTCCATCAACAGACACTTTTAGACTAGAAAGCAGTCCAGCAATTCTCAGTCCTGTTTCTACTCTTCCTTGCTGAATTTCTGGAGAAGCAGACATAAGACTATATTTATTTAAAAATATGTCCCCTGCCCAAAAAGAAACCAAAACACACACACCAAAAAAAAAAAAAAAACCAAACCAAAAAAACCCACCAAAAACGAAACACCACCCCCTCCCCCCCCAAAAAAACCCAACAAACCCAAACAGAACCACTTCCACTTTCACTGACAGTAAAAGGCAGATCAAATGAGGGAAAGAAAAGCTACCTTCGTTTCCACATACGTAAGTGCAGAATTAGGCAGAATATTATTTTCCAGGACAATCCACATCTTTACTACCTCAATATACTTAAATATACTAAAGCTTAAATGGTCTGAGTGCCAACTATACTCTCCAGATCCACACCCTTAAAAATAAGAAAAAGCAGTTGTAACATAAGAGCATCTTCACTAAAGGTCTATTACATGCCCAAATATTCCTACTAAAAAAAAAACAAAAACAAAAACAGAAAAAAAAACCCCAACACAGCAAAAAGCTCTAGAAGGTTCTTCCTTATGATTCCAGTCATATTCTTAGTTTTCATATAATAAGAATATATTGGAATATATAATTATATATATACACACATATATAAAATATACATAATATATATTATATACTGGAATAAGAATGTGAAAAAAGAAAGATCTAGAGCTGAGCATTCATACAATTCACCTGAATTAGGTGGAGAAGGGGTTGATGTCACCCCTGAAAAGTGTACTTTTACAAAACAACAGATTTTTAAAAGCTACCTTGGGCATTTTGTGTTTGAATTTATGATATCAAACTAAATTTCTGTTTATTTTAAATTTCTTTCTCTAGTAAATTACTTTTCTGTAGCATTTGGAAGGCTGTGCTTCATGTGGGTAGCATCTCCAACACGGAAAAATAATTCCTAAGGACATATTTCCCACAAGGAGAATAAAATGTAGCAATTTACTTCTACAGCACTTTTCTGGAATAATGCTCACTAGAAATTCAAGCGCACAAACAGTTAGTTGGAAATCATCTGGATATAAAGGGCTAATTCAGAAATCTATTTTTAAAATGGGTTTAAAACTGTGAAGTAAGCAGCATTTGGTTTTGGTTTCTTTTTTTTTCCTCCTCCAACTTTAACCTTAAGGAACAAGAATTGAGAAAAGTTCAAGTTTGGACCTCATCCAAAATATGAAAATAAAAAACTGAAAGAATGACAGGAGTGTATGTCTGAGCTACACTCCAGAAGTGTAACATGTCTTTCTCCCTTCCACTGGGGGCACCTTCTCAAGCAAATCTGCAGCAATGGACAACTCTGTCAATCTTAAGGGGGCTGCAACCAGCTGATGAGGCCCCATAGGGTTCTCAAAAAATTATCACAAAGGAGCCATGAATGATGGTAATGCTGTAGTAAAGAATATTACCACGCTGGGGTGCAGGACTGACAAGTATTTTTGTCTGGGGAGCGTTTCTGAGGCGCTTACCTCCTTTGAAGTCTCTTGGCGTCAGGATGAATGCTAGCTGTCCTGGGGCTGCCATCCCTTTGAGGGGAGGGAGATACGGATGAGCCCAAAGGTTCTCTTCTAAACACAAGTCCTTACTGCAAGCTGGCCAAAAGGTCCCTGCAATCAAAGAAATCATCGTGGTTTTGCATGTGGCGCATTTATGTCCTTTCATCAAGGTTTGTCAGCCATCTAACATGTTCAACCACAAAGGAAAAAATAAAGGCACCTGCTGGGCAGCCAATGCAGAACAGAAACTAAGTAAAGAGAAGAACTGTTCATTCCAGTTTGGACTCTGCGAAGTCCATGAAAACCACAGGTAACATGACACTTCAGACTAAGCAGAACCACCTCAGTATACAGTATTTTATGCATGTATACATGTATAAAAAAGCTGTTTGCCTTTGGAACCATTTGCCAATACTCTGAAACTCCTGCCTTCTTCATGACTCAAGAAAAAAATGTCACATTTTATCTCCTAGACATACATACTAGTCAATTCTACTATCTAATGCAGTAGACACTCTCCAACAATTACCTCTTGCAATCACCACAGCAGTATACAATTAATCTTCAAATGCATCCTTTTTGCCATAAGCTAGTTGTAGCAGAGCTTGCAGAGCCACTCTCAAGCTCACAACAATGAATGTTCTGTCACAGAGCTGAAAAAAGATTCCTTCTGCACAGCATTTAGCAGACTTTTGTGTTTGCATGCCAACATGCTAAAGCCACGAGCTCCATGTTTTTCCTAATGTGAGTCATCTCTAACAGTGTCCATATTCACAGCCTCCTTGGCAAATTTCCTGGGCACATGCCCTTCCACCATAGAAATTATTCTTTCCAGCCCAGCTGTCACAAGCCTAGGCAGGTCATATTAAGCACATGATTTCCCAGAGCTGCAAACTAGTGGGCAATCTGGATCTGTAACTTCTACCAAAGTATGTTACAGTAGAAGCACTGTAGACATATACAGACATATTTCTTGAATTGGCTACAAAACCAGCTCCTAGCTAGTAAATTCAAGAAGCTTGCACAACAACAGAAGAGCAGCACGTATTTCACTTCATAAAGGAATGGGTAACCACTGCTTTGGAATACTAAGTGTACATGAACAAATGAACACAAACAAGAGGCTCTTCCTCTTCCCACCTGCCTATAGCTGCTCTCCCTTTCCTTGCTCCATAACACAGTGGGGGAAGGGTGAAAAATCCTGTCCCTTACAGCCTTTTAACTGTTACATTTTTTTATTCTTAGTGGGACTGACAAGATTCATCCTTCCCTTCCCTGTCCACCAGGTAAATAAGTACTTCATAGCCATATCTACCAAGCCACTGCCTTATGGAGGGGAATAAACCTAACTGCTAACTGGGGTAAACCTTTTCCCAGCAAGTCCACTTACAGAGACACACAAAGATCAGTGAGTGACTTATGTGGTCCTATGACAATCCCAACAGACCATCTACTCATCTCTTGTAAATAGTCACCAAGAAGCTAAGTAACACAAAATCGTAACTCATAATCAAAGCTCCAAACAGAACTGAATTTTATTGAGTTATACTGGTTATTGATGAACTTTATAAGGTCTCAAAACAGAAAAGTGGAAGCTAAAGCAAATCAAGAAATGGGAATCAAAAGTAAATTAGCATTAGTTCACAGAATTTTTTTTTTGTATTGCATTACATCTAAAGCAGAACTAACAAAAGAACCTTGCAGCCAATGAATACTGGGATTAGCAATTTCCCCGCACCAAAATGTCACCCTACACCTATGATCTTAAACCTTCTTCACTCGAGTGGTTCAGATAAATAGGACTCAGGGGGTTTATAATTACTCCCTTCTCTATACCAGAAACAAAATTCCAACAGCAAACATGAGGCACAAGAACACCTTCTTCTTCATTGTCCAAAAATACAACTGCTCTAATGCTTAAATCTGTTCCTGTTTACCCATTACATCAAATTAAATTCAAAATGAAAGTTAGAAATCAAATTTACTTCTTAGTGCAGATCTCAATCCATTTATTGGTTTAATCCCTTTCTTACCACTTACCACAACTTCCAACATCTTCTGCACCCCTGCTCGGCAGTCTATCAAACTATAGCCCTCTTTTCCTACCCATTTTGCACTCACATGCTACTAAATTCCACTACTCCCTTTACAGAACACACACAGGCCAATCCTTCTTCAAAACTCTTACTACTAATGGCACTGTACACATGTATCAATCCTACAATAGCTCAGGATCTTCAAAGTCAGATTTCTGTCAAGCTCATCATTCCAGCCCCAAAAATATGTAATTTTTCTGGAAACCTTATGACTTTCCACTTTTTGTCTTTACAAATATTACCCTGACTCTAATTATTGGAAAAAACGCCTTCAATTCACATAAATAATTTCCATTCTCCCTTCCTCTTTTATGTTTTTGTTTTGTTCTTACAAGTTGCTGATTCAAGGAACTGTTGAAGGAAGCAGAAAGGGAGAAAGCTCAGTACCTCCAAATGATTGTTAGGCAACAGTTTAGAATTTAATAGTATAATGAAAGAACCTTAAGAATTTGTTTAAGAACACTGGGTACTGAATACAAGAACTGCAATGTTTTAGAACTACTACCTACCATCTTTAAACCTATTCACTAGGAAACTTCCCTTTTGAAGTTCAGTATTTCTGAGTCCAACCAACTTTTTCCAGTTAACGATTTCTGAAAGTTTAACATTCAACTATTTAATAATGCTTACTAACATGTTTTGCAACATGCCATAATGTCCCTTAAGTATAAAGAATGTGACTCTTCTGCTTTTATACCACTATGTGAATACAGAGCACAAGGACACTTAGAAAAAGTAACTTGACCCAAAAAGCTGTATAAATGCCAATGTATACTTAAGTAAAAGAAAATTAATTGAGCAATACAGAATACCTAACATTCACATTCAAGATGCAACAAAAACATACTAACTATGTAAGAGCACCAGGTTATGATGGACGTAGGTAAAGAAGTTTTCAACCAAAATGTTTGAGGTTCACGAGAACATCAGATCAACAGACTGGCAGCCACCCGATGGAAGGACTAATAACATTCTAGATGAAAAGCCTTGTGCCAGTAAGTCTATCTGAGCAAAAAATATGGGGAACCAGCCCACAAAACTAATGCACCTAAGCCTGGGTATAAATATATACACACATTCTTTTTTTTCAGCTCTAGTGCTGGCTGATGGAAGAAGCTCCATAAACAATGTATTGGCAATGGGCTTGCATAAAACTTTAGACTGATCTGAACCATTAGTGTACAATGCTCTAATCCTTAAGACAAAAGATTTAAAAATATAAATAAAAAAAAGGTGACTAGTCGCCTGCCTACTCATTGAGCTGAACCACTTCACTGACAGTTCCATCAGCCCCTGTGGCCACTTGCAAGGCAGAGTTGGACCTCCTCCTTGCAGCAACAGCAGCAAAAAGCTTGCACCTCAATGCCACATTAATACTCTCTTTTTAATTATTCCAGAGGCCTGCAGCAAGAAGTGTAGTAGTTAACACACAAGTTACAGAAAAACATTTGACACAAGATTACATAATGTTAGAAAGCAATGCTATGTCATCCTGATCTGTATGGTCAAACTAAATACAGGGCTTCATATTACAGCTAATCTAGAAGTAAGTCATCACCAAAAACTGTGGTACTTTTCTTTCCCCCCATCTCCCAGTTTTTAGGCCACCTGAGTCTACTATTTTTTAATTTGTATTTTCTTTGCACCTGACCTAGCAGTTCTGTAGGCACAAGTCAGAACTGGCTGATTTGTTAGTGTTCGGGGTTTGCTCTTCTTAAGAGCCAGGTTGTTTTTGGTAGGGATGGAAGAAGACATTGAGGAAACTTGTTTCCCAGGTGAATCAAGTTATGATGCAGCCAACAGATCCAACACAAGTTAAATGGCAGGAACATGTAAGCAGGATGGGGAACAAGATACTGCTGCTGCCTATTTTTCATACCTGTTAGATCTGCCTAAAAGTAGGTACTGAGATGTGAAAGTACACACACACTGCACAAAGGCCAGCAATCACAGCAGTACAGAGGCAGATTTTAAGGCCATCACAAGGACAACACAAACACATTTCTTCCAATAAATGATATTTAACATTAAGCTTTCTACATTTTTATTTAAAACTAGATCAGAATAACATGATACAGTTAAGTACTTACACAAAATACAAAATATAGTTACTACAGACTCTCAGTTTTCTTTGAGATATACTAGGTGATGCTTCCCAACCTTGCTATATTTGTACAGTAAGAATTATTTAGACATAAAAGGCTAGAAGTGCAGAATTGATCAACAGCAAAATTCTTGAAGTCACCATTGTTTACTAGGCAGATTTTTCAACAGATGTGAAAAAATAGAGCAATATGATGCAGATTCCAGAAAGTGCTAATAATCCCTTCAACTGCTAAAGGAAAATATTGGAATAAGAAGTTTCTAAAACTACAATTTGAAACAGTACCTTTGAATAAAGACAATGCAAACAAGGGACTTTTTTCTCATTAAGAGAACAGCAAATGACTACAGTGAAAGACAGAAGTAGTAAAGACTATGGGCAACAAAGGTTCAGAGTTCAGGCCAACAGGTCTGAAATAAGAAGGGACCAAACTCTTAAATATGAAAACAGGATTTCACAGGAAAACAACATGACTCTAGAAACAGAGTTTATGGGTTCTTTGGCATCCTTTTGCCTTTGTCTTATTTATGGCTACGACGGGCTCTGTCAATAGAAGTTTTCTACTCATTCTCTCAATCAGTAGACTGACAAGGTCTGAGAGCCTATCAGAACCATTACAGAAACCTTCTTTCTACCTTCCTCTGAGCAGTCCAGCCAGATGTCACCTCCACATTTACTACGGACAAATGAAGGCAACATGCATTCAACTTCTTTGCAGGCCAGGGCTGCCTAATGAGAACTGAGGGTTACCAGGGTTCAGAAGAAGAATAAGCATACCAGAACACGAACTGGCTCACAGGAAAGTGGAACTCATTTTGTTCTCAACATTGCCACAATAACAGAGTTTGCAACCCCAGCCTTCCTCTCATTCCAGCTGCAGGAACTCCTACAGGTGAAGACAATTCCTTCTAGCTTTGGTCAAGAGAATGAAGAAAGCATTTCAGCACCTCAGCCCCTCACAAAATGCAATGGTGACAACATGGCTGCAATTGTAGCAGGAAAAATGAACGACAGTCACAACTTTTTTCATTTAATCCTGCCTAAATGAATCCAGGGAAGGACCTTGGGGCTAGGGGAGGGTGTGGAGCACAAGTCTCATGAGGATCGCCTGGGGGATGTGGGGGAAAAAAGGAGGCTCAAGGGAGACCTTATGGCTCTCTACAACCACCTGAAAGGAGGCTGCAGGGAGGGGGGTTGGTTTCTTCTCCCAGGTAAGAAGTGACAGGATGAGGAAACAGCCTCAAGTTGTACCAGGTAGAGAAATTTCTTCACAAAAAAATTTCTCCACGGAAACAGTAGTAAAGCATTGGAACAGAGTAACCACAGAAGCAGCAGTCACCAACCCTGAAAGCATTCAGAAAATGTGAATTCACAGTTTAACAGTGAATGTAACAGCCACGGTGCTAAGTTGATGGCTGGGGTTCATCTTGAAAGGCCTTCAACAATTTCATGACTCTACTATTCTAACGCCAATCCAAAGTTCAGGGATTGGAGTTTGCAAAAGTCAGGTCTGCAAGGGCACGAGCTGCTGCTGTGGGGCTGGGCACAAAGCACAATGACAGATCATCAAAAAACTACTCGCATGTTCCACTTCTCCCTGTGCTGAGGTAGCAGCCCCTGTTGCAGTGGATTCTATAGTCTTAAAGTTAAGCAGGAAAAATCTCAGTTCTGTCTCCCACCCTGATAAGTATGATGAAACCTGCCAAAGGCTGCCTGCTCTATCAAATGACAACAGAATGTACCAAGCCCATTAACTTCTGGCTGACCCACACCATACATTTAAGGTCACATCAGTTCAGAGATGCTCGTAAATGTTAAAGTAAACCAGTTAAACCCGTAAAGCAAAAGAAAATCCACTCTAAACTTATTGAAGTCCCACATAAACACCCACATTCCAAGTTACATTACCCAGAATATTCAATATATCCACATTAAAGTTCATGCTTCTCCAAAAGCAATTGAGCTCAGGCTTCTTTAAATTCAGCAAATACTGATCTCAAAAACCTGCTAGTGGCATAAAACCCACCTCATATAAGCTGTTCCAATATTTAAGCTGTCTTCCCTTTAAAACAGCACATGGGATTATCAGATGAAATTTGCTTATCTTGACCCCTCAGCAAGTACATCTTGTCATATTTCAGCACAACTGATTAGAAAGCACTAACCTATCAGCACTTAAACACAGAAGGGCTTTCCTACATACACACTGAGTCACTTCCAACCTTCCCAAAAAAACCCAAAACCTAGCCTGAACTTCAGTCATCCTCTGGAATACAGGTTTTCTAAACTTCAGCTGTTCCTGGGAAGCTCTTTACTGACTGCATTGCAGTTTTCCAGCCCACTGTGAACTGGCAGTGTTATCCTGAGTATCACTGATCCTGTGTGTACCAAAGCCCTAACCAACACAAGATTTGCTACAGCTCAATCACAGCACTGTTTACCAACCTCGCATTCATCTGATCACCAAAAATAAAGCCACAGATTAATTTCAGAATCACCATTTTTCATAAATAATTTTTTGTTCTTGCTGGAGTTCATTTGCCGGAACTCCTTGTACAACAGAGTTCAGTTAATTAAACTTCATAAAAGCACTTTTTTGGGGTTTTTTTGTTAGAGAAGACTGTGTCACTCATAAAAGTTAATCAGAAGCTATTTTGTTGTGTTCTTGCTGTCTGTAGAAACACCAGCTTGACTTTCAGCAGTATCTTACATGCTAGATATGAAATAAAAAGCCATATGGGTTTTAGGTGACATAAAGCCTAAAGTTAAAATTACTGGCAGCTATCCTTTATGAACCTTCTACCACTGTTTTTCATAAACTTTTTAAAAAAGAATTCTTAAAATACCTTTATAAAATGAAAAGCTGTCTGTGTGAAATAAAGGGGGAAATATGCTCTAAGTCTTATTCTTCTTGGGTAAATAAATTTAAGCAGTTCAGAAGAGGGTATTCTCTGAAACTCCAAAGTGTGCTAGAAAAATACATTTGAAGGACAAAGAAACACAAGCTTAGACACAGTCATATTTTTTAAAATACAGTAATATTTTTTAAAATACATACTACGAAACTAGTTCAGTACCAGTTTGATATCATCATTTGCACCTAGTTACAATGAATGATGAAACTACTTATAAATTATTTGCTCTGCCACTCAATACATATGTACAGAAGTCTAAGACGAGGAAATGAAAGAATTTTTAACATATACATACATATAAACATATCAATCTCAGCTTTTGACTATATACACTTATTAACCTAAGCTTTGAGTATAATGTACATATACATATATGCAAAATAGTCAAGGGTCTTTAATCTTCGATGTTTTAAATATAAACACAAATTAATTTGCTCATATATTTCTAAGTAAGACAAGATCAAGAAATATAAAAACATTATTAAGTTATAATAAAGCCATACTTAAAGTTATTAACAAAACCGAAGAAACATTACCAGAGAAACATCTGAATCCTGAAAATAAAACCAATTTCAAACAACAAGGACAGGAGAAAGGACTATACAACCAAATCTAACTAAGCTCTTGAAAAATTGGTAAAGCAGACTAAGAAGCAAAAAGCAAAGCTGACAAGCTTCTAGACTGAAAATGTTTTAGAATAAGTAGCATAGCAATACTTCCTAAGAGTTCCAGCACAGCAAAACTCAGAAAAGACAGCAAATTTTAGCCAAATTTATAAGAATTTTTTTTTTAAATTAACAAGACCTAAAGAATCCTTAATTCATTACAAGGAAAAATGTGGATGCTGTTAATCTAAAGAAGTAAATAGGCTCAGAGAAGTTTCATTAATTAATTCTATAGAGAGCTAAAAACAGCTACTCTTCTTCTGTCCTTGGAATATTTAATCAGATCACAAAGGAAGAGACAAACCTTTCACTTGGAAGACAGCAAGGAACATTCATACAAGTTTTTAACACACCATGGCAGATAAGGAATGGCAATCCCTGTAGACATTTGCATCCAGTAAACCATGAAACTGCAATATGCTTTAAGAGCAACACTGCAGTTACTTACTATATCCTACAGTAGACAAAAGACCTTTTTTTCCCAGTAGAATGGGAACATCAAGACATTGTATTTAAAAATACAATGCCTTTAGAAAAGGCCATTTCCATTTCTGTTTTATATAAATATATCTTGACTTCTGATAAAAAGATGTACTACAAATAAATTTATATTCAGAATGACAACCTAAACTGATACCACTTCACTATTGCTTTTGCTCTATTTGCATGAACTCTGACTACAGCAACTGCACACAAACCTCCAACAATAGATGCACAGAACAAAGTCTAGAGGGAATGCAAGACTTGCTTTATGGGAGCAGTAAGTTGCTTCTTATTTAAGACTCATTGTGCTAAAGCAGTAATATTTCATATGAACAGATATGGCTCAGTTTCTGGATATGAAAGAAGAATTTGCTGTAAAGTAAACACATTTCCAAAATATTTAATTAGGATATACAGAGAATTGCAGAGTAAGGAAATTTAACAAGGCTTTTGGCTATATCACACTATTCTAGGTAGACCCTAGAAATAAACCTGTGTTTTTATTTTAAAAGTTACTAAAACAAAGTCACTTTCATTAACTCATTAAATTGTAATAGTTATTTCAAGCTGTCCTACCACATACACCATGCAGTGGGCACCAAGAGCTTGACAAGCTCTTCTCACATCATCTCAAGACAGTAAGAGGCCTCAGCCAAGCACAGTAGTATTATATAAGCCTTCTAAAATTTCAAGCAACATGTTCCTGAACACACTGGCATATAAAATCATGTAGCTTAATGGAAGAAGGTGTGGAATAACACAGAATGAAGAACAATATAGATTTCTCAAAGACAGATGATTTGGTTCATTAAAAAAAATAAACAAATATTAAAAATCTCAAGCCCAAAACATTCTGCCTACCTAGAGAATGGACAGCAATTCTAAAAACTATTTCAATCTGTTTGCCAAAATAATTAATAGAAAATCAAATTAAGAGTTCCCTATAAACAGTACCCCTTTCTATCCAATATCCACCAGAAACATGGTCAACACACATGAGGCTGCACAGACTAGAGGATGATAATTGGTGAAGTGGCTGGCACTTGTTTTCCTACTTGCTTACTTCAAAGAAGTTTGTTCTGAGACAAAACATTATTGTCTTCCTCATAACTAGTGCTAAACGGTCCAATCACAGCAGAAATAATGTCTCCTAATCACTCAACACATGGAAAATTAATGTGTTGAACATTCTCAGTGACAGATTATCTGCACTGTCAGAAACAGAGCTAAAAGATGGTCAGACCCTTAGAACTACATATGGCAGTCCCGGCTTCCAAACACAACAGAGAACTGCAGCAAATAAACTTAGAGTTCTAGCCAAGAATATGAACCAATTCATTTAAATATTAATACAGTCCCTTTTGTTTGTGTGTGTATATATATGTCACGACACATTATCTCTATCTGATAACAAGACCTCTTATTTTAGAAAGTAAATAGGACTACAAAATGTTTCCTTTGCAAAGATTCTACCACTTCAGCATCACCTAATAACCACCACATTTTAATTTTTAACGGCATAAAGAAATGAGCTTTTTGTTTTGAAGACCAAAAGTTCTGTAGTACCAAGTGTCTTACAAACAATACACATTCACAAAGATCTGAAGCAATGAGCAGATGAGTAGTTGCACATTCTACTAACTGAAAGAGCTGTACTTTACTGCAAAAGTAACTGAGTCACAAAGAGCCAGTGTTGGTGCAGTATCTTAGAAAGCTGACACAAGTTGAAAAACTCACAGGGTACTGCACTGAACTGAAAAAGGAATGTGGAAGGTATCAGAGGGTCCCCCTCACAACAATAAGCATAAGTATCCCTCCTTACACTTGGACCCAGCCAAACTCATTCAGGGTACAGAGCCCTAAAATCTCCTCTCACCTTCCACTAGGAAAAGCAACCACTGCCATAACACCTTCAAAAAACATCAACGTTCACTTAGTTCAAATTTGAACACTGAATTTTTTTTTTCCAGCCTCATTGTAATTATACACTTCTAAAACTAGTAAGAGGTTTTCCCATCAGACTTTTTCTTACATTCTATTTCTTATCCCCTAAGTGCTAATGCCCCTTGCTGGTTTATCAAGTGGGCATAAATGGCACCAAGGGTAACTAGAAACCATCACATTCTATTTCAGGGCTCTGGAGATGATGGTCAAGCGTCTGGAAGCCCAGGTAGTCTTTTCCTTGATTATGCCAGTTTGGGTAAATGACTAGAGGAGAAGTAGATGGATTTACAAAGCAAATCAGCTGCACCCCTGGTGCTGGCAACAGGGTTTTGGTTTAGGACTCTGCTGATTGGAAGAGATGGCACCCACCTCATGAAACAGGTCACACAAACCTTTGCCAATAGAATGGCCAACATGGTAAAGTGAGCTTTGAACTAGGGAAAGTGCGAGGAGAGGAAAGGACTGTATGACATTCCCTTGCACCCCACTGAGACACAGACACACTCAAATACCTCTGAAGTGCCAGCACAACCAGTGAAGGCAGTATAGGGAACAAGCAGCAGGAATTTGAGATCTGTCCACATTCAGAAGGCTTTGATCTCATTGTGATTACTAAGACATGATAGGACAGCTCATACAACTAGAATGGCACAGGGAAGGACTACAACTGTTTAGAGCAGACAGACCAGGAAGACACAGCAGTGCAGTTGCCATACTTCATTTAACTATCAATCCTTGACAGTGTAATTTCAAAAGTATTAGTAGAAGCCATGGGAAAAAATTTATCCAATCTACTGTGCTCAATTAATCTGATTGCTTCTGAGATCCAACTCGTACATAACATTTAGGTCCAGTTCTGGTAACAGGTTATCAGGTCTAAAAACCATTACCAAAGCCCTTCACTGATAAGACATCCAAGCAAACTGGTTCAGAGCACAAAGCAGAAAGGAAAAACTGTCTCTCACCTGAGTAATGCATCTCTCAGATCCAGAAAAAGTCCTTATTTCTTTGGAAATTAACTGGCAATTTCAGAAATACAGAGATAAAGCAGGGTCCCCCTTTCAGAACTTTCATGTCTTTGCTGATAAACAGAATACTTCCACAAAAGCAAAAGCAGACTAAATTACTTTCTGTCTACTTCTAACCTCAAATCTTGCCAAGGCAACAATCTCTTATCTAGATTCTCATCTCACTTTCATAAAAGAAAGGGCTATTGAGACGGGAACAAAGTCTGCCCAAGGAATAAATACCAAAAATTTCCAGATATTTCCACTGCCTTCAAGATGCAATAAATCGTTACATCCATCCAATTAAAAACAGTAACAAAAAAAGAAAATCTAAACAAAAGAGCAAACTATCTGGCACACTTCAAACTGAATCCTGACAATAATAACATGGCAGTGGAAGGAAAGGGAAACAGATTCACAAGACAGTTAACAGAAACCTCTTCCATCATTAGCTTCACCTATGTCTAATGTGCAAAATAATTTACTTTCAGATTTTAATTTTTAAATCACTCAGACCAAGGCTAGGTTCAGTCTGCTCAAAAGAGCTTAGAATGATCAAGGATCAAACCTTGACAAAAAATTTCAAGCTTCACAAAACAGCTGATACTAATGGCTTTTAATGTTTTGATAATTCAAATGCAGATTTAGGCTGAATTTTCTGATTTTAAATAGGCTAATATTAAGAGAATCTAAACATTAATGCTCAACAACTCATGTTGAGCTCATGTTATTTAAAGGGGTTTTTGTACAGCAATAGCAATAGATGTGTATTTTTTCCTATTGAGTTCTGTCACATACTTCACAAAATATAGTAACTCATTCTCTCTTCAGAGTTGAAAGGACAAAAATACATTTTTCTTCAACCCAGGTTTGACAAACCTCACCAACAAAAACAGGCACAACTGGATAGCCTGGGAAAGAATTACTTGTAAGATCAAACCACCACCATCTGTGAGTATCTTACCTTTAAATAGGATCCGTAATATTTAGTTACATATGGACTGTCACACTGACTCAACACTGTGATTTCTTGTTGGATGTCTTCTATTTCATCTTCTGCTTCTTCTAGGTCAATAATTTTTATAGCAACAACTTTCTGAGTCCGATTGTCAATTCCTTTAAAAACTTCACCAAAAGACCCCTTACCAATTCTCTCCAGTTTCGTAAACAGTTCTTCTGGATCTGCCTTCAGAGTCTGTAGAAAAGAAATATAAAGAGAAAAGTCACTCAGTATTTGTAACATTAAAACAAAATGTGGTATTTTTAAAGGCAGTAAACACTTCAAATTCCACATATTCCTGTTTATCTAGCTCCCTTTTTCTACCTCCATAATTGTCATGCCCTTTCTAAATCTCTTATATGCACACACTGATAGGTTTATGTTTCGTTGTATATAAAGAACAAATTTAACACTGTCCTTGTGTCAGGGTTTTATCCTATTCAGCAACAGAAAATGCTGCTACCTCAATTTATTTTTCTTTCCCAATAAAGAGAAACCAGAATGAAAGGTTGTTACAAAGAATTGTTTTTTGTTAAAATCAAATAGTTCAAATACCACTACCAATAAAAGCAAGACTTTTGTCTAACCTTTTCCCTTGAAATTGGTTCCCTCCTAGATCCCAGAACGCATTTCATATTTTTCTCATACCTCATCCTCCTAAGGATTTCACCTTGTTCAGTGCACAGAGCACTATTTCCTTTTGTTTGATGTGACAAACAATCCTCTTCAATTTTCTTCTACTAAGGATCACCTACATGAACAGCCATGCTTCCTCCTTCTCCCTGATGCCAAAGTTTTCTCAATCAGGATTTACTTATCTTTTTCTTCTTCTCTCAGTTCCATAAAGTCATTCACTCCTAAAAAACATCCTGTTCCCAGCTTTCTTGATTTGAGCAGTCACGTAAATGCCATGAGTGCTCACCTAAACATGAAAATGTAAGACTTAGGTGGACCACATCGCCACATTTGGTTTTTCTCCATTATTAAGTATTCAGCTTGCTACCGCTGCTCAGACTTCTCACTTTCAGTGCACAGATGGTAAATTCCACAGCATACCTTCCTAATCCAACAGCACGGAGCCTCACTAGCTAACAAAAAATACACACATTACAACTACAGGCAGGTTGGACTATAT
Organism: Brachypodius melanocephalos; assembly: GCA_013398615.1. Taxonomy (NCBI): domain Eukaryota; kingdom Metazoa; phylum Chordata; class Aves; order Passeriformes; family Pycnonotidae; genus Brachypodius; species Brachypodius melanocephalos. The sequence goes on from VZSR01003803.1 coordinate 44,957,100, forward strand.
GACCTTTAAAGGTTTCTTTCAATCCAAACTATTCTATGATTAAACTGACGTAATGAAAAGTCATAAATAGAGGGAATAGTCATGAAATGAAGAAAGATAAGATAGGATTACATAGAATCTTGTCCTTAAGAAATAAAACTAATACTTTAAAAGACCTGTCTGTGTTTTTAAAAGGATGATTGTTATGCTAGCTAAGCGAAAATACATCGATATAGAAAAAGGCTCATACAAGAAGAATTCAGTAATGCCTAAGTAAGCGTAAAACCACAGTTTCTACTTAGCTCAACTGTGTAGCTGCAAGAAGAGGGGAATAAGAATTTCTAGGTTACCATTGACAAGCACTGAAGCAACATTTTCTCTAACAATTAAATTTAGCTTATAAAGCACCTCCCACCCATACTTTTCTGCTCTCACTTCTCTAAGATTACATAATTAACCCATACAGCTGCAAGACAAAGACAGCCTAGAACACGGTTTCTCTGGAGGTATCTAAATTTCACAGCTGAAAAAGGTGTTTTGAGGACCAGGTAGCTGGGACTGACTGAACCCAAAGATAAATCCACTCTGTTCTCAGAGCATTTTATTATCATCTGGCACAAAAGGGGAGTACACAACAATTTCTAGTACTTTAAAGCCAGCTATAAGACATCGCAGCTCCCAGATAAGCATTCCAGGAATACATCACTGGTGAGATCAGCCCAAAGAAAAAACACTCTAAGTGCACCTACTGCAAGACTTCACCAGCCCCAAGAAATTCCCTCTGCTTTACATCTTACTGATCCATTCTTTTATCCAAAGTCAGTTTTGGGGAAAAAAGAAAAGGGCACAGGGTTATACCACCCTTTTGCCATTAAAGGAACAGAGCAAAATATCCAAATCCCTTCTGCCAAAAGCAGCTTGTTCCTCCTTTAATTTCAGTGTAATGAGAACAACATACTATTACTCATTATTAAATATTACATACATAGCATATCTATATATGTATACATATGTATCTCCCACTTGGAAACCAGACCAGGGCACTTCAGGTTTTCCCACAGTCATCCCTGAGCTGCACAGTAACCCTCACCAACACTTCCAGGGACATAATTTCTAAGAGATCACAAAACTACAAACCAAATTGTGCTTACTGGTTCTTCTCATGCCTCACAGAATATTCTGCTGTCAATATTCAAACCAGCCTTCTCTGAGAATTCTTCATGAATAAAAAATAATCTTAACACCTGCATCAGATATTTTCCCTTGTGGAAAATAATTGTCTACGCTTTCATACATTCTGTGTTGCAATTTGAGATGATGAACTGTAGAGAGCTGTGCACATCCACACAAGCCTTTTAGCTCCATTCACTAGCCACAGCAATCTGAGCATTACATCATTACAAAGGCATTTGGGTAAGCCACAAACCAATTCCAGTTGCAGCTGCCTAAAAAATTTCATGTTTCACCTCCTGAGACTAAAAAGTCAGCAGTGCTCAGTGGCAGTGCACTGTAGTTTTTCATATGGAGAAAATGAAAGAGGTACCTGCCAGCAGCTTTTTAAAGTTCTGCTGGCTTACATACACACCCCCTATTTTCCCTTTTCCCCTTAACAATCTATGACTATCATATATTAAAGCCCCTTGTTACACAAAACTACAGTCTTCTGAGACTTTCAGGAACCTCACAGCTTCTTTTTTACAGTGTCAAGCTCTTGGGATTCTAGTGTTAGGCCGGAAATTTTATAAGACAACTGTAAAACAGAATTAGCAATTACAGAAAAGCAAGGAAGGTAACTATTCCTGGAAGAGCCAAGAAGAAGAGAACAACTGTTTCCTTGATTTTTTATAATCAAAATTTTGCAACCATTTTGAAATGCTAATTGTTCAATAATAACATGACTTAATGGGATCAAAATAATTATCAATAATAATGTTATTTCAGAAGTTTCCTGTGAAATGACTAATTATTAAATAAACAAACAAACCTTTCCTTCCCAGTTCACAACTTTCATAAATTCATTCTTTTGTTCTAAAATGCCATTCCTGAATTTTCTTCTGAGCGACAGGAGGTAGTTTCATAAAAGGTAAGTTGTTTCAAAAAACCCAAACAACACACTCTTACTCTGTAAGGTCGTCTCAGTTTTCTTCTCAGAACACCAGGTGTTTGAAATGAGAGCCTTAAACTACTGGCAACCTGTGTTTTTTGCAAAAACTAAGAGTTGGTCTCTTTAATGACCTGCTGTCTTTCAAAAATATAGAGATCAGGCCTCCTGATACGTAATGAACTACTTGAATCTGAAAGTACATGAGTGGCCAATTCCCACCCATTTTTCCAAGATCACATCTGGAAAGAATTCTTGCCAAATTTGTTTGTGCTTGGTTTTGTAAATACTTCCAACAGAGACAAAATAAACAAACAGCTTTATAAATATTCTCTCTACTTAACTACACAGAGAAAATTACTTCCACAGATACTGTCACTATGGTTGTGCTGACTCTATTCTTTGAAAACTTTTACTAAGCATAGAGTTTATTCCTACTAATATTAAAATAATGGGAACTGATAAAAGAACTTTCATGTAATGAAGCACATCAAATATTGCTAGAAACCACAGATTAGAACATCAGTATCTGCTGCAAATGGGTAAAGCTAATCACCTTGATAAAGAACTACATCTCTATCACTACAACATTTTTGTCAAAGCTTGTCACAGAATACATACTGCAACAAATCAAAAACAAATCATGGAGCATTCAGATTGAATGATTCCAGAACGTTCAATTTCCATAGACACTTGAATTACTTTGCTTTTTATTTCAAATGGTTTTTCACACTTCTGAACATGAACTGCAACCATCTTGTCTCACTGTCCAGCTTGTTCAGCCATGCAGAACAAAGTCCTTTTCACCATAAGCAAAGCCACTATTCATACAATAATTTGAGTAATCTCTCTGTACTTGTTCCACGTTGGATTCATTACTTTTGACCTTAATCAGTCAGAAAAACATACTCCATTTAAAATTAACTCTTCTTAGTACCTAACAACACTGTTGCCTACTTCTACAGATTAAAAATAGTCCGATACATTCTCAGATCCTATTTGTTCAATTTGGCCTCACGGCTCAAACTCAGCTGCAACCAACTAAATCCAATCACCCCTTCCTAATGCTCTGCATTTCCAACTAATGAGTTCCCAGACTTTTGCAAAGGCTCTTTGTAATACTCATACTCATGACAAGCTGTACTTTACTCTGTTTTGTTCAGTAATTCCAATCCCCAGGGTTGTACAGCTCTTCAGCACTGCCACTCATGTGTAACAGGTGCTTTTAAATTTTGTCTTTTTCAGGTATTGCCTTTTTCTGTGCAAAGGTCACTTTTCAGTAAGCAACTGTCAAGAACAGTCCCAGAGAAACCAGCAGTGTCACCCACTCTGACACCACATCTGCAGTACCCTCCTCACAGCCACATCTTGCCACATATTTATTTTTATGAACCCCCAATTCTTATCCACACTAACTGTCCCTTAAAGCTCAACAGGAAATGTTACTGTAATTTAAACTAATTAGATCCAACTTCATCCATAATCATTCTGAGAAGATACAGCTTAGAGTCTTTCTCCACATCTCACTCCAGTTCTTATTTGTAACCTCTTTTCACGAAGAATTATTCCAGTTATTGTAGAAAAGCATTAAAAATATTTCTCTTTAACTTACAAGAATTACAAAGCATTTCCATAATTCAAGTTCCTAAGCTTAACTCTGCAACTGATTTTATTTGCAGATCTGTAATTTCTCTATGAAGCTCTTTGTAACAGACAATCATCTTTTCACAACTCATTTTGTGTACTTTTCATTTCACCAAATCGATTTCCAATTTGTCAGTCCAGTTTCCATTCTCTATCATATTTTGAGCCCAAAATATGATAATCTGAAGAGGTTCAGAGATTTCTGGGGATTGCTTAGCTTGGAAAACAGAAGCCTGGAAATCTTATTGTGTGTGAATACCTGACAGAAAGGAGTAAAGAACACAGGGCCAGACTCTCCTCAGTGGCGTCCAGCAGAAGGAGAAGATGCAACGGCCAGAAATTGAGTTATAGGAAACTTCAACTGAACTTCCAAAAATAAAAGAGGAAAACAAAAAAAGGAAACACAAAAAAACATAGCGGTAAAAACCCAGCTTTTCTTAATGTAAGGATAATCCTACACTAGATTAGGGCTGCCTAGGCAGTTTGTGGATCCTTTGAGGTATTCAAAATTAGGCTGGATGTGGTCCTGAACAATCTGATGACTCTACTTTGAGCAAGAAGTGGACTCTATGTGTTCCACAGGTCCCTTACAATCTCAGCTATTCTTCCTATCACACCAATAATTAGTTTTGCTGCTAAATTTACTGCACTAATTTCTTCAGAAATGAGACACCACTGCTGCACATAAATTGTTTAATTTTTTCTTTGGTCAAACCAAAGAGAACAGAAATCTGCCAGAGAAGTTCATGCAGGAAATTTTCCCATGTACTCAGATAACTTTGAGCCTAAAGCCACTCAGAGTGAACAGCAGGGACAGTTGATGTCACTGTCCTTCACACAGCCACCCATTTCAAGAAGGCATTGCAAAGGTTTCCCTAGATCATGACTTGCAATCTTTCAAAAAACACTTAAAAGTCTCTTCACCTCAACACAGACCAGTATTAAGCAGCTCCCCTTTTTACATTGATCCCCACAAAGTTAGCAACACAGGGGGCAGTAGTACAGATGTGTAAATTTGGGCAAATTGCTTAAATTCAAATCATGCAGCCCTCCCACAAACTTGGGCTACTAAGGCAGGGGGCAGGAAATAAACAAACCCATGACCAGGGGAAAAAAAAAAAAGCAATCACCAACCCAAAACACCCATACAAGATGGTTTTGCATCTTCCTTCAGGAAGGAGAAGCCTCAAAGTTTACTACCCAACATCTTGGCTTTCTCAGAAGCTCACAAGTTCTTGTTTTCAGCAAGATATATATACCATATATGAATAACAGATAAAACACACAAAATTATTTCCTGCAGTTGGTGTGAAATTGAAATAAAACAGAGGCAGTAGGCAGATTATAAACTGTTCAATGGCTC
>VZSR01003803.1:44962286-45378237 GCA_013398615.1 Brachypodius melanocephalos
TTACCATAAGGAAATTGCTTTTTTTCTGGGAGAAATACAATACACCACAAATGCAGAGACATAGCAATACTTTTAACTATCGAGAAAAAGGAACAACTGCCATAAGTTCTGCTGTGAAACTTCCATGGGTTGAAACAGGTGAGAGCGGAAGCAAAAAATAAAGCTGTAAACCTTGCATCTCAAACACTGAAGGTAAAAACATTTAGCATGAATCACTATGGCCTATTAATACTCATATTTGTCACACAGTTCAACTCTCTTGTTCTCATTTCTACCTAGCTTGAAACAGGGTGTTAAGCATATTTCCAGCAGGAATAAAAAAGTTGCCTAAAGTTAGCCTATAATAAAAGTATTCCTCAGCCCTTGTATAACTCTCTTTCCACTTATTTTCAAGGAAGGTGCCCGTACCTTAGATTCAGAATACAAAATATTCAATTCTTTATCAGTAACACAAATATACAAAGCATGCTTCCAGATTTCTAATTAACCAATACAATCTTCTGGGTGCAATGTCCCCTGCACAATTCAGTCTGAAGCTTTCACATATTTTTCATTCAGAAAACTGCTTTGTGTACAACTCTAAGAGTTTAATACCAAAATAAATAGTTACCTAACTGTAGCCTGCTTCCAGAAAGCATATTTAATTGGAATTTATTCCTAGTTTCTGAAGTTTCTCAGTTTTTAGTGCAACATCACTAAAAAACTCCATAACCTGACTGACTTCCTCCCTTCCATCCATCGCACTTCTAAACTGTAAATTACTGCAATTCAAAATCCCTCCATGCCTTGGGCACACAGTGAAAGCAACACACAAGCATCAACAGTAGGTACAGTACGGCAGTCAAACACAAGATGTATTTTAGACACCAAGAGAAAGACGGCTACGGAAAAATGTCCCAAAACCAGTTTTAGAATAATGTCTCACTTATTTACACTTGCTAAAAAGCTAAAACGCTGTAAAAAAAAAAAAAAATCACACTTCATTAGCTAAGCTACTGATAAAAAGAAAAATAAAGTAGCAGCTCTTTAGGGAAAACCCCATCATTATGATAAACGGCTGAATAAAGAATGCTAACAGAGGCAATTAGAAAGTTATGTTGCATTAATAATACTTGAGAAAAATATGGAAAATAGCCAATTTTAGGTTCTACAGCAATCCCATAATTTGAGGGGAGACTCGTCTTGCCCCCATTGTATCTGACACAAAACCCAGATGTTTGTCTCAAGAAGCTGCCGAGCACAGCAACCAAGAATACAATAAATTCTCCTGATTCAAGCCTCACTTTTTATCAAGTTACACTGCAGAAGGCTCTTAATTCTATACTAAGTACTAAGAACTAAGTATTCTAGTTAGCATTCTTTGGTTTTGCCATTTTTGTTCTTTATATACCTGGTTTTCACGCATAACTACTGTTGATAGGTTTAAGTGTATTAAATTAGAATACCTTCTTATGGATCCAGTGTATTGAATAAAAGCTTAGGATTACAGTTACCCAATATTGTTTAGGCTAGAGGTACTTTCTAACCAGCAGAGTCTGACATTTGTGCATACATGCACATGGAAATTCACCCAGATTAACAAAGAGTATACAAGTGGAAGCAGTTTTTATTATATAGCTGTATTCACACAAATTATTACTTCTAGGCACACAGAAGACTGCTGAATTAAACAGTACTCCACAAAAGATATATCATCACAAAAGCAATAACCAGATCAAATTCAATCACAGAATCACAGGATACCAGGTTGGAAGGGATCTCAAGGAGTATCTGGTCCAACCTTTTCTGGCAAAAGCACAGTCTAGACAAGGTAGCCCAGCACCCTGTCTGGGCAAGTCTTAAAAGAGTCCAGCGTTGGGGAATCCTCCACTTCCTCAAGAAGATTATTCCAACAGCTGATTGTCCTAACTGTGAAAAATTTTCTTCTTGTGTCCAGTCAGAATCCTCCCTAGGGGTAACTTGTACCTCTTACCCCTCATCTTTCCATGTGATTCCTAGCAAAAAGGGAGTCTCCACCTTCTCTGTAGACACCTTTTCAATACTGGAACATGGTGATAAGGTCTCCATCCTGGGCCATCCTTTCTCATGGCTAAACACATGCAGCTCTCTCAGCACTTTCCCATGTGAAATGCTTCCCAATCCTCCAGTCATCTGTGTGGCCCTTGTCTTGATCCTCTACAGCTGTCCACATCCTTTCTGTATAGCAGCGACCAAATTATTATAGGATGGATGCAGTATTTGATATTATTATTAATTTATATTAGATGCCTTGTTGACTTTGTCCATTAGTGTTTTGTGCATCCTTTATTTCCCTTCCCACCCCATCTCCAAGAAAAAGAGTACAAGAAGAATTTAAGCAAATTTTGAATATGCAGCCAAGACACATACTTACATTTTCTACTTCAGAAACACAAAAGATGCCACTATGTAAAAGCTGACATCAGAGCCTTGTACATCATTCATAACACAAGGCCAGATATTTAAATATGTTGGCTACATCAGTAGCCTTTTGTCTCTCCGGGGAACGAAGATGCCAGCTGGCCAAGAGGTACCTTACTCAAACACGAAACTGGTACATGAAACTCGCCACCACACAGGGCCAATCTGACTGAGGATCCTGAAAGACACAGTCGCCATAAGCTCTATTTACCTATTCTGAAAGGCCACCCAATGGAAATAGGTCTTCCTGACTCCTCTCAAACAGCTCCACACATCTCTCACATAGCCCTGAAACAGCCTTTGAGTACAGAGTGGGAAGAAGCCCACTTCATTTTCACCAATTAAAATTCTTCTGTCCTAGCACCCAAGAGCTGAGCTTGTAATATGCCACAGAACCATGACATCTCTATTCAGAATATTTTAAAACTGATTAGCCAAGATCATAATGGTCCTGTCCAGTATTTAAATGCTGTAAGTTACTGCAAAGTATTTGTCAAACTATAACATAAACAATAACAGTGAGCACTAACTCTCAAAAAAAAAATCTAACTGGGGAAAGCTAATCTACACAGAAGCTGCAAATGGAAAGCAGGAGAAGCTAAGTGGCCTCTTCCACAGTGCCTTTGATTTAGTAACATAATATTTTGCAGTTACCAAACAGAGAGCTCACACAGGAAGCAGTTAAAACAGTTTATTGTAAAAGGAGAATGAGTTACAGTAAGGGAGATGGTAATACCTATAGTGTGTAACTATGAAAGAACAGCCATGCTGGATGAGAACAAAGGATCCTCTAGGCCAGGACACTTCTACAACAGTCAAAAGTGAACATCTTGGGAACAGCACAAAAATAGGCAAGTAAACAGCAGTATTTCCCAAAACACCCTTCCAGTCTCCAGCAAACTAACACTTCAGACACTTTCTGAGCCAGAAATAGTGCCTTTATGCTCTACAACCTTTTCTGCTAATTTGTCAAGTTCCCACTTAAATTTAGTTAAACTTTTAGCATTTATTGAAGCAAGACAGCTTGAATGTCAATGCTTATTTGCATTTTGCATAAAGAACTTGTAGCTCTTGTACTGAAAATACAATACAGAATGAATAAAAATAACTTACTGCATAAACACTGTTATTGCTACAAAAAAAAAGAAAAGGGAGGAAGATAAAAAAGGAGTTTATCACACAGAAGAGGCTTGTCTTAAAGACGATGGAATTTTAAAAGCACCACAGGAATTTATTACCATAAATTTATAAACACAGTACTTGATTATTTAAAACACAGCTTCCATAAAGAAGTTCCAGAAGCTTACCACAGCCTTGAAATGCAGGCTAATCTGAAAATCAAGGTCATATACACTTCCTCTGATCCAGCCTTGCAGGAATCTCACACATTTACAGCAAAAACACACTCTCCCCAGTCCGCTTCCATAAGGCATGAAGAAGCAAGACAATACACCCTCAGTTTAGTAATGATGCAGCTTCACCCTGAACACTCAAATTCTCATATTTACACAGAGCCCTTAAAACAACTACAGCAAAAACTTCAAGTCCAAACTTAAACTGCACATACAGAAATTTAGGTCAAAACCCAACTCTGTTTTTATTCAGGTTACAACATGCCCACTGTGCAGCAGACAGCAAATCTCAGGTTTTGACAACCTTCCAGCACCATCCTACATTTCCTCCACAGTTTTTCATTCCTTTGGCTCTCTCTACACCCACTCACTTTTTATGCATCACTCTTCAAACATCGATCAGACATCTTGTTCAGGGAGAAATATATTAATCCTTCATTGCTCTGCTCTATTGACACTACCATGCCCACGACAAACAGCATTAGTGATGTCCCTCCAAGAGATTTTTTTGGGATTAAGAAGCTACTCTGCTCACACAAGCACAATGACTGCTCTCTTGTGTAAGTACAGCAAGAATGTTGAAGAAAGCTGCATAACTTGTCACTGACACTGCTTCCACCGTTTGTGGCAGAAGCTGGTAGGTGGGGAGGAGGGATCATACTACAGAAAAAGAAGAGAGTCCCATGATTTAGGCAATTTAATTATAACTCAGAGAACTAAGCTCTATTCCTCTCTTCTACATGATGAAAAAGTTCCAATTTTTTTTGTTATCTAAGCAGATGTTATACATTGTATGCACTTTATTCCTTGAACTTTTATTTGGAAGTAAATTCAAAGAGAATCGTGTACTGAAAACTGACCGCTACAAAACTGCTATATATTCTGACAGAATGGAAATGGATATAGACATCTTGAACTAGGCACACAGATTTAGTGAGCAGCATTCACACTGCTCACAGACTTTATGCCTCTACCTATCAGCAGAGCTCTAGTTTGGTGTTCTGGGGGGTTTTTTTAGACTATGAAATTGAATAATTCTAATAGTAATAGAATAGAAGTCATGAGAAAAATAATAGCATTTTGAATAAAACTACTTGAAGCAAAGTCCCAAATTACATGGACTAACAAGAACCTTGAAGATCCACCCATTTAGTACAGCTAACAGTACTACAAAGTGAATAATAAATCAAGTGAATGAAAAGCACAGGTCCTCAGATCATGCAGTGACAGACATCATCAGTACATACATAATGATGGAAAAAACCTTCATTCTCTCACTTCCAAGCAGCTACAAATCTGACTTTTAAATGCTAAAGTGTTATAGATTCTGTCCCAAAGTAGGTAGTTGTCTTGGTTCTAATATGTCTCAAAGGAATAATAAAAAAAAAAAAAAAAGGCCAAACAGTATTCACAGTCAATCAGTTGACTCTGAATATTCTCTGTCTCCTCATTTCTGTCTCTGGCAATCAGCAAGCTGCTCATATTTGGAAGGTGAACTTGAACTCTCAACAGCAAGACGTACACAGCAATAAATTAATTAGCTCAGAGAGTCGGCCTACGTAGGCTACGGGGCATCCAGTACTATGTATGAGCATATAATTCATGCCATGCCCAAGCACGTAACATTTTAAGTTCAAATACTCAGATTTTGCAAAGAAAATAGATTCATGACTTAGAACCTTGACTCACAATAAAACAGACCACGGTAAAGCAATACTTAAACCAAATGATGCACAAACACTTTCAATCCAGTAGACAAACTGAGAGAAACTCTTATATGTCATCCATAAGTTGTTCATTTAGAGATAAGGGCGAGAAAGTTTCTAATCAGACCTGGAAAATATTAGAATAACAACACCAATGACCTTAGTGTTTTCCTGGCCGCAGTTTCCCTTTAAATAAGAAAAATGAGGGGGCGGGGAAGCCAGTTCAGTCAGCACAGAACCGCACTAGTTATTTCAAATATATAGTTAGGACACAGAACGAGCAAATTCCACCGTATAACAACGGCAGGCGACGAACTCTCGGAATCAAACACAGCAGCCAAACACGATCCCCGAGCACCCAGCTCAGAGCAGCAGCAGAGACATGGGCACTGCAGCATGCGCTGAAGGTCAACATTTCCAAGCCCCACCTGTACGGACTGGTTTCACGTATGCTTTCCCTACCCACCTCAAATTAACGGGGCCGAAAATCGCCCACTGGGCCGCGGTCCGCTTCAGTAATTAAAACACGGAGAACTCCCGGCCGGGGGAGGGGGCCACACGCCACGCTCCGCTCCGCACGCCTGCAGCGACACAGCGGCTGCTGAGGACGGACGGAGGGAGGCAGGGGCAGGCAGGGATCCCCCCGAGCGGAGGGACCGCGCTGGGCACCACGCCAAGCGCTGATGGCACGTTTCGTCTCTATCCCGCTCCTCTGCCCCCAGCCCAGCTCCCGCGGCCGAGCCAGGGCCAAGAGGCGCTTTCTCCCCTCGCCCTGTTCCCCTAGCCCCCGGAATCCCCCCGTTTACACCCACTCCGGCCCGAGGTGCGTGTCCGTGCCTGCCCTTGGGGCAGCTGCTCACCTGCATCCCCGGCAGCCCCGCCTGCACGGGGGAGTGAGCCATGGCGGCGGCGGCGAGGGAGGCTGGGAGAAAGCCGGGTCTCCTCAGGCGGCTCCAGGACACGGAGCTGAGCTCATCTCCACGCTCTCTCACACACAGCACCGCCGTCCTCCTCCTCCTCTTCCTGGCCCTTCCCCCGGGCGAGCAGCGCCTGTGCGCCGGCGGTGGGAGAGCGGCCGTCCTAAGCCCAGGCTCTCCAGGCCCCCGTCACGGATGCAAAGGCAGCAGCGGCTTCCTCATGCCTCCTCCTCTTCCTCCTCCGCGCCGTGCCGGCGACACGATGACAAACCTGAGCCGGGAGGAGGAGGCGAAGGAGGAGGGGGAGGAGCGGCAGCGGCGGCCCCGCCTGCCCTGCGCGGTACCTGCCCGCCCGCCGCCATGGGCGCGGCAGGAGCTCCACACGGGCGGCTGGGGCTGCTCCGCCGGCCCTCGCCCGGCGCCCCGGGGAAGGCTCTGCAACGCCGGCGCTCCGCTGAAGGCTGCGGTGCCAGGAAGCGCTTGACTTCCTGTCAGAAGCTGCAGAAGCCCCATCCCAAAATGCCAGTCGCGCTTCTCCTGTAGTTCCTCAGCGGGAGCAGAGTGGGTCAGCAATGAGGTCTCTCCCACACAGAAGTTCTGCGTACATGCAAATCCCTTGAGAACTCGACAATGTTCTATTCTTTGTTACAACTGGAATTTAACAGCTCAGTCACACAGCTTCCCATGTGCCATGGAATGCACTAAGATTCTCTCCTTTTATCCGCCCCGGCACAAAAGCCTAGGAAGTTTCATGAGTGTTGAAAGTTTTTGAAACCTATCAGCCGGTGAGGCTCCATAGGACAGCGAGGTTCGCTGTCTTTTCAAGTGATTTTTTAAAATTATATGAATATGCACTGCAGCATAAGTTGCTTTTTATTAGATAATTCATTAGAGTTTGTACAAATCTCTTAACTGCAAGAAACAGCTGAAAATAGAAAATAGTCTTATTGAAAAGTGGTTGGAACTTCCACTGAAGTTTTTCCTATAGTTATGATGTTCTTTGTTGTCCTGTGTGAGCTGAGTTAATCCTACACAATCTGGTTTTCCTGAAACCTGCAGACAAATAAACGTTCCTAAGATCTCCACCTCAAAGGATTATTCAAATAAAATTAGCCGACAGCCTTATGCAGGCAAATAAGTGTGCCCACACACAAGCACCTTGGTTTTTTACCTGAGAAAATAAATATACCAGCCCTTGAGTACAGTGAAACAGGAAAGGATGATGGCTAGAATCTGTATAGAAAATGGAATTGTTGGAATTCTTTTTTCGGTTGTTCATGAAGGAGTTGATAATTTCCTTAATGCTCGGATGGAGTTGATATTCTGTGGGGTTTGGCGTCAGGAAATATGAACGAGTTGCTACTGTTTACTGGTATGTAATTTTCAAAGAAATGTAAAGTCTTTTCGTTTGTGTTCTACCTCAATGGAAAAACAAATAACAATTACAAGAATCGGTACCAAAACTCTCCATTGAGAGTGTTTTCTAAAGCATTTTTGCGATCTTTTTTTTTTAGGGAAAAAAAAGGTTTAATATCTCCATGGTTGCTCCACTGTTTGCAGTAAGCTTTTCTAGCTTCCTAGGGAAAAAGTCAGGGGGCTACAAGTGAACCTTTCCTTTGTCTCATGAATAAAATTGAGCTTTTGCTACATCACATAATATTAAAAATCCTCATTGAGAAAAATGTCAGTTTTACTATTGCCCATGCAGTTTAATTTTGGGGTTTTTTTCTATATAGTCATTACGATATGGATTTTATTAATTGCTTTACTTTTTCTGCATTTGCACATTCAGTGTGGAGTCAAAATAAAAAAGGTACACAAGTTTTCTTTTTTGTGTCGTGAAAGGTATACAACTGTTATTTTCTGTCCATGAGTGTATTCTTTGAGACTTAAATAATTTTCACAAGGAATATATACTTGACTTGGTAGAGGTGATTCTGGCTTATCTTGTTAATTCCCTTTCTACGTTTAGGTTGTAGATTCTCTAGCTCAAAGCACATATGGACAGAAAAGTTCCCATGCTGCTCTGAAGTGACTTCCACCACGTATGCTCCAGACCTGGGGCCACCACGAGGTCTTTCTATTGCTTGTATACCATCATGGATTTATTTCATCTCAAGGTTTTGAAGTTCAACATTATATGTTCAACAAGATTCTGTGCTTGAAAAATTGTTTGAGCCATGGAATAAACGCTGTGGCCAGATTTACTTGTCAAATGCAGGAAGATAAGGGATGAAATTCAAAACTCTTCATTCATAAACCAGATATCAGTCCAAGTTAAGTTCTAATGAAGTCAGAACAATGTGTTAGAAGATCTAATATCTTATCAGCTTCTAAATTTTATACTATATCTCATGTTCTGATACACTTCCAATTTCTCCCAGAACTTGCAGAAATTTTTAAAAAATAGTTTGTAATGTAATTTTAAAATTATGAATGTGCGTGTTTGCAGTTTGTTTTGTAAATACTAATCTTTCAGTCTGAATTTCAAGTCCATCTTGCAGGCTGAATAGCAGAAGCTTTTCAAATTTTCCTCTCCTTTTCTCAACCTTTTGTGGTTTTTTAAAATCTTTTCTGAGGAAAAAAAAAAAAGATTTTGTGTATTATAGTCCAAAGAAAGGCTAGTGTTGCAGAAATCTTTATTAAAAATAGAATTACTACATGTTATGCTAGCCATCCCAATACTGAGACTGAGACTTCAAAAATAAACACTTCTTATCATTAAGACAGTTCCCTGATGTATATTTTTGTAGACAGATGTTCCTATCATTCAAAGATTCAATTTATTTTATGTGTCAACTTCTCAATAACTGGTTTGCTTTCAATTAAAGTGATACTTTGAATATGCAGAGATTTTCTGCCTTGCTGGTTATGTTTAAGCCATAAATTATAACATTTCAGTCTCCAACAGTAAGAAGAGTTACAAAAGAAAGATATAATTACATAATTGTAAAGGCTGTGACTGTGAACTTCTGCCTAGTAAATATCTGTGAAGAAAAGATGTTTTCCTAACTGACAAAGACTGAAACTTCTCAAATGAGCAATATAAGGTCGTTGGTCTTTTTGAAGATGAAAGGTGCACCAGTCACCCAGCTCTTTTTTCATTTATAATAGTAAACATGTGACTCTTGCCTGTATCGCACCATACGCAGCAGCTTTAACAAGGCTCTTCACAAATGGACCCTGAAGAATTTAAGTGTTTCTGGGGCAAGAGGAGAGGTCCTCACACAGGTCTCTAACTGACGATAGAGAGGAAGGAAAAAGACAAAAACCTTTCACAGTGGAGGGTGTTATTAATAGGTTGTAGCAGGACTGATATGGGACCCATCTTGCTCAGGATATCCACGAATGAGCTAGGAAAGAGACTGAAGACAATTGGCAGTCTCATATTGCCAATCATCGTGAGGAAGAAGCTAAAACAAAGCCCAAGGAGCTGAAGAAAAATCTCAGAGTGAGTGACATGCCAGCAGATGGGAGTTCAGCATTGAAAATGTGCTCCACCAGCAGAGTAGATGAATGTCAGAATATGAGTGCTATAAATATCCTCCATGTGACCCTACAGAAAAGGAATTTTCTGGGAAAACTTTATAAACATGAAATACCTGAATCAGTGAACTAAACCCCAAAGGTATAATTAATGTTCATTTCTGCACACTGAGTCATCCTGACTATGGCTTCTCTTTTCAGATCAATGCCCAGTCCTTTTGGCTTTCCTCTACTGGGAGATCTGCTCAAAGAGCAACTTACTCTCCCAGGAATGAGCCACAGAACCAGGAAAGGTTCCTTGGGTAAGATGCAATTTTATTTTTTTAAAAAAATACGTTTAGATAAAAAGCACATTTCCCTGTAAATAGGAAAAAAACATCCCTGTGTTGTCCAGAACTGATACTTTCCCTGCCTTTGGTTGTATATGCTCCACAAGATTAGTTTCCACTTCCAAACTATGCAGCAATGATACACCTACAAAACATTGGGGCTTTCTGTTTCCACTAAAGTTTTAAATTTTCGGTTTTCAATTTCCATTGGAAAATATGTCTCTTCTACAAAGCTCATGATGGAGCTTTTCTTCCTCTCAAGGTGCCAGGGGTAACCCTGCAGCTGTGTATTTCTTCCAGCAGAGGAAGCTTGTGTAGTTTCAAAAGCACACAGCTTGCCTTCCACAGCTAGATTTGGCTGTGCATTTATGTTCTGATTCAACAAGCCACTTGTCAGAAAATGGTTTTGTCAATTACAGAAGGAGAGCTGGAAGTTCAAACAATGGCATTCTACTTTAGGTCTTGTGAATGCTGAAGGGGAAAAAATTGGTTATTAAATTATGTTCCCCGAAGAAAAAGCCTTTTTTTTTTCCTATGTTTGTATAAAACATGCCATTTTGTATGCATTTCCCTTCCTGCAGTGATGTTATTCATATCATTCATAGAAAATGGTGGGTTTTTGAGATTCTTAATAGAAGAAAATTCACTTTCTCGTAGAACTGAGAATCATAATGGATAAGCCAGAATGAGGCAGGAAATGGAAGAAACATCTTGAGTGTTATATGCTGTTTATAATGAGGAGAATATAAGTGCCTGAAAGTATTTTAGTATTCCAGGCAGACAATTAAAATTAGATGGAGACCTAGAGCTCATTAAGAAACATGAGATTGATTTTACTGTCCTATGCCTCTGCCCCTGAGGAGCATCATTGCATTATATCTTGCTTTTTATAAGCCTTTTTCTTAGCTCCTTGTCACACAAACCAAACATATGCAAATGGAAGAAAACATACCTTCTCTATCTTCTTCTCACATTTCACATTTTATAATGGAGACATCAGTTCTTATCTCGGGTTAATGTCTGTGTATGCAGCAGACTAGCAAAATCTCTGGACTAAATAGATCCATTAAGGGTGACCTTTAATGCTTTTAAACTAAAATAGAGTCAATTTAGATTAGGTAGAAGGAAGACGTTTTTTACAATGACGGTGATAAAACACTGGAACAGGTTGCCCAGGGAGGTGGTGGATGCCACATCCCTGTAAATATTAAAGTCAGGTTGGACTGGGCTCTGAGCAGCATGGTCTATTGGAAGGTGTCCTGTCCCCAACAGGTGGATTGGACTAGATGACCTTTAAATGTCCCTTCCAGCCCAAACTATTCTGTGATTCTGTGACTCTGTAATCACATTGACATTCACCTTAGACAGTCCATGTCATCACAGATGTGAAATGTTTGCTTGCAGGCTACAGTTGTCCCAGCAGAAAAAGCTGCACTGTATCTCATTAATAAGTGGTAAGTAAAACTGACTGCACTACTTCACTATTTTAATTTAAGGGTTGTCTCACTTTTTACTCTTCATTAATTTCATTATATACCAGCTGTTACCTGTAAAATCTTGTGTTGACAGAAGTGTATTGTATTCATCTGTTGAATAAATAAACATATGGGTACCTGCAAGTACCAGTTGTCACTCTGGGGTGTTGTTACCAAATGAAATCATCATGATGCAATGAGTTTTTCAGCGTACAGCTTTGTGCTGTGTTTAATCCAACTTAACTTCAGTCTACTGGCAAAGTGCTGATCCCACTCTTCCTTTCTCCCAGCCCTGGCTCCAGTCCTTGCATTAGCAATCACATGCCTGCTTGGTGATTTGGATCAGTTCACTGATCCCATGGGAAATGCATCTACATCCTGCAGGATTAGTCTCCTGTGGCAGCAGTCTCTGGGTGTCACACAGCAGGGACACCATGTGTATGCAGGGGCAAGGGAGGGAGGCCAACACCTCCTGTCTCTGGTAGCCCACAGTTAGCTCAGATGACCTAGGAGGTGAAACTCCATCCAGAATGTCCTCTATGGAGTGGGATGGTGGCTCCAGCTCTGTCATACCACAAAAGCCACCTTCTCAGTTTGCAGGAATGAATGCTCCTGCCTGTGGTTTAAGCCCAGAGCTGTGTATTCATAGCAGTCAATCTTCACAGAGAATGTATGGAAGGAAACACTGGAGGGATAACTTTGCTGACAATAAACCTCTTTGTTAGACAATCAGAGACCCTCAGCCTGCAGCCTTCATGGCCCAAAATTTAACACCCAAAAAGGAAAAGCCAGAAATCAGATGCCCTCAAAAAAAGTGAGCTTGTTATTTTGAGAAGGTTTCTATTAGGCCATGAGCTGTTTTCTAGCACTTGAACCTGCCATCATCCCCACTAGGTATGTGTTGGGGACAGCTACAGCTTGTCACTGTGCCCAACAAAAATGCAGCTCCTGTGCATGTACCTTCCTACTCTGCCCATCATTCCCATTCTATTTAGTCTTCTAAAAGTAATTACCCAGATAGTTCCTGCTGTGCTCACAAAATGCTCTGACATGATCCAGCCATCTTCCACCTCCTCCTGCTGACCTCCTCTCATTCACAAAAATCAGCTGCAACCTCCCACTTGCACCAGACCTTTGGCAAGATCCCAGAGCCTTGCACTCCCTTGGCATCTACAGTTGCCAGCTCAGTTTTCCTCCTATCCTTTTCATGAGAGCAGGCTTCCTGGGGATTTTGGACTAAGTATATCTCTCCTGCCAGCTGAGGCAGTGGCTATCTAATGCTTTTATTGCAAAGAAGAGCAGATCTTGCTGTTCCACATCAGCACTACTGTTCTTCCCTGCACAGAAACAAAGTTACAGGGTGAGCTATGGGCTGTAGGCTTCTATTCACACTTTAGTGGAGTAGCAGAGCTGCACAGTCTTCCCATCCCACTGTCTCCTGACAGCAGAGGGATTTGCCTCAGCACCACAACTGCAGAAAGCCACAAATCTATATTTTTTCTGTTGAAGCATAAGTTAGTAAAACACATATAAGCCCTTGAAACTGCTACCAAGAATTACCACGGTGAGGAAGTACAGAGATGACTCTTCTAGACACTTTGTATACAGACTTACTTGAGTAAATGCAAATTTCTGCTACCTTCAGTGTGCAGAACTCACCTTGACAGATGAACTCACCTCCAGGATGAGGTTTTAATTTCTTATCTGAATACTGCAATTTTGTCAGACATTTACTCTCAGTTCAGCTCATTCTGCATCTTGGACTTCTGCAAAGAGCACCTTCTTCCCAAACTCCCCAGGTGCAATTCATGACCTTCCCTACCATTCTCTTGACAGACTCTTCAGTACCAACTCACAGGTACTGTGGATCAGGTATTATAGATCATTATACATATATATATATATATATATATACACATACATATACACATAATACGTATTTCTATATATACACATATAATGTGTATACACATATACACACACACACACATATATAAAATCAGATATATGTATAAGGTGATATGGTTCTGTGCACTGATAGCATACTGATATCAGCACAAAGATTCTCATCAACTTCACTGGACTCTTGATTTCTGATGTTTGTAGGTAGTGCGTAGGCTTTCAGCCCATGGTACATCTTCCTTTTTACCTGCATATAGGTTGATATTATTGTCACTGACTTATTTCCATGAGCAGTTTTCTCAAAGAATGTAATACAGCCCTATGCTTGCAGTTATTTGTATTTATGAAAGTAAAATAGAAATTTCTAACCTGTTCCTTGCTGTAGCTCAAGGTTTTACCATGTGTCTTCATATCACTCTTCCAGCAGAAACACAAGATCACGTAGTTTTTATTCTGACTGTTAATCAAAGAAGCACTTTCAGAAGATCACTCTGTGATCTTTATACACATTAATTGTTTATATTTAATGACTTGAGTATTCAACCAACTTCTGTAGAGATTATTTTAAAGCATTTCAGTTCAGCTTTAAGATGATATTCCAGGCTTCCCAAGAAGTCCATGTGAGGATGAGGGTGCAACATCATTAGAGTGTTTAACTGCTCAAAGACTGTCCTTCCCAACCACCACGTCTTTCTTCAGCACTGGCATCATTTCGTGTTGACTTAATCTGAGCTGGAAACCACACCTCTCCCCTACAGAGATCCTAAGCTGAAGTTTCCTCTGCTTTCCATGGGGCAGACACAGTGGAGCAGCCTCAACAGTCCTTACACACAGGTCCTTGGCCCCAGTCTGAAGATCTGGTTAAAAGTGCCTGAGGAGCTGCCATCCAGTGATTTTCCTAACTCTTCCCATCCCAAAGGTTTGTCATTGGGCATCTCAAATGCCCACACCAGCCCTTCCCAATTTATTTCAAATATGTGATGCTTGTGTAATGCAAATCTCCTCTGAGCAGTCCTGCCTCCCAAAGCTCTCCCATCCAAGTCACAATTCACTGCGAATGCCTTCTGCTTTGACCTCCTCAAGACCAGTTTCCTGAGGGTCCATCCAGGGCTGATCACAATTCTCTCAACCCTTACAGGAGCAGCAGCCATAGTCCCACAGGCTATGGATGTTCCTTGCTGTCCTCTCAAGGACTATACCCAAAGCTCTTTTCGTAGCATGGCTGAGTTTATCTTTAAAGTTTTCAGGATAGCTCTGAAACCTGCATCTGTATACACTTGAGAAGATGTCAGGATGAAAAGTGCAGTACTTAGATGATGTCTAAAACTGAATGCTATTCAGGAATGAGCTGCTTTTCCAACAAACTCCCTTAATGGGCAGTGTCTAGCTGGCATGGCCTCACCAAGAACCATCTTGGAGAACTGGGGCTCCTATCAAATGCAGTGATTACGGCTTTCTTGTTAATGACAGGGTGAGCTGAGTAGTTGTACAGCAGATTAACACTCTGGGAAGCCATGCAGGAGGCAGGAATTTGAAATCAGTGCATACTCAGTCTTTCAAAATCAAAGGCAGCCCAATTCAGCTCAAATTACTCTTAAAGTAATGGTTTGCTGAAGTGTCTACACATCCCTCTATTTAACATGGTGCTGGTTTTTTCTGGGGCTGTTTTCTCTGGGGATTAATCTGCTGTGCCCACAGAAGCCAGTTTTGCTTTGCCTGATGGACAATTTGCTCAGTTACAAAAAAAAAAAAACAAAAAAAACCCACCAAAAAACAAAACAAAACAAAACAAAAAACAAAAACAAAAAAAACCCAAAAAACAAAAAACAAACAAAAAAAAAACAAAAAACAAAAAAAAAAACCAAAAAAACCCACCTAAACTTGCTTGTGGCTTTGTTTTTTAGGGCAGACTTTCATGCCTAGTGTTTGAGTCCTTCAGTTAAATTAGATTAAGCACGACATGAAGCTGTATCCAGTGATTTTATCATCTTTTAGAGTAAGATTGTTGGGTGCTGCAGCACAATCAGCTTTATTCTTGTTCTTTACTATTCTTCATATCAATATCAAAGTCTGATTTTTATAATACCATGTGGGATTTTGGCAATTTTAATAAGTTTTTAGCAGTTTGTAAGAGAGGCAATTTCCACCAATGCTGCCAGAGACTCTCTCTTGCTAAAATCTGCCCAAATATTTTTTATTTTCCTAAACATACAGCAGCCCTATGGTCTCCAAAAGCGATACTGATCTATGTGTCTGATATGATACAACAGTGATCTACTTATTTTCATAGCATAATCTGAAGTTTGTGATACCTACGAGCGAAAAGTGAATAAATTAATGATGTAGGGGGGATTTCTGGGTGTACCTCTCAGTCCCCTTCCCTGTCACTACAGAATATTTTTCTGCCACCTGGTGGTGGAAAATGAGTTCTGGGGAGGGACCTCGGGCTACCCTTAGGGAAGATTTGCCCGAACGAGGGGTCTAGAGTTGGCAAAGAAAGAAAGGTTAAATAGAGATAGGACATTCTCGTGTATTTTGTATCTACCAATATTACCTAGTCTGTAGTCACAGATTGGCGCTTCACTGCAAAAATCCGAGCAGAGCAAATAAATCCTTCCTGTTCCACAAGCTGCCTCAAGGCAGAGGGGAAATGGTTCTGGGCTTCTCTAATTCCTCCTGGTTCTGCCAAGCTACTTGAGCTGAAAATAGGTGACAAAGAACAGCATCTTGGGTCTGCCCCCTGCAACAGGGGCGGCAGCAAGTCAGAGAGGGAGCCGAGTTCATCGCCTGTGTGCAGTGGGTGCTGGAGCAGCCGAGTTCATCATCTCTGTGCAGTGAGTGCTGGAGCAGCCGAGTTCATCCTGTGTGCAGTGGGTGCTGGAGCAGCCAAGTTCATCCCTCTGTGCAGTGGGTGCTGGAGCAGCCGAGATCATCCCTGTGTGCAGTGGGTGCTGGAGCAGCCGAGTTCATCACCTCTGTGCAGTGGGTGCTGGAGCAGCCATTTGCTCTGAAGCTGTAGTGGAGAAATCATGAGTGACACTTGCAATGAATGAATGAAATAGACACCTAAAACTGAAAACCAACCAACCAAAAGATGCCAAACCCCAGCTTGGGTTTCTGTAACTCAGTCAGGAATGTGTTGGTGAGTGATCACAGTCTGGTCCAAAACAGGGAGAGGAGATGGTCTGTGGCAGTAACATCTTGCTCTGCTACAACAGAGAATATAATGACCATTAGTCTCATGTTCCTGCTCCCTGCAAGACAGCAGGGGCAGATGTAGAGAATCTGGAGGTTGTCTCTTCCCACCCTTCCCAATTTCCATTCTCAGTTTCTTAAAAAAAATCTCCCCCTCCAGTTTCAACACTCAGCCAGGCCCTGCCACCCTGGGATATCCATGGCTCTAACTTGAGTACACTTGTGTAGCAGTGTTCTACCCTCCCATGTTTGGCATCAGATTTCAGTAAAAATGCATTCAATACCATTAGTTCATTTAGGTGGTTACAGAACTGGTCTGAGGCACTCTGTTGAACTAAAGTACCAGCCCGAGGAAGCTGAAAAAATTGAATTAACCTTCGCTTGAAATATTTTTTGTGCAATAAGACCTTTAGAAAATAGAACTCCCATCTAAATGGAAAACGTTTCCCATTTTCACTAGGAATGAAAGATGATATGGCTCTGGGAGCACTGATTTTTCTTATCCTTTTTTTAAAAGTTTGCAAGGGTTAAATAAAGTCATTTTCTCAGGGAAAGGACTATGTTCAACTTAGAATTTTTAAAAAAGCTTTTTATGGGCTAAGATGGAAAGAAGCTCAGACAGGAACATACACTGCAGTCCTCTGAACCTCACATGAGAAGGATAAACACAATTCCACATGAGCAGACAGCTGAAATTTCATCTTCACCTCATAAGAGTTTTATTTGCTACTTACAGCAGCAGCAGCAGGCCAAATGAGGGATTGCAACAGCAGTCTGAGAATGAGTGCTGTGACAGTACCTCAATATTTCATGCTTTTGCACAATTTTTATTCATTATTTTATTTAGTTATGCATCTTCCAGAGTTTCAAATTTTAACTCCCCATCACCTCAAAAATACAGCAGTAGTGTTCCAGAGACAGAGCTACCTTCACTGCAGACATTCTCCTTATGAGTGTTTCAGAAGGTCTTATGACCATTTTGGCATTGAAGGGAAAACCAACTCTTTCATCCCAGTACATCTGGCAGCAGAGGCAAACCTGTCTGATTAGCATTTGCAATAATTAGGAAGCAGTTGCTAGCTAGCCAATTGTGACACCCATCTGCAAGAAAGGTCAGGAGGAGGATTCCAGCAGCCTGTCAGCCTGGCCTCAGTGCTCAAGGAAGGTTATTGAAGAGATTATCTTGAGTGTGATCACATGGCACATGCAGGGGACCACGCCCAGCCAGCAGAGGTTTAGGAAAGGCAGGTCCTGCTTGACCAACTTGCTTTCCTTCTATGACAAGGTGACCTGCCCAGTGGATGAGGGAAAGGCTGGGGGTGTTATCTACCAAGAATTTAGTAAAGCCTCTGTCTCCCACAGAATTCTGCTGGAAAAGCTGGAAGCCTGTAGCTTTGACAGGTGCACTCTTTTTGCAGAGTAAAAAACTGTCAGGAGTGGTAATGGATGGAATTACATCCAGTGGTGTTCCCCAGGGCTCAGTATTGGGAACAGTCCTGCTTAATATCTTTATTGATGACCTGGACAAGGGGATCAAATTCCCCCTCAGTCAGTTTGCAAAGGATACCAGGCTGGATGGAATCTTGATCTCCTCTAGGGTAGGAAGACTCTGCAGAGGGATCTGGATATCAGGGATCCATGGGCAGTGGCCAGTGGTGTGAGGCTCAAAAAGACCAAGTGCCAGGTCCTGTCCTTGGGCCATAACCACAACCACAATCACAGGCTGGGGACAAGTGGATGGAAAACTTCCTGGCAGAAAGGTACCTCGGGGTGCTAGTCAACAAGCAGCTGAACACGAGCCAGCAGCAAGCCCAGGTGGCCAAGGAGACCAGTGGCAGCCTGGCTTGTTGCCAATTGCATCAGCAATGGTGTGGCCAGCAGGACCAAAGCAGTGATTGCCCTCCTGTATTCAGCACTGGTGAGGCCACAGCTCAAGTCCTGTGCTCAGTTTTGTGTCCCACATTACAAGAACATTGAGGTGCTGGAGCGAGTCCAGAGAAGGGCAATGGAGCTGGGGAAGGATCTGGAGCACAAGTCCTGTGAGGAGCAGCTGAGGAGGCTGGGGTTGTTTAGCCTGGAGAGAAGGAGGCTCAGGGGAGACCTTATCACTCTTTACAACTACCTGAGAGTGTAGCCAGGTGGGGATCGATCTGTTCTCCCAGGCAACCAGTGATAGGATGAGAGGAAAGCACCTCAAGTTGTGCCAGGGGAGGTTGAGACTGGATGTGAAAAGAAATTTCTTCACTGAAAGAGTGGTTAAGCATTGGAATGGGCCACCCACGGAGGTGGTGGAGTCATCATCCCTGGAAGCATTCAAAAAATGTTTGAATGTGGCACTTTACAATATAGTTCAGTGGGCAGGGTGGTGTTAAATCAAAGGTTGGACTTGATGATCTTGCAGGTCTTTTCCAACCTTAATGATTCTATTGTTCATGTAAACACACAGCTACTGTGTGAAAAGCACAAGGTCCTCTTTTGCTCATCTTCCTGTCCTCTCTCTCTCCCCTACACAGTCAGAGCAGCTGTTAAACTCCCTGGGACGTGGACTAAAGCCCACCTCTGGGGTTAAGGTGGTTTATGCAGAGCTTTGACTCAGGACTATGAGTGAGCATGGGAAAGGGATAACATTTAACAGCAACATTAGAGAACCCACTGAATTACAGCTCTTATGTTACCCTTGTGCTGGGCTAAATTACACAAAATCGTGTCTTGCAGTGGTATCTAGGAAGAAGAGCATTGATTGAATTAGGGGTAAATAAGGAATCTTTGATTTTCCTGAACCTTGTCCTGGTGGAGGAGGATGATTTTACTTGTTACTTCCCCTTTGCTAATTTATCTCCCTTTCACAGTTTAAGGCAAGACTGAGTTGTTTTATTACCAGTATTGTAATCTGCCTGATGGTCAGTGAATATTATGCTAAAGTACTACATCAAGCTGAGAAAGAAAGAGCTAAAAGCAAGAGTGTAGAGTATGTATAGGCGGCTTGCAATTGCTTTCAGGAAATTTTAAAAAAACCAACTCATTTTACAGTATTATTGGTTTTCTAAAATAAACTACATCCATCATGTTGTAAACAAGTTAGTGGGTTTCCTTAAGCACTAAGAGACGACAGCTTATTGTATAAAAACTAGACACATGATCTGTATGCCAATGGGAATAAAATGTAGTGTTAAAATGATAAACACTTCACCTGGCATGGACAACGCAGTAGGCAGAAGATGCTATTGGATACAGTTAGGAGATAATTTATTTTGCTTAACTTGCATGGCAGAAGAGAGGCTGGTTAGTCTGCCATAAATAAAGATGGTATAAAATTCCCTTAACTCCTCAGAGGATGGCAGGGAGCCAGTTGCTCCTGTGGCTGTTACAGTAGACCCTCAGTTCCATTGGCTGGGGGATGTGCAGTATCACATATCCATCCATGGGAAAGGCTCTCCCCAGATGACCTGAGGGACCAAGGGGGGATTACTGCCTGTGGGGTAACATGACTGTCTCTAACACAAGCAAAGAGCACCTTGGACTTGCCTTTTCAACTCCATTTGAAACTGTCTGCGTGGGTGAGGGACACTATTCTCAGTGCATATGGAGGCCCAGGTGCCAGCAGCTGCAGTGGGAGCAGGGGCCCATGCACCTGCAGTGCAAGAACACCCATTCCTTGGATATGGATGTCTGTGTCAGCACTGGCAAATACCAAAATGGAATTGCTGTAAAATGGGATAAGAGTAGTGGAAGACAGGTATGAAAGCAGCTGAAAGTCTGCCCAGGCTACTAGAGGGGCCAGTGAGTCCAAGCTGCTGAAAAATGTGTAGGATGTAGACCCTAAAGAACAAGAACTACGAAAATAACATGCAGACCACAGGCTCTCCATAACATGGAGCACAGGACTACAGGAGCAGGTCCTGTTAAGCAGCAAAATTTAGTCTCCCCCAGCATAAATTTGAGAAGTATTGTGGTATACTAAGATAGAAAAGACCAGCACTGACCCATTAGCTTTAAGTGATGGAGCATGTAGATAAAGGCAGCAGGGAGGTGGTATTGAGTTTTATTAACATGCAACTGTAAGCCATATTCTTAAAACACTTTCCTTATTTAGTTACAACACAGGTATTATTGCTCTTGCCCGTTCCAAAGGTCATTTGCTATTATCAGTTTACCTGAGTGGACACTTCTAATTTTAATTAAAGACATAACAGGAGTTAAATGGGTAGTTAACAGGCAGATAAAGCATTATATTACAGTGCACATCCAAGTTACTTGGAACACAAACAACATTTTAATCTGATCACTGCCAGGGCTTTGCTCCCATTATCTACAAGGAAGTACAAAAGAATTTAAGGCACGTGTGACCTGCTGTTTTCAAGTAACAGTGATGCTAGAGAGATCATGCAGAGAGCTTGGCTTCAATTGCTGTTTCTTGGCAAGTCTTGTTTCTTTCACAATATAAAATTGATACATAGTATAAAAATACATCTTTTCAAAGGGTCTAATAGTTCCAAGTCTAATTTCAATATTATAATGCTATAATATTTAAGAATGAGGTACATTAAGAGTGCAAATTGTGCTGGAGTTTCTTCAGGATACCACATTCAGTACAACAGAGAGACGAATCTTTTCCTATTGCTTCCCTAGAGAGGCTGCACTTTAAGTTAAAACAGTTTTGCTTAATGTCTCCCACCAGACATGTAATTCAGAGATGTTATTACTGATACTCTGATTCCTCTCACTGCAGGAGAGTGAATGGGATTTCCATAACTTAAGGACACTCCTTGAATACAGCTTTTACATTCGTGAATCAGCTTCAGCTTCCTTTTCCTTGTCGTCTTGATCCTTCTTGTCTTCCTTTTCTTCCTTGATGAACTGGGCTTCAACTTCATTTGGATCAATATAGGTGTAAAAAGAAGCCATGACAGCAAAAATGATGCAAACTACCAAGAGCAGGGCAGCAAACAGCACATACTCTGCCCACTGGAGGGAAGAAAAAAAAAAAAAAAAGAGGAGGAATTTATCATTTATCCACAATATTCATTTGTCAAGAGTATTACACCATTTAATATTTTCAGGAAGTAAACACAGAATGTGAAACTGAGTATACAGAACAAGTATCATATGGCTTACAGGATTAAGTATTAATTAAGCATATAATAAATAGTAAAGCAACTCAGAATTGAGGCTCTTTCAGCATTTTTATCTTCACTGTAAAGACAAAAATTCTGTGAATGCTGAAAAATTCTGCAATTGCCTTTTCCTGGAGGAGCTGAGAGTTGAATCAAAGACTGAGAAGGGAACTCAGTCCCCTCCTTTTGGTCAGACAATCTCACTCTAAACCAGGCTGGCACCTGTTCTCATTCCACTTAAAAATTTTTACTGCTGATCTAGTGACCACAGATGTGGGCAGAGATCAAGACCAGAAACTGAAAAGCCTCAACATCTCTGTTTCATGCTCTTTCTGATTTAATTTAGGTGAAACTGCCAGAGCTGTTTCAGAGACAAACTCTTCCCTCTCTCAGAGAGCCATTTTAATCCATTACTGAACACCACTAATATAGTCTTGTACAACTGCTCTTCACCAGGACAGCCACAGTTTTCATGCCCCAAAGAATGAGGTTTGAAACTAAGAGAGCCAGAAGAAGGGATGGAGCAAGGCTGTGGTATGCAGGTGAAGGCTCATTAGCAATTAACAAAACTTTGATAGGTTTTAATTCAATTAATGAGGGATTTCAGCTCAAAAGTTCATAGGCTTTCTACACCATGAGAAGAAATTTACTGCAGAGATGCTAGAAACTGCTGCTTGCAAGCAAAGGAGCCTCACAACGAGAGTTAAGGATGGCAAACACTAGGTCAGTAGAAACCTTTGCTGAAAAGCTGTTCTCATTATATGCCATGATTCCCCCCCTGGATTAGAACTGCTTTCTCCCAGTGTAATATAATAGCACACCTATTGCTTGCATGCTTACCTGCTGTTTGATTGTGGATACCCCAGCCACGATAATGACAATTATGTTACCAAAAGCCACAGTTAGCAGCCATCCTGCCTGCAGCACTGCCTTCATGTTGGATGGGGCCTGTAGAGACAGACATTTAAGTTTCAGTGGTAACACTTATTTTCTGGTGCATTTACTGCATTCTTAACCTTACCATAAACCCTGTTTCTCTGCAGGGAAGAAGATTTCGTGTTTTGTTAGGTTTTGGTGGTGGTTGGGGCTTTTTGTTTATTAATTTTTTTGACATTAAAAATTTCTAGAGAGGCAAACAGGGCTGGAGAAGGCCTTGAGAAGGAAGAGATCACTAGCACACTAACTATACCACCTTTTGCTTTATACACACTGAGTAACTAGCAGGCATATCTTACATCTCAGTAACACGTGGCACACATGACACGAAGAAGTGCATCACATGGCATGTAAGTGCATCACCTAACAAAACACACCTCCCAACATTTCTAGTTGCACTGCAGTTTCTAGATTCAGAATTAAGAGAAGAAATACACACAGCTAATAAACTGGAGTCAGAAAACAAAGGAATTAAAAGTGTATAAATAAACACTAATAAAAGGCTGACAAAAAGGCTGTATGGAGTAAACTAGTGTGGAGATAAAGTGCCAGTGCTTCATTTTGTATTTGAGAGTCCTCCAGTTTGGTTTTATGGTAGCAGAACAGTTGCACTTCTTTTCAATGGAAAGTCACATGTGAGAAGGAAATTTGGGACTGGTAGTCAAGTCTTGAAATTATATAATTCAGCATAGCTTCATGGAAAACACCAAATCCAAGTGAAACGGCCAACTTGCCTATATAATCCTTCTAGGAGCTGTGAAGGACATAACTGATCAGAGCAACAGCACAGAACCTTCACTTAAGAAACAATACATCATGGAAGATCTTAACTTGCACCAAGATTCATAACAAAAGAAGAAGAATACCTACCTGTGAGTATGAAAACTCCAGCCCAGTGACAGAGAACAGTACTTCTGCACATGTAAGAAGAAAATACTGAGGGATCTGCCAAGCCATATGGACTGTATTTGGTGCCATATCTTCAAAGTATTTTATGTTAAGTTGGTTTGCAACACACTGGAAATTAAAATAGCATGTTAGGAACAGTAATAATGAGTGTGCACTTCAGGCATTCTAAGTAGTTCTGTAATAATATAGAAAGTTCAGAGTAAATAACAAGTATTGCATATGAAGCACTGAATATCTAGTTATAAAGTATAGCTTTTTTACAGCAGGCTTCATGCAAATCTGTAGTGTCTAACAGGGCTAAAGATTTAAGGCCATAAGTAGTGATCATGAATTCTTGCATTATGCTATTATCATAATAATCTTATTTTTTATAGTTGACAATGGCTTTATGTCCTGTTTAAGATACCAGAATTCTACCATATATACTTAAAGACAAGAGGAATAATTCTATGAGTGTTTTTTTTTTAATTAAAGAAAGGCATCAACATGGAAAGTAATTCTACATTGTCCATCCAACAAGTGGCAACTCACACTGTCAATAGAAATGGTATAGGCACCGCCATATCCAAATTTCTTTGAAACAACTTCACAATCAGTTGAAGAAATTGAAGCTTTAATGACGTATGTCCTGAAAAAGAAAAACCCCAAACCCCACAGTTCAGACCATAGGTGTAGTCAATTGCATGTATTACATATTTAAAAAAAGCTCTGTGCCCCTTTCCCTAGGACAAGTGTGTCTAGGAGATTAAATTAGGATAAAGGAAAATTCTTACCCGTCTGGTTTTGGAACATCACTGTAATTACTGACAGAAAGAGGATCCAGTGTTCCAAAATCCATGTCACCCATAGTAACATTGACAGTATAAGTGGAATTGTTTATGAACCTTTAAAATGGAAGAGTGATTAAATACTACACAAAACACGCGTAAGTCAAAGAATACATGTCTTACTTTTAATTAAATATTGGCAGTACAACAACTATCAAGTCTTCCCATTTAATACTTTTAAAAAATTTATTTAATCAAATAACATTTTGGAAAGAACTCTAAGTCTCCTAGAAGTGCAGCTAATACAGAAGGCCAGTTAGACTCCCATCAGCGCACTGCCTTTGGAGAACATCAAAAGCAAGCCACTACTACAAGCAGTAGGTAATGCATCTACAAGTGGGAGATGTAGAAGAAAAGCAGACAGGGGAGAAGTAGGAAGACACTTCTTACCCAGGATTAAAAAGAAGGTATAGATATGTAATCCATTTTATTTGTCCAATAAAAAAGGCTAGGCAATGGAATGGATCACACACTTTCGATTTTAGCTGTTATACTCAAACCAGGTGTGCAAGACAACTTTAGTGAATCATGACTCAGAAGTTATCCCATCCCCTAAAGCATCAAGGGACATGTCCAGCAAGAGGTGAGTTCCTACAGTACATAAAACTGTACTTCAACAAGAAGAGTCCACCAAAAGACAGATTGAAGAGAGAGTCACAGTACTGTCAAAATTTAGACACAAAAACCACTCTACCTGACAAAACTTTTTCCGTTTTCTGGTTTTGATGTGATGCTGTCCCTTATCTGGTGGAAGAGACCATTATCAAAATATGTTGTTTGCATCAGAGAACAGCTTAAATATGCACTATTGCACTGCAGTGGGAATTAACAGAGGCTGCAGAGCAGGACTCCATACCTTCCCCTTTAGGATCCTACTAGCATACATCTACTAGAAAACACTGTATGACCACACATCTAAGTCTTGATGAAAGGGTAGTTGTTAAGGTACATAATAAACTGGTAATTTTTTAAAAGGACATCTTGGTGTACTCTCTGCAGGTCACCAGTCTTACTGGTACAGCAGAGACAGAAAACAAGACAAAAGGAAAAAGCTATCCAGAGCTTGTCCTCTCAGCTTCACACCCTCCACATAGATGGTTGTCAAAACATTGATATATATCTTAAGAAATAAGCAGACTTACCAAATAAGAATTGTTCTCCGTTTGACCTGATTTAAAAGGCAAAGTGTAGCGTTCTCCCTCTACCAGATCCAAAGTCTGAGTTTTATTCAGAGTTCCAGAAACTATGTGTAATGATTGCAGCTTAGAAGTCTCAAATGTCATGTAGTCAGTCTACAAAGACAAAATGCCATGGATTTCTGTGCAACTGCATATTTGTTTACATTTTAAGGGAATGTTACGGGGTCTGGGGAGGGTCAGAACTTTACACATATTACTTCTGAAGTGCTAGAGATCATGAACATCCCCTAACTTTCATTTTCAATCAGTTTTCTACATCAGGCATTAATTCCATTTGATCATTATTTTTTATTAATTTAATTTGTTATACAAGCTTCAAAATACATGAGCTTTCCACAAGCATTATGGAACAGCTGTTATATTTTCCTATTTCTTGCTCCAGATAAATCAGGCTTACCATAACCACCAAGTAAAATTCTATTTAGCCACAGAGGTAGCACTAGCCTAAGATGTGATGCATTATTTTCCAAAAAGTAGAAGTGACATGTTTGAAATATTCAAAACACATTTGATCAACACAAAATACTTGAACCATTAATAAACATGTTAGTGCTACACTAAAATAGGCCCTCTGTTTTATAGGATCATCAAAAGCACTTTATAATCAACATCTGGATTATAAAGTATATATAACAGGGAACAGAGCATTCTATAACTTTCATTTTCAGGTATGTACCATCAATCCCCTGTCAGTTTGGGTGACCTTATCTTCTCCTCACAGCTCTGTTTCCATGTCAGGCAAATCTGGAGGAGGTTGGAGAAGTATCTCGCCTCTTAAAGGGAAACAGTACTCCAGGCTATCAGAGAACACACTTTCTAAGGTCCCTTATCAAAAGCATCCCTTAGAGCCACCACATTTTGCTCTCAGTAGAACTACCAATGCTGTGCTGTATGCAAACCTGAAAAAGTTCTTTGGCAGCAAAATCTGGAGCTTAATGTGTGATGTAGCCACACAAGAAACTCCCTGTTCAGGCAAGTCATCCCTCACCGTAATAGCAGCAACTCACTAGAGCTGAATGTACATTTACTGAAGGAACGGGCTACTTTTAGAAAATGGGACCTTTTTAACAAGAGTGAAATTTCCAACTAGTTCCAAGTCACTTAATTTTATGAAAGTTTCTTGGAAAAAGCCCTACGCTTGTCAAAACAAAATAGCAATACTTCAGATATTGACATAGTTACCATTTCTTCCATCACTGTGTTTTCAATAACAATTCATTCCACAATACAAAAAAAAGAGAAGAAATCATTAAAATTATTAGAGTAACAACGTCCTAGAAAATAATCAATTTTGAACCATTAGTTAAGAATGACTCTGACTTACTCCATTAGGTTTTTAGCTTAATTAATTTTAAATAATTTTTAAATATTTCTCATCTGCCCTTACTTACCGCCTCATTAGCTGCTACATCCACAGTCTGAAGTTGAGGCTGGAACTGAACTGTTGCAGCAACATCACCCAGATTTATTAATTTGATTTGACTTTGCCCAGCTCCAGGGAAAACTGGGTAGGTTTTCTATAGGGCAGAAGAAAAGAAACTTGAATCAGGTTTTTTACTAGTCTCACAAATTGCCTTAGGAAAAACGTCTCATTCACAACAGAGACCTCTAGATAGCTGTTCAGATCTTGGGATGCAATTGATCTCCACCCAGAGGTGTTGCCAATATCCCAGCTACAGGGAAAAGCTTCATTGGTTTCAGGCATGGCACCTCCCTTTGGGGCAAGGAAGGTTGGGGGAGACAAATTCTTCCTTCAACAAGTGTCATCTTTGCTTCTGCTGTGATGATGCTTCCCGGACTGTAACACTTCACCTCCACTCTAAACATCAGAAGAGGTCAAACATATAAAGCAGCCCTCTGGTAGGCCAAACAAATGCCTGGTTTTCAGCTTTCAGTCTCAGTTTAAAGATTGAGGTTGCCTTTAATGCATGATTTGTATTAACTGCAATGTGTTTTGCAGGATGGTGTTTATTGCTAGTTAATTTTACTACACCAACCACAGTATTGCACCACTCCTTCTACTTCTATACTTACACGATTGGCTCCAAATTTAGAAGTCTTTGTTCATTTTCCCCTTAAACACACCTTTTTTCCTGAATTTACAACTAAATATTAATAGGAAATACTTGCATGTGGCTGAACTTACATCTATTTGCACTTGCACAAGGGCAGCAGCAACAAAAGCCAAGGAGCCAAGGAACATCCCCACAGTCATCTTCTTCAGGGGCCTGGTACAATAAAAGACATTTGAGATTTAAGAGAAGCACCAATTCAAACCTTCAGCTGCTTGTTTTTTCTTTCCACTCTGGGAAACTCAAATGGCCACAACTAGCACATTATCACCATTTGAAGGGCTGATATCATTACAGAAAGTGTTCTGCTAAGCTGAGTACCTCTCAATTCATAGTTCCACTATCAGGACATACATCTTTCCTGCAGCATCCTAATAATGTGTTACTCTGCATCTGCTGGGCTCAAACACTGACTGACCATAATTATTACGTTCCTGAAAAAATCTGGTTTTGTGGGAAGAAAAAACCCAATCCAATACAGTTGTTGGATGTAAAACAAGAAAGAGACAAGAAGATATGCCTTTTAGAAAAAGAGTAACAACTTGTCTCCACATTGCCATGTTTAAATAAGACTGAACAAAAACCATCAAGGAAATTCATTGAATTAGGAGACACCTACTGGCATGCAGTTAGATTTAGCTATCTATTTCATTTGTGACATCATTTATCCAGTGTAGAATATCCACAAATGAATGACAGTTTTTCCAGCACAGCACACACCCTAGATTTTTCAAAGCTATATGAAAACAGCATTGCACCTTACCTCTCTGATAATTGTTTTAAGAACTGTATTCTCTTCTGCCTTTCCAAGCACTCTTGCAACTCCTAGCCACTTCATTACCAAGACTGAAAAATAATGTGTAGTGCCCCCAGACCTTCACCGAGAAGGATCCAGTGAGCCAGACTCCCAGCTGAGACCGAAGGGGAACGTCTCATGTCTCAGTTACTTTTAAGCCCAAAACATGGCAAATGCTAAGGATCTATGTTGTATTTCTACCTCCTATTCTTCAGGAGGGAGAGGGGGTAGACACAGGTGATATGGAAAACAATCAAGATCATCTCTCCTGCAATCAAAAGATTTTGTCCTTAACTAAAAAGCATTGTTAATCTTCTATCAGATTCTCCTCTTCTAATCTGTGGTGCCTCTACATACCACTTGCAGTACTCTGTTTTTTTTAATAGTTTAATTTCTTTAAAATAATCAACCATTTTAAACACCCTTCTGTTTCACCCTTAGCTGAATGCTTGCTCTCGTTACATTAGGGCTGGAAGAGCCAGCTAAAGAAACCACTAAAATGAGCCTCTGGTGAAGTCAGATAATTACATCAACTTACGTAAAATTCAGCTTGCATTTCTTGATTAAAGGATAAACCAAAGAATCTACAACTGGAACCATGATAACAATCAGGATTGGATTCACAATCTGGGGAAAATGAACATGAGAAAAAAATTAAGTATTTTTTGAAGTGCTTTTTATGAGTAAGGGCTATACGTATATAATCTTTCAGAAATACTTGAAATAGCCAGATAGAAAATTAACGTACCTGCATTTGGTCTGGTTGAACTTGAAAACCCTGGTGAGGAAAAAAAGAAATCGTTTTTAATATTGTGACAACAAATAAAATGGTTCTGAAAAATGTTAATTAAAGAAAAACTGAATAAAAAGTAACCTACAAAATCTCCATCCATTGCTGTGGCTTGCAGTGTCCATCTTGACCCCTTAACAAGAGAAGAAAAAATTAGATGTCACAGTAAATCAACGTTGTAAAGTTCCTTTTGAATTGTATTCATAAATGAAGGTTCGGAAAAGACGCGCAATACAACAAAAAGTAAAGCCAGCTTGCTATGGGAGTATTCTTACTCTGCAATGTAAAGTTTTGAACAAAGTGAGCCTCATGACCTCTTCCACTTCATTTACTTGTTTTGTGAAATACAGCAGAAAATAGCTTAGATGCAGGAATCGGGTGGAGAGAGGGCAGGGCCATCCTGTGCAGGGCACTGCCGCGTGCTGTGCACAGAAGCCACCCTGGGGCCCGTGTGCCGCCAGCCTGACCCCGAGCAGCTCACATGTCCCACTCATCCATCCTTCCTCCACACAGCCCAGGGCCAGCAGACAAGCCAGGCTTGACCTGCCTGCAGCCCTCTGCCCCAAAAACCTGTCTGTAGCTAAGACAGATGGGGCAAACTTTAGGTCTGAGCCCAGGATGAGACAAGAATGCTGCCCTGCATCTGTGGCAAGAGCCTTTGGCCACCCACAATACAGCACTGTCCAAGATATTACCCATGGAACGAGTATTGAGCTCTGAATTTCGTAGCAGAGCTGCCTAATTGTGACAGGTCACACTGACAGATACAGCTCACAGGCACTGGACTGAAGCAGTGGGATATAGGGAGTCTGGATCAAACTTCCTACCATCTGACTTGGATAAGGCTTTCAACCCCTGGCTCTCTCAAGCACCTTCTAAATTCATATTCAGTGCTTAACTCTGCTTTTGTGAGTCTTGAGCACTCAGTCCACCAAGTGAACAGGAATTACAGGCTTATACTTTTGATTGAAGGTATAAGGTATTCATAACAAGGAGTGAGTGATTAAGCAAACTGACATCCAGATCATTTAAAACCTATTTATTGTCCAGCTCATTTACACTAGGACCATAAATTTCATCTGACAATTGAAGAAACATTAGCACTAAGAAAGATTTAAATTACTGTTTCATCCCATGAGTCCCAGGCTGATACAAGATTTGGAGAGGCCTCAGTCACTGAATCTGTCCGGGGTGTACTCAGATAACCCGAGATTGCCCCTGGCTGCAGATCATCTGGTATTGACGTGACTCAGTGATTACCCTTTTGCAATAAATCCAGGATAAAGAATTTGTTTTTCCACACTCCCACAGGCACCTTTTATGTCTGGTGACCTCAGAGTACGTAGACTGACACGGTACGGCTCTAATTACCAAGCCAAACAATTTCTACTTACCTGCTGGTCAAAAACCGCCCAGAACATGGGGAGAGGGATGTAAAGGAAAAGCACCCTCAACACCATCTTTGTCTGTTCAATCAGTCGTTTCTGCAGAAAATAAAAAATTACACAAGAGGAATTGGTTTAAAAAAGAAAGTGGAAAAAAAAAAAAAAATAAAGACGGTTCCAGACTGCTACTCACATCACAGCAGCAGGTAAAGACCCATCATGTCATGTTTACCCACGCATTCAACTTTGCACATTGTGGGCACATCTGATGATTTCTGTTAAGATAGTACAAAGTCTGCCTGTGTGTGTGGGAAGGACTGCTGGTTAAAGGTGACTGATACCAGAGAGACTTGGGCCTCTGTGCGTGTACACTGATGGCTGCATGAGATTCAGCACTTAGTGCCATGTTATTTTTCTAGGAAGGGGGCATTTGGATGATGGACAACTGAGGAATTTCACATAAGAACAAAGCATACAGACAAAAGGAAAATAAAGGTGACTGACTAAGGCTTGTGCTGCCATTGGCAAAAGGGCAGAGTGGATAGCAGGCAAGGTACAAGCTGGGCATTATGGGATACAAGGCTTTGAGAATCATGATAAGAAATTATACTGAGGCTGGAGGGGATGCAGTGTTTACTTACTTAAACTGAAATTCCAAATAATTTTGATGTTTCATACCAAGACAAGTAGTATGGCCCTGTGCACTAACCATGACAGGCATCATCATTTCCGTTT
Source organism: Brachypodius melanocephalos (assembly GCA_013398615.1). Classification (NCBI taxonomy): domain Eukaryota; kingdom Metazoa; phylum Chordata; class Aves; order Passeriformes; family Pycnonotidae; genus Brachypodius; species Brachypodius melanocephalos. Next base: position 44,993,851 of record VZSR01003803.1, read on the forward strand.
TCCCCTCTGCAGCCATGAGATACAGGAAGCAGAGAAGGAAAGATAATGCTTGCTGTTTTCCTAACCAAAAACCTTAAACCTTTGTATTTGTTTGGCAAGGGAAAGTCTTTTTTTCATCTCCGTTGAAGTTCCTTGGACAGCCTATGATTACACAGAGCACTGTCACACAGCTCTGCGTTCTCCCACGGGAGCTGAGGAGAAAACCTGCAATGCCAGGAGAGCACTGAGGTTTGGCCAGATCAGCTACTGAGTGACGAAGAAGCCCAAAACTATTTGCCCAGTGCATGAGGCAATGGATCAGAGCAGACAGAGAGAAGCTGAGGGTCAGCAGATGTCACAGCACAGGAGGCTCCACCAGTACTTACATCGTACTTGTCACTCGCCCAGTCCAGCCAGTGCTCTCTCTTGGGGAACTCTTTGCTGCGATGCCGAAACCTGTTTTTGAGGGCAAACTGAGGAGAGACAGAATTGTTTAATGGGGCTACAAATATTTAAAACTATAAACTGCTTTGTCATTAATGATGGTGCTCCTGACTTCTTGTGTTTACAGGGTGCTAAAGGTGACTTGACTGTTAACTGCTCCAGTCATCTAGGGGAAGGTTGTTTTTAAGGCCTCATACTGCATGAGCGTGCTCTTGGGGTTAGGTGGACCAAACAGCTCAGAGCAGTCTCTCTCAACATGGGTTGCTGTTACGAGCTAGAAGATCTGCACCCTGTAGATGAGTGAACCATGCCACAACAATTTTGGGATGACTGCACATGGGAGGGACCCCACAGCACAGCAGGAAAAAACCCCCTCTCTCTGAGAGAAAGGAAAAAGATCTCAAATGATGAACTGACCAAGACCCCCATGTCCTGTCTTCCTGCACTGTTGGTGAGAAGGAGGGAGGGACTAGGTAGGGAGAAAGGTGCCTTAAAAGCTTAATATTGTTTCTCATTGTCCTCCTCTGACTCTGTTAATAGCAAATTTATTTTACACCTTTAGATTTGAACCTGTTTTGCCCTTGGAGTGTTTTTGGTTTGTTTTTTTTTTCCCCCAGTCCTTTTCTCAACTCATGAGCCCTTTGTCAATTTTTTTCCCTCTCCTTTGCCCAACTGGAACAAAACAACTAAGCAAACAACTCTCATGGATGCCTGGTATTTGGCCAATGACAAACCACAACAATGGAGAATGAAGAAACTCATACATGAATAAATATGATCTCAAAGTTGAGGCACTGTAAAGCTGGGACTTGCTATGCTATTCATGTAGATTCCACTCCTTTCCTTGCAGGATCACACTGGTGTGCAACCCCCTGAACTTCCTTAACACAGTGGGGATCAATAAGCCTCTGCATTGTAAATAATACTCTTTTAATAAGTAATAAGTTTTTGTTGATAAGGTGTACTAGTACCTCTGCTCTTGACTCAGCTCAAGGCACATTCGTCTCTTTCTGCATAAAGGTGCACAAATGCAGACAGAATGATTCCCAAAAGTTGGGATAAGCTTTTACATAACACTGATACCTTATTTTGTTTCCTATGTGTATAAATCCACATATAAATCAAGATATGCATAAAATGGCAGTCTAAATCTGGAGATGTCAGTAAGAAGCCTTCTGTAATAAAGCAAAAAACTTCTGAAACTTTCCTCATATTAAGACAGATTTCTGATTTAGGCACATTTACAGAACAGTTTTAAGAATTGCTGCCAGGGGTTTGGGGAATGTAAGCAGTACTTACTCCAACACATTTGGAAACTTCAAGTATTACATTTCCTTGTGGTTTAACTTTCTTGTACATTTTGCTTCCAAGTACGAACACAACTGCAATATGCAAACAGAAACCAAAAGCAACTCAGGATTAAATTAAAATAGTGGCAAATAATTTGGTATGGAATCTGTATGGAAACAAGGAGTTAATCAGAGTGGGAATAAGCCTCCTAAGAAGTAATGCAATTGCCTATTCACATACTATCATACAGTAAGACCAATGAAATGAATACCAGCAGATTTCTTCTATTCAAGACAAAACAACTAAATCTGAAAACTCTTACTGTAAGTGCTCAATGGGAGATTAGCTTGGTTGAGAGATGGTCAAAACAAGGGCCATTTAGGACCTTGACTCTGGCCTTGCTGTAGGGGCTCTGTTTCAGGAGCTCAGGATGGTGCAGCTCACACAAGGCTCCACCTGAACTGCAGGATGCACCAAGGTGTCCTCTGCTCCCAGGCCCAGGCAGGTTGCTCAGCCTCATTGTCCCACGTGTAGGGCAGGACACAGGCAAACCACCACAGCCACCATCCAACCTGGACCGGGCTCACGGGCAAGGGAAGGTCACTGGGAGCCAGGTGGGCTCCAAGGACAAGGACCCTGAAGGACAAGGACCCTGAAGGATACTGTAGTACATAGTGGCACCCCCAGTTTCTTGGTCAACAGTAAGGTTCATTTTTACCAGCTGTTTTACCTACAGCACAGCTGGTAAAAATGCAGGTGTTTGAGAAGTACAGACATATCGAATATGGGATTTCTCCAGTGCAGGGACAATTATCTCATACAGTTTACAGTCCTGGACTAGAGATAATGTCCAAAACACACATTTTCTTAGAGTTCTCATCCTGCATTCAAAAGATCTATTTGTACACACCAGTAATCCAAGAAACATAGGCAGTAATTTACGTAATGTACAGAATTCAAAGATACATTCATGCCTCACCCCAGCCCCATCTGACTCTCCTAGTAAATCAGTCTCTTCTGTAAAAGTGCTTCAGATTAATCCCACCCACCTCCCTACACAAGAAAAAAATTTAAGTCAAAAATTGTAGAAATGATCAGGTATTAGCGGTCAATACGTGGAGATTTCTATCACATTTTCATTATTCTGAGATTGTCATCATCTAATTACTGAGGCAACAGGAGGCAAGAGATTCACCTACCCAAGGCAACGGCCATGAGGATTGCAGGCACTCCAAAAGCGAGAGGGTAACATTCCTGTTTGCTATGAATGCCACACTGTGAAGCTGAAGTAAAAAGTAATCAAATGAAAGTCACAGTCAGCACCGCTGATGTTTTCCATATGATTTCTGTTCTTTGCATTCACTATTAATTCATGGCAGAGCAAAAAAACTGTCTGCTGACATCCTCAGAGTGGAGGATCAGCATCCAACTTATCTTTCATTACTGGGAAGGGGAATTATGTATCACAGAACAGTTGAATTTGGAAGGGACCTTTGGGCATCATTGGGGCCAATGCCCTGCTTAACTAGGGCTACCTGGAAGTAGTTGTCTAGGACTGTGTCCCGATGGGTTTTGAGTATTTCCACAAATGGAGGCTCCACAACCTCTCTGGACAGCTTGTACCAAGTCTTGATTACCCTCAGAGTGAAAAAGCATTTCCTGATGTTCAGAGGGAACCTCCTGTGTTTCAGTTTGTGCCCATTGCCTCTCGATCTGACACTGGGTACCACTGAGGAAAGCCTGGCTCTGTCCTCTTCATTCTTTTCCATCAGGTATTTTTGTACTTTGATAAAATGCCCCCTTTGCCTTCTTTTCTCCAGGCCAAACAGTCTAATAGCTCTCAGGATCTCCTCACAGGAAATTTATATTTAGTTTTACACTGAGACATGAAGAATTACACTAGAAGGGTCAAAAGCATGTTCTTAGTGAGAAAGGAGATAGGTTACAAAAGTTTAGGGCTAAGTTCATAAACAAAGATTCTGGTAATGTAAGTGCAGTTTGTTGAAAAAAAATCCCAATCACCAGCCCCCTCGCCTCCTTGGTATTAGTCACAGATTTGACTCTATTGATTTCAAGCACACATCCTAAAGGGATGCTCCAAGTACAAACATAGCTATCAGCAGTATAAAATAAAAGACTAAACGAAAGTATTACATTCTTCACCATACTTCTTCTAAGAGGAGAATTAGAGAGTAACATAATAAATAATTAATGTATTGATTTAGTTGTAATAGTCTTCTGGTTAAACCCCTACAGGACATAATGGTTTATCACTTCCTTCAGGTCAATTTGTCTTTTTTTCCCAAGGTATTTTTTCACCCTATATCAGCAAGGAAGTAAACTACATGCTGTCCCTTATGCATCTCCACTTCCTTTTTTTGGGAAAGGATAGAGTTTGCATTAAGCAGACATCTAAAAGTCTTCTAGAGTCCTTTCCAGTCAAGAAATCCAAAGGCCAGAAGTTCAGCCCAGTGCTTTTGGGTTATTCCAGAATTCACATGCTGTTTCCTTGCTTTTGAGAAGAACAGCCTTTTGAAACTGCTGGCAAATGCATCCATATGGCACCATCTGTGTAAGCTTGTCAGAGAAATCCCTGTGCGTATTGGTTAGCAAATTGCTGGGTTTTGTTTAGGATCATGATATTCTTTACAAGCAAAAGAGAACATAACTTTCTTATTTAACAAAATGAAAAATTATTTACTTTCTCACACGGATTAATATATTCCTACATGCATAGATGCCTCTGTACTTAGCATGGGCACGCTTCCAGAGGAGAAGGTTCACTCTCCCCTTCCTTTCTCAGGAAGCAATATAACTCTTTCTAGTGTGATAGTTTTAAAGGTATTGGAAGAATTGACTCATTTATATCTTTGTGGAATTAAAACATGCATTAGGCACAGAAGCTCTTAGCTCCAGCATGTCTTTTCAGATCTAGTACTTCTGATCCTAAAGGCAATTAAGGTTTTCAACTGGATTGTTTTTGAGAGTACTTAATTCTCTGAGAAGCTGGATGACACACTGAAGACTATTTGCTAGATAACTCCAGTGTGTCAGAGAACAGAATTTTAATTTAAACCTAACTGGACTGCAATGTAGCACTCCTTTTATGGTGTTTAACAATTGTCAACAAACATGTGACCTTACCTCTGATAGATGGAGTGATTAGAGTAGATAAGAGACTTCCAGCATTAATGGACAAATAAAAGAGAGAAAAGAAGGTACTTCTTTGCTTTTCCTGCAGTAAAAAAAGAAAGATGTTTAGAAAAGCTTAGCTACAACCACAATGATGAGCCTAGATCAAAAAATCAGCAAACTCTGGTTTCAAAGTTCAAGACAAATAATTAACTAGGTCCTTCTTCAGCTCCTCAGGAAAACCCTGCAGTAATGCACCTGCCTAATGTATATTATTAGAGTACTATAATAGTCAAACATTAGAGTATCTGTATAACTGAAAATCTGGAAACCATTGTTACCTGATCATCTTCAAACTGATCTCCACCAAATGCTGACACACAAGGTTTGATCCCACCAGTACCGAGGGCAATGAGGATCAAGCCAATCATGGACAGGGCGCTGGAACAAAGGAGAAAAGAGAAAAACAAGTCATTTTGTGTTAGTTCTTACAGCACACATAATAGACTGGTTGAAAGACAGTTGCAATTCAAGTGGCATAAATTTAAGTTGTCCCATCCTTCACCAACCTGGGAAAAAACCTCAATTGAGTGTACAAGGCAACTCACATGTTCACCACTATTTTATCAGGAGAGCCATCCTGGTTGTGATCCGTCAGGTCACTTATGGAGCCCACAGACAGCACTGTCTGCCCAATCGCATAGACAATGGACAGGTACAGAATGGTCCTGTGGTCAAGAGAGAAGATGTATTTTCTTAGAAATGTTAACACAATTGCACACAGATAATGCAGACTTCTGCCTACTTTAAGGATCCCTGGTAATGAAAACAACTAAAAGATACGATAAATTATGGACTGAACTTGTCAGAAGCTACTATAAAAATCTGGCCACATGCCGCTGCCACCATATTTCTATTCTTTTTATTATTATAATTATTCTAGGTAGCCTTTAATTAATTAAGCAAGGCAAGATAACAAATGGATTCTATAGGTATCACTAGGTCACAGGAAATACTTAAATATCTTCTGTTGTTACCTTTTTAGTGACTAACCCAAGAATACTGTTTTCATATTTTTTATCTGCTGAAGATCAAACAGACTACTCTGCAAAACTAAAATCTACAATTTGCACTGATTTAAGTATCATTAAACATTCGCTATGTTATTTTATATTTTAGTTGCAGGAGTAAAGAAAAAAGAAAAATCAAAAATCAGCTTCAAACATGACATTTCCCCTGAAATACTGTTGTGAATAACAGCTCTATACTCCCACTCTCTTGGCTGTAAGTGTACCAACACTTTTACACTTGGATCTGAGTGACAGCAACAATTTCAGCCTGACTTCCTCTGTCAGGAGGTGCCTAGGATGATAGTACTGCATAATCACCAGCCCCTCTACCCTGGCTTTCAGGTCCAAGCCTCGTTTATGTAAGTAAAAACACGTTCCATTTTAACTTTGCTGGACCTTAAGTATGTGGCTGTAGTTTAACCCATGTTCACTTGTGTCCTTGGGTGGGCCTCCATTCAAAAGGCACAGATACAGGTCTCCAGTTTGGAGGAAAAGCAGGAGAAACACAATGCAATGATGTGAAATTATTTAAAAACCCAGTTTTCAGGAGTAGTCCCAAATGCAGTGCAAGGCCTGACAACCAAGGACAATGCTCAAAGACCTAGAACAATCCAGCTACGTGACATAGGCAAGAGATCCTCACAGCAAGCTTGGAGCAGCACCCTGACACAAGAGGGGCATTGACCAAGTTCCCCTCACTTTGAAACAAGGTTTCTCTGGCTTAAAATTGCCCTCACCTGTAGCAGAGTAAAAAAAATCCATAAAGTGGGGCAACAAGGAGTCTGCTGTTTAATGGTATTTAATAAGATACAGTTGAATGGGTTATGTTTTTAATAGCGCTTCCGTATTTAATCACCTAGCAACCTGGGGAAAAGTTTCCAATTGAAGTTGAACCTGAGCTGATCAGGAGAGAAACTTCTGGGTTTTCTTTGTGGGGCTTATAAACCCACTGCAAAAACTTACATAATGGGCACTGCATTAATAGCACACAATTAAAAAAATAATAACTGTGACCTCTGTAGTATTTTCCTCAAGAAATCCACATCCAGTAATATGTGAGCAGGTTCCAGAATGCTCTTTGACAGACTTTGCACAAAGTATATGGACTGTGGAAGACTGGTGTCTCTCCTTTAAGAGTGCTTAACAGTACTTAGGTAACCTCCTCCTCCTCTTGTCTTCATAGATCTTTAAAAATTTTTGTTTAAGCCTTCCTCGTGACACCTTGCTGCACTCGTGGTGTTAAATTGGGGTGTTAAACCCCAATGGTGTATCCCAAAGCATGTTTGCTCTTATTTAAGCCATCCTAACAAGCTCCTTGTTAAAGGTCTGGGCCTTTCAGTTGTGGCACTGACATATCCAAGTACCAAAGGAGAAGAGGTGCAAGGTCTGCAAAGTTTCATCTTGATAAAACGAGTAAAAGCCAAAATAAATTTAAAAAATAAACCACGGTATCTAAACAAGCAAGTGCACAATATATTTAGGCTGCAATCTGTAGGACCTCCCGCTAGCTGCAGTGAGTTTGCACGGCTCAGAGCAGCTGCACAGGGCAAACGGGGCCATGGTCACAGCCCTGGGCTCCCAGGGGCTGTCACTGCAGCAGAAGAAAAGAGTGCAGCTGACTGCACAGCGCATCTCTCATCTCTGGGAGACCTTTGGCAAGTCTACTAAGATTCATGGCTCATAACCCGCCATAAAATCTTTATTGTGCTTTCTTTCAGGCAAAGTAAACACTTTTAGAATCAAAATATCAGGAAAGGAGAGGGAGATAAAGCTGTTGGAAATAATCTGGTTACATATCAAAGCACTTGGTAGTGCTATCCTGACCAATAAGCCTGCAGCTAAAGACACAGAAGGCATCGTTTAGAGAAAGGATTGCTACTCCATAAGACCCCTCACTGATCTGTCAATTCTGAAATCACATAGTATTCTAAAACTTATTCTAAGGTCGAGTTAACACCAGATAACACAGTAATTCACTATTTCACTGGCCACTTGCAACAGGTAAAGAGACTGTCCTAGAGTAATTACAATCCCCAGTATCTATTTGCACAGCTTGGTGAACACTCTCCTTAGTTTTGCTTACAATTTGTCTAGGTTAGAGGAAAAGCATGCAGAATGCTAGGAAAACACATTACCATCCTTAACCAACTAGCAGAACCAGAACATTTGTTAATTCACAGTGCAGTTTCAAGTTTAAGCTGAATCAATTAAAACCTCAAGCTTTGGTGAAATTTAAAAAAAAGCTATCCTGGAGTAATCAACACTAGCTCTGAAGCTGTTGTTCACAGCTGCAGTTTTAGGTGATGGCTTAAGTAACATTGACTTCAGGTGAGCTTTCAAGATCTTAGGTTGCTTTCTGAGGAAGCACTCACTTAAACTTTCCCAGCCAAGAATCTGCAATGATTGCTCCAAGGATCGGCGTCAAGTAACACAGAGCAACAAATGTGTGGTAGATGGCAGTGGCAAAGTTGTCATCCCAGTGTAGGAAACGTGTGAAATACAAGGTGAGCACAGCTGTAGGAAGAACAACAAAACAACAGGTTACAAACCCAAGTCAGGCCTGGGTAATGCTCAGCACAAGGAGACAAGGGACATACCTTTCATGCCATAGTAGGAGAACCGCTCGCAGAACTCATTGATGACGATGAAGAAGATGCTCAAAGGGAAGCCAAAGCAGAGCACCTGGAGGCAAGAGAAAATGTGAGCTCAGAGCTAACAGCAACCCGGAATAACACTCTCCACTGCAACCCACAGCTTAAGCAAGCTCAACATGGACTCAGTGGCAGTGGGTAGGTGCTCAGGGTCCAGAGGCTGCACAGGCTTCTGTGGGATGACAGTAATCTACCTGAACCAGGAGTCAGTTCTCACTTTTCTCTCTTGGTCCCCAGAGGTCTGCACATTTCTCATCTGTCCTTTGCAAGAGACCTTTAGCAATGCTAGAAATGACTTTCAAGTGTTGCACTATGCACATTTGAGGTCTCCAGCACATAAGCCTTACAGTAATCTCAGTTGGTAGCTAAAAATATACAAAAGGCCAATGTTTTTGGAAAAAAAAAAAAAAAAATCAAAACCCAAAGCCAACCAAAACCGCACAATGCCAAGCCCCTGCAGTACACCAGTCAGAAGCTTGGGGCTATTTTTAAGTGCCTGTAATTACAACAAACTTTTAAACTTTTCATTCAAACAAATCTCTTAAGAAAACTCCTTATCCTTAAAAATACTCTGCTTGATGAAGAATCCTTCATTTCTTCAGACCTAGTAATAGAATGGACTTTATTCCTAACTTAAAATGGCATGGCTTTGGCTGCCAGATTCACTGAGCCTTCACTTGCTGCAACAGGTCATCATCATGCTGTTCTTGCCGTTGAGACAATGGTAAAAAAGCATACATCAGGTATAAATCTGATATGGTCACTAGAACTGGAAGTTTGATTTCTGATCACCTACTTGTCTTCGTGGAGTGGGTGAATATATTATATAATTTCTATTAAAATTAATGGGGATGCAATTTAAGCATAATCCTCCCTTTTAATATTTTTAATGGGTTTAATCCTACAAGTAGCAAAGAATCAGATTTTAAAGATGTTTCAGAACATTCCAAAGGCAAAACAGTTCTTCTCCGTGCACAAATTTAAAAATGGCATTGTTTGGATTGCAAAGGTTTGGGAATTAAACTAATCTTTATTTTGTGTGAAACAAGAAGTTAATTTTGCAGATCAAAAGGAAAAAAGCCTTAATCATGCCTGACACAAGTGAATTGGAGAGCCAGTGTCTCCAGCAAAGCCTCAACAAACAACACACCACTTGGAGACCTGGGTGCTACAACTTTTGGGAATCCTGCAAAACAAATGAAAATAAGAGACTGGCAGAACATTGTTGACTGATCTGACTCCATCATGAGGATGCCTGAGCAGCCTGAACAGCACTGAGCTTTGTTGTTTGCAGAATCAAGTATATACTGCATATCCTACCCACGGTTTGATAACAGGCTTCACAGCAAGAACCCAGTCTCAGCTGAGGCAAGAGCCAGGTGGGACTCCTCTAGCTTTAAAGCACACAAATTTTGAGTCCTAAATATAAATGGGTCACTCTTGATTTGTCACTTCCTCCATGGGCAGAAAGAAGTGTCTCCAAGGGAAGACTATTTACACGTATCCCAAAATTAGATAAAATTCACTTGAAGTTGCCCATTTCCTTCAGCTGAAGGCAGCAGAAGGTCTGGACAGCTACTCCCAGTTTGGACAGAAGTGTTGGTGGACTGGAGTCCACACAGGAGAATATTTTGTGCCCTGTCCACACAGCATTCCCCTAAGCCATGTAAATGGTCATGGGATGAAGAGTCACACACTGAAGTTTTGGTCCAAGATGTGTTAAGTTAGTTACTGAAACAGTACCCCAGGCTGTGTGACTTGTAATTGGGAATAGCCAATTAATAGATGGAGAGGAGGGAATGTCTGTTCCCGAAGCAAAGACCTCCCTATGTCTGTCCTGCCTACAGAGGAAAAGAAAGACAGAGCAGTCCTGGCCCAGGAACTAGTGGGACCCATCTCTACCTGAATTTCACAAAACTTCACTAAAATCTTTTGAACACTTGGGGCTCTTACAAACCTACCCAATATTTTGCCATCACCCTACCCAAGACCTTGTTCTTTAGGAGGGTGTTACACCCTGGTCTGGAGAGGTCACAATCCAGCAAGGCTGGATTTTTGTTTCAAGCTACTAGTGCTTCAGTTCCTGGTGAAGCTGCCCTGCATTCCCATGCAGGCACAGCAGCCACTGGTGGGTTTTCACTGGCTGCCCCCAAACTGGAGGGGGTCTGCATGTCACAGCTGGAGCTGAGTATGGACAGGGCATGCAAGAGAAAACTACCAGATCTTTCCCAGGGGACAGACCTTCTGTTTTTACAAGATGCTACAAGCAAGAAGAGACTATGCAACTAATCCTGACTAATATATGATGTGTACTTGTCCTTGTTTTGCACTGTACTGTCCTCTGTTACAGCTTTCATGTGCCCACACACACATCTACCAAAACCTTGTCTGTTTTTACTCTCGTTGGTCAGGAACCACGAGATCCACCTCCAAAACATGTAACCTGAAGGTTGTGTTTTATAATGCCCTCTGTAACACTGCCCTGCCCTAGGGATGCCACCGCCCTGCTGCACAGCTTTGACTTTGGCTGCTGAGGAAGCCACTAAGCTGAGGGAAAGTCTGTGGAGTAAAACCTTGCAAGATAAGAAATGCAAAGGCCAAGTTAGGGTTGCTGAGACATGTGTCATTAACAGTTCAAAGATTCAAGAGCAGTGGGTGATGATAACTCAGCCACAAGCAGGATGGCCTCCAGGGACCAATCTCCTCCCTACCTTTGCTCAGTCAGCAAAGGCTCCTCAGATATTTTATCACTAGTCTGCTTTTGCACGTGTTGGCCAGTAAGTCATTACTGTAGACATTTAAGGTGTGTTTATAGGGTGATTTTTATTTGGGGCACTGCTAACATTACTAAAACAATGTAACCCGAAGAGAGTCAGTAGACCAACTTTTCTATGTGGGAAAACAATACTTACCGACTTGGCAGTAGATTTTCCACCTGTGGAGGGGAAAAAACAAAATACAAGTTAATGGCAACTAATAAGTAATACTCCCTTAAAACCAATGGAAGATTAAAAAAAGGTTCAACTCTAATTACATATTGAAATATAAACACAGTACTGGTCAGGGTGAGTAAATTTTGGGTTTGTTACAGGGAGACTTTTCATAGTTATTAGACAAATCTTCCCTTGATAGCCTTCGGTTTTTCAGGGTGCGCACAAACACGTACACTCCCGGGGAAGCTCAAAAGGACTGACGAGTCAAAGCATCCCATGGCTGCTCACCACACATCATCCAAGGTGGTGGTAAACCACCAACCCACAGATGATGGGTCCTGTTACAACTTACTCTAGGGGATGCTATCTTAAGGGAAAGTCAAGAGTAAAGAATGGACTTGAGATGCCCTGCCAGGGAAGAAGGTCAAGTCCTGAAAAGAGGGCTGAATATAGAGGACTGAATATACAGCTCCAACTAAATGACTCACTTTAGCAGGCATTCCCATAACCTGAATATTAACCTGGGAAGACCTGGAAGCACAGGGGAGTCCCCCACTGAGGGCAGCAAGACAGGACAGCTGCTTGCAGCCCTAGAGTCACTTCCAGCTGCTCTTGGCAGGCCCTCTACCCCTGGCAGCTCTCCAAGTAGAGCCCTGCAGGGCTTCCTCAGCTCAGGAGACAGGCTTGAAGGCTGAGCGTTCACTGTGTCAGATAAAGGCCATGTGCCCACATAGTGGATGTCAACATTTTTCATAAAAGCACATGAGCAAGCTCATTATCATCATGATAAGACCAAGTACAAGATGTGAACTTTGAAATCCCTGCTTGTAAATCAAGTCAGCCCATAATACTTCTCTATAAGAAAAGTATGTTCATGAAAATAATTATTTAGTCCGTAGTTCACAACAGATGAAAACAGCTGACAGCAACACTACAGTGTTTGACACGATACTAAATCAAGTAATTTTCAGAAATCATTAGATTATTCCAATTCTTTCCTTCACTGCTGTGGACAAATACCTTCACAACAGAGACAGTAGTACTATGCAGGTGATTCAAGAATATATTTTCCTAGAGAGCAAGCAACATTCTGAAAGAGCTAACATACCCAGTTCAGGCCACATGCAGGTACACAAGTTACTTAAGCTATTGGCAATGTTCCTTTCGCAACCCATATGAGCAGATACACCAATGGAGATGGAGATGTCAGCAATAGCCCATCTTCATATCAGCTCCTTATTTCCCCTTGCTAGCCTTTCCAGCACATGTGCATCACACTGCCAGTTTTTAATAATGCACACAAAGAAAAACACTTTTGGCAGCTGACTCTTGTCTCTTAGCTAAGCCTCGGGCAAAAAATATTTAGGATCTGGTTGTTGGTAGGGTTTGGGGTTTTTTCTGCTTTCCTGATGGCAAAAGTATCACCTCTGCAAGAAACCATACACAGAGGATGTCACAGAGGCAATTTTTTTTTCAGACAACATCGTCTGACTTCAATGTCTAAGAGATACAATTATTTCTAAATATTTTGACTTTACCCCTCTGGTCTCATTTTACAGAGAAGGTTGGGAAAACTCCAGGTAGCATTAAAGCCAACCTTTCAACACAGGCACCTAAACTAAGGACTCCGCTGTCAGGCAGCTTCAGGGTTTGACCTACAAAGCACAGAGCACCCACCATTTTGCATCATTTCCAGTGATAAATCTGAAGTTTGCTAGCGACATGTTGGAGCAGTCCCTCTTTGGGGCAACCTTCAGCCCTTCTTATTCTTTTCCCACAAAGAATGACTTGCAGAATTGGTCATTTTCACCACAAAATACTAAAGAGCTCCACATTTTTCAATGGAAAGCTCTGAACAGTTGTGCACTTTGTCTTCCCTTAAGATATTTAACATTTTTTAAGACATGTAAAGTCAACAGCCACTCAGTCCTTGGGTTCAGCACCACATCTAAATAATTATCAGTGGGCCATTCTCTTCCTCCCAACCTTGCAGGTTAGATGGGGCAGGTTTACATCTCCAGCCCCTTCCCACCAGTGTGGTTCTGTCCCTGTAAACACAGAGATGTAGTGGATGCTGCAGCTCTTGCAGCTCACAGTCTGTGATACAAGATGGGAGCACACTGCCTTGCTCCATGCAGCCATCACAGCAACTCTACCTGGATGAAATGCTTCCTTCTACAATAAATCTGTACACACCCATACCTAGAACATTTCTGGCTCCAGAGCAAGCAAGCCTACAGTCCTGACACCTGACTTGGGGCACAGACAAACCTATTGCCTCTGCTCCCTGGAGCAGCCCTACAGCACCTTCACAAGGATGCTGCTACCATCAGGACATCCCCCTGCAGGAATCCCTGCTTCACACCTCGCTATTCCAGAAAAACACCAAGACAGACACTATCCAAGGAAGTCTATAATGCAGCAAGCCTGATGTTAAATGGGCAGACACAGCTGCATCCCATTTCTTTCTCTTCACAGAGCTATCACCATTCTCCTGGTTGTCTGCCCAAACCAGCAAGACCCCAAGTTCTGACAAGTTCTGCCTGCTCATTACTATGGTTACTTGTCCCCAGAGCATAGATCTGCTTGCTGAAGATGCAATGGCACTTCCATGGGTTGGGGGGGTTTTTTGGGTTGGAGGGTGGGCATTTCATGTTCCTTCTCTGTGTGATACAAGGTTTCTCCAGCCCACAAACTGCTTACTATGAGAGACACCAATCTACTCAGACACTGCAGGACCAAAGGTCCAACACAGGGCAGTGGAGAGAGCCATCACAAAAAAGTTGGTTTTGTATCTCTACTACTCAGTGTTCCAGTTTAGACAGGAAAAACTCCTCAAGATTAATTAGATAAACGGGTTCTGCCCTTTTCTGAATCTTCCTTCTGTGTATCTATGTATTAAAAAAACATTAGGTCAACCCTAGGCAAACACTTTCAATGAAAAAGCATTATTTAACATCTGCAAGGAACACCACATTTAACTTGTGCACAGATCTCAAGCTTCACATGCCTTAAAAATGTAGAGTAGGATAAACCTCAGCAGCCAGGGGCTCAGCTCACAGAGCTTACAGAGACCGAGGCACCATCTCTCGGCTCTCACTCGGGTTTCAAGGCAGGGTCGTATAAACCAGGATACAGCGCTGCCAGAGGGAGAGCTGCCCCGGAGGAAGCGGGAGAGACCGAAGAGTACCCGGGGACTTCTCAGACCGACACCGAGCAGCAGAGCCAGCCCTGGGCGGGCGAGACCCTTGGCCACGCTGTCAGCTCCCAGCCCGGCACGATCACCCGGCTCGGAGGGAATGGGCTGGAGGGAATGGGCTGGAGGTGAGCTCATCCCGGGACGGCATCCCTCCCGCGGGCCGGGCACCGCCACCCCGCCACCCACTCCGGGCTGCCCCATCCCACACCGCCACTCCTACCCATGTCGCCGGCGAGGTCCTGCCGGAGCGCTCGGGGCTGAAAGTGAGGAGGAAGGCAGGGAAGGAGGGAAGGAAGTCGCCGGGGGCAGCCGGGCTTTAAGGGCGGCGGCGGGGCCCCGCCTGGCCCCGGGTGGTGCGGGGCGGCGCCGCGCAGGTGTCGGGGCGGGTCGCTGTCGCCGCGGAGCCATCCCGGGGCTCACCTGGCCTGGACCCGCCGGGGAACGCAGCGCTCCTCCCTGCCGCCCGCTCCCCTCACGGCTGCCAAACGAGGGCTGTCACCTGCTGCCGGGGCTGGCTTCGTTCTCCGGCCAGCAGGAAGCACCGAGACAGAGCCATCAGCCGAAGCGAACGCTGTGCAGTGCTGCCAGCTCCACGTTGTCCCTTTGATGTCCACGGCGTGATGGAAAACTTAGTAAGCAAGTAAATGGAACACGCTGTGTGGAGGGCAGCTTTCTGCCTTGTTCCTTCCTCTCGAGCCAAGGAAACAGATTTGCTAGGCTGCTGCTGCCACCTGTTTCTGATGATCCTGACCTGTAGCTCCTGTGGATTGATGCATCTGAGAAGTTGCCCAGACAAGATGTGGATGCATCCCTGGAAGTGTTTCAAGGCCAGGCTGGATGGGGCTTTGAGCAACCTGGTCTAGTGGAAGGTGTCCATGCCCAAAGAAGGGTGTTGGAACTAGAAGAACTTTAAGGTCCCTTCCAACCCAAACCATTCTCTGAGTCTATGTTCCTATGACCCACTTTGCTCATCACTCGGTCAGTCCACAGCAGTCTGTCCTGTGTGCCATGTGTGCCACCAAGCCATGGGGAAAGTTGGGAGAATGCACATCAATACAACACGATGTACATTTCATGTACACACCTTACTGAGCCACGCACGTGAAAAAAAAATGGATGAGAAGTTTAGCCTGAGAAGAAGAGCCAGAGTGCCAGGCTGATAAGAAGAGTAGGTAAGGGAAGCTACATGTTACTAAGACTTGAATGAACTCAGAATGCAGAAACAGTAAAGTATTAGCAGACATTGCTAAAAAAGAATTTTCTGAAAGAACAATGGACTCCTTCTTTGAGGTTTGAAGATACAGTGGTACGCTCTAGTTTATGCAACCAATCCAACAGCATTTTCTATGGCATCCACTTAATAATTACCTGGCTGTTGAACAGGTTCATTTTGTCTTGGGTACAAATCAAACAAGCATTGCAATGCATTGCAATTTGGAATATCTACGGTCAGCACTTCAGCTGCTAAAGAAGGCTGCTCTGATTTGTGATACAGAGCTACAGCTGAACATGGATTTCTTAAATTGTATCTACATGGGTGTAATCTAATCAAAGGACCTCTAACCTCTTAGCAGTTACCTGTACCTTTGACTGTAAAAATTTGTGAATAGATTCTTAACATAAAACATGAGTAGGTGGTTATAGCTATATTTATAGCAACTTCTCCAGTAAGAAACATAAATCTTGCTGTATAAGCTCCACTGACACTGCTGATGCTAGTCATGTATCACTTCTCAGTGGGATATACATATACGGCCACACAGCACAGGCAGTGTTGCATTTCTCTATTATGGTTACTCCAGCAAAACAAGCAATCTGTAATGCAGCAAAGAATGCTGAAACCTCTGACTGCTCATTCATCTACAGAAATAATTGAGGTATTACCACCATTTTCTGTTAAAGTATGGAATTGAAGATGTGATTTCTTTCCTGAATAATGGGAAACTTCCCATTACATGACCAGTGGTGGTAAAAGGTTAGTTCCCAGGCACAGCTTATATAGACCCATGCATTTAGTGAAAACAGAGAGTAGGCCTTTGATGTTTCTTCCTAGAAAGCAATATACAGGTGGTACACAGAAATTACGGAAAAACACCTATTTTCACAAAAATTTGGGATAAATGAGCTAGTTGGATCACCCTGGCTTTCACTTAGGTTATCTTTCAATATTTAAGGTCTCTATTAATCCACCAAGAATTCACCCTGGTGAGTACATGTTTTAATTTGTCCCACAGATAAAAGTGCACACAATTGCTTCACAGCTCTTCCTGAGATGGATTGGCTTCTGCTGTCCTTTGGTAAGTGGATGCCACAGGGTTGATCTCTGTGGGGCTATTTTATGGTTGTGCTTGTTGCAGGGACAGAATTTGTTCTAGGAGGATTTAAGTTTCCCAGTGAGGCTCCCTTTGTAGGAGAACTCTGAGCACAGCAGGGCTGTTAAAAACTCAGCAAACAAAAAATGCAGAAATGCATTTCTACCTTTTTTTCTACAAAACTCTGAACACACAGAAACATATTTTCAAGATGTAATAGAACACTGTCCCACTTCTTCCACAGGGGAAACTGAACTCCACCATCTCATGGTCACCACAACCAAGGCTATTCCCAGCTCTCATACCCCAAACCAGTCCTTCTTTCTTAGAAAGTTTGAGGTCCAGCAGCACAGGTCTCCTTAATGGCTCTTCCACCGTTCATGTCAAAAAGTTACTGTTAGTGCTCTGTAGGAACCTCGCAGGCTGTGTGCTCCTGGCTGTAATGATCTTTCCACAGGAGGGATCCTTGCACATACTGCTCAGTTAAAGGTTGTGTAGCTTAGGCTCTAAGATTGTTTCCTTGCATCTCCTAGGAAGGAAGAATACAATAATTTCAGAGGAGCTGGTGAGATGAGTCCCTAACATGTAATTGTTGATAACAACTATTCATTATTTAAGGACTAACAACCTGTATTAAGATTGAAGTATTTTAAAGAAAGTTAGGGCAGATTACTAGGGCAAATCTGTTCAGATTGTGTGATTTATAAATAGTAATAGATGTTTTTGACTCCTTTTTTTTAGATTGGAAGAATTATAATAAGGATAAAGAATTCTTTATGAGCTCATCATGGAATAGCCAGTATTGCATCAGATGCTGCAAACTGAGGTTGTACATTCATTCATTCTAAACAAAGGCTAATGGATCTTGCTCTGCAACCACAATCCATTTGGCTTTCATAACATTAGTAGCCACACACTAACACTTGCCACTTGCCAGTAACTATTCCTCCCAAGATCATACATCCTTTCAAGAAAAGTTCATTCATGCTTTCCAGATAGGGAATCTCAGGGGGAAAAGTGATTTGTTTGCTCTGACTTTTCTCATGCACTGTGTCATGTTTTGCTAGCAGAGCAAATAATAGGTGGGATGGTCTGGAGGAGATGGTCTGGGGACTGCTGGGAAGGAGGGCACCAGGGGTCTCTGAGAGGGGGTCTGCAGCAGTTCAGGTGCTTTCAAGCAGCAGCAGTCCAGCTACTGGGTGCTGTGCACACATAGTGACATAGGTTGGTATTTGAGATGCTCACTCAATTTGCGTGCAAGTAACAACTCTGGCCCCAAAACACATGGACTTGCTTCTTCAAGAGTTTGCTAAACCAGACCAGGGACATGCAGAGAAAGAGGTTTCTACCAACCCAGCCTGCCAGCCCAGCTCAGCAGCATTCAAAGTAATCATCTCCAGAAAAAGGAAAAGAGTTCACCTGCTTTGGCCCAGAAGGGACTTGGCTACTCTGGCACATCTTTATAGGCACACACTGACCATGGGTGGAGGGTAAAGCAGGGGAGTGGGAACTAGGGCACAGACTTTTACCTTAATGAAGTAAATAAGTGAACTCTATTTACCTGGAACTGCCCCAGACTGATGGCAGAAGTCTTTGGCTCATTACCAGTGCCTGTGACAACATGTAAAGTTAACTAATATGGCAGATGTAGACCTAATGAGTTAATGGTAAACAATACATTGTGAAGTCACTCCTGCCAAGATGTGGGCTTGTTCCTTTTATTTTTGCCAATAATGTAACTTGAGGTTGATAATTCTGTTTGTTTTGTTTCCCCTTCATTTACTCTGATAACATTGTTTCCCTGGTAGAGCCAGATTTACCCCTTGTCCAGTTCTCTTTATATCCATCTCCATCCTGACAACACCTTTGCTGCTGTTTCCTTCCACGGGTTTTCCCCTCGGGGAATCTGAAGCCGGATTTAATAGGGAACCTTGGCTCTGGAAATGCAGGTCTGTATGGAAACCAGCCTTAGCTGACATTTGAAAGGAGGCATTCAAAATCTTTGGACTTAGAGATGTGACCATCCCTTCCAGCCCTGAAAGGCCTTTGTGGGTCCAGCCTTCAGTCTTTGTACCACAGGCACAGCCAAATGCAGAGCACTCGCTGTGTTGTGCCTTTGCAATGCACGAGGCATGAGCCAAGAACAGAAACACACACACGGTAATCCCAGATTTGATGCTGATTTATGGTCAGATGTTGTGCAACCCATCTCTGAGGCTGGGAGATTCTCCTTGCCAAGGGAGGGCACTCCCAGCAGGTATGTGAGGAAGACAAATAGGAGTGTTAGCATAAGTATTAAGGGCAGCTGTCAAGGGAAGTAGGGCAGAACAGAAGAGCTCCTGATTCAAAGCATTTACATATTCCTTTCTACTCCAGATAAACACCTGTTTCTACCCTTAACTGTATTCAAGAACAAAACAAAACATGTGTATGAGTATCCTTCACCCAAGCTAGGATTCAAGGCTTTCACTGGGTGTTAAAATCTTTTTTTATTCTGAATTATGCACCTCTGCTTTTTTCATATTGAATTTGAATTTGTCTGACACACAGCATCACCCTCTCTTACCTAAGGCAGTGCACGGATGCTGAATGTCGTTCAAAGCAGATCTTGAAACCATCCAAACATCTCTTCAATAGCTTTTTTTTCCTTTGTACTGTCACATTGCTGTTCTTCTGAAACTTCAGGTCTGTTTTGTGAGACCTGACATTTTCAAGTGAACTTTTTATCTTCTCACTGCATTGTGTCTGCTGAAGCTTCAGTTCTAGCATGTTTTTAGACAAGTTGTGTTCAGCTTCTTTTTTCACAAGGAGAGCACATGAGAGTGTCAGCAACACAGCAGCTGCTAGGTAGAGCTGGCTGGATTATCCTGTCAGCTTATGCAACCAGCTCCACAACATGAATCATGTTGTTGACTGGACCGTGCAAGTACAAGTGTCATCTCTTGACCAATCCGTGTTTTGAATCAAGCAGATGTTAAAAGACTGGAGTTAAACTGACACAATATTTAGGAACTGGTGTGAGATCTGTATTTAACTTGTGAAGACACTTAAAGGGGTTATTTTTAAGTGATGCACCCAACACACACACACACACACACACACACACACCACCCCCAAATAAACCATCTTACAAGATCAGATGTTCACATTTTCAAGGGAAAGCATCCTAACATCCTTTGACTTTGTACATAATTTTTGGGGTGGGTGAGGCAGCACTGATGTACAAAACATACCTGACTTCAGATGGCATCAATGTCCTCAGTGGAAATAACATATTTTGAGTTCAGGTAACAGAACAAGGTCATATAATTTTCTAGAGACACATTTTCCAGTGTGGAAATTCTGCAGCTGGAGACCAAGAGCTGCCACTGTCTACCTGTTGAAGCCCTGTTAGAAGATAGCAGATGGATTTATTTTTCCTGAAATGGATTTTCATGTTATTTACACATTCATGTTGTCACCACAGGTTACAAAATTTTCTTTTTTTCGCTACCCACAGCTGTCCTGTGTATTGTTCAGATTTAAATGAAAACTTTAACAGCAGTATCTGACAGAATTTAATGTGCAATTGGATTTTAACAGATTCATTTATCTCACTGCTCTCTCATGAAGTCTCTGTAAAGTCAATTTTTGTATTTCATCTTAGAAATCTTGGTCAGTTCTGTTGCTATTGAAAGATCACAGCATCCAGGGCTTAACTGGGTTAATTCGCCAGTGCACTGCAGCACCTCTGAGTGCTTCCCTGCCTCTCTACTTCTCTTTGGTCTTTTCCAGTAGCACCTCTAACCTTCTCTAGGTAGTCTTCTTATTTTTATGATATTTGTCCAAATTAGTGGATAAAACGATGTGTTAGGATTGATCTATGTAGTTATATTCTTACTTACTTTGTTCTTGGCACTCCTGAGAAACTGATTCCCAAAAAGCATCACAACACAATCCAATGACTTTGTTCTGTCAGCTTCTAGAACAGGGAGGTCCTCTTCCTCTCTCACACTTAGATTGCCCAGGATCTGCTATTACTTTGCAGGAAGTGTAAACAAATCCAATAGGTCAACCCATTTCCCTCTTAGAAGAGTGGGAGATTTTGTAAAAAAAGAAATAAAGAAAGAAAAAAAAAAAGAAATCCCAAACCACAACAACAGAAATCCAACCAGTGATAGCTTTTCCTTCTTGGAAAGGCATCTGAGTAACATACATTCAATACAAAGGTTACAATATGACAGTACATAAACCACCTGAAATTACATAATATATTTCATAAACTGAAACTGCAGCACATAAATAATCTACTTGTCAGCATAACACGTTGCTGGGTCACTTGCTGCTTCCCTCACTGTAAAATCTTTTCCAAGGAGCAGGAAACTGTCTTCCAAGAGGAACCAGAGACAGAAGAGAAGCAGCATATTCCCATTGAGCAATGCAGAATTATAGGGAACACACCTAATGACAGGGAAATATTTTTTAGGAAATCATTAAGAATTTTACCATGAAGGTTAATACTTTTTCTAAAGATGAAGTGAAAGTGTGTTTATTTTAGGTATTTCAGCAACTGTGTTATTTTTTTGGGAATCCATTTGTAAGGGCCAAAGTGTACCAACAGTTTTTCCAGCCTCTACCTGCAAATAACCTTATAAATACAGTCAGATTAATCCACTTCTTAGGCTGACAACTTTGGAGTGTGAATTTCAGAGGAAACCCCACAGATACTTGAACACATCCCATAAAAATATTTTCATGTCAGGACAAAGGCAGAACCTGGGAGTTTATTGACTGCTCCTCAAAATGGTTGGGCTTCTTCCTGCTCAGGCTACACTCATTGTTGGAATAAATCCAGCCATTTCTTTCTTTTAAACACATGTTTATTCACACGTGTTGGAACATACTCCCTTTGTCAAAAATATGTCCTGGAGATACCAACAAACAAATGATTGTCTACGGCCTTGTAGCACATTCCTCATCAAAAAAGTAGCATCAGGAACACAGAAATTTTAGTCCTCTGATGAAAATGACTGCAATGCTGGTGCTGAAAGCTATCCTGAAAATAGTGAGCAGAGACTCCCGTTTTGGCAGCTCAGGGTGGAAATGTCTATTTTCAGATGTTTTAAAGAACCCTAATCCTGGCAGGTGGGTTCATTTCCACCAGTGGGTCTTTGTATCTTTGTTTCTCCCTCCTCCTCTCATAAGACTGAAAATCAAACTGCCATCTCTCACTTTCTGCTGAAATCCTTTTGCTGAGGGAAGGCTGCAATGGGAAGGAGAATAAAGGGTATTGTATGATTGAGCTCTTGCAGTTTCCACTCCCTAGAATCATAGAATCTACCCATCTTTTAAATACCTCCAGAGACAATGACTCAACCACTTCCCTGGGGAGCCTGTTCCAATTACAGCCCTTTCAGTGAAGAATTTTTTCCTAATATCCAGTCTGAACCTTCCCTGTTTCAACTTGAGACCGTTTCCTCCTGCCATCTGTTACCTGGGAGAAGAGACCACCCTCGCCTTGCTACAGCCTCCTCTCAAGCAGCTGTAGGAAATGAGAAGGTCTCCCTTGAGCATCCTGTTCTCCAGGATAAATAATCCCACCACCCTCCTCCACTCCTCATGGGATGTAGGTTTCAGACCCTTCAGCAGCTCTGTTGCCCCTCTCTGCAGGCACTCCAGCACCTCAATATCTTTACTGTAGCAAGAGACACAAAATTGGGCTCAGGGTTCTTCTGGTAAGCACGGCTGCTAGGTATGGAGAGAGTAATGATCACAAAACCTACCACTATTTTTATAGTAGTTTAAATATTTAAAGGTAATAGGCTGCCTAATCAAAGGTTACATCTTGTTCCATATATTGAGCAAGACTTAATTTTCACTGCTTTCTGAGCTGTCAAGGTTCACAGAGTGTGTAGCTATTTTTTGACTGTGCATTTTTATAAATGTACAAGTTTTACAGAAAAAGTTGTTATTAATCAGAAGTAACAGTCCTAATGGGTTGAAAACAGGGTTTCAGAGCTCACAGCTTTGCTATTTCTTTCTTTGCTATTGACACACTGACACTTCAGTGAATCATCTGTAAAAACAGAACAGCTATGAATCTTTGCAGATATTAATCAGATTTTAACACTTAAAATTCTTACTTCTTTACCCTGAAAAAACTATATAATATGATGATATCTTGCATTCTAAAATATCAGATCTGCTTATAATGAGATCATCAGCATATTGTAAATCTAGTGATCCCACACACATGCTACATGAAAACCTTCTAAAAGAAAGATTTCAAATTGCTCAGCCTAGCCAACAGATACACTACACATGCAGGAAACATTTTCTATAACAGAAGCAGTCCCTTCACAATGCAAAAGGAGAGCAATCTTTCCCTATAATCCATACTGAAAAGCAAAAGAAAAAAAAAAAAAAAAAAAGAGGGGAAGGGCATGCAAGCAGAATTAATTGCTCTATTTTCTGTTTGTTTGGAAACTGATGCAGAACAGATTACCCTGCAATGTAGTGCTTTCTTCCATAAACAAGCAATTACATTTGGTCAAAAGCAAAGCTGTTTGAAATACTCCTAGCTAGTTACAGGTAAAAGCTGAGAAAAATGTAGCCTAAAATGGATGGGCTTGTTATTATGGAAAGGCTTTAAGACCCTTGAACATTTTTGTAATAGGCTGTAAAACCATCTTCCAGAGAACAAATATAACAGAGAACTGATACTTTTTGTATCAGAAGTTAATCCAGGCTTATTCATCCAAAAGTGCTAAGATTCAGATGAAAAAAGCACTAAAACAGGGCCCACTTTTATCTGTTTCAATACAGGAGTTAAAAACTTTTAAGTTACATATTTAACTTTGTATATCATTACAAGAAACCAGTGCTTTATTAATAGCAGTCTCTAGGATATTTAAAGATTCTTTTAAACTAGTACAGTATTGATCAGAAGTGCTTTGTCAAGTCCTCCTACTGCTGCAGCAATAGCTCTCTTGCTTATGGTAAGAAGTCAAGTATGTCCAAGCAGAAATGTATTCTCTCCATAAGAAAGAGAAATGCCTTTTTCATTACAGTGTACATATTGAATTATTTTGTACTTTTCAGTTTCCTTTCTGATAAAATCACATTGCTTGTCTATTACCACCTCTCTATTACTTATTGGTGTGTCCCAAAAAGAAGTACCCACAGATACATTAAGCCTCATATTGAAACAGATAGATTTTACCCAGGTTTTGAAATGTTCTTAAAAGGGAATGAGAAAATATGGTTAAAGTACAGAGTATCATCCTCTTGCTCCCATATCCATTCACTTACAGTTCCTGGAGACAAAGAGCAATTCCTGCATTCTACTAAACTGACTTCCTATTCTTTCTGTGCTCATATAACTCAAACTTCTAACACTGCCTCTCAGCCAGAGCTGGTTTTGTTAATATTCACACTGACCTTTTCTTTTATGGTTCACTTGGTAACAGCTGTTGCTGGGTATCTGCCTGGGGCTTGAAACATTCCCTCCAATAACCCTTGATGAGTTCCTCTGAAAGCCAACAAACCTTTCCAGAAAAAAAAATTGTTCAACTGCACTCAGCTGAGACCCTAGGTGTTTTTCATAGGGCAAAATACAGAAAACCCCCGCAGTGTGTTCAGAAATCTTGTGCAGAGATGGATGCTGTCCCACCAAGGATCTTCATTAGCACCCCCCCCATCTGCTGCTTGGGGTTATTGATAAGCAGGATGACACATCTCTGGAGCAAGATGCTCATGTTCAGAATGGATTGAGGTGAGATTTAGGACATCATTGTAGTGCAAGTGCACAGTTCAACATATCTGTGTCTAGCTCACCTTAAACACAACGAGCTGAACCATGACATATCAAGAAAATGTTCTGTCTGGTGCTGACCATAACTATTGTTTGAACACCAACGCTGCTGACATGTGCTTTGAAAGAGCAGCTGAACACAGCAAAGGACTTTGACTAAATGGCTTATCCACAGGGAGGAAAACAACCCTTCTTTTCCCCCTGGAACACCACTGAATCTGAAAAGAATGAAAATGGCCAAAAAGGAGTGTTCAGAGACTGAGCCTTGCAGATGTGAGGAGAAGGACCAGTGGAATTTATCTAAAGAAAGCAATGATACAGACAGAACCAAAAACATTTCAGCAGCCAGGCTGCTGAAAGTGAGTTGGCCCGAAAGTCAGGTGGAAAGGTCAGTCCAGGCAGAAGGGACACACTGCACCTGACTTTTCTTTTCCCTTCTCATGATTAGACATGTATTTTTCACTCCTGCTGTTATGCAATGCAGCTGTACAGCATGAAACCATTGCCACATCCTCCCAACAGGTGCTGCCACATTTTGTATCGGGGTGAAGATGGAATCATATTAATTGTGTTTTAAATTATTTGGGATAGAGAGGTGCCCTTTAACTTTCTCTCTAGTACCTCACTATTTTGTTGGGGTTCTTTTAACAGCAGTTTGACATATCTGGGTAACCAGAACAGACAGAAGGAACAGAGATGATAAAACAAAGCCAATCTTTTATGTAGTGGTTTAGTACTCCTAGCAAAGAGGTTTTAAAGACCTAAGATTTCAGTAAAGGAGAAGCCAGGCCTGAGGAAAGGTCAGGAAGCTGGATGATTCTTGGAGGTCTCTTCCAACTCAGAATATTCTGTGATAGTAAGATGCTAATATTGCCAATAAATAAATAAAAATTTTATCAGTTACTCTTAAATATAGGACCTGAAAAATGGTTCTGATGACAACTGTATATATAAATTGCATGCAATACATAAAAAAGGGAAAGAACAATTTATTGCAGGTTTTGGGCAGGAATTTGTAAACTTCAATGGCAATGTAACACATCCTGCTAGGAAAGGAGGGAGATCTGTTCATGTCTTAATTGACATATAGTGATATGTTTAGGATAGAGTCAAGCTGATACATATTAGTCTTAATTGAAAGGAATAAAAGAAAATACAAATAAGTGGATTAAGCAAATGGTGTTTAAATAGGTTGAATTGAAATGCTTTCTATCAAATATTTAACTTTTTGACAAGTAACTCCAATGTAATATCACATGTACTTGACTTGCAATTTGGTAGAAGGGGAAAAAAAAAAAAGCCCAGATGAAAGATTTACAACCTCCAGGAGGACCACACCTCAATAAACAGCTTCTACAAGTAAAGAAGACAACAAAGTATACTGCAAATTTTGTCACATGCTTATTAATTTAAATGAACTTAGTTTGCAGTACAGCCCCAGTCAGACATCTGGAATTTGAGCCAAAACAAGAGCAGCTACAAGAACGTGCAGCCATTCCCAGGACATTATTAAATAGCTATATGAAGTTTGAACAGTTTAAAAATGACCAATCAGGACACAAGACACATCATGAGTGAAATTCAGCTAAGGAATTCCAGCTTCTAAGAACTTCAGCCCAGGACTTTGTTGCTTTTGACAGGATGAGACAAAATACAACTTTCATGCTGCGTGGACCAAATGACATACCTGTCTTGCAGAAGCTAAGTACCACCCCAAATTGAGATAAAGTTTCTTGTTGCTATCTGGAAAGTGGAGGCAGAGAAAAGGAACAAGACTGAAGTTCTAGAACACTCATGCAAGATACTTCTCTCAAAGAAGCATCCCAGGAACTTCATCATTTATAAATTTCAAATCACTTCAAACACTAGAAATATTAGGATGTCGTTGCCTGGAAGCACTGCTTCACTGGTGCTTGTGGTACAAGTTTCTGCTGTGATTAACACCAGGCTGAAACCTGGCTGTTGAACATAAGTCTTGTGGTAAGTACCAATGTCCTGTCCTGAGTTAAAACCCAGTTAACAAGAAGATCACTTTCTAAAATTACCATGTTACAGACTGCACTCCTCCGTTTTTCCAGAACATTGTAATAAAATAGCCATGGAACAGAACAGGTTAGGAGTAACTAACATTATCTTAAGACAGCTAATGATTTCAGAATTTCAAGTTTTGATTTTAGCACTTAGACCTAAAAGAGACCATTAGCTCTGAACCACAGGTTAACCATATCTAAAATACAATTGTAATTAAACAACACTGCCTCAATATCTTTGGAATTCAGCACTGTTGATAGTGCTTAATGTAGTTGTTGATAGGGATTAAGAATCTGATTTGAATTTCTAATCTGAATTTGCCTTGCTTTACTATTCAATCTCTGCTATGTCTTCCTTAACCAAACTAAAAAAGTCTCACAACATTCTCTATTCACTTAGAAAAAAGCTGGTTTTGGGTCGTACCCTCCTCAAATTTCTACTTGGTAAGTTGAAGTGCTGTCCCCCAGATCTCTTACCACGTTTTTTTTTTTTTTATGGATTTTTGTGGCTCTTATATAAATTCTTCAGTACAATATTTTAAAACATCAGCCCCAGTGTCAACCCAGCAACAGAGTGGTTTAACAGTGCTTTCACAGGTTCTGTAGGACAGGGGATAAAAACCACCACAACACATTGTTTACATCCACTTGCTGCAGTAGTTCTCTTTGCCACAGAATTACATCAGAGGTTTGTTAATGGGAAACTCCATGTTCAGAAGATTCCTTAAATCCATTTCACTGGTGCTATTTACTAAGACATAATGTGTATATTTAGGTTCTTTTCCTGTTCCTAGAAGCAAGACTTTGTAGGTGATAACACTAGCAATAGACACTACTAGCACACTATGTTTAAATGTATGGTGTGATTAAAACAGAAGAGACTGACCTTGGTTTTCATGCAGGCAGGTAGGGTTTAAATAGGCAGGGTTTTGTCTTTTTGTCTTCCAGAACATTTGTTTCTGGAATGCCAGGGAAAATGTCGAATAGTACCACTATGACACCAATATGTTTGGCAAGTCTTGTAGAAAGACTCCATCAATGGTCTCTAAAAACATTTGCCAGGCTGCACTTCAACATTTGGACAGAGCTCTGTTATAAAGGCCTGCCCATATGGGTCACACTGCTCCAGGGAGCTGAAACAGAGACACTAAGAATGGTTTGAGTGAAATATGAGTGAGAATTATTTAGGTGAAAGCACGAGCAGCACCACAGTTCCAACAAACAGCATGAATTGATAACTGAGGACATGACTAACAGCAATTAAACTAGTAAGTGCTGAGGAATGTGCTGTTTACATCAAAAACAGGAGGCCTGAGCTCTGATAAGGCCATGGCAGGATGACTGGTCAGCAGAGGACCCAAGGTCTGAGAGCAGCAGGATGGCAGCAGAATTTCAGCACAGTGTATGCCCACTGCTTCTTACCCCAGCATGGAAAACAACCACAGAGTTACTGAAATGAGGAAACACACGCAGGTAACAACCCTCCCTACGATTTATGGCTGATGAGTTAAGCAAGATTATGATGGAACATCACACTGTACTAGCTGAAGGATACAAATACCTGTGTTGCTCTGCTATTTTTATCTGGTATTAAACCCCGGCAGGCAGCTCAGCCACACACAGGCACATGTTCATCCCCCTCCCAATGGGATAGGGGAGAGAACTGGAAGGGTAAAAGTGCAGTAACTTTTGGGGTTGAGATAAACATAATTTAGGAAAAAAATAATAATAACCGCCCCATACAAAACCAAACAAAAAAGCCCCAACCCCAAACCACCACCATGCCCCCCTTCAAACAAATAAACAAACAAACACACAAACAAGCAAGCCAAGCTTAAAAAAAAGGCAAGGAAAGATAAAAAAGCCCTAAATCAAGAAAAGTGTTGCCAAAAGCCTAATTGCTCATCAGTGACAGATGCCCAGCCAGTTCCCAAGCAACTGCTGCTCTGGCTGACCTCCCTCCCCTCCAGATTAATTTCTGAGCTTGATGTCATATGGTGTGGGATGTCCCTGTGGTCATTTGGGATCAGTTGTCCTGGCTGTGTCCCTGCCCATTCCTTGTGCACCCTCAGCCTGCTCCCTGGTGGGCTGAGAGGCAGAAAAAGCCTTGACTCTGTGCAAGCGCTGCTCAGCAACAGCTGAAACATCCCTGAGTTATCCACATCTGTTTGCAGCACAAATCAAAAACACCTCATACCAGCTACTGTCAAGAAAATTAACTCCATGCCAGCCCAAACCAGCACAATGAACAAGTTTTCCACTGCCAAGGAAGAATCCCAGGCACATGGCACTTACTCAAGGGTCACCGCTCCTTTTCTCCCATGGGGACCTCCAGCCTGCCTGGAATGGCTGCTTTGACATGTATAAAATGTCAAAGCTGGGTGAAATCTATCAGATTCAACATGAGTGTCTGACATTGGTTGTGTTTAAAATACAACTTCCATTTCCTTCTGGCCTTGAGTTGAATTTTGTCACATTAATTTCATCCTGCATCTTTTTCTATAAGCATTTTTTTTTACTACTGGCTGTGAGTCATTTTCCCCTGCAGATGTGCAGAGCAAGTCAATCCTCAGTTCTGAGCACACATTTTAACAACACAGCTCTTCCCCAACAAATTGCTGCCTCATGCTTTACCAGCTGGTACATTGCTTCGTTTCTGTTTCAGTTCCTATGTTTGGGAATTATCAGTACCTCCAAAACAGATAACAAGCAATTTTAGTGTAGGGTGTCACCTCCCCTATTTTATCTCTCTCATCTAAATAGGTTAAAAAGAAAATAAAAAATCACAGTCACATAATTTGTCTAGGCACATTCAAATAAATTTTTTTCAAGGCTTTATTGTGTATGTATTTTTATAGTCTCCTAGCACACTGTGATGAGAAAGTATTCAGCTGTTTCAAATTATGGATGCAGAACAAGGATCCAACACTGCTGATAATGAGAGAAACAAGCTTTAAGCAATTTGAAAACAAAAACAAAACCCCCTTCAACAGGCTGTTGATGAAGAGAGATTTTCTTTTCTGTCACAGGCCTTTCAAAAGTCTAAGTAGTTATGTTAACAATTCTTCCATCTCATTATATCAATTATAAAAGTCATTGGTCCCCTTAGTGCCTTGTTATTGATTACTATGGGTAACTAAATTGATTACTGTGGGCTACTAAAGCTTCACTACCTGAAACACAGCTCTGGGCTTGTCCTTCCCCAAGCAATGTCCACAGAGTTCTGAGAGCTATGGAATGAACAATGAATTGAACAGTTTTGCTGAACTAAGGTCCTTTCCTTACAGTTATCTGTCCATCCTTGCAAACTTCTTACATCTTCCTTCTACAGTCCATGCCACTGGAAAAACCTAGGGTACTTACCAGCTCTGTCAGAAGTTTCACTTCTATCTTGGTGCTAATAATGTTGACTGGAGCAAAATGATGCAGTCACTTTCTTTTCAGATTTCTTCCAGGCTTCAGAGTCCTTTATGGGTGGGATTTTTTTCTCAACATGAAATGGTAACTCAAATTTACTAATTCAGTGGCTACCAGCATTTTCTTATATTAAGTCTGATAACTACTGTCCTAGACTCATAGACATTTGCTTTCCCTTAAAAATTTGGAAAAAAAAAAGTCATGTGTTACTCCAATTAATTTGAAAATTACATTTGTATAAAGCTGCTTAAATCTTATACCGATTCTTAAAATATTAAACTGAAACAAAACTAATTTAAAAGAATTATTTTGGGAAATGAGTGTGATTTTGAAGACCTGGGCTGCAGTTCTGCCAATCATGTTCACAATTTTCACGTTCCCCATCCTAATTTGTCACATCAAATAGAAGCTACACTTCCTGTTCAGGTATCTGGTGTCAATGAATCTTACAGGACAGAGAGACATAGAAAAAATTAAGATGTTCTGAGGATTCACAGTGAAAGGTAATTTACCTAAATCCCTTCAGCCTCTTTTTATCTTTCCAGCTAAGCTTTCATAGCACAATCCAAACTGCAAAACACAGAACCATGCAGCTAGAAAAACTCTCACTGCTTTTTTCATAATTTACAACATGCAGCAGTTAAACAAGGTGTAGCATTTCCAGGTTATTTTACTAATATCAGTCACACGAGTTTTTGCAGAAAAAAAAACTTGCAAGTTTTCCATTGGGAGAAGAAATTACAAAACTCCTTCTTAAGCAGAAAATGACAGAAAACCCCCCCTAGTGTCTACTACAGTTAACTTGAAAGAGATATACTGCCTAGTCTCTAGATGTAATTAAAATACATTATTTGTGTTGAGACCAAAAGATATTTACAGTCTAAAAGCTTCTGAATAACTCATTGTATATTCACTATAATACTTAAGAAAGGAAAAAACCACCATCAAAATACTTTAGAGATGTTAAAATGGTCACTTCCACAAATATCATAAAAACAATTGAATTTTGTCATTATCTGCCAAAGCTTCATTCTTTTCTTCCCCCAAGAAGCTCCAGGACTCCTAGTCTGGACACAATTAAATACAGAATTTTTCAGTTCATGAAAAACCCCAGAACAGCAGTCTTCACAAATTTTAACAGCTAACTTTCATGACAGTCTCCTATGTACTGAAGTCTTCTCATGAAGAAATCAAAGATAATAGAAACTGGGTATAAGAAAAAACCTTGTCTGGCTTACTAGACTAGGTGTTTTCATTAAGAGCCAGATCCACCTAAATAACACTGTTTTATTTGAAAGAATTCTATTTACTTAAATACTATTTAAAACAATATTCACAACATTTTTGATAAGTTCAATTTACTGCTTGCCTCAGGTCCATCCTCAGACCCAACTGCAAAGACCCCCATGACCTGTCACAAGTTGCTGTTGTGTATGTAACTGTGACAACAGTAAAACAGAGCACGCTCAGCACCTCAAAAAAAGATTTTTGATGTGTATGAATCAGAAAGGTCCAGTTTCATTTGTCCCCACACCTCCCCATCTGTACTGTCCTTAAGCCCAAGCTGCCCCCTCATTCCTGTGGCTTGGCTCCCGGCAGGAGCACGACAGACTATGTCAGACTGCTGTGTCACTGGAGTGGAGGGCTCTGTCTTTGTTCCTTGGCCAGTGTCTGTTTGTATGTCCTCAGATCCACCCTCTCTTCCCCTCCAGTCTCCCAAGCAGTAGCCAAATGTCAGCCCTGGCAGAGTGCTAAGCTGCATTTCTGCCATGGCCAGGGCATCCTTTTTAATCAAATATTTGATCACCTCAAGATCCTGCACTTGTTCTGTGGTGAAGTCCCAGACTGTCAGAGGTGACAATCCTTGGTCACCTGCCCTGATTCTCCTACATGCCTTGCTACCCATGACCATACTGCCTTGGGACATACCCCTATCTGATATTCTTGAATTAACCTTAGGAAAGGCTGGAAAAATATACGTGAAACATGACAGTAGGAATATTTTAGTTACCAAAGGGTATGCAAGATACTGAAGTTATTGTAAAACAGGAGAAAACATCTACCCCACGGGAAAACAAGGGGAAGGTGCCATTCCTTGTTTCATCCACCAAGTGGTTCTTGGAAAAGGGAAAATGTCTAATTATTCATTGCCTTCATGAGATGGTTCCCAAAGTGCAGAGAAGGCAACAATGCAAGGCCCAAATACCAGATCAGGCTAAAGGCCAACTCTTTTTAGCACAGTTCTCCCAGACAAAACACAACCAAATGATACACTGCAAATTCAGCCTTTAACAAACTCTCAAATTTGATGTGGAGCAAAAACAATAGGGAACATGGCAGTGATTAGATAAACTAATACTGTGAACAAGTAAATCAACACTGTGACCAACAACAGATAATAATTAGCAGTTCCTTCTAAAACACACTGTGGTCAAACCTGTTATCTCAAACCCTTCATGTCTGATGCTGGGTACCCAAACAGGACTGTTGTGATTCAACTTCACCCAGCTGCTCCCTCAGTCCTCGGCAGCAGGACAGGGGACACAATCAGAAGGGTAAAAGTGAGAACATCTGTGGGCCAGATAAAGACAGTTTAACAGGTTAAAAAACCAAAACAAAACCAAGAAAAAGAAATTATACAAAAACCCCTCAATTGCTTGCCAGCAGCTGACCAATGCCCAGCCAGTTCCTGAGCAAGTGCTGCTCTGGCAAACTTTCTCTGCAGTTTTTACTGCTGCACATGACACCTATATGGTACAGGACATCCTTGTGGTCACTTGGGGTCAGCTGTCCTGGCTGTGTCCCTCCCAGCTCCTTGTGCACCCCCAGCCTGCTCACTGCTGGGGAGAGAGGCAGAAAAAGCCTTGACTCTGTGCAAGCGCTGCTCAGCAACAGCTGAAACATCCCTGAGTTATCAACACTGTTTGCAGCACAAATCCAAAACACAGCCTCATACCAGTTACTGTAAAGAAAATTAACTCTAATCAAAAACCTGCAGAGAGCCCAAGTGTTTATAAATAAACTGACCCACATTGGATACTCAATTTACATGTTACAGAAGTAACAACATTGAAAGGAAGCTGGCACACAGAAAGAATTATTCAGGAGGGAAACGCCCGCATTTTTAATCTTAGTATATATAAAGTTAAGCGGTAAAGGGTGTGTTCCCTCATATGAACTCATCACAAGAGATTAAGTCTAGAGACACATCATTTAGGTGTTAATCATTAATGATTTAACCCTGTGTAAACCTGTAGCAATGTCAACTACAGTTTGTGGGTTTTCAGAGGCCAAGGTTCAGCAAAACAGTTAAACATATTTAAATATGTGTATGCATATATATATATACACAAACATACATATACAGATACATATTAAATTCTGAATACATACTACATTTATAGGTTAGTTATCAGATAAGTCTTCATTCAATTGAGGTCACAGTGCAAAAGGGAAACGGTCACTTCTGCTCCCACAGCAAAGTGAAAACATGAGGCAATTAAAAGAAGCCATTGTGATATACACAATACCTCTTAACAGATGGATACAGAAGTCTTTCCAAATGGCACAACAGCTTTACAAGATATATTCTCCCAATAATGAAATACTTTTTGAGGTAGGTGTTCCTATACCCATTTCCATAGACAAACCAAAGT
Source organism: Brachypodius melanocephalos (assembly GCA_013398615.1). Taxonomy (NCBI): domain Eukaryota; kingdom Metazoa; phylum Chordata; class Aves; order Passeriformes; family Pycnonotidae; genus Brachypodius; species Brachypodius melanocephalos. The sequence continues at coordinate 45,027,756 of VZSR01003803.1, forward strand.
GTGAAGCATTTAGGGCAGAGGAGAACAAAAGGGTCTGCCTTTTACAGCATTATGAGTTCACTGTCTAGAAGGGTATGATTTTTTCCCTCTGTAAGGAAAAGAATTTTAAACAACCAGAAATTTTGTTTCAGAAACATAGTTAGAGAAAGCAGAGCATACCCAGCATTTCACTGCCAGGATGAGCTGCTTTAGAAAAATCATTTGATGAGTAATGGCAATATATGTGTTTCATGCTATGTTACAGAAAAATGAGAGTAAACCTTATGTCATAAGGAAAAGATGATTTCTACTATCATGTGATGAAAAGTTTTGAAGATTTCCTAATACTGACTGTTCTAGTGAATAACAACCTGTAGTTGCAGTAAAATGGTACTAGAGTCAAATGTGATGGACTCAAAACTGATGTCTTAACTAAAAATTTAATTCCCTTTACACACAAGGAATATGAAATAAGATTTACAAGTGTCTACATCTCATACAAAGGATGCAAAAAGCCATTTTTTTAATCAAGCTTTCATTTTTCCCAAATGTCAGGGATGAATCTAAAACAAAAAACCACAGCACACAGTAAGAAAAGTAACTACCTTTTTCCTTTTAATATAGATGTAGTACAGAATGTTTAATTACAGCAGGACAGTGCTTCCAGTTAAATAAAATTAAAAACCTTTATTTTCCCCAAATATAAAATTACTAAATTAATGTCTTAAAAGAATAAGAATATGGAAAAAGCTTTAAATTATACCACCATTTACCACAGTAACCATGATTACCAATTACATACTCCATTGCTTTGGCAAAAAAGGTTTTTCTTTCAATAACTGCATATAAACCTAACATAGCAAAGACTGTATACATCTTTATATTGCACTTATTTATATACAGGGATAAATGAACTGTAAAGTCTGCATATACTTGGAATGAGCAAATTTTCAAAATAAACTGAAATCAGAATGGTAAGAGCTGGTATGAATATTAAAAAATGCTTAGAAATGTAATACATTTATGTACAGACTGTACGGACTGTATTAACAAACAATATGTACATAACAATTTACTACTATTGATATTTTAGTATAACTCGGTGTTCATTAATACAGACCTTTGGTTGTATTTAGTTGTTTAGTAAGACCTAAGCTTGCATACCTCCAAAATGCAACAAGGTATAAAATAAAGCACAACAATTTGCCAAATGGTACAAAAACTACTATTGTCAGTTGCATTAAACCCCAAAAACTAGTGTCTCTGTCTAGCCCCAAAATAGTTCTTGTACTTGGAATCTCTATGTGCCATACACAAAAAGAACACCTGAATGTTACATATCTGCAAAATTACATCCCACAACACTTTTTTTTTTTTTGTAATGTGCAATTCATTTTAATAATACTTTCTAACGAAAAACAGAAGCTAACTTCAACTTCATAATTTTCCAACACGCACTTCTGCAATGACATTGTGAACACTTGTAAATTTTACCAGCAAGATTAAAAAATATATGTGTGCCTCCCTTACTCTAAAAGACTATCACCAGTAACTGCTATTTGCTAAGTGTGCTCAGACATTCGTATGAACTATACAGTTGGCATGTGCCCAACATCTAGCTTCAAGGTCATCCTGAGTTTGCACACAAGGAAACAAATCTACAAACTTGAAAAGAAACAAACATAGTTTCCTCTACAAAACAATCATGCAACTGAAGAAGAACTGGGCATCCCATGAACCGTTGTGCTTGTCGGAGTTCCACTGATGGCGTTGAAGATGTGGAGGGAGTTGGGCATGACACTGGCCTTTTCTTCCACTGGAGTAATCTTAAAAGGAAAGATTTACCAAGATGTTACAAAATGCCACAGGCATGTCTAAAACAGATAACCAGTTTCTTGATTTGCTGCTTATCAACTCAACCTCCCAGTACTTTTTCGACTGCACAAAACTTTTTGGAAATGGTTACTCTTTTCAGCCATCTTCTCTTAAATTTAGGAGAAGCTACTTCTCCAATATCAGTTCTCCTAACCCAGATATTATACTGTCCTCTGTAGAGGAGGCTTGGACAGTTTCTATCATTCCTCCTGTTAACTTTCAGAAGGAGTTTCACAGTGACAACAAGCTCACTTTTTGTCTTTTTTTGGTTTCCTTTTCTGACTTAGAGGTACGATTTGAGCATTTTTTACAAAAAGCTATCGAAGCACCAAAAATATTTCATTCTTAACAGCTAGAAACAAATTGATGCTAAAATTAGAAATAACATAAAAAAGGAATTATGTAAAGATTAGACAAACTAATAGAACAAAAGTAAAGAAAACTAATTACCATCCCATCTGATCATATTGGCAAGCAGCAGAAGAGAAAAAAAAATCTGTTAAGATTCTTTCATGCATTTTTATAACAAATTTTTGCAGTTGTTAAGATCTTACAGTGTTATATTACAGCTAATAGTTTATTCAGTGATGCAAAGCTCTTTTTCCCAAAACAGCAATAGGCAGGTACATAAAGGAGACATTTTTAAAGATTTAAGTGAAGACCTTCATGTCTCTAAGCCTTCAGGGGAATTATCAATCTAACTGGAAATAAAAAAACCCCCAAACCCTAAAGCAAAACAAAGCAAAACCACCACCAACATGTTTTAATAATGCAAAACTAATTACATTTGTATAAGAATACAGTGGTAGGCTAATAGTACATTATTACTGCAGTCAGTGCTGTGCTTTCATATTCTGTTCACAGTATCTTAGGGGTACCAGTTGCTGGTCTAAATGTAAACCAAGAGAAGAAAGGGCAATGTGATTTACTCCTGATGTTTCAGGGCATGCTTTTTCTTATCAGCAATCTTGGGAAACTCACATACTTCAGCATTTTAAAAACATTAACATCTTGCACTGAGTTCAAAGTACTTTTCCTTAAGTACAAATTTTCATTATATTCTTTTACTTTTTCCTGCATCAGGGGAATGTTAATCTTGCATTTATCATTAAATGCTTTGACTGAAACACTTGTCTCTCCTTTCCAAAGGGGTATTCTGTAGAGCTGTCTAATTCTTTCATGTACCTTGTTCATCTCAATCAGCTTTTCAATCAGTTATCCTCCATTCCAAACCCTCCTCTGCTTATCAATAAATCTCACTGAAATATAGTCAAACTGTCCCACTTCTGTTAGCTAAGCAAACTCTTTTTCTCTTCCACAAATCTTTCAAAATTGTTTCCTTCTACTACTGCTTTTTTATTAAAAAAACACATCCAACCACATGACTCTGGAAAAATCACTTCCTGTAAACTTTGGTTCACAATGTTCTCTATTGATGGTACTTAAAAAGAGTTAGTTGTGTCATAAGGTCTTCTCTGTGACAGGATATCAAAACAGGTGAAGGGAAATAAAGCCAGAGTGCTTCATCATGGTTATATCATATCACAGAGCTACTCAGAATACAGTACCTGAGAAACCACATTGGGAAATAACAGAAAGCAAGAAAGCATTTGAAGTGAACTTTAGACAAGTGGCACATTTTAGAATGGAAAAAAGTTGCCATAAAAATTTTCGGTACCATCTAAGCAAAGGCAGAATAAAGGCAAATTTCTCTTAAGAATTATAAACCATTTTGTGGTTCTGTAAAAAGGTTATAAAAGTAACAGTGAATGAAAGAAAAGGGGGCTGAAGTGATAAGGATGATGAATAAAAATGTCAAGAAGGCAGGGATCGAGGACTGAACTTCAGCTCTTCCTGTCCTCCTGGAAATAATGTCTTTGCCTTTGAAGTCATGAGACATTTCTACCATGGAACCCAGATGCAAAGGTTGAGTGGTACATCCCACTCCACAAATGTTCTGGTTTTCCTTTCCCCATATTTCTACCTTGTCAGTATTGGACTTCCCTGAAAAAATGTACTGGAATACTTTTTGAAAGACATTTAACTCCTTGTTGCAAAAGCCATTATTTATACCTCCAAAATCAAACACAAAAGGGCTAAGCTTGTAGATCATATAACAATTTCATTACATCTGTTTTATCTTTATTGTAATCTTTCTTGCCTACAAAAAACCAGGCTGGAGCCAAGGAAATACACAAGCAAAATAAATGAAGGTCTGCAATTTCATGACAGCTTATACTTGGACAGGAAGAAAAAAAAAGAAACAAGCCTTTTGTGTAAAGCATTACACACATTTCCCCTATTCTTTTCACATTATAGCTACATTCTGAATGATGGTGTGTATAACTTAATTTCAGCACATACTTGTTCATGCATTATTTCAGAAAGCTCTTTTGCCATTTCTCTGTAGTTGGCCTTCATTTCTTCTTGATATTCCAACTGATCTTCCTTTATCAGTCGTTCATTTACACCCAGAGCATGCCCACAGGCTTCAACAAATTGCCTGATTTAGAGAAAATAAGGAAGTTCTCAAACAGAAATCCGAAAGATTGATTTAAAATGTCAGCTTAAAGTATGTTTTTAATGAATCAGAACGTTTTAAAGGTTGAAAATTTCAGAAAGAATTTTTATGAGTTTTGGAAAAGAGGTTAATTTTTTCCTTCCCTCTCCCCCACCCTCAAGAAATCCCAAACCTTCCATGCCATACCTAAAAACTTCTTTTAGGAGCTTTACTTTATTGTCTGGATATCTTTTGGTGTTAGTGTCATCTAAGAAAGCTCTTGCATATGCTAATGGACCAGCATTAACCTAAAAAAGAATAAGAATTAAAAATATAGTCAGATATCTGACATATTTCTTAGCAATAACAGGTGCTACAGGTGTCTATTGGATTCGATTTTCTTATGAGAATACATTGATTTCAAAAAAGCTGGACTTAGAAAACAAGAAAACTGTTAGAGTTGGAGCATTAGAGCAGGAGAAGTCTCTCCAGTGCTATAAACCTGTCCTGGCACAGAGAAACCACTTCAATGATGTGGCAAGTAACTGGGGATATTGCCGACCTGTCACCTCTGTTTGTGAAAATAGAGTGGGAAAATGAGCTAAACCTACTAATGTTTGGTCTGTGTACCTACTGAAAACAGTTCTGCAGAATTCTGAGAATTCTGCAAAAACCTGCAAAAGTGGAATTGTGCTCTTATGGCAGCTACAGGAGAAGTGGTTTCAGTGACTTCTGATTCAACCTTATTATTCCTTCATATCACCAGTATGAGCCTCCCCCTTCTCATCTCAAATACTAGCTTGACAACTTACTGATTCTGGAACCTTGGTTTGTTTTTTTCCCTTTTCTGATGAATATGACAGCTGGTCATATCAGATGAGTGTGGTAATAGTTGCTTTGTTTCCAATTAGTTTAAAATAAGAGAGCAGCACTTTTGTCACTGCATTTTTTGAAGATCCTTTCCATACTGACTTGTACATGCTACACCTGCTTCAGGTACCCTATTCTGGTGAATCTGTTGGCTTCTTTATACATTCCAGTTCCTGCCTGCCTTAGGCAAAGGTGCACACACCAAAATCTGGTGGGGCTTGGAATGCAACACATTCCAGAGATGAATCTTCATTCTTTCATGTAACTGCCTCTGATGAGTTGTTTACATGAAATACTTTTATTGCTTTTCCTGTTCAGGAAATAACTGCAGACAGTGAGCATGTTTCTAATTGAGGACACTCTTGAACATACAGAACAGAAACCAACTATAAAATGCAGCTCATACAATTTTTCAAGGACAGAAGTAAATGCAAACAGCTATATGGCAAAGGTCTTACCTGAACACTGACACTTCCCTGTAGCTTCAGCTGCAATTTGATCATATCTACTTCAGCTGAAGAGCAAAGCTGCCTAAGCTCTGCAACTTTTTTGCTCATTTCATCAATGGCTACTTCAATTGGGTTTAAATCAGTGTGGTGCTGGTACATCACTGGAATGCGCTTTTTCACATATGGGAAACAATGTATAGCTGGGGACAGAAATAAGTTTGACATAGTTAGGAAAGGTTTTTTTAATAAGGTGTGCTTTGAGAGAATCTTACTCTAAAATCTCATTTTGATGTATTAGCTGTCCAATTTAATAATTGATATAAGTAGAAATACTACCAAATGGACAAGGAAACAAGACACTGAAATATATATATGCACAGTGTTACATGCATGACAGCAAAGAAAGATCACTGTCATTACTGCTACTAATAACCACCAAGAAATAAACCACTGGAATTCAATTTATATGAAAAGAATTGCTTAACATCCACAAATCTTGAAGAGAAGAATCAAAAATAATGAAGCTGTATTTTCTATTTCCTCACAAGTACTGGCTATGGACAGCTATAAAGACCCTTACTATTATAAAGTCACTTTCTTATTATAAAATCACTTATTTGTTTTTACAACTATATTAATACAGAAACTCATACTTAACAGAGAGAAAACACAAAATAGTCTTTTTCTAAGAAAAAGGAAAGCCAGACTCCAGATTCAAAATTCTGGAAACTTAGGGAAAAAGAGATAATAATTTTGAGGACCCCTCACTGAAGAAATCAATCTGAAAAACCTGGCTGTGGCCAAAAATACGAAAAGCTGATAGCTATAAAGGATTTAGTTAAGTGAAATGAAAAAACCCATACAGAACAAAATTAGACCATTTGAACCAATGCTTCCAGTGAAAGCATTCCATTCCATCCCATCAGTACCTGTCAAAATAGTCCGTCGCTTACACTGCTCCTCCACTCCTCCTTGTCTTTTACCACCTTGAGTAAAAGGCATCTCAAACATAAAGCGACGAATATTGTGAGTCCTTTCAAAATCTGTTTTTCTTTCCTGCAGCTCCTTTTCTTCAAAGTATGGAACTACATGTGTAACTTGAATATATGCATATTTTGAATCTAAATCCTTGGGATTTACCTTAAAAAAAAAAACAAATGGCTGCATTGTGAATAAAGTGGATCTAATAGTAGTCACACAACTTCCAGAAATTAAATTTGGTCTCTTAACCTCTAAATTATTAAAAACATGGGAAATGTTCATGGTTTCATGGGGGTTTCCTGTATTCAGTTTTTAACTATTCAGAAGAAAGACAGGCAGATGCATTACAGCACACTGTGGATTTTTTGGTTTGTTTTGGTTTGTTTGTGTTTTTGGAGTTTTTTAACCACTCATGATCATGAAACCCAGCCCTTTCATCAAGTCCTCCTCTCCTTTTAAAGTTTAAGTATAGAAATGCCCACCATTGCTGCACTTTAAAGCCAAAAAGCACAGAAATTTTTGAATCAAGGATTCAAAAGGATCCTTATGAAGGAACAAAAAGAGCCATGAAATTATACTAAGACAAAATCACCATAAAGTCTAAGCGTGAGGTGTGGAAAAGGGAAGAATTTCCAAAGAATGAGTGTGCATGAATGGGCAAGAAATATCGCTAAAGTTAACACAAAATGGGATCATAATTTAAATTTGTTCTAAAATTATTGTTTTGAGAGGTAACACTACAGAAATTAAGCCTGTTGGTTGTTCTAAAAAGCACACTTAGTAGGAGATAATATTCCTCTCATGCCTTTCTAACAGCTTGTGCGCCAAATGAGTAACAGACAGTGATGCCACAGTATTTCAAGTAAACTAGTGAAAGCAATATATTAGAATTTTTACAGAGAATAAAAATCATACTTTGCCAGAATCCTGAATCATTTTGACATTTTCAGCTCCAAATTTGTCAGAGTAGAGTTTTTGGAGTCTTTGGGAAATTTCTGAAAGAGGTGTGAGTTTAGGCTCTTTATAGATGTATTCCTTTCCATCTTCATCCTCGAAGAAACCCTGTAAAAATGAAGTAATCAAAATCTTGGGGAATAAAACACATAAGGCAATGACTAAGATGGACATAATGTGTGTGGTTCAAAGGAAATATAAACATTTAACATTAGTATTCAAGCAAACATAAATAGACAGAAATTAAAATCTAAGTTAAAAGGTTTCCTAAGAGAATAAAAAACAACAGAAAAATGTAATTCTCTACTACAACATGAGTGAAAGATAATGGAAACACAGAGTTTAAATTTTAAAAGTTTGTAGCAATTCTATGGTGTGCCAAGCCTTTGAGATAAGTTTCCTTCACTTTTATTTAAAAGTGAACTTGCAGCACTGTTTCACTTGCCAAAACTGGTAATCTTGCCCAACAGGACTATCTGATTCACAAGTGACTATTTTGGCAAAAGTTTACATAAAAATAATCTGAAAAATTTCCTTAGATAGTAATAAAAAATAAATTCCATAAGATAAAATTTAATTATGCAAAGATTTTAATTTTATGATGTACTATTGGTATATACTTCTTTATTATTTTATACATACCACTGTTATTAAAACCACAATTAAATGCACAACACGTGGGAAGTGAAACGGTTGGTTTAAAACAACAAGCCATGTCGAGTTCATGTTTGAAACCAGAAAATAAATATTTTTATCAAAAACGAAACAGACAAAATAGAAAAGCACAACATATCATGTATAAACACAGGCTAGATTGACAAAAATACCCACACCAAACTAAGGTGAAATGCAGTAGCTGGTACTGCATTGCTTGCTTTGTAAGCAATCACTGTAATTACCTCAACATCTGTTTCACTGTCAGTAAACTGGTATTGCTATAAAGTCATAAAAGACAACAGAATACATGTGAAGTTATACTGCTCAGAGGATTTTACAATTCTCCATGCTCAGCTGGACAATTAAGCAACTGGGCTATATGCATGTAGAGAGTGTATTACTCGATACTGCGTGATACCAGAGGGATACAGAGGCATTCTAGACACGTACCAGAGGATGTGAAGCTGCCCAATACACAGCCAGAACTTTGGTTTGAAGCATGCAGTACTGATGCATAGAAAAGAGTGATCCATTCTCTAAATGGAGCTTGATGTTACTTTTGGACTTGCAATGGCTATTAATGCATACCAATCTAAGAAGCAGCCTTGCAAACCACACCGTAGCACTACAGACATTAAGTCAATACACTGCTAAAAACTGACATTATGGAAAACTTACCGCTGCCTTAAGGGAGTAAACAAAAGAAGAAAAAAGGAAAAAAGGCAAAAAAATTTACTGAGGAAAATTATAAGAATTTTATTGGAATTGATAAATGTTTTAAAAGAAAATTACTGATGGTGTTTCTTTATTGCATACAGAACACATTCCTTGTGCTTTTTATGTCACGGTATCAATACAGATGATGAAAGAGTGAACCTTGTAAAATAAATTCACGTTTTTCTTACAGCATAGAGCAGACCAGTGAAAGTAACACTCACTTGTCCAAAGAATGCCACCCTGAAATAAGTTCCGAGCAGCCTCTTGCCTGTATGCATAACTTCTGTAACTTTACTGTATGCTCGATGAAGGGTGTCATATAAGTGAGCAAGCCTCTAAAAGTAAAAGAAAACAGTAATGAGGTAGAAGAACAAAGCAGAACTTTCCTATCCTAAAATAACAAATGATGTCCTTGTAGCCAGTAACAACTGAAAATATTCATTTATTGAATGGTAGTATTAGGTTTAGCACTCATATCAGGATGACATCATGTAAGACTAATTTTTCACTATTTAAATATTTAATTATTAAAAAAAAATTTAAAATTAAACATTTCAACACATTCAAATTTCAGTTACTATTTTAACACACTTATTATATGATGTCCTATGTGTCATGCAGTTAGACAAAAAATTCAGGATTTTTTTCTCGCATGAATTTACTTTTGATGAATTAAGTACCTCAAAATCTCTCCGTTTTTCATAAATGGGAATTATAAGTTTATATATATCAGCGATGAGTTCATAGCGTTCTGCCTTCCAGAGTCCATCAGCACACTGCTCCAACAATTCCATCAGCACATCCTAGATTTGGATAAACATTTGAAAGTGTGAAACAATTCAGTACCCATCAAAAGCACAGCAAATAATTACACCCAAGTTCCTCCCAGTGAAAAGGGAAATCTTGCCTCAAAACAGAATTATCTACACTTAGTTATTTAAGTTATTGTGGCAATAAAAATTGGTAAAAGGAAACAAAATGAGACAGAATGGCCTGAGTGTACACATATACTCTTTATATTTACAAACAGCACGTTTCTTTTAGATATTCTTGAAACTTCTTTGGAACTTCTTCTATTATTCTTGCATTGCAGTGGTGAAGCCAGAAGCTGGAAAAAACTCCTTTCATGCTTAGAAGCTGCTCTATTCCACCTCTTTCATCCCTTTGATAGAGGAGTAAGTCAGCTTAAAGACTAAGGAAATCAATTTTTAACACTGCAAGCAAAGAGACAAAAAATGGTACCCTTATCCATGTGCTGCAACAGACCTCAAAACATCTCCTCCCTTTCCCCCAGTCATTATGGGGCTGTACAGACTCCCCAGTATCTCCATTCTCAGCAGCCAAGTGGTAACAAGTGACAGACCAGTGTCACTGCTGGACCACAAGGGCTGTACACACATACTGGTTTACGACACAACTCTTAATTCAGACACCAGAGGGCATCCAGATGTAGCAAAGAAGTAAAATTTTGTTTACAAAAGGGAAAGCACATAAAGAGCACAAGCTTCAAGTGGGAGAGCTGACAGGAAGGAGCAAAAGAGCACAACATTTCTGAGCCTCATGTCTCCATGTTCACCCACTCCCACGGGAAAAGGTTTTCCATAGATGCACTTTCCCTTGACACCTGCAAGAACAGCCTCTTGCTCTTTGATGGTAAAGAATTCCTCTTTCTTGGAAAAGTCTGATTCTTCTATTAAACACTTTAGGAGTTGCACTTCTTCCAGTTTGTTGATACCTCTCTTGACTTTAGAGGTCAGTGCTGGACACAAGGTCAGAGATGGGGCTCTACAAATGCCAGGATAAAAGGGAAAAAACTCACTTCCCTCTGCTTCTTGAGCCAATCCTCTCAAACATAACACAGCCTGCATTGGCTTTTGTTTCCACAAAGCCACACTGATGATTCCCATTCAATATGTTGTCCACTAGAACTTCCAGCTCATTCTACAGAGATGCTGCTTATCCTGTACTGAGATTTTTTTGTTTTGTTTTGTACAACCTTGAGAGGACACTGTGTTCCTGCAAGGCTCTTTGATTTACCCATCTGCAAGTCAGGACAATGACTCCCATGGAATGTCACAGGCAAAAAACTGTTTTGACGAAATGCACACAGTAGACTTGTTAAAAAGGAAAATCCCAAACGAAACTTTGAGGTTTTTTATCAGACAGAGTTCTTTTAAAATGAGAAGTAATTTGAGAATCCCCAAATGTAATTTTTTTTAAATGAGAAACTATATAGATTCTTAAGAAAAAATTCACTTAATTAGGAAGAGTTTTTAATAAACTGGAGAATATAAAAAATATTTTGTCCCTTTTAGAAACATGAAGGGATTCTTTCTGATCCTCCAGTACTTGTAAATGCTCCTTTGGAGATTTAACTCTAAAATAACTAGCAAAAAGGGAAATCTCAAGTTTTAAGGGAAGAAATTCCACATGGCTTATTATCATGTATTGGAAGAATTCTCATCAGAGTATCATTTTGCTAAGTAGTAGTAAAATACAGCTTGAAAGATGTTTCTGCTTTTTGACTTCTGCACCCAACTGATCTCATTTTTTTCTCAGACAATACAGTTCTGCTACTTCTGAACACACTGAGGAAACACTCCATTTATGAATATGTTCCTGAAGGAACTGGACTACCGGTTCTGAAGCACTTCTGAAATGATTTTTAGTCTGCTAAAGCCAAACAGTTCTTTCATATTGTTACTCTTGTTATTATGACTATTATTACTTCTCCCCTGTTATTATTTTTCCCATGTTTCAGATAACTTTCAGAAATTATTTGTAAAACAGTAACTTTTTTCAATATTTCATCAGTTAAAGTACTACATGGTTAAATTTAGAAAGGGTTGGATGCAGGGAAAAAATGAAATTTGGCTTGGTTTGATCCTTCTGCAAGCTGTACAGCCTAATAATTTCACTCTTGGCTTACTTCCATTCCACGGAAACAGTGAGAGATGGAAATAAATTTGTGTAGGGTTCAATGACCCAGAAAAAGCAGTATATTCTTTTTGCAGGGAGTGACTAACGAGAAAAAGAATAAAGACATTCCAATTAAAAAAAAGAAAGCATAACAATTTAACTCTGACAAATGGTCTGGCAGGAGAACAGTGAGAGAAATTTCCATCAAAACTTTCCATCAGCAGTAGTCACTAGAATTCCTGATCTTCAATAACTTAGAGCAGCTTGCATTTTGCTTTGAGTAACATGCTAAATGTCATGCTGGATCAGAAGAATCAATGATTTTAAAAAGACAACACAAAAACTGGAAAAAAAAATACAAATCATAAAACAATTTGCACAGTCAAATAATATTGTCATACAGCTTTACCATGCACAGATTAAAACACCAAAGAAAACTATTTTTGTTGTACAATTACACTTACAAACCAGGGGGTTTTCCAACATGACTGCTGCCAGTAGTTGTCTGCCCCTCTCTTCCCAACTACACCAGCACATACATAATGCAGACATAGCTTTTCATAAGGAAGATTATTCATAATATTTTCATATAGTCTGCTTGCTAGTAAAATTCATTGTAGAGCCAGCACAGATGGATCACCAAAGACACAAGGAATGAAACTTAAGCCAGAAAAAACACATGGACACGAGTCTGGTGTCAGTGAAACTACTTCCATTGTTATGGCATATTTGCTAAGGGAAACTGTAAACAGCAAAAACCAGTGAACACATTTTGATGATTTCTGGTGGAGTAATACTCTAAATCCAGGTCAGTTTTATAAAACAACAGCTTTTGCAAACTCTAATAAGTAACCCACAGTAGTGTTCATCCTGTCAACTAGAATAAAACCCCATTTTGCTTTTATTCCACAAGTGGTGTTGAATTGATGTGCTAGCACTGTAATACAGGTATATAGTAAATTCTTTAAATCTGGGACACCTCACAGAATTTTTCAGTTTCAGCTTTAGGGTACAAATGGCAGACCAGAAAACAATTATTGTATCCCTTGTATCAGTAATTGTCCAGACCAAAACGTAAAATTTGCAAAAAACCCCAGCCCTTCTATGTATGTAAATGTTAACATTTTTATGTTTACTTACTTCATTGAAGTGAACATCTTGCATTCCAACATCCTCCATCATTGAAGCCTCTTCATCTATATTTGGTGTGATTACTCTGAAAGCAGTACAACCTTGCCTAAACATCCCTGTCATCGAAATAGAAATATAGACACATTTAATTTTCTCCAGCAGGATAACATTGGGCCATTTTGTGATTCTGGATAAAGCAGAAGCCATGTTTAAATATACCCACCACCAAATAAATAAAGAAATAGATCAGGCTCCCATTGCATGATTAAAATACAAGACCTTACATAACTGTGAATATACAAATGGGTTTTTAAAAACCCAAAAAGTTAATATCTGGACCCTTACCTACAAAACTAAGTAGTGTCTGAATCTTCCTACTTTATCTTAAATTTGTGTCTAATCTACTCCATCCTAGGTCTAAGGTACTCAAGGTAACTTTTACAGGATTTAATTAAACTGCCACGAAGTCATGCTGGAACTGTGTACAGGGGCAGGACCTGGCATGTCGTTTTTTCCAGTCTGAACAATATGAATGACATCAACCATAAAAAATGATCAAGGGATGGCAAACCAGATTATTCAAACTCAGAAAACCAGGGAAAAAACTAACTAAATACCAATCTAACTTCCTTTACTGAAAAAAAAAACCTTAACAAAAATGGAGTATAGACTGTTCCAACATGAAACCCACGGCTTATTCATGTTGTTTGGCTCTTTTTTGATTACATCAGACTGCTGAATTAAGAAAACAGGATCTTCTGTATCAATTAAAACCTCAATGGTGATCAGTAAATCTTATGGAAACATAAGGATTTGCACATATTTATTTTACAACTCATTCCTACAAAGATTCTGCTCAGTTAGGAGTTCTGACAATCAGAGGTTTTATTGAATGATTGCCTCAAATGCAAGGGGCTTTTCTGTTCCTGGAAATACCACAGGTGGAAGTTTTCCTCTGTATTACTGAGAGGAAATAAATTTTATATGACAGTATACAAAAGTAGCAGAACACCCAAAGGACTCACAAATTAATAGAGACTATCACTAGTTTTCAGGTATCATCAGGCTTCCAACTAGACACAGTAACTTGTCCTAGCAGCTTATTTCAGATTTGGTCTCAGAGCAGGTTCTGAAATCACTGGGGCAAAGAAAAGAGCCTATACACAACACAAGCATTTGGCAAGAAGGATAGTAAGAACAGAGACAAGTCATCTTGTCATTCATCACTCATGAATTTGCTTCATTTTGAACTGTCATTGAAAGGCAAAGCTGAAAAGCTGCGAACATGAATTTGCCCACAAATCCAAAGCACTATCTTAACATCAAAACCAGTTTTAACAGGTTCCTGAAATTTTCTTCAAGAGAGCTCTTTTTTGTTAATACAAGCCATATATAAAATCCCTGACAGAGAACTCTTTTGATCCTAGAGATGAAAGGTAGTGCTCTACCCTATCTCAAGAGTCATCAGAACCCACTTTTACAAACAGCTGCTGGCACAGAACATACCACAACAAGGTGAAACATCCTGAGCACTATTATCATTGATTGAACCTCTGAAAAATTGTACAAATTTATTTTGACTCCTCTGCCAATGCCAGGTTTCCCTAGAAGCAGTGAGAGACTGACTACTTGTAGAACAAGAATATTGACAGATAACTTTGCTTTAGAAAGGATCTGATTTGAGCTATTAGCAGCTCTAGTGTAAAATTAAAATTTTTACTTCCCAAAAATTTTACTTGGCCTTCATCTGAAATATTGCCCCTTAGATATGCAAGTATACTCTTAAGTATGTGAGCATGCTACCTGTTAAGTCAGAATTTTTTCCCTGGTGAACACTGAAATACCTACAACTTCCTCAAGGAAATGACTGATTTTCCCAAACTCTAATAAAAATATTTGAATGCATTAAAATAAGGTTTTGAAATCATACCTTTTCGTGTGAGATATTCTGCAACCAGTGCTGCTACATGTACATAGCACATTGCTGCCTAAAATAGAAACAGTAACAATCTTTTAAAATACAATTAAAATGGGACAACTGAAAACAAGGTATAAGGAGAGCAACAGTACAAGACAATTTCTTCAGTTTTCCTTTTTGCTGCTTTGCAGGAGATATCCTATGACTACTGTAAGAATTCTCCACCTCATTTATGTGAAAGAGTAACTGTGCAAGTGCACTCACTCCTTCTTAACCAGAGCACCACTGAGTGGCATGGACAGCAGTTCACAATCTAAGAATGACCCTGGGTCACAAATCAGAAGGTAGGAACATCATGCTGTAATAAAAACAAGTGAATCTGGTATTTTGGGTGGGAGGTATTTTAAGTGTCAAGGTATTAATGATTCTCCTCAACATTTGGTAGCCCTACTGCTAACCTGTTTTGTCTGCTTTTTGGCTCCAGACCAAGAAAAATGGAGAAGAAACTGGTGACAGACCACTTGAACACAGCAAGAGAGACCTGACCTATGAATGGAATTTGAAGGAATTTGGTTGGTGCAGTTTGGAAAACAGAAAAAAGAAAAAAAAAGAAAAAGGGGGATAGAATAATTTTCAGATATCTGAGATTTTTTATGGATTTGACACTGACCACTTTTCTCCATAGAAAGGACCAAAACAAAATAAGGTTTGATATTCTTATTTTATTAAAAAGACTTAGGCTTTCAGCAAAGTGTTACTCTAACTATCAACTGAACATCTTAAATAAGGAGGCTCCACAACCTCAAACAGTGGAGGTGAAAGAAAAAGGTAAGAATCTGCCAGAAATCCTAACTCATACTTTGTAGTGAGTTAAATGTGATGATTTGCAGACGTCCTCATCTAGTTGCATAGTCAAAGATTCTAAGATTTTAATTTAAAAAATTAAAAGCACAACTGAAAAGGATTAAAAGACCTTGTCTTCTCAGATAGCTGAAGCTGTTCAGTTCAAAAGACAAGCTAATAACAGAGCAATGTGTATGCCTTCTGTCTTGCTACCATGTAGAAGAACAGAATTCTAGTACTAAGAATTGAGTCAGGAAGATAGCACCCTCTATAGACTGGAGATCTTTACTTGCTTACATGATGCTCATTTTAACAGATGTTTAGGAAATGCAAAGATTACATGCAACGCAATTTACTTTCAGGTGGAAAAACCTTCCAGAAAGAGACAAAATTAATCTGTATCCTGTTAAAATGTTAATGTCTTATTAAGACATATAAAAACCCCCCACCCAATTTTCCTTTTTGCTAGAACTCAATATTTTAAGAGAACAGTAAAATCAGAAAGCTTTCTTTTTTTTCAAACAACACAAGAAATTATTTGTCAGTTTTAAGAACAGTAGGATTTTTTTTTTAGTAATTAATTTGGAATAAAATCAAGCCAATTCTGTAAGGGCAACTGGAGAGGAATTCAAGGAGTGGTTTCAAATGTTTAAGCAAGTAATAAAAAAGATATTTTTAAGCAAAAGGCCTCTCTTCCATGGCTTCCATTGTGCATTCCATTCTTAGTAGTGTCTCAGCTACAGCAGTTAAACATGTTCCTTTACATTATTAACCCGAAATTACTTACAGATGTACTTGGGTAGGACAAAAACTTATCAGCTATTGAAACCAATCCAGTAACAATTCAAAAATGATTAAAAATACTTATTAGGTTACATGCCAGCAACTACATATAGCACATTCCCTTTCTATAAAGATAAACTTAAGCTTATTGCAGAGCTAAAACTAATTTGATTTTATTTTTTCTTTTACCTCTGAAAGATCTCCATTTTTAACATGGATCCTTGCCATGCTGTCTAACCACGTCTTCCTCAGTTCAGGAGTACTGGCATAAGACTTTGCCAAGCTGTACTGGAGGTCTACAAGCATTTCTGGATCATTCTCATGTTCCTTCATCTGAGCCGTAGCCATCAGCACGGTCCGAATCCGTTTGGTCAAATCCTTCACGTCGGAAGGGAATGTAGTGTGCTAAAACATGGAAGAGTCAGGTTAACCACTTTGTTCTCCTAGTCACAACAAAAGGATAAAACATAACTGGAAAAGATGCTTCAAGCATCCTTCTACAGTATGGAAATAAGAATAAAAACAGACCTTAACATTTCTGTCATTATTGGCACAATTGTTGATGATGGAAAGAGACTGCTGAAATCTAGTTCCTCCAATTCCAACCACATCAGCAATTAACTGGCTCACTGAAATAATAACCTTGACAGAAACAAATACCTTGTTAGTGCATCTTGAGATGTACCTATGAGGCAATTACAAAGGAAGTTTCCTTCTTTCTAATTGAATAATTATTCTCCTAAATAAAATAATGTTTGGAATTTTTTTTCCAATTACTTGTACAAGAACATAGGCAAGATTAAACAGGCTTGTGTAAATTCAGGACACATGACTGACTGCTAGGCGAACTAGCCAGAGGTCATTAAACTGGCAAACTACTGTTCCCAGCTTTGTCAGGACACACAATTTTCTAATAATTTATTTTAGACTTTAATGTGTTTGTTGCCGTATTCTTTTCCTTCTTCAGATGCAACAGTGTACACTCATTTAACAAACAGAATAACATCTACAAAAAAACCGTTTGCACTGACAAATAAAATTTATTTCCTACAAAATACAGGGTCATCCAACTGTTTCTGAGTATTTGCTTGTACTGAATATATTTTTATGGCCATCTTCTTACTCTTAGTACCAGCCTTGCTTGAACCCCAAATAAATTCTTTTAAGTGTTTATCTGAGAGGGCTTTACACATCGGTATGCAACTGTGCATCTACAATATTAAAAAAAAATAAAAATACTAACTTGCAGATGTGTTCGAACAAAAGATTTCTTCCCTGTGTAGTCAAAATTATTTCTCATCAAAAAGTACAGTAACTGTGAAGCTTCATTACGAATTGAACTCAGCTTGGAATTACAGTACTTCAGAATTTCATAGCACAATGCAGAACACATATCAGCTCTACCTTCATAAAATGTAGAAGGAAACTGAGGAAAAAGAAGAAAACAAAGAATTTATCCATTAAAACTAGAGTCAGATCTTGATAAAATAAGCATGTCAAGAAAAACACAAATATATTCATATTGTGGAAAAAAACAAGAGTTAAGAGTAGTTCATGACACAAAACAATTTTTACAGCAAATCAAAGGACAAGCATTCCACACTGTTGAGATCAGATCAGACCTTATTCACCAATTTTATTTTGGGATGTTAGTTCTTAAATTCTCACATAGTATATTGTTAACTAGAGAACTGGACAAGTACATGAAGATGAATTTCTTAAAACTTCTTACCTTGTAAATAAGTGCCCTTAGAGCACTGAATACATTTTTCAATGCTGTTTCAGACTGATTCTTTTGAAGGAAGCAGAGGTATACATCAAACACTTTCTTCATCAGTGGATTATGTCCGTGATCAGTCAGTAGCTGGTTCTTTAAAACAACAGCAAGAATTTAGGAGTTTTGTACAGCAATACAAAATTTATACTACTCTAAGAACATATACAGATCATCAAAAAGCAGAACATTTAAAAAATATAACCTCTATGGCATTTCCAAGATGTTTAGTAACACACACATACCTGAGCTCTAGGTATTTCTAACACTTCAATAATTTTGCTTATAAAGCAAGTGTCTTCTGAATAGACTTATAGAACACAATTGTTTTTATCAGTTTTAATGAAATCCATTACTATTAATAGCTTTTTGAGTGGCACACTCAAAGTATTAACAGACTTTGCTTATGCTGGCTTTAGCAGCTCAGATGGGAATTTCCTCATAGCAGCATCTCCTACCACAACGTGGTTCTATAAGGTCTTGCCCCTTCTGCAACTCACCTCAGTGCCCTCCTCTCTTCCTTGTCATTACTGTACACAGGTCTCCAAAGGAGTGGAAGAGGGTGGGTTCAGACTGACAAAAGGAGGACTTTTTCTACAGTGAGGGTGACAATAGGACAGGTTGCCCTGGCAAGTAGAGGATGCCCACCTCCTTGGAAGATTTTTTCAAGGCCAAGCTGGATGGGGCTTTGAGCAACCTGGCCCAGTGGAAGCTGTCTCTGCCCATACAGAAGGGTTGAACTGGATGATCTCTGAAAGTCCCTTACTATCCAAAACATCCTATGACTCTGATTTTATGTATTTTAGTGCAGTTTATTTAATAGAAGCCCCTGATTCTCCTACTCGTTTGGTTTGGATCTTTGAGACGATTCTGGCATACCCTTGCCTACTTTCTTAATACACAACACACAGATAACCTGGAAGGATTGTCATTCCAAGCATGATGGGTTGATAACTAAAGGATTAGTGTTCATTCCTCTTTAAATCTTTATAGCTAGGCATCTTAATTTTCAATTCTGTTACCAGGTCTGTGGACAGAACTGGCTCTAAACTATCTTAAATTACCAGAAAAAGAAATCTTATTGTAAATAAGCACATTTTCATAACTAGATTCAAGATAAGATCCTATATTTGAATCTTCAAGCAAGAATCTGGATACACTGCCCCAATTAGAGAAGAAACCAGTTTGAGTTATCATCTCTCCTTTTTATGGCTTCAATTTTAGAGAGTAGAAAACCTCAGAAAAACAGCCAAGAGGGATAAGTAAGTGGGTGTGTTATATAAAGATCCACAGGAGAGCTACAGCAACTGATACAACTAAAAGTCTAATTTGTGGACAAATGGAAAAAGGTTACAGGAGAGGAACACACAAATCACTATTAAGGAATGCATTACTACAATAAGCAGCCAAGTTCAATATGAAAGTCTGTGAGTGTCCAATTATGGTTTTGCCATAGATCTTTCACCTCACATGGCCCTTAAAAGCCACTTTCACCACTAATATTAGGTAAACACCAAAGCTTCTAGAACAATTTTTAAGTTAGGCTGAGAGAGGAGCTTTTCCCAGATTACTGCTGGTGTATGAAGTGTAGCTGAAGCCAAAGTATTCTGCTGTGAGATATTGTCAGCTTTACATGAAAATAATAAAATACAATGCAATAGCAATGCTATTTAACTAGACTACAAAAATATAATTTAAAAATAATTTTTAAAAGTATTTCTTCTCAAAGATATTTATGGGAAAAGTTAACATCAAGTCATGAACAAACCTTAAAAGCCATGGTGAATAATGATAGAGTGTCCAGAATTGTAATGCAAACTTCAGTGGCAATATTTGCTTCAAGTAAAGACTGGTGAAGGACATCTGCATCTGAATGGCCATAGCCTACAGAAATTCCAAATGAAGTGTAAGTGCTGGTTACATTCACTTAAATGTTTCTTATTTCCAAAAGACTTGCTGAACTAGGAAAAGATTAACAAGTAAAGGGCCTGACAGAAGTTAGTACTCAATACAGGAAAATAATTCATATGCATTTAAATAGTTTCAAATATGGTCAGATAATTATTCTAACAATTTGCACAGCATCATAGAATACATTAAGTAAGAATTTCAACAATAGAAGCATTAAACAGCAGTTAAAAACTGTGTGATATTTCATATATATGCACATGTATACACACATGTATATATATATATAAAGCTAGAGTTATATATATATATATATATACACATATATATTGGTAAGTACTGCAGTAGGATGAAGTTACAGCTGAAAATATGTAGTTCTGGCAATTTAGTGATGTTACAGTGGTCTCACAGTTAATCACAAGCCAACCAGGATAAAAATACAAAAACCAAAGAGTTGAAGGAACACAATCCTCTACTTATATGCAGTTTAACACCCAAGTAATGAATTCTGCTCTTGTAGCAATACAGTGCAATAGCTCCACATTTAATAACAATATTCTATCACTTCTAGCTCCATAGTGCATTTTAATAATTTTAAAAATATATCCTGCTTCAGCACTGATAATAATATGTCACTTATGTTCCCTACCACTGGTCATTAAGCACCGGATTGACAAACATGACTGCGCTGCTTTATAAAAATTTGGTCTGGGTCACATTTATATGTTACATATACAGACAATTTAGCACCACTAAATCAATGACAAGGATGACAAACTTGTTGAGATCAAGTAAAGAACAGAAGAAATGCCATACTCTTTTATAATGACACTTGGCCACTTCTTTCTGGACCTTCTTGCTTCCTTGGCTGAACTACACATAAACCTGTAACCACTATTCCTTTAGACTTATACCTTCTTTCTTGAAGCACAAAATTATACTGAAATTTCTCAGAGATGAAAGGTATCACTTTTACCAGAATTTCAGGTTATGTGGTTAGAAAGGGAAAAAGTAAGTTTAAAATTTACACTAATAGACAACTCTCTTGCCAAAGAATCTTACTTTAGAAACAAGTAAAGCAACTATTTCCACCAGACAATTCCGTTCTTTATGTACCCCACACAAAATATTTACATGATTATTCAAGCTCTGAATGCTACTTTGATGCATGATAGAAGCAGACTGACAGCTAAACAAAACTGGAAGTTAAAACAAGAAGACCAAAGATATAAAAATCAATTTCACACTTGATGTGGTTTTTACAGCAACGTATTTTCAATTTGTAAAACCTTGGTCAATAGAATGTGTAATATCCTGATATTTATTAACTGTCCATTTAAAAAACACCTATTATTAATTTAGACAAAGTTATCTGAATAAGAACTTTCCTTCATAATTTCCTTCAGTTGGAAAAGAACAGAAAGTTTCTTTTTACATAAGCATGCATTTTTTAAAATCTTTCAGCTCATTGTTTCTTAAAAAATCAATAAACATTGCCAAGTTGTGAACGTATTAAAACTCTTTGCACAGGGACATGTTATCTGTTTCTCAGAGTTGGATTTTTTTTTTTAAAACTAGTGTTTATCTGCAAAGTATTATACCATATTGAATATGTAGCCACATAGTGTAAAGGCTTTCTTTTGTGTATCAACAACAATGTAGAAATTATGACAGTATAGCAGCAGCAGATTGATTGCAAGGAAAAAAATAATTTCCACAGACATACTTGTCTGACATTTTAAAAGCAAGCAATTGCATTTTTTACATTTAAATAGATGTAATAATGCATTTATGAATAGAGAGGTTTTGTAGGATTTTTTTTTCACTTTTACATAGGATAATGTGATAAGTCCTGTGCAATTAGGCTAAGTTTTGCTTTATATTACAGAAAAAGAGCTAAAAGATTTTAAGGGACAGTTAGATATGCTTTCAGAAATCAAAGAATGAACACAGTGAAAATACAGTTAACTCAAATAATTGTTTTACTGCACACAACTCTTTTCAGTACCAGTGTTGTATTTTACTGCATTAGTCAACCAGTTTCACTGTTTTTTGAAGCTGGAAATTGAAAAATGGTGCTTTAGAATACTTTACATACAGTATATTGCAATTTAGAAGCAGAATGTTTAAAAAGATAGGCCACAAGCAGATTTAGTTTTCAATATACAAGCTGACTTCAACCTGATTAAATCTTACCATTGTCTACAGAAATTCCAAGAATACTTGATATCTTTCTCACACTGAAAACAGAAAAATCACTTCATTATTGGACGCTTTTTCACTTCCAGACAAACTAAATCATGGGCTCACAATCTTTGTAGGAATTCTAAGAAACTCATTTCTCTTTAGGGGATGTCAAAACATGGAGATATGGTCAGAATACATATATTTCATTTTAGACTAGTGATTTGTAAAACCATGTACAAGGAAAAAAAATTGAAGCTTAATAAAGCAAATAGGAAACAAACAAGCAAATTTTGTAACTCTGTGCAGCACAAGTTTGAGGTGCACGCAACTAAAAGAAAATATTAAAATCCAGTTTTAAGGTACACTGTAGCTAACCATGCTCCATGTTATGGCATCAGCCAGCAGTGATTGTTCTATCACAAAGCAGAGAACAGACCATCGACTGCTTCCAGCCATTCGTTTGACCTGGAACAGTAAAAGTCATTGGGATGCACTGGTGTGGCTCTGGGACCTGTCTCTGGTGTTGTGGTACTGCTTGAGGATGACAGATGTTATCATGCCATGAGACTTACTGTGGTTAAAAGTGAGAGAGTTATCCAGGCTGCTCAGCTGCTGCAATCTGGCATGCATCATTCCTGTTCTGTTACGGGAAACAGGCAATGTCTGAGATTTTCGATCATGAACTATGGATCCTAACCCCTCCTGGTTCCTGCAAGATGGGTGAAATGGGATAGAAGCAAAAGTTAGACATGTCAAACTGCAGCAAGACAGGAAGTGCTGTTAGTTAGGCACAAGAAGTTTTACAGAAAGAATTATAATGCAACCTATTCACTGTTTTCTTCATAAAATAAAAATAGGTAGCTTAAAAAAGGCATCACAGCAAACTCTTTCTTAAAACCTCAAAGCATGAAAGCAAAAGCACACGAGCAGCCACTCTTGAAGTGCTAAATTTACTTCAGAGCTTTTGGGAAAAAAATAGTTGAAAACATAAATATTCTGAAAATATTCAGAACCCAAAACTGAATCCTCTATTTTGATTGCAAAATTTTAGCAAAAAAACGTTAGGACACACAGCAGTAGAATTAGAAAGCACACATGCAACAGGAGAGCAGGAATTATCTGAGATAGTATCATATACTTCTTACCCAAGCAGGAAGGGAGAAGAGCCATAGACTTTGTTAAATTTGCAGCAATCAAATGAAGAAAACAGAAAAGTGATTTGTGTTAGCAATCAGTACAGACTAACTTCCTATGGTGTACCACCACCAGAGCTGATGAAAAATGAAAACCAGTGCTTGAATTGCAGAGTTCCCTGTTCTCTTTCATTCTCTGTCATTTGTGTGTTTTAAGAGTATGTGCATTGACTGTGTGTAGTGACAATGTGAAAGACATGGAAGTTACATTTACTGGGAAAATTCACAACACCAGGTGCTTTCAGTAGCTCAACATCTTCAACACTAACATGCAGCACACAGACCAGGTGATCAGTAAACAAAAAGGAAGTGAGGTAGTGTCCTCTACAAACTAGTCAAACAAAGCAGGTGGAAGAATTTTTACAAAAAGCCTGAAAATTATCGACTCCTGTAAATCCAGAGTTTGGCGTACATTTGAACACAAAGATCACAATCAAAACCCTAAGAAAGCCAGATTTATTTTTGAGTTTTTTAGGTTATGTGAACCTTTTTTTTTTCCAGAAAAATCTCCAAGGACATAGTCAAGCTTGTAGAAGAAGATTTACATTATCTAAATTAAAACCAAGAAAAGCTAACATAGTTAGAACGCATTACCACCCAAAGTCATCAACAACTTTCTCACTGAGTTCAAGAGGGTCAGTATTTCAACCACACCAGTTTAATTATAACAGTATTACCCTGTCAACCACAGCCTAAGGCCTAAAGAAGTGGCTATCTTTTACTCCATTAAAAACCACTTTACATTAAAAAAAAATAATGCAAAGATATTAAAAGAAATTAATACAAATTTCTGACTCCACAGATTTTCTTTGGACTTCAAATTTAAAAACAGCAGTGTTGAAATGTTCACTACTCACCTTCAAGTAAAAACGCTAGATACACAAAATTTCTAAACCACTTCAATTTACATGGTTTTATGGCCAACTGAATTTAAAAAAAATCATATTTTTTTTTTCCCAAAGACATTATTTCAAGGAAGAAACACTGTACAAGATAGCATTTAAAGGGTGGATTTTAAAGTCGTGGTTAACAAACAGCTCACAGATCATTCTTAAACACCAGACTCCCAGACAGGATACAGATTTGCTAATGTGGTAACCAGTTACTTCAAAATCTTATGCATCATTTCACAATAACTCTTCTACTTGTGCAATTTACTTGTTACAGAGGTTGAAGGCATATCTTACACGGTGTAATTATTAGCAATCAAGACAGTGAAATTTAAATTCCACACAGTACCTGGCTATGTATCGTTTTCCCATGTACTGGAACTGATGTAAGCACACTCTGCAGAGAACACAAATGAGAGAAGCCACACTTAAAAAATCCTTTTCTACATTTATGTATGCTGGAATTATTCAACAATTATTGTTAACTTTAAGCTCTTACATCATAAAAGTTCTTTATTTCTCCCAGCCTTAAAATTCCCTTCTAGACCCCAGGCCAAGAAAAGGTGTCTCACAGTCACAGTTATCTACAAATAGACAACAAGCCAGGGTAACCAACATGGAAGAGGGAAGCAAAGAGCCAACCAGACATTGCCCATTTACACAAATTTAGTAAATTGTATGTAAGTGTTCAAAATAAGGGCAAAACATTTTGCTTCCCCCCACTGTAGCCTAAACTCACTTGGTTACAAGTTGGCTTTTTTTGTTTTGTTGGGTTTTACTTAACCTCTCTAGGATAACAACCAGGTTTCGGAAAGAACTATTTTCAAAAGGGAATATGCTTTTATAACAAGATTTTCATTAAAATTTTTCATTAAAAATAATCTATATTAATGGTAAGTGCACAACACTAATGACTAATTAACTAGAAGTCATATTTTCAAATGAGAATATTTATTCCAATAATACAGGGAACAATGCAACATCCTTTGCTCCTCCAGTAAGATGTTCTAAAAGTTCTTTACAGTGTAAAGCCAAAATGAAAGCCAGTTTTCAGGCTCTGTCTTCCATGTGCCAGCTGAGAATGAGAGAAAAGACTGCCTTATTGCCTCTTCAACTCAGGTCCATTTTTTACTGAGACCTTGAGTAGCTTAGCTGTGTCCAACCTGCAAAGTCAGAACAGTGTTTGCCTTCCCCAAACTTGCCATTCTGAGCACAAAATAACCTTAATCCCCCTTTCTGATATCTTCTTGTCTTTTAGATTCTAAGTTTTTCAGATGGAGAGTAAGCTGATGTAACAAATAGTGGACTCAACCTTGAACTATTCCCTTAGAGAATAGCAGGGGACACAGGAGGAATGCTAGGAGCACAGTTCTGAGGTTATGCAATTCAATCAGTTTTGCTGTACAACCACATATTTGCTATTTAACAGCTGATGTTATAAGACACAATTTGATGAAGAAAGGTATCAAGACAGCTGGTTCCTCTTCCATGAGCACTGCAATACTCTGAGCATGACTTGTTGTTCAAGAATTTCCTGAGATCCCTTCTGCATAGCCTGATTCCAGAGATTATCATGGATTTGGACAGACATGCAATTGTGGACATCCAGTTAAGGACTTCTGAACACATCAGGACAATATTATTTAAAAAAATAAACCAACCCCCCCAACCAAAACCATTTCTGCATGCTTATATCCACACTCATGTTGTTAACAGAACATTAAAGATACAGCTGCATGACAAGCACAAGAAAAACTTACTCTGTAATTGTGAAAAAGTCCATGAGTTCAGATTTTGTAGCCTTGTTCCAATACGTAAACAATGCATCTAGGAAAATTAACAACAATTTAGAAGACAACAATTACTATATCAAATTTTCCTTAAAGCTCATTATACAAATGCACATATCAATTCTCCAAATGAGTTTCTGCAATATGATGTTAATTAATGAACCCATAATATTCCCATCCAATCTCATATTTTACATATTAATAATGGTGTAGACTGTAGTGCCTACAGCTCTGTAACAACGTAAGACTTCAGAACATCTCAGACTGTTACTTCTATAACCTGCTTCTTTACAGACTGGTCTCAATATTTTTTTAAATTAAATTTTTTTTTTTTTTTCTTTGATCACAGACAGGGGTGATTTCAAGATGTATGATCCTAACAAACAAGTAAGATGTGCCATTCATACCGTATTTCTATACCTCTGAACCTTCTCCAGGATAACATGACTCTTTCAAAAATTCAATGGATGATCTCACAAACATCCCAGGAGAATAAAGAAGAACTAAATCCCCATATTCCAGATATGGAAATACATACAACAATCAAATAATTTGGTTCCTTGTAATACTGCAAGTTCTGCAGAACAGAGAAATGAACTAGCCCAAGACACTTCTCCAGAACAATGAATTATTCTTCACCTCTGTTTTCCAAACCAAATTGTACAATTGCACACAAATATTCACTTTCTTAAAGTCCTGTAGTTGACCTCACACTTTGAATGAATAATGAGTACTTAATGCTTACAATGCTTTCAGTCAGAGTTTGAGTGATCACATATATTTGTAAAACGCAGCAATCATGGTACCTACACCTAAAATATTCTGCTGATTTCGAAAAGTTATTGAAATAACAGCCACAAAGCCAACAAATTACTTTGAACTTATACAAAGCAGGAGGAATTACGTACCATCTGACATGCTTCTTAAAATATGAAGGAAACACATGAGGAGACTTTTGATCTCTGCTTGGTCAAGTTTGTCATATCGAACAACAGAACTTCCTAAAGTGCTACTCTGTTGGTTCTGAAAAGCAAACAGATGTATTTTGGCTGAAGAGTTCTTAAACTGATAAGAAACAAAATTGTTTTCAATTGCTTTAATAATTCCTGCAACAGAAAAATGATCTCAGAATGAAGACAAAAATGTTTCAAGTAGAGACAGGTCACTAAAACACACAATACACACACGAAGTATACCAAATCAAGCCTCTTTGCTTTGCTTGTTTTTAATTCCTTCTAGATATATTTTTTTCCCCTAGGAGCAAATGGAAAAGTCACCTAAGAGTGATTATTAAACAAGTTAATTATACCTAGGTGCTCACACGGTAGAAACCAAGCCTGTCCCTTCTGCTTAGATTGAATACTTGAAAACCAAACTGTTAGGTGATACACACATGCTCTTTTGCTTTTCAAGAGACTTTATGCTGAACTGTAGACAGGACTGCCTCTACAAACTTCATTCCATTTAAAGATGCAAGAACCTCAAGAAAAACATACATGAAGGGCAATAATATGCATTCTGGAAGACTGCAGATACTAATACTAAGTAACTTGCTCTTGCCCATCCCTCCCCCCACCAATATACAAACACACAAACCCAAACAAATGCAAACCCCTCTCCCTGTTTCATTTTTTAATGTAATTCCTACAGTTGTGGAAAGTTTACTACCAACCCACAATACCATCATCTGTGCAAAAAGAAAAACACTCTATAATTGGTTTTTCAAATTCTACACACCACCAAACAAAATGAAAAAATAAAAATTGTAAAAATACATAAATTGAACTTTGGGAAAAGACTTGTAAAAGAATAATTTCCACACAGTCAAGTGTTACAAAATCCTCAGTCTGAAGCTTTTATAGATATACTGTATAAACTTTTGTTTGAAGTATAAATTATGCCCTTTATAGTGCCTAATTCTCACATCCAGTATGCCACTTACGCAAAAGGAAAATGAACCAAACATTTAGTAAGTTTTCTGCAAAGTCTGCAGTCTAGTATAATTGATCTGTACAACTCTTACTATAAAAAATTTACAAACACAAAGGTAGGCTCAAGGGAGACTCAAGCACTTGGTTTCACAAAGGAAGCAAGAAGTGACATTAGAACAACCCTTCCTGGAATACTTCTAACTGAAAGCAGGAGACATACCAGCCATGAAGGAACATTTCACAGCAATCATTGACAGCTGAGCCCTTTTTATGCATTCTGTTGCATTAAAGAATTCCTCTTCTAAAACAATCTGTGCAAATTTGATACCAGTAAATGTGTAAATCACATACTAGCCATGGAATGGATGCACAGTGAAACTGAATGTGAAACTATGACAAATACTAGCCAGAGTATTTTAGTAGGAGGTGAACACCTCTATAAGCCTGATAATTGCAGATTCTAAAGACCTCAAAAACTGTTTATCTTTGAAATATCTCCAATGAACAAGGAGGTGTTACTCTACAGCTTTTTGGATGCTGAACAGAGCAGGCAATCAATAGGTTACAGAGCAGAAAGAGAATTTGTGTTTTTCCTACACTTTTAGAAACTGCCCACAGCACTAGATAATATTCCCACTAAGATTTCCCACTAAGACTGTTGAACATACACATGGATAAAATAGGACCACAGCTACTCAGAAGCTTAGTTTAAAATCATGTCAATAACCTATAAAGTATGCACATATTGAAATAGAAACTGATATACTTCCAGTCTATTCTGATTCCACAAGCATAATGCTGCAGATTATTCTGAAAGAAAACTAGAACAAAAACATGGCTCTTCACTATAACGATATCAAGCAATGAGCAAAAAATTGGCAATAACATGCACTGAACAAGTGATCAGTGAAGGAAAGTTCAGAAAGCAACAAATAAGAAGCCAGGTTCAAGTCTTATTTGGGGAAAATATTAACAGCATGCAAAACATAAATCCTATGTTACCCAAGCTGGCAGACCAGAATAGAATTTTCAAAGGATGTTGACTCCTTTGAAAATCCTTTTACTCAGTGAAAACACTACACATTAGTAATTAACAGCATGACAACTAAGTAATAGATTACAGCATTGCCATTTAGCAACAGTGTTTACCAAGATATTTTTTTATTACCTTGGTCAACACCAAAGAAAAACTTTCAGTTCTATCAAAGATCCCAAGACTCAAATTCTGCAGTTATTAAAACTGATTGGACTTTTTATATTTGAACTAGATCACATGCATGTGCTCCAGGTTTGACATTTGAACATATTTTACACGGTCAAATTGCATATACTGGGTTTGAGATTCAACTGTTGCAAAGAAGCGGCAAAACTACTGACCACACACTCCACTCAGAAGCTCAACTATACCAAGCACAAAAACCAGATACTTCTTGTAACTGAAGAGAGAAAGTAGTATGCAAAATTTTCTCTGGCAAAGCTGGGATTGTCAGAAGTGAAAAATCCATAGTAACACGGTTTTTCTTTGGAGGGTGAGAATTTTCTTCCTCTTCTCCGTTTGGGCGCAAAGCATGAGCAGAGTGCCTTCTGAGAAGCTTCTCCCTCTGCCACAGGAAGGCATGTCAGGGTCAAGGGGAAACAGTTAACATGGTGTGACTTGCACAACCAGAGCTAAGAAAATGAAAGGTGATCAGTATTGACACAAATTCGAGAAAGACAGGACTGAATACCTCATAGCTACTGCAGCCAGAGCTCCTAATTTGTAACAGCTTTAAAGTGGACTGGTCTAGAAAAGTCAAACTAAGACAAAAGAAATCACCCAGAGAAAGCATAACAACTGCTTTTTTCAACATTTAAAAAATGCTAAGTATATTGAGCATAGAAAGGGATGGAGAGATGGTCTCCACAAAATCAAAGAAGCTGTTCTAACTAGAATTCAATTATCTCAAGCAAAATTCAATACACTAGTGCCTTTCTCTAGCAAAGGAAACAACAATTTGCTTTTGTCTCTACATTGGAAATCTGTTTGCATTTTTGTGAAACAGCTCAATAAATGCAATGCAAAAGGAGTTCACAAGATACTTATTTCACAAAAGATTTATATAAAATACTGCTTTGAAGTTATTCTACAAAGCCCATCCACAACAGAGATCAGAGAAGTGAACTTCTATGAGACTTAGGATGAAATTTTAGAAATACACTTTTAGGGTTTATCTTGGTTTGTTTTTTGT
Source organism: Brachypodius melanocephalos (assembly GCA_013398615.1). NCBI lineage: Eukaryota > Metazoa > Chordata > Aves > Passeriformes > Pycnonotidae > Brachypodius > Brachypodius melanocephalos. The sequence continues at coordinate 45,058,233 of VZSR01003803.1, forward strand.
GTTTGGTTGTTTTGGGGTTTTTTTTGGTTTTTTTGGGGTTTTTTTTTGGGTTTTTTTTGTTTTTTTTGTTTTTTAATTTACCTTATCAAGAGAATTGCTCTTGTCACTGTGTCTTTCTGGGAGACTGTTTCCTGAGTCTGTGCTTATAAGTGAGCCTCTTGAGTCAGCATTCCTCACACTATTAATATTTGGAGTTGATGTGGTATATGGAGAAGCTAAAAAATAAAAAAAACCACAGCCCCAAACAACATAAAAATCTCAAACAATACATACAAGTCACTCCATAGTTCAGTCAGACTTTTAAAATCACCATATATTTTTTAAGAAGGCAAATAATTAATTCCATTTAGTTATTTTTAATGAAAACAAACTTATTCTAAGCACATACACACAGACTTATGTACAACTGTGTAGATACATGCATAAAAAAACATATTTACCAATACATACACACTTCCATGAAGAAGCATGTCTATTTAATAAAAATAAAAAGCCCCTCCCATTTTTCATATCTTAACTGTCACCTTTGACAGGGAAAAAGAAGCAGCCCTGCTCTAGAAAATAGCTTTAGCTTCATATCGAAAAGCAAACCCCAAAAGATCCCAGAAGACAGATTTCATGCACAGACTAAAAAAATAAAACAGTTCCTCTTTAATTATTTTATTTTACTTTTTTAAGTGCTTACCAATGCCAGAGATAACACCAAACAGATCTTTAGGAAGATTGTTATCCAGTGTGTTTCCTGATTTTTGTGGTGTTACTAACTGACTTGCAGTCGGCAAAATCTGCACATCATCCTTTGTGCTCTGTTTGGAAAAGAGGAAAATGTGATTATTTTCCTATATTATGGACTTAATGAATATGCCACATCTTCCAGAGTCATATTTGTTAAGTATTTCTTCCTTAAATTTTAATTTTTATTAATATGCTCAAAAGAATGGAGATTTTCAGATATTTGCATAAGCTTGGGATACTCTAAAACGTCAGATACCTGAGGAAACATTGAAGGAATGAGTATTCAATTGAATTTTAAACACTATAAAACAGGTATTTCAAAAAGACTCGCATTACTTTTATTTCAAACACCCAAATATTTATCTTGTTGGAAGAGTTTGGGAGACTTTTTTTTTTCTTAATACTAAATGGAACACAAGAAGATAAGGACAAAATTAAAATACATGAATAATTAAATCTTAGATTCAATAACTGTCTGCAACCATATCAATATACGCCCTTTACAAATTACATTTTAATTAATTCTCCTGTAGCCCTCTTGCTCTATAGCTTTTTCAAAATCAGATTCTTTTAGTGTTAAGTTCTTCTCTAATTTCTAGAAAATTAACAATCTTTCTGTGGTCCATTTGTTTCAGTGTTGGATTGTGTTGGAAAATTGCAGATTTCTGAAGCTTATGAAACTCCTTCTTTGCCAGGAGTATGCAGTGTTTGATATGCATATTACCAATAAATTGTGATAAAAACGACTCAGAATACCAAACAGAAATTATCACTCACATTGCTGGAAGGGTTAACAGGAAATGGAGACACATCTTTCACATTGATCCGCTGAACATTTTCTATGAGCAGACCAAAGAGTGGCAAATACATAGTGGCTATTCTTGCTTGATGGCCCTAAATAGAGTTTAACAGATCATTAAAAATTTACAGTTTTAATTTTTAATCACCAACTAGTTTTAATCTATTCACTCCTAAATCACCAACAAAAAAACAAAAAAAAAACAAACAAAAAAAAAAAAGGCGCACTTAATAAATAAGTGCCAAGCCAGATCTCACATTCATAAATTCATCAATGGCAAAAGCAGTGATCATCAATGTATTTCATTCTGATTTACAGAAGATCAGCAAATTCTATTTATTGTCTCAACATAATGCAGAAAAACTCCAAAATTAATGTCATTTCAGCTAAGACTAACAAAGTAAAGTAATATTATCTTAGCTCGATGAATAAATGATACTATTCATTAAAATTTTTTTGGCTTCTCCACAGCATTGCTGATGTTAAAAAGAGTCAGAAAATAAAAAATCACTCAAAATTTACCACCATGTCTTGTAGTTTACTTATACCCTTTTCATAAATAAGAGATAATGGACATCTGCAATATATTAAGAGCTAATATTTAATGAAATGAAGAGCTTAAAACACAATTGTAAAAATCTGATTACTTTAAGGACATCAGTTGGAGTACACCGTGCTAAAATGCAAACCCATATATATTAAAAGGTGCTTTGTCATTTCATTTGGTAAAAAGATGGAATTTGCAGATCGATTTTGATACAATTTTCCCAACAGTCTGAGCAGCAATAATTTTGCTGAAAATTAACAAGGGTTTCTTCTATGAAAGAAAAAAGTTTCTGTATGTGTGCACACCCAATCCTTATTATTTTGTACTACCAGCATAGCAATAGACTTACCCTGGTGGCGTATCTATCATCAAAAGAATGCTTTATCATCAAATTCTTGAGCACACTGATGGCAATCTGCCGCACGTCTCTGAACTCTTGTAAGGCATTGCCCACCTCCCTTAGAAGCAGTCCAACCAAGAAGTGATTTTTACAGAATTCATCAGTTAATGAATAGTCCAGCTGAAGATCTGGAAGTAAAATACAAATTTCATGTAAGGAATGCTTCTGTTTAAATCAATTTATCCATCAACTTAAGGCCGATGTAAAACCCAGCACATCAGACACAGCAAAGTCAAACTGCTCCCTCTTCAAAGTAGTTTCCACACAATAAAATAATCCAGTTCATTTATGTATAGAATTTTTGACATCCTAAGAGAAACTTCAGCTTGAAGGGCTCTAATAAACTGAATTTATTAGAACGTATGTACGTTTACAATGTCAGCTGAGGTGTGCAAGAGTTTCTCATGTTCACTCTCATTGCTCAATACAGTCATCAAAAACCAGATGCCAATCTGAAAGCACTTTTATTTTCCAAAGAACTCTCTCAGCAAGGCAATCCCTTAAGTCAGAAGGAAGCATATCTGAGACAGCACAGCTATTATACAGACATTTTACAGGCGTTCTTGTAACTCACTTCAGAGCCAGCCACATCACCTGAGATATCTTCTGCTAAACACAGCCAGAAACACTTCTGATAAAGGTCTTCTTTCCTGGCTGAACTCCTAGTTCCCAGGGAGCATTTTATACTCTTCATTATTGTGCAATCAGAAACACTGTTTTCTCTGGTTTTGCTATTTTTTAAGGTTCCCTAAGCCAGCAGCTCATAGTCTCTTTTCTATGACAATATTTATGCTGTGTTATTATCCAAGACACTCCCAAAGGCTGAAAAAGCTGAAGACAGAAAGAAGTTCTAAGCAGCTGTTCAGCTCGTGGTCTCAAATCTTGCTTTACCTTGCTCTACCTTGATGCAAGTGTTAATTAGCGATACTCAACTTTACTAACCAGCAGAGTCTACCGAATAAATATTTCAGAAAAAAGCGCCTATTCTACAACAATATGTTAGGCAAGTTTACTTGCTCCTTGTAAAAGCACCTTCCTTTGCCTTTGTTTAGTGATTTCTGCTGTAGTTCAGTGCCTGGAAGAAATTAATGTGTCTTCACAGCCATAGAAGCAATAGCTAACATATGACTTGTTTTGGCACCAGACTGGATGTACGAGGAACCCAGCTGGGCTACACAGGACTTTCATGACTGAGCTCTACACACCACAAAAAAACATAAACAAAACAACAACAAAAAAGCACCACCACCACCACAACAACAAACCACAACAACAACAACAAAAAAACCCCAAAACAACAAAACAAAAAACCCCAAGAACCAAAAAGTGGAAGCGAGAACAAGCTACAAAAGAGGAATATAGAAGTATTCAGGAAGAGTGCCAGGAAAGCCAAAGCTCAGCTACACCTGAAACTGGTAATGGACATCAATGGACATCAAGAACAACAAGAAGAGCTTTTACCACTACATTAGCATTAAACCCCTGAATATGGAAAACATGGGATATTTGCTAAATGGGGACTGTGATTTAGAGATGGTGGGCTTGGGTAAGGCTGAAGTACTCCATAACTTTGTTACTTTATCTTTCGCTGACATGATTTCAGGCTGTAACAATTCACAGACTATCTTCAAGAAAGACAACTAGCACCAGTGGATAAGGATCAGGTCAGGATCTCCTGAGAGACCTCCAGTCATGCAAATCCATGCCAGCAGATGAGACACTAAGGGAGTTAACTGATACCACCAGAAGATTGCTCACTATCCCCCTTGTTAAACCATGGTGGAGTCATTTTTCAGCAAGTGAAGGAGAACAGTGTGACTGGGAATGGCCAAAATAAATCTACCCAGGGTAAATAATGTTTTAAGACTGGTCTGTTTTAAGGGGAGAACAGATGTCGACATGGTCATGGTATCTATCCAAGCTGGGACACTTCAGTCTAGGTGAAGAGACACCCAAATGTGAAAAATAACTACGTGGATCACTGGACTCAAAAGTTGGAGGTTAATAGTTTGTACCCTACTTGGAGACAGCTGCAAGAGGAGTTTCCCAAGGACTATCCTACTTAACACTACTTCATCAACAACCTGAAAGGGGAGATGGAGTACACCCTCAAGAAGCTTGTGGATAGGTACAGTCCATTTGCTCAAAGGGCAGAGCTGCATTTCAGAAGAATCTAGATTCTACAGAAATGGCAATCAAATTCCGTAAGGAATAATGCAAAATTCTGCACCTGGGATAGACAAACTTCCTGCAATGGCACCAGCTGTGGAAGGATTAGCACTTCTAGGGAAAGGAAGGCCTACCATGATCAAAGCAGAAAATTGGGCTACAGACCTACTAAAGTCCCTTTAAACCTGAATGAATGTATGAAAAAAAAAGTTGACCATGTCTTTCTTTGGATAGATTACTCTCCTACCTAAGCACTTCCTTTAACTTTCAATGGAAGGATTGAAACTTTAGACTCCTATTTAACAATTTCAAGCTTTCCATCATCTCACAGACCTGAAGTTACACAGTGCACACATCTAATAATAAAAAGAGAATACAAGATACAAGAAGTATGCCATACACTACTTAAGAAGAATTTACCTTGGTATCTCTGAACTCTGCCTTTTCCAAATGGCATTGGTAGATTCAAAGGTATATAGTGCTCATGATTACAGACTACACGAAGAAATTCAAATTTGAATTCAAAAAGAGCCTGCAAAAAAGAAAGTTTAAATTAAACAACTGATGCAGTGGTTTGAATAACATATTAAAAACAAATTTCTAACACAAAAGAGTGATCCATTTCAGTCTTGCACTATGTCAGATATAGACCTGTCAAAGTTACACATGTCAGCACAAAATAAATTCAGAACAACTCATACTTAACAACTGGTCCTATTTACTATTCCCATTGTGTGGTTTACAACCCTATTATGTATTGAAAAGTTACCCCATCATGTAAGAAAACCCTATTATGTAAGAAAATTTGGGACACACAGCAGAAATTATTTGGGCATCTAACAGATGCTTTACCCACTTCAGTAAGTGTAGCTTAAGATATTCAATATCAACTCTTCCAACTTCAGATTTCTAGCACTTATGCTTAAAACTTCTGCTTAGTGTTGCACCCCCACACCCCACTACTTCTGTGATTCACACACTCTAGGGTGGTGAAATTGCACCTGAAGATGGGAATCAAAATAGGAAACAGTGGTTTGATGGGAAAAAATGCTCTAAGCACAAAGCAGGGACTTCTAATGTAACTGAGAAATGGTCTGAAGATTTAACACAGGACTTCATCCCCATGCATCAAGAAGAGACAATACGTAAAAATAGCTTGTTTAAAAACACTGAGTACCTTTGGATCTCCTGGGGCAAAGCAGCTGATGTAGTTATTGATTTGCTTGAAAACAAAGCCTCTATCCATGAAAGTGAAACACCTCTGGGGAGAACAAGTAAAACCAAGACAGAATTGATTCGCTACTGTCTCTGCATTCAGTAATTACATTTCTGTATTTAATGAGTTTATTTTCCAAACACATTATTGACATTTCAGTTTGAATATTAAAAAAAAAATATAACAAGCAAACTAAATGTATGTGTACATATATGAATACCAAACTTTTTCCTTAAGAGTGCTGATCTTAAACCACAAATAAAAAGCAGTTTGAAAAGGACTCTATCTTGACAGAAATGAAAATGTCATGCCACTAGAAGTTTTATCTATCATTTCAGTTCCCATCCTTTTTTCTCCCTTGTAGATATTACTGGCTGAAAAATGAAAGACACTGTAAGTCTTTCCACATAAAATGCATGCAAATAAAGCAGTACTGAAAACTTTTGCAGGTTTTGAAGGCAACCCAGATGATCTTTTTAAAGGAGAAAAAAAAAAGAAAAATCAAAAACCATTTTGAATAAAATACAAATTAATTTCTTAAATTACCAAATTTCTGAATGGATGTCATCTTGATTACAGAAGATGCAAATTATACTTCAATGCATTTTAACATGGACATGAAATTATATTTAAAAGGCTTTACACATATTCAGCTTTCTATGAGTTGGCTTTAACATTCCGTAAAATCCCTATAGAAGCAATATTATTGAAAGAATAACCACAGAGTCCAAATCTCTTGTGTACCTACTTTTATAAAGGCAGCCAGGCTATGGTTTGCATTTTTTGAGGCCTCTGGATTGTCTCTGTACTTCTGAGTGATGTGTGGCATTAGCATATTGACAACTGTTTCCACTGCATGATGAAAGGAGGCGGAAAATCGCTGGTTTCTCAACAGCTAGAAATTAATTCAGATGCAATATTAAATATGGTTTATAACACTAGAATATATCAGAAAATTTACTTTAGATAATATATAGATAACCAGGGAGACAAAGAGAGAGAAAACTGTTTTCAAACCTTCTCATTTTCTAGACTGAAGGAGGAGAAGGATCATTTGTTTAAAAGAAAGTATTATAATGTGCACTAGCATCTATTACTGAAATTCATGCAAGGCAGTCTTTAATAACATAAATCACACATATAAAATCTTCTAAGTATAATGTATTAATATTTTATATACTGCAATAAAAAACACAAGCTTAAGAGAGCATCTTTTAATTTTACCCATCAACCTCTCCAAAGCAGACACCGGCTGGTTCACATATACTAAATACATTATCAGACAGTCTTTTCTGTCTTGAAAAAAAACCCAATTTTTTGCTGTTCTGCAGCTATCTCAGTAATAACTGCTTTCACCATTGAGGAAATTATCATCCATGCTTCCTTCTTTCTCTTACTTCCCAGCAACTTCAAAATCTCAGCTCTTCAGGCATCAGAATCTTACTCTCTGGTTTTAAGTTTTCATAATCGGAACTCCTTTCTCTTACTTTTTGGTAGTTTGCCAATTAGCTTAAAATATTTCCTCTTCATTCATAATTTGTTTCTTTCCACTCACCACCTACATTATCTTCATCAATGACTTTGTACACTGATAAATATCAGCCAGTAAGTGCTCTTCAGCTTTTTGGCACTGCAGAGTCTCTTTTACTTCTCTACATCTTACAACCTTTACTAAAGACCCTGTCTTTGGTGTGAAGAGACTTAAGGACATGTGGTGTGAGGCTGATGACATTGACAAAAACTGTTTCAAGTGTACAGTCATTATGTCCTTTTTTTTTGAAAATTGAAATCAAAGCACACATGTGGTCTAAGTATTTTTATTTAAATAGATTTTTGAACTACATTAAATCCAGCATTCCTAGACAGAACAAGTCATTGTCAATGCCCTGCATAAATCAATGATTACATAATTTGCTTCCTTTGTGTTTGAATTGTGGTCCAAAAACTCCAGCTCTAGTTTTTTAAAAAATAAGAAATACACATTAAGGCTGAAAAAGATCACTTTATAAATATAAACAGAACTCATGCATGAAATAACAAATAAGAACTAAAGATTGTGTTGGTGAGTATGCCAGTGTCCTACAATGCCCTTGTAGCTCAGTCTTTGTTGGACAGTAATTAAACTCAATTCTTGCTATAGAAATCATTTTGCTGCACATAGAAATGCATATTTTTGTCAGATATCATAAGCAGGAGATATCCGAGTGCATGTTGCATTTATTACATTACCCAGCAAGGCAGAAAAAAATCTAGCTAAATAATTTCTATTTAAGGGGCTTGCAAATTAAGAAGCAATGTTCAGGGGTGAGAATACTTGCAAACTGTAGTGAGTTCTGCTCCTCTCTCTTTCACATTACAGAGAAGGTGACAACGAGGTTAGTTGAACTGGGTCTCAAACTCTACTGATCATACCACAGAGTATTAAGTGCAGAACTGTAAAGCTTTTTTCCTGATCATCGTACAATTATTTTTTCTCTCAGGTACTTCAGACTTTCAGTTATATTCTAAATACACAATGAAAACAGTGACAACAATATCACAACAACCTGATATGTTATTCAGCTGAGACTATGTTGTTTACTTGAAACGTTCAAGACTTGTTTCCATCCAAAAGTAAATAAACTAAGAAGTTGTCACCAATGCAAGAAACACCACTCACAGGCTAAGCTTGTAGAAAAATGCATTTCTACAGTTTTAGCATTCTCCCTCCAGTGTAGAATATAACACAAAATTAAATATTAATACTTCTTACTACATACAGAAGACTGTAAATTTCATGAGTCACTGTTCTCAGGGTCATTTAATATCACAGCTACAGTACCGCTCAGGAAAAAGCCCACATTTTTTTGGATAGAGCTTACATCAAAGCCCACAGAGTTATCTACTACTTCCAACTTCTTTGTACCACAAGAATTACAAATTCCTAATACAGAATCTGATTATTTACACACACTGCTCTACCATATGGATTTTAAGGGTTTCTATTCTTTTATATTAATGTTGAATAGAGCCCTGTAGTTTTTTCTGTCTAATATTTCAACTGATTTCTCCTGCTGCCTCTTTCTCTCCCTTTCTTTCTAATATGCAGTAAGAAACATGACTGGAGAAAGAAGAGACCATATAGATCTTCCTGTGAATATATTTTTTTAAAAAGTTGACATACCTTCACTTTAGAGTTTTCTATCAAATGTTGAGCCATTGACTTTATCAGAACTTCAAAGAAAAACCATGAATACTGTAGAGAAAAGAAAACATTCAGTAAGATTGCCACAAGCATCCAAAAACTATTTGAATTCTCTTAGTTCCTGTACTTCAGTCATGACTAGATAAGAACACAGAGTATAAAGTACAGCTCAACACATACCTTAAGCAGCTTGTTACTCGTAAGAAAATCAGCAGATGGCTTCAAAATTGTTGTCATGGACTTTGTCAACTCTTCATGCACTGTCTTATATTCAGAAGCAACATAGGGTTCTGCTTTATATGCATACTTAGGGAGGAAAAACAGAATTAAATATGAAATTATGGCATAATACTAAATAGATCCAACTGAATTTAAACATATTCTTTCTTAGGGAAATTAAAAAAAAAGGAAAAATTCAATTTACTTTTACCTACCTTCACATAAGATCTCAGGTAGCTATCCAAGCCTTCTTCATGACACTGAGCAACAATATGGATAATAACCCTAAACAGAAGTCAGAAAACAAGTAAACCTATAAAGAAAGCTGTGATTGCAACAGCAAAAATGCTACTCAGTTACAGAGTTATGTGATAACCAGTCACCATGTAGACTCTATGAACCATATAAAATTCTTTACCTTGTCACATTGACTGCAACTTCCTCTTGAGTTGCTCTGGTGAGAACTCTGAATAACTGGTTTAGAACAGTTGGCAGGAAAGCTATCATCACATGGCCTTCCATAGCATGAAGGCTCTAAAAGAGAGTAGCAATACTGTCACTCCTGTGAATCAACACCATTTAAATCAAAAAATCTGAAACCATAAAATTTATTGTAAGTTTTTTTCCAAAAATACAAGCTGCTTGCACCGCTTGGTGTTTATTACCAAAAATATGGCACAGAAAGCAATTCAGGTTGAGGATATTTTCCAATACAAATATTTAGTAAATGTTATCTACAGGAAATAAAATTAGAGATACAAGTTAAGTGCTATTAACAGCATTTTAGAAGTACTTATTTTAACTTTTCCATTGAAATGCACTCTAGATAATGATTCAGTGAAAAGTCTGTCCATGAACCCAACAGCAGACTGAGACTGACATTGGCATATTTTGGTATTTCATCCACCAACGCAGACGTTTAGCAAACAGAAGTTCCACAAAAACAGGCAGATTTCTTACCTGTGCTAAGTGCAATATTAATTATACTGGTTACTGCTAAACAATAAACTAGCAACTGTGTTAAAACCCAGGATGAACTAAAATCCCTAACTACTTAATGGAAATTGGAGACAGCGAATTATTAATGACAATTTCTTCCTGATACGCCTTTGCATCCCATCACATGCCAACGATCCTATGCACACAACCACCCTAACAGAAAAGGCCGGGTATGAAATTCATCCTACAAAGTATTATGCCACAAAATTCCCTGGAATTAAAGAGAATTTGATAAAAAGAACGTATTTGATGAACATGCATGCAGACGACAATGTCAAACATTTCCATTTAGCGTTGCCTTGTCTCTGACTCTTTGCCTGCACATCCACGCTATTCAGGAGACAAAATAGTCTTTCTTCCTATGTGTGTCAGAAAAAATTGAAGTGGAAACCATGCACTCTATTGATTTAATCCTGAAACAGAAGTGAAGAAATGACAATGATGACCTTCTAAGCAAAATTTCAGAAAAATCAAGAGCTGTGATTCCTCCCAATTTCCATACACAGTTCAATGTGATTATTTTGACAAACCAAGCCATTAGTGTTTTGAAATTACCACTCATAAGGCTGCCCAATACTGTCTCATTAGTTCTTTGTGGTTTCCTCTTCCACTGCAATGGTAAATTTATTTAAGGCAGAAAGTATCTTTGTGGGTTTTTTCCACAGCATATTCCATTAATACGAGTCATAGTCACAGTAGTAATTCTCACATGGAAAAATGAGACCTAAACAATGTCTGAAGCACCAAGGCTTTGCAAAAGCCTAACTGCATTATATAATCTGTTTTTCACTGCCATTTTATACCTTGAGATATTTTACAAGATCAGTTCCTAGTGCACGAGCTCCGGACTCTGTTTTCTGACAGTACTGAAAAAAATTATGCAAGTGCTGGTCCTGTCAAAGACAAAAAGAACAACAAATTAAACAATATCTAACATTACTATCTATAATCCATTAAAATATTTATATGTATAAATACAAATCTCTGTCCATAGATTCAATTTGCAAAAATAACAGTTGAAGTGGACTATTCTGAAGACTTCAGTCTTATTTTTTTAAATGAAATTTCAAGAGTTTTTTGAATACCCATTATACAAAATGCCACCTATATTTGCTTCCTGTGGCCAAGCAGAAAATAGCATACTCAATTATCTCAACCAATCATAATATGTTTTCTATGAAAAGGCCTAACAGGACTCATTGCTTTGCAGACATGTCAGTAAACAGCTTTTAGACAACTATGACCTCTCATCTAACTGGAAAGTTCAGACTGGAATGGATGACAAGAGACAAAAGGCTCATGTTTTGAATAGCTTCCATTTAAGATCTTCTGTTTTTCACATCTGCTGTAAAAGAAAGAGACCATGAGAAAAGCCCAAAGGACAAAAAAGAGATGAGCATACTGAGTTTAAGAATCTTCCCATATATTGTATATGCATATTATAAACATACATAATTCCTAGGAATTTCTCTAATTAAATTTGTTTTATAACTCACCTGTGTATACACAGTTGACACCAGATGAGTGGATATTTTTAACAGTTGTTTGCCTCCATCTACCCATTTAATTTCAGGACCAGAATGCTGCACACATACGAGGGGGAAAAGTAAAATAATGTAGCAGTATATTAAAGTAAAACAGTTAACAATACCAACACTTTTTCAAAAAGAAAAAAACAGGTTGAAGAAATGCAGTGTGCAATGAATAAAGTCATAAAAAAAGCAAAATTATGCAGGCAATATTTCCAAAAGCATTTATGAAGCTTAAAATGTTTTTTACAAGTCCCACAGTATTTTTCTTGATGGCTAACAAAATTGATTCTCTGCAAGTCACAGATTTCATGTTTCCCCTACAACTCTGCAAAGAAACTTCTAACTAGAGAGAAGTATTTACTGGCTTTCTCAGAAAAACAACTCAAGGATTTCCACAGATACTCGCAAGGTTTAAAACTTAACATATGTCACTGATAGGTAGCAGCCAGTCTTTCCTTCTCATCCCATTTCCAAAGAACTGAGAATGAGAATGCTGACCCTGACAGCCAGTTAGGTGTGGGTTTTCTACTTTCTTTTCTGTTAGAGCTGGGATTAAATGCTTGACAGATGCATTTTTGTGTTCAGACTCAGATATTTACTAATTCTTATCTATAGTACAGTCTCAAAACAGTGAATTCTAGCTAACAAGGTGAAAAATGGCTCTGTCTCTATCTCCTTCCAAGGTCTTTTAAGTACAAACCGTCCAATTATGAAATAACACCTAAATTATTTTTACTTTTAACCCTATAACCACTCATGGTTCACAACGCAGGTTTTTCTACCCAATTACAAGATACCACCCAAACCATGAAGAAGAAGGTGAAAAAGAAAGGCAGCCTATGCCCTAAATCCTCCATGCTGCTTTATATATATATAACTATATTCTAAAATCTTACATTTTAAGTTTTCCACCATATGATATTACACATTTCTATTCAAACTACACACCCATAATCCCGGTGCTATCACTCAATTTTGGAAGCCTTTTCCACAGCCTCAGGTCAAATGTAGTGTTATCTTGAGGGTTAGTGTCTGTTAGCACAGAAAGCCTAAAATTCTCAGCTTCAGTTAGGGAAATATTTTATTGCTAAATCTACACCTAGTCATATTGGTCCTAACCTTCTACCCATGGGCATGAGCAGAGACGAACAGCAGAGGCATAAAGAATACACCTACAACGTGAGAAGATGAAAGATGTGAAGGAGACAATGGTTGGAAAGCTTACAGCAGAGTTTAAAAAAGTCCAGGTGGCAGAACAGGAGGAGAGCAGAACCTCTTGCTGTTGATTTTAAGTCTCTTCCTCCAAAATTAGTCAATTTTGTCTCTGCATTTCAATCTCTTAGTCAAATTCCCTCTCGCATTTTTGTTTTGTATCCTCCTTGGTATGATTTGTATTACTACAATTATGCAAGCTTTCTGCTTTGAAAAATACAACCATAAATTTTACTTGTGAAGTATAGAGATCACAAAAATCAAGATGTGAGAATAAGACTTGTTCAGGAATAAAGGACTTACTGAAAGGAGACAGCATGAAATGCTAAAAAAAATTTAGTAAAGGACTTCAGATTATTTGCACACCTTCATAAACTCAAAATAATTTTAAATGTTTTAAAATCACTGTAACTTTTAGTTCATTATTACTACAGAAAATGAAACTTAAGCATTTCTTAATTATATCAGGTAAATAACAACAGAAGTAAGTATGTAACAACATTCTAACTTTCACAAGAATTTGACTCAACCTGCCCTAAAATACTTTTTTTTTTCATCTCCAATGTCTCTTTGGGTTTATTTGCTTTCTCTAAGTCAGACATCTGACTTTTGCTAAGCATTCTGTTTCAAATAAAAGAAAATAAATTCTACTGGAAAATGACTTAAATCTTATCAGCAGACTGGGGAATTACAACCAAACTTTCTCTCCACAATGTTTGGGATCTTTTTTAAGATTAGAGCCATTTTCTACAACGTACCTTTCCAACACCCACTTCTTGATAACTAAGATAGCCCGATGGAAGATTTGCTGACACTGGGATTTGTTGCTCATTGGTGACCACTCTTCCATCTTTTATCAAAGGAAGCCAAGAATACCCAACTACAAAATACAGAAATAAATAAATACAGAAAGGCAAGTAAATTTAAATATTATGAAACTTCACATACACCCTTACAACAAAAGCCTTACCAAATAATTCTGATGTGTAATTCATGAAACAGAAAATATTACTGTAAAGGCCAAATGATTTGAACTCAAACAACTACAGAGCATTGAAAGCACAAAGTAATTGCCACTGATTTTGAAAAACACCGTGTATTTGATGGACACTCTAAACCAAAAATTGAAACATATTAATTAAAAGAAATATTTCATTAAATCTTTCAGTCCATACTATGTAGTTAGAAAGCATTATACGGATCACAAAAATTATGGGTTAGCAGATAAGCATACTTGAAAAAATTTCCCTAGTAATTACTGAAAGTAAAGCATTAGTGTACAAACCTTGTGTTTCAACAACATCTTTCTTCTTTGTGCTCCCTTTGCTTGAATTATCACAGCTGACGTGGTAGAAGGTGAACAACAAATGGTGCTTTTCATGTAACTGAGTGGGCAATTCTATTTTAATCTGAAAGGCAAAGAAATCTCTGTAGAAGTTTTCAGCTACAGCACTGACATGTGTCACTGGTTCTACATTTAAGAAGCAGTTCTGGGTTGTATGTTATTTGAAGCTAGACCATAAATCAAACGCACAAAATTTTTAAAAAGTCCTTAGAAAGAGGACCTGATTTAACTGCGAACTTTGCATTCCTCTAATATTTTCTTGTATTTTGAAACTTACGTAGTACCAGACCTGGTAAAAGTTTCCTCAGAAAGGCAGCTTACCTCATCATAAAACTCTGGATTTTGATGGTGATGCAGAACAGCAGCAAATGCACTTCTAGTAAATACTGGTCCACCAGGCCTACCATAGATGCACTAAGAATAGAGAAAAGGAAAAAAGAACAAAAAGACCCTGTGATCCTTTTTCACTCTCAGCTTAGAATGTCTCATCCAGAATTTGAAATATTTTAACTTGTGTCTGACTTGGTTTCTTTATGTGATGTTTAGTCTGCCTGATGTGCAGTAGAGCTTACACTGTGATTTCACTTCAGGATGTCTCTGCATTTTTCTACTTCTGTTCTTCCAGGCTCTTTTACACACTGTGATAGCTCATAAAATGGAGCTTGGCCCTGCAGTTGATATATATTTTAATGTTTTAACTTACTGAGGAGCAGGTATAAGCTACCCTTGTTTGCAACAAGTTATTTCTGGAATTTCTGTAAAAAATATTGAAGACATGAAGTGCTCTGAGAACTCTTCAGAAATCTCTTTTATCAGAAATAAGCAAGCCATCCAGAAGTTACTCTCAAGCCACCATCCCAAACTAGATCAATGAATCCAGTACTACTGTTACTTAGCTAACTGCTCACTATTTACTTCTATCAGCCACAAAAATGAAAAGACTGACCTTCAAAGGCAAAGAATCCTCCTCATCAGAATCCTTGAACTCAACGCACACTGCAATATTTCTAGCCTAAAGCAGTAGTTAAAAACATAAACCCAAGCAATTAATCATAAGGATCATCAGAGAAATAAATATGTAAACAATTTTAATTAAACCTGAGAAAGAAGGTGGTAAAGGTTTCCTCTACTTACCTTTGCAAAAGACTTTTGACTGTCATATTTTAAGTGCTTTGGATACACATACAGATGATTGTTGTAGATGGTAAAAGGCTGAGTGCATTTTGGTATACAAGGAACAAACTCTTCTATTTCAAATGCTGTGAGTGCCTTGGTACTGTTTTCAAACTGTTTCATGGGAATGTATGATGAGTTAACATAATCTGAAAACACATTTAAAAAAACCCAAATAAAGACCTGAAGAGGAAAAAGCCTGAATGTCCATTTAACAGTGTTTGTTAATACTTACTTGGAAAATCTGGTGACACATTGTCAATTGTAACATCCAGATTTCCTAAAATAACAGGAAGTTTGGCCATCTTTTCAGGTCTGTAGGAAGGGGAAAAAAAAAACCAACACCTCAAAGTCAGGCTAAATGCAAATCAGATGCCAGAAAAAAAAGATAATAGGAAACAGAGGCAAAAGTAATATCCTGAAACAGGAGTATGAGAGGAAAGGTGGTTTGAGGGTGCATGACTGATCTGGTCTTGCTTTTTGCCTAGATCCACAGTTTTCTTTTCCTTTAAATTCTCAGGAAAAAAAAAAAAAAAAGGAGGAAAAAAAAAAAGACTTGACACACAGTATGTCAAAGGTCACTGAAAAGCATGACTTTTTATTTAAATCGAAATGAAAAACTTCATCAAAGGCAAGTTTTGCCATGCAGTAACTCATTATCATTTGCATCAAAGAGGGAATCTGTAAGTTTTAAATCTCAGTGGCCAGTAAAAAGCATTCATGGTAGTAGCATAAACCTGGGGAAGAGAAATCAGCAAGTTTCTATCTCCTCCTTTTTCTAGACTAACAATTCACCCTGCAAAACCCACCAACTATAGACATTATCATGTAGCTATTGCAGAAACATGAAGTACAAGAATTTTCCATGTCAAAACCATCTAGAACCCTTGATTAGTAAAGACAGTCAGCAGCATGATTTTTTAAAATTATTGCACAGCAAGTGGATGCAACGTTTTCCCAAAAAGCAATCCCATGCTGTGAACCAAACTTCTGGCTGGAGTCGGGATTCTAATTCCAATAGATATGCCTTAGACATTAGAACCCCTTTCTTACTGTAATTCTTGTGAAATACTGTACGTGGTTCCACAAACAGGATGCTGAAATAACCAAAAGCACTTCCTTAACTCACAAAGTAATGTGGCAGGTTAATTTACTGTTTGTTTCAATTCCAGTAACAGCGTTTATGGCAAGGAGTATCAGTATACAAAGCAATTTCACTGCTACATCAGGTTCAACAAAACCTTCAGCCACTTGCTAAAAGTGAGCTAAACATCGATTACAAACCTCATTTCCTTATCAGATTTGCTAGGTAAGAAGAAAGAAACTATAACCCTTGCCTTTTGTGCTTAGTGATTGTTCAAGTTAACAGCACTCCTGCTAACTGTGCTGTACCAGAGGTGGAAACTTCTTTGCAAAGCAGCAGAGATTGCTCTATTATTTTACATCCTATTCAGTAAGGGGATTAATGACTCCATGAACATGGTCATCCGTCAATAATATTCTCGAAAGCCTTGCACACAAACTGATGAAGTCTTTAAGAATACTTTGTAAAAAAAAAAGATAATCAATGTTCTGTTATTTAGGTATCCTAAGACACATGCTTTCCCAAGGCAGGTGGACTCGAGACTTGTTTGAATCCCTTTCCCCAGGAGCCAGCAGCCCCTGTCCAAGGCCAGGGAACAGATGATTTATGCTCATACTTGTTTCCCTTTGAGAAACAGAAGAGCATATTGTGCAAACATAACTCCTAGCACAGAGAAACTTCAGGATATGATGCTGACTGCATGTTACATGTGGGATTATACTTCAGTCCTGCTTGTAGCCCCAAACCCTGCAAAATAAAGATCTGTAGCTTATTTGAAGGCCTTAATTATATTTATACAGATTCTATATTTGATGTGAAAAACATGTATATATACATACATCAAAATATTAGGTGTTCCAGTTCAAGACCATAACAAAATATGGTGTGACCTAGGAGTGAGGGGGTTTAGGTTGGTTTGTTTCTGTTTTTCAAAATGAGAAAATCAGACTTACTTCCTGAAATCTGCTAACAATTTCAGCATGTCTTCATTTGAGAGTTTATTACTGTCTTGTCTGAAGAGAGCAGAGAATCTTGCATTTTTGTCCAGGGTTCCTGAGGCATCTTTGAACAATGTCCTGAAAGTAAAAATCTTGCTTTCAGCTGAGTTTATGAAAGTGTTGAAATTCATTTCAGGAAAATTTTTTATTATAAATCAGAATATACTGCACCATCGTTCACTAATATTCATTAAGCATTTAATATTCTTGTCATTGTAAGTGAGTTTAACATGTAAATAGTTCAGTGTAACAAATAAGTGTGAACCATTTAATCCTTAATAACACAAGAAATATTGACAACAGAAAACAGCTGGCAACATCAGCAGCTTGAATAGTAATGTAATAAATGTTTATAACTTTTTTCCTACTACAGATCTGAAGTGCAAATTTGTTGGAAATCTTTGGTTAACTAAAAGCAAAAAAAAAAAAAAAAAAGAATTTAAATAGCCCATTAAGGTTTACAAGAAGGGAGATGCAAAAAAACACGTTAGAGAAAAGTTAGGAAAAAAAAATACAGATTGACAAGATTTGTCCTCACCTAGCTGCCCAGGCAAAAGGCATTCTATATTGACCTAATCTCTGGCATGCCTGCTTAGCATTCTTCAAAACTTTCTGTGCAACCTACAAGGGACATAAGAAATAGCCATATTTGAAAAGCTACATTTTTCTGAACCATTGGTACACAAGAAAAAAACCCCACATACTGACACTGATATGAACTAGAAAATCTTCTTTAGAAGATTATAGATTAATCCTAAGTATGTGAGGAGAAAGACAATTAATAATGCCTCTTAACTATTCATTTCAGGTTAAGCACAGCCTGCTGATTTCACAACATTTTGTGGGTGAAAACAGACCCATCTACACTTCTGATAAGAAACATTTAATTAAGCACGAGGAATATTATTGTATACAGAATATAGATGGAAAGCTAAAGCAAAATTAAACTGTTTTTAAGAATAAAACTCCAACTTCAAAAAACCCCCCAACATTTCCCCTCCCACTTGCTCCCCCGCCTACATCCACCGCTCACACCATGTACCAGAACACATTCCTGCAGAATAAGTAGTACCATACCCTGCAAGACTTGTACTACAAATACACACAGACCATGGGGAAGAGTTGTGTGAAGATCACATGGACAACCCCCTGTATGGACATTGCAACATAGTTCCCACTGAAAGTTTAAAATTCTTGATTTTGTTAACTTTGAAATGAACAAATTCTCCATTGTACAGAACCAACACATACAACAATCAGAGCTAGAAACCCACTGGTTAGAGATCTTCAACACTGATCTTTTTTGGCCTTCTCTTTTCCAGAAATCAGCTTTTCCCACGTGTCCACAGAGCAAAACTCTTTGCCAGAGGCAAAACCACCTACAGAGTAAAACTTCCTGAATAGTGTTATCCCTGATCTGTGCTGTTGATATTATATTAGTGTGTTTGAGAGAACTCTCCATTACCTCTTCCTGTAAAAGGGGGGAAATAGCACTCAGAAGCAAAAACCTTGGTAAGCAATGATCATTAGATCACTGTATTCAACATTTAAGGGGAAAAAAGTGATTTTTTTTTTTTGCTATAGAATTTGCTGCTTCCATTTTCCCTTTTTCTTTTCTAGAGCAGTAATTTTGCAGGGAACTGGAACTCGCTCCCTACATTAGACCCACATGGAGGCCTATATAGCTGGTACTGCTCTATTTTATTTCAGATTAATCCAGTGTAGTCCCTGAGAACATGAACAGAAAAAAAATTCAAACTAAGCACATTTGTATAAAATTATAAGTGATTGAATGCCAGAAAGCATAAGCTAATATAACCATGAGCATTCCTATTGTCTACTCCCATGGCACAGGGCAACTACAAGTTCAGAACTCAAATGTGGGAACACTTGGGCTTACTTAACCTCCCCACATGGCTCAGGCCCAAGGACACCAAAATTACCTACACTCAAGTTCAGGTTTATTTTAACTCAGTAACAGTCAACATCAAAACCAGACTCCTAAAATACAAAGCTGCTTGTTTTCCAACAATAGCTGGGGAATGAAAAAAACCTCACACATTCCTGGAAAAACAAATCAGTAGGCTGATCTATATTAAGACCAAGTGCAAAATACATGGTTTTTTCACATGCAGCTTAGCCAGCATCAAATTTGTAAAAAAGAACACTGTTGCCCTGCATAGACTGAAAAGTTATCTGTTACTTCTTAGCTGAAAACAGACAGAAAGTCAACAGTGGCTGACGCTGCTCACAAAAACATTTTTCTCTTGTATGCTGGTCTGGATATTGAAGCATAACTGTAAACCAAAAAAATGGAACCTCTGCTTCTTCACTGACAAACGAGAAGTAACAACTAACAAAACTTTTTGCAGATATGTTTCAGAGAACAACAAAATGTTATGCCATCCTAGATTCCTGGAAACTTAAGATGTTCCAGTGGATTATTTCCAGAAATCATTTGGGGTTCTATCAAATCTGCAAAGCATTTTATACAGAAAACCAGAAGCTTAATGACCTCAATGATTCTGGAGTTAAATACCAGCAAGGGTGCAGATAAAGTTACAGTAAACTATTGTCACCAAAAAGTGAGACAATGTCAACTATGTTACACTAAGATGCATTAACTAAGAGAGACAGTTACGACCTATATTTAATATTTCATTGTTCAACAATTTTCAACTCAAATTTCACACTAAAGTCCAATATTCTTTTGTCAAAACAGTTTACGCTAAAGCCATTCTAAAAATTACATTGCCACAATTCTAAAAAGTGAAATAAATGTTTCCAATAAAATGTTCTTTTATCTATAATGTACTAAAAGTTACTAGAAATAGCTACAACTTACTAAATCAAATTATCCAGTTACATGAATTTATTATAAAACAACTAAGATTTTAATTTATAGTTATTAATTTCAAATCAATCTGGTTCACCCCAGCTGGTTTTTTTTTTCATGCCACAGAAGAAAATAACATACCTTTGATGAATCTGAACTTTTCATATATGGTTCAGCACAATGTGTAATACTTCCCTGTAATACTTTTTCTATTCTAGCCACAAGGAAGATGTCGGTATGAGGACATGTGACTGAGAATATTCCCTAGAAATAAAACAAGAGATAAAATACAGAAGGAAAATGCACATTTTACATCACATAATAGAAACCCAATGAAATCATGCAGGAAACCAGTGTCCAAAATCCTGCTAGTTCTTCAGGTTCCTAGTTCTTACCTGCTTTGGATATTGCAAGACAGTTTCATGAATGTCCTGAATTCTGTGTAAGCTGTCACCACTGCCATTCATCATTTGTTGAGATGCACTGGATAGCATGTGCCTCACTGAGGCGTGGTTCAAATCCACGTGGAAATCTGCTGAAATCTTCCTGTTGTTTTTAATATCAAACAGTGACAGTGTGACAAAGAAAGGTTCTACCTAGACATTAAAAAAAATTTGTATGTCAGTGCTGGCATCTAGAACACTGTAAAAATGTGTATTAAAAAAAGGTAAGTAACATTTTCATCACCCTAAGTATTACTGACAACATGCAAAAGACAGTAAAAGAAAAATTTCTCTCTCCACCACCCAACAAAATTATTAGCAGTAAAGTTACTTTTTGTAGGATTTAGGCCTTCATTTTGATTTAAAGAGTAAAAATCCCCATAATATAGATTTCTCAATCACAGCAAGGCATCCCTGCCATTAAGGATAGTGCCAACCAAACATTAGGACATTCATTTCTGAATTAACAGAAAGTAATTAGGTGAGTTATTTACATTTGTTGTTGGTCCTTCTTCATTTTCTGCAACACAGCTTTGCAAGTTAAAAGATAAATCATTACACCTTACAAGAATTTTTTTTCCAAATTTCTCTTCAAATGGCTTCACTTCTGGTTCAATACCAGAAAAGTCAAGTTTCTTTAAAAAGAGAAAAGAAAAATTAAGGTAAGTTTGCTTTCATCTCAAAAGGATCAACATAAAATACCCCTGCTTCCTTGTAAGAAGTCTAACCTGTGCATCTGGATCCAAGGCAAAAAGTTTAACTCTGCTTTCAGTTTTCAGCTTGATTTCTGCTTCTCTGGTACTCTGTTCAAGATAAGAAAAAAAGTCTTGATATCACTCTATTAAGTGGGCTTTAATTTCATGCCTTTTTGTGTGATGTTCAAAGCTTTTGATGATTCATTTTTGATTCATGTATTCATTTCTCCCTTACTGAGCTTTGTACCTCCTTAGTTTACATTGATCAAACATGACTAAGCACAAAGTGAGAGCTTCTTCTCCTAAGATTTTTTTCCAGCCCTAGAAGTATAAAATCTTATATAACCTTCCAAGCTCATGGGAAGTACTCTTCAGTGTAATTTATCTATCTGCCTCCTTAAACAATAACTTTCATAATCCTATTTTATTTCAATAAATAAAAACACATTGTATGAGTGCAGGTTAAAGCTCAGAGCTATCCTGAGACCGTAAGATTGCTCAGGAAGCAACAGATCACCTAAATTAGGAAACACCATCATAGCTCGCTTTCTTTTTTCTTTTTCTTGGTTGCTTTTTCTTTTTTTTTTTTCCTTTTTTAACTTTTCTTGAGCTCTCCTGCCAAAGAAGTGGTTTCCCTGTGGGTAGCTGGAGAAAACCCAAAAACTTCCAGAAGATAAACCCCTCATATTTAGAAGTTACTTTGTAGAGTTCACTGTACACTGCCTGGGATTTGTGGATACCTTTCTATTAACAGGAAAACAAAAGTGAAGTGGAACAAAATAAAATGTGAAAACTGATGGTATACATAGATTACCTTTGTTTGAAAAAGGTATTATTTAAGGAGCATTTTGTGATTTTTAAAGTCACGGGACACAACAAATGAACAGATGCATATACCAAAATTACCCATGCAGGAGAAATGCCATTCTTAAAGTAGCAGCTGGCTAAACAAGGGTACAAAATATTACATTACAGGCAGGTGTTTCTTTTTGGATCAGCCTGTATGGGTTAAAAGAAGTTACAAACCCAAAATGGTCATCACTGACCATCAGCAGGAAGTGATCTACTGTCTACATCTGCTTTGCTGGAGACTGAAGCAACCTCTACTATGTCTCAAGAGAAAGAAAAAACAGAGCAAAATAAAAGAACAATCTCTAAGAGCTTATAACCCTATTTTTGTGGATAACAGGAATTAAAAAAAGAATTTGGCTTAAAGGACGTATTACAGAAGAGAATTTTCTGAGATGTTATTTTGAAAGCAAATGCTCCAATGGTTTTCAATTATTTTACTTTGTTAACTTTAACACGAAAAGAAGAAAAGAGGAGAGTTGCTGTGAAAGAGACGACCCAGATACTCAATACCAGCAGAGTACCGGCTGAATTAGCTTGTTGAACAACCGGTTTAATTGAGAAACACAGAAAATGTGAAAAAGCTTAAGGATGGCAAGAAAGTTGTGTGCATGTTTTGCAAAGATAATATTTAGTGGTAAGAACCGAGGAGGAAGATTACCTAGCCATAGAAGCTAGACAGACACTGCTTCAGCTAAAGCATCTTGAATAGTTTTAGATTCTTTAGTGTTTTGTGCACAAAGACCAGATGATTTTGACTGACAGATCAGGGCCAGTTGTCAGAACTCAAGAACTGAAAATGCACGTTACCATGAACCCTGTCTATAGCACAGCAGTGGCCCTGGGATTTTATTTCCTCATCTGTAAAACTGAGACAATATTTTCCCACCTCAAGTTATTCTGGGACCAACAACAGTAAAGGAAATGCTTGAGAACACTGATCATGACAGTCACAGCTATTTCAGAAGTCTAATTTAAAGATTAATAAATGCAACAAAAACAAACAACCAACTAGCCACCAAAAACCAAAAAAAGTCTACTACCAAACCCCTTCATTCACTCTTGGTAGTTAAAGTACAGATAAATGGAACATGAAATAGCTTGGAAAGTCAGATTGAGATAGATGAGTGCACATCTATGCACTGAATTGCAAAATACTGTCTTAGTTTTGGTTATAAACTAACAGCTATTGACAGAAAAATGAAGGCTTGGAGATAAATGTACTCACAAGGGTTAAACCCTTCCTAGGAAGTCTGTTTTTTCCCCTACTGTCAGGTGCTCTACAATCACCCCTGAAGGAATTTCTCTCTCCTCATAAGGATATGAGGTCAGCTATTGTGAAATTCTCCTCCTAGAACCAACAAAAATAATAGAGCAGCTATAAACTCTTCAAAAAGAAAGCCCAATGCCTTGCAAGGCTTCCACTGGGGAAAAAAGAACCAAATCCAAACAACAGCTGAAGAGACAAAGCAAGAAAGAATAAAGGACAAAAATGTCCTCCAAACAAACATCATTTATATAAAGCAATCAAGTTGAGACTCAAAGAGTAATGCAAATGGGCAGAGTTTTCCCTGCAATTTTCTTCAGGAAAAAAAAAAAGGCTAGGAAAATACATTAGAGCAAATTACTTTGAAAGGCAGTGTTTAGTAAAGGTGAATTAGAGGGAAAAAATTTTAAAAATATATATTTTGAAGGAAACAGAAATGTAAATGGGTTATAACAATGGAATAAATAATAATAGAAAAACATGCCAGTGCTTAAAGAGCTGCACAAAAATAATATTCTAAAAAATAACGAGCTTTAAGAGCTGCATGCTTCTAACACAAAAGTTATGAAAACAGGAAGTGGCAACTGTAGCACTAAAACTAGATGCAGGTGCTGCAGCCCTAAAGTAAACCACCCTCTGGAAGGAATATGGACCATAAGAACTATAATAACTGACTATAAAGAAAGAAAAATCTTCCACACAATAAGAGCATCTAATTTTGTATTTATTTCTGAAAAAAAATTTTCATAGCCTCGTGCAAATATGCTGCTTGATGCTCACAGCCCTTCCAAGGAAGCCTTGATTACACGCACCACAATCCCAATTAATTTCCAAGTACAGCCATAGCTGGAGCCAGATTATCACAGAACAGCTTTTTGAGTACAGGTGCTAAATAGGTTACAAAGCAGTAAGAGGAAGAATTAAGTCAGCCAACCAATTTGGGTGCTAAAAGCCTGTTCATGTATTCTGACTGGATCTTTTCATATGTTAGCTACTGTAGTAGATAGAATTTGGTTTGCTTATTCTCAGTTCATAAGCTGCACTACCTTCAGGAGGAGTCACTAGGTCAGGCAGATGCTCAGAAAAGAAAGGGAGAACATTCCAGAGAATGGTCAAGCAGAAAAGTTTCAATACTCCAGCCTGTACCACACGGAAGAAAGAATAAGGAAGCCACAGGAAGGAGTTTTGGATTCTGCAGCTTCAATAAAAAAAGGTCACCAGTTTCAGATCTGGGGTGATTTAACAAAAATTTCTCCCTTACAAAACTCACAAAACCAACAGCAACACACAACTCCCTGATTTAACCAAAACAAAGTCTGCAAATGGGCTGAGGAAGATTTACTGTTATTTTCTATTTGGCTCCATTTTATTTCATGCTTGTTTCTATCACACTTCTCTAAGAACAAAACTGAAAAGCAAGAACCATGGCAACACATGAAGCATTCATGGACCTGCCAGTTCATTATAAACACAAACATCTTAAAATACAGTCATCATTGCTATTAAGCTGCTCTGGATTTTTAAGTCTAAAAACAAAACTTGTCTTCAGTACAACTAGATTTCTATAGAAACATTTTAACACTTACCTGAATGCAATAAACCAATACAAAATACAACTAATTAATAAAATAATAAAATAGTAAGGCATGCTGCATTTAAACAGCATATTAAGATTTATATAGGAAACTTCAAGACAGTATCTCATTTCCTTCCAAAAGAAGAAAATAAAGAAGCTCAATAACCACCCCTTTTCACCAAAGAGCTTCTAAGCTTTCCAAGCACCACAAACTGACTGGAAGCTACAAGCCAATGCCTTACCTTTACTGAAAGTTCATGTGGCTAACTTAAGTTTAGTACTTTACATCCCAAGTTGACATTTACAATATATATTACCTTGGCAATTTCAGGATAGTAGTTATCAAAACTACTTGATGAGCTTTCCAGTTTGCTTTGTTCATCATCTGAAATTATAAAACCTCATTTTAAAATAAATATAAAAATTTCAAAGTGCTCACAAAACTCCATAGCAAAAGAATTTCAACTTTTTTAATCTCCTCAAAAACGACAACTGCTAACATAAATAGGTTGTGGACAAGTGCATCATTTTGATTGCAGTGATTTCTTGCAAGATCTAACTAGTTACAAAAATCATTAAAGCAGCAGTTATTTCTTATCTTACCAGAACGCATCTTTAATTTTAATTTTGATATCTGCACATGGCAAGCAGACACTCAGTGCACAAACTTACATTACTCTTTCCACAATGCATTGTAACTTGATTTCAAAACAAGTTCCCTCTGTTCATTAGGTTCCCAGCTCTACTCACCAACAGTTACTGGATTTACAAAGCAGCCATTCAGTTAGCTATAAACATCTTGCAGTGCTAAGGTCAACTAAGGAGCAGAGACTAAAATGTCTTTCCCAGAGCTAGATGCTTCTCCTTTTCAGATTTGCTTTTGTTACAAACATCCCACTAAATTCTGACAGTCTTTGAAGACTGTGATATCTGATTTTAAACTCTAATGATCTCTTTTGGTACTTTGGTACTATCTATAAAAAAACAACCTTCATTAATACCCTCCAGGTTCTTCTGGATATGCATACAGTTGGTTTCACACCGGTTTCTCTCCCCACCCACTCTCAAGAAGAAAAGTGAATAAGAGGACATCTAGACTATCCTTCTGTCACTGAAACACTGGTGACATACATTGCATTTCTTACAGATACCTGCCTTACCGATTCTTAAAGGGCTTCCAACAGAGAGGATTCTGCACCCAAGAGTCTATTTCAATACTTGCAGGAAATACATGTGGTCAAGGGAATTACATTTAAATTTAAGCCCCATACTGTAACCACGATTTTTACCTACAGTGACCACAGAACAGAGTATTTCTTTTTCAGCAGTATTTTACACATTTCAAAACAAGTCCATCCTAAGTTTCTTTTCTTCCTTAAACTGCCTCAGTCCTGATTTCGCATTGTGGGTTCTACTTTTCTAGACTTAAATCACTCTCATAATTATCTTCTGGACTTGACTCAACTTGAATAAATACAGAACCGTAGCGTTTTAATGTCCAGAAGGTCAAAATGGTCATCAGTTGAAGTGGACAGTAAAAAGTCCTGTAATTTTTATCACTGAGAAAAATAAAAAAATCTACCCGCATTAAAGCCTTTCTTTCCAAAATGCATGTAAGAAGACATGGTCACATAACATTGGCCTTGCTAGAAACCCTGCTTACCTTCGTGGGACTCGCCATTTCTTTTTTCTTGCATTGCAGCCTCAAAGTTAAGCTGAAGGATTTTGTTCAGAGTGTTTATCCACTCTTCCATTTCAAGTTCACTGTCTGCAGCTAAAAGGAAACTACTCTTGTCTTGCATCTTGAGCTCAAATGCGAAACGTCTGACTTTGTTGTTCTATAAGAAAATAAAAGACCTGTGTAGCACTTCACATACTGTCTAACCACCATCAAAGGAAGTTATACGTATCTCAGATATTCCATACAAAAACACAGTTTGATATTTTGAAAAAAATGTATCATAATGACACTTTTTGCTCTCTGACATTTGGCCTTTTGAAGTTTTTTGTAGCACTGTAACAAGAGCAAGTAGAAAAGAGAACAGCCTGTCTTCCAGTTTCCAGTCATCATTCTATCAGTCTGCTTGCAACCATTTTATAAAAACTCAAAAGATGAAATTTCCAAATATCAGTTTTTTATGTACTCAGATCACCTAGAAATAAAGCTAAATGAGGTCTACTGAAAAAAAAAAGGAAACAAAAAGGAAACGCTATTATATTTGAGTGACAACTGTTTGCAGACTGGGATTTTATACTGGAGGTAAAATTATAACCAACATCAACCCCAAATGCCCTGATATTGTTAGTCATATAGATATACATAAACTTGGGAATCAGTTCCTCCTGTTTTCCTCAACCATTTCTGTCATCCTTCTCTGCACAATTTAAACCAGGGTTTCAAATGCTACTTAGTCTGACTCATGTTTCTGGGAATGAATTCAGAAGTTTTAAATGAAAATTCTATATTATCATCAGTTTAGCTTTACAAATTGATAATGCTTTAGATAAACATTAAAAGACACAGTAAGACAGGCTTAATCGTTGGGGGGTTTTTTGTTTAAGTTAAATTAAGTGCCAAATTACATATTAGTTTCACTCTATCTCAGATTCTTCAATTAACAGACTAACTATTTGTTGACAAAACAGTCAGCTTTCTACCAAAGTTGAGTTTCTGTCAAGCATACAAAGTGTGGACTTCAGACCTAAGTCAATCTTACCAGTTGAAATCAGTGCTGAAATAAAGGAAAAAGCCTGAGAAAAGTAACCCCTGTGTTTCACAGTATAAAACCTTGACACACGCAGTAGATGTCACAGATCTTAGCTTTCACAAAACACTGAATTAGAATAACCATACCCATACATATGGCTGGATGTGTGAATAGATACACTACATATATGATCCACTCCACATCTCTCATCAGAAAAGTCTCTAAATAATTTAGTATTAAAATAAAAAAAACAACAAAACAAAACCAGATCCAAAATCACCAAACAGAATTCCAAGAATTCCAGTCTCTATTTAAGTTTGGGGGAAAAAAAGAAATCCACCCAAACAAAAAACCCCAACCAAACAAAACCCCTACATTGCACAAATTCAGCATTACTCTTGATACAAGCTCTGCTGAAGAAGCATAGTCTGGTCTAACTTCACATCTATAAGTGAAATCAGTATTTTTCTCTCAGGCATCTACTGTCCTAGAAAAAATAAGTAAGCAAATGCACTGAATGAACACAAACCAGAAAAGTGTTATAGCAATGCAACAGGAACTTATCTCCCCTCATTAAAAATACTGACTGAAACAAGTAGTTTCATTCTGAAAACAAATGCTTGGAAGCATAACTACCTAAGAAAAACCATTTCTATGAATTCCATGTCAGACTACTTTAAAGTAATATAGCTGGAGTCTTTACAATTTTTTTCCTTTATTTTCCTCTTCTGTTAAATGGAAGGACAATTTCTACTGTGTGGATACCACTTTTTCCCATATGAGTTCTTAAATGTTAATTCAACACCAATAATAAGTACCAGTAAAACAATATGGTCAGCCAGAAAGGATATAGGACATAAGATAATAAAAGGACACATCTGGAATAGGGACGTTATGTATAATATTTGATAGTTTAAATCAGCGTTTACTTGCCCCCCACCAAAAATTCAAGTGAAGAAAATAGTTATTTTCAAACCCCTTTATTCTAGCCACTGAATGACTACTTGGCTTCTTGGAGGTGAGCATTAACTGGTTTTGATTTTGCACCTGATGCCAATTCATAACTAGTCTCAATTTTTTACAGGCAGTTTTGAAGACCAGGTGCCAAGATGAACACTGAGAGTACTGTACAATACAGTATAGCATCAGAGACACAGCCAACTATAAAATTTAAAGCATCCAGAGAATGCTTTTAGTTAAAGATGACTGTATCAGCCCTACTTGCAGAAGAACAAAGGAACAGTAATACATTGTTTGTTTTAAAAAGCAAGCTTCTGGCAGAGTCTGAGGAAACTTGAGGTTAATTGGATTGAACTGATGGAACAGAAAGTATGGAACAGTATGAAAGTATGCATGAGGAAAAGAGATTTTCAGGTTTTAAATCCTAAAATGATAGAACAGTTAGAGGTTAGAAGGGGCCTCTGGTCGTCATTTCATCCAACACTCCCTCCTCAAGCACAGCAAATTAAAGCCATTTAGCACAGGAGTGCAGCCAGGAAGCTTTTGAGTATCTCCAAGGATGGAGACTCCACAACCTCTCTGGGCAGCCTGTGCCAGTGCTCGTCACCCTCACAGTGAAAAAGTGTTCCCTGATGTTCAGGGGTATCTTCCTGTGGTTCAGGTTGTGCCCATTGCCTCCAGCCCTGTCACTGGGCATCACTGAGCAGAGCCTGGCTCTGTCCTCTCTGCACCCTCCATGAGTATTTGTATGTATTGATGAGGCTACAGCCATGTTTAGGAACCACTTCTATGTCTGTTGGCTTGTTTTAAAATTACAAATTAAATTCATTTCAGTGGAGTTGGCCAGAATTGTGTATCTCTAAGGCAAAATAATTCCCGTAAAATTATATATAGAACTTGCAATATGATAAAATTTATTACCATTATAAGATCTTCATAGGAGTTACCTAATAAATGTGTATCCAAAAAACAGTACTACAATATTTTGGGGGAAAAATCCTCTGTAAAGTTGTTGTATCTCTTTGTGTAAATCTTTAAACAACTTTATACTACAAAAATATTATTCAAGCAATACATTTTTATTAAACTTCGCCTATTTCTGTACAAGTTAAAAAAAAAAAAAAAAAACTAAGACCCATGGGGTTTTTCCAGGTATGCTGTGCCTAACAGAACGGTTACAAGCTGTACTATAAATACATAGCAGACTCACAAAAGGAAGAAAAATAATCTTTTCTTTGGCACTTTCTACTGACAAACATTTTACCAAAGCTCTAAACTTTTCAAAATAAAGAAAAGCACAGAAAAGTAACATTATAAAGGTCAAACGAAAGCATCTGGAAGGGTGTTTGAATTCAATACAATTCCCGCAACAAAAATCCCACACAAGAAGCTATGAAAAACATTTTACAGCTCATGCAAGCACAAAATCTAACTGAAATAAACTTCAATTTTATGCTGTCATTACTCTGCCAAGTTTGGGGCTCTTTGTGCATTTGCCTTAGAATTTGGTTTGCTAAATACTTGACATCAACTAGTAATTTATGTTCTTTTCAGAAAGATTTCAAAAATTCACTCTCCTGCCCTTTGAAATCTTGTTCACTGCTTTGGCAAGTGCCTGTTTGTTCCTCTGCATAATAGGTACTTATCTACATTCAACAACACTAATCCATATTTTAAATAAAATTTCACTTGCTAATAAATACACAATTAATAGGCAAACAGGCAGAATAATTATAATTACCTGAACCACTCCCATACATGAATCTAAAAATATTGATCCTTTAGGTTCTTTTGATATTTTTTCATCTTTGTAGAAATTGAGATTATAGGATCCATCACCAAGCTGGATTAAGTGGAAAAATCTTCTTTTAAATGACTAATGAAAAGAAAGAAAGGAAGAAGAACAGTGACAACACTCATATTAATTAGCTTAATATTATATACTCATAAGTGCTATTTACATAGTAGGTAATAGAAAATAGCTTTTATTTATAGATAACATAATCGGTATCTGCAGAAGAGAAAACAGAAACTATTAATTAAAATAATTAACTTATGATATCTGCAGCATGATTGTACTGTATCAATTGACACTACTTTTGACCTACTGAAAGGTATTTAAAACTGACTCTATAACATACATGAGGCAAATTAAACAATTAGAGTTTTATATAAAATATAATAATACAAACAAATAACACTCCCACACAAACACCCCCCCACCCCCGTATTACACAGTCTCTTTTCCACTAAAATCATACCAGGGTACAGTTAGGAAAATTTAACTTCTCCCGCATGCTAGATTTTTCATGGCTTTTTTTTCTGATTTACATATAATAAAATATAAGCAAGGTTACAGATATATGAAGTACATACAAGCTTCCCTCTTTCTTTTCATACAATTTTTTTTTTCAGAACTAAACCACATAACACAAATTGACCTCTCCAAGGCACAGGGATATTTAATATCAGTGTTCAGTTTTTTGTAAGATACTCTTAAACTTACTCTCATTGTCACACTGATTGCACTATTCATATTGCCTTTGTACAGCCATCCTTGTTTTGTTATTCCACCCTTCTGAGACCCAAGAGATGCTGCATCCTGGAGATGAAGAAAGGGATACAGGGAAAGGAAGAAAGAAAAAAAGAAAAAAAGTAAAGGTAAACTTTTGCATCACAGTCCATGTAGTATTTATCAATAATTTCAGAAGTTATTTTAGAAGTTGGAATAATTATGCTCATAACATAATGATAATGTACCATGAGCCCCTGCTGAAATTCTATAGCTTTTTCATTATTTTATTTAAAGACTTGTGATGAGATTGACCTAATCTAACTTTTAATATGTAATCTGGCCACTTCTACAGGCTTTATCCACAGCCAACAGGATGATCCAGCCTACAGATAGCTAAATGTTTGCCAAGACAAATCCCAATGAAAGAGGGGAATGAGCAAACGGTCAAAACTTAAAACATTTACTTACATTTACCTTGAACCTTTTCTGCAGAGTGTAAGAATTTTACCAACTTCTACTGCCAGAAAGAACAGTGCAAACACATGCTTATCCAAAACTTCAGTCAAGATTTCTGAAACCATTTTGCTCTACATACAGTACTTCAAAGGCCTTACTTTCTTAAGAATTTACAGAGAGTTAATTCTCGAATTGGATCTGCCCTTTTCCAGATCAGAATCAAAGCTCTGCAGAGAGAACAAGACTGAACTTGGCAGCGATGGCAAGTTCATAAACAGCAGATGCAATGCAAGCATCACACATCACACCCACTGCCTGTACACCACGTCCATCTGCCAGTGGAGGGGATTGAATGACTGCATCAAAAAACTTAGGATGTTAACAACTACCAAAAAGCAGCACTCTGCTATCAAAACAGATCAAAAAGATTTTTAACTGCCACAGAATATCACCAGTTCCAGTTCCAAGTAATCTTTCAGAGTACTACAAAGCTGACATTACCATGGTTTCCAGTTGATGTAGCCCATTTTGAAACAAAACCATTAATGAATTAGACATGTAGGAGGATTTTCATTCATCTAGAGGAGAAATACTGCTGGTAATTTTTTACTGAAACATTCAGAATTAGCTGAGCATCCAGCTGAAAACAAAACCACAAAACATCCTGGAGTACCTCAAGTACTTTTCCCCATTTCTTTTCTTTTCTGGCTGTTAAGAAAACATGCAACAAAAACTGATTACATAATGGGGAGAGAGTCACTAGTTCAACAACTGAACATTAATCCAAATCTTGGAATAATATGAATTTGTTTCTGGAACTGAATCAAGGAACATTCTGTAAAAAGTTACTAGGTAATTTATTTACAGCTTATTTAGTCTGTCTGGCTTGCATACTCATAAGCGTATGCACATGTGAACTTCAAAATACTGTGAACAGAAGGCAAAAGATTCATCAATCTGACCTTTTAAAATTTATAGTCAGCTTGGTACTACTGAAGTTAGGCCCAGTAAGGATGACATGGTCATCAACAACCAGAATATCTGATATAATGGCCCAAAGGCATAGACCAGAAATAATCTGTAAATTTTCATGTGTCTCAAAGAGCCTCACTGTCCAAGCAACACGGTCACCTTTTTTTCATAGTTTCAAGCCATTAGCCTCCACTGCTGTTCTATTACCTAGATAACTATTTTTCTAATACAAGAATAAAGATTCAGACACAACTTAAAACACTGGGTTTCCAAATATGACTCTCTGTGACTCTTCACCTCCCCTGGCTTGAGCTATCCCCAAGGAAAGGGTGAGTTTAAATCACCTTTACAAATATAAGACGATGAGTAGGTAAAGAGTTACTGCCAAAACTCGGCACAAAACAACTGATGCTTTTCTGTAATTGCACAAACCATGCACAGGATCACCTCACATGACTAAAATTCATTCATTACCTGAGTTAAGAAAAATTAAGCTTTAGCTCTGTTAAGACTTCAGTTCCCAGTCTCTGATGTGCACAATTTCCCAACTCAGTTGAACTGCATGCTGTTTTCTAGCAATAAAACGGAGCGTCATTTGGGCCTCTCTAGTTACACCATTTCTTTCTGTCAGGCAGAATTCCTGCCTACAGAGCCAAAAAGCTACTGAATCTTTCCAGCTGACCATCTGTTAATACAAAGGAACCCAGGATCCAGTTGTTAACACACAACTCTTACACTGAAAACATACTTCCTGTTTCCAACTGCTAAGGTAATTTCCTCACTTTTATCATTACTGCTGCACACTGTGCTGAACTTTTTTAAGTGATCTTTCCCACAAACTTGGCTCCAAAGTTTACTTCAGCAGCAACTGTTTCAACAAAAACAATCCCGTATCTTGATCCCATACCGGATTGAAAAATTCCATTTGCAAACATCAACCCGATGGCCTGATAGCCAAAATTAGTTTTGGATAGGTAATTTTCTCCCTTTCAATGATGCATGAATAAACCAATCTTTATCTGATTTTCCTTCAATTTTTAATCACTTGTAGCTTTTTGTTTTCTATCATTCTCTTCATAAATCAGCTTTCTTCAAACACAAACAAAAGCAAAACAAAAAGACCAAACAACTTTCAATCTAAGGTTTGCATCTGTGCTTTTTGGCATAGAAAGATATTAGTGCCTGAAAGAAACAACTCTTGCATTAAGTCTTCCCTTGATGAAAGAATTTATGGTCCCCCCACTCTATTGTCCCACTAACTTCCCTTTTCCTCCTAGCATGTCTTTTTCTTGTGTTTATTTTTCAAGTTCCTCAAAGAGCAGCAGACTTCTCCTCCAGTGATTGTACTTCTGAAAGAAATACCCTGTTCCTGCCTGTTCCTACAGGGCACAGGCAGCCTTGTCTACTTATATTTCCTAGCAAAACATATACTACCTGCTAATAGCAGGTAGCAAATTATAGTTTTTCAGTGCTTAACTAACTCTACCCATAATGTATTTCCTGGTAAGAATTATAGTCAATTATATCCATTTAATTTTTTAGTGTTTAACTCACTGTTTTCTTTCTGTTGTCAGAAGTATTATCACAGTAAATAATGCCAAGTCATTCAAATGCCAGTATAATTGTAATCATAATTACTCCCATCCTGCAAATAGGAAGTTTTGGATATAGAGGCCTGAAGTTATTTGTCCAAATATCACAGTGCAGATTAATAGCTGTGCTGGATAAATGTCAGCCTGGGACTCTCTGACTGGTAATCTATCTACTCAGATGAATTCCCTAAACAACTTCTTCATATTCAATCCTTTCATTTAGTAGTTCTGAATACCAGGAATTTAGAAGCAAAGTAATTGTCAAGAGGTAAAAACCACAAAATAGAAAAATTATTTTAATTCTTGTTTGAGATGTAAGAGTTCAAGTACTTACAAGAAAAGAAAATGGTGGCATTTTAAAATGTGTTTTGAAACAGGGCGTGGTAAAAAATAAATAAATCACAAAAATAACAGAGGCAGTTGCTGAAAAAAAGTCTTTGACATTTGAAATATACTTGAAAATTGCTTGACACTATACATCTCTCCCTAAGTCAATGACACAAGAGAAAGAATCTTGGCGTTTTAGTCACTTTGTTAAGCTTTTGTTCCCATGATAGCTCTCCAAGTCTTATCCTATCCTCAAATTTGTGATGACCTGATTTTAGCTCACACTATATGCTACACTGTCATCCATGCTGAAGTGTGTGTGCTGTTGTTGTGCTGGAACACAACATGATTTTACTCAATTCCATGATTAAACTGCGTGAAACATTTCTCTGTTGAAACCTGTCTACATAGACACAGTATAAAACATGTATTTTATGACATCCGAAGGATTATATGTCATCAAGTACTAAAACTTCCATTTTATTATCTGTCAAAACTTCTTCTAACTCATCTGACAGATCTCCAGAGAACAAGGTTATCTGAAAGCAGATAGCTAAAATAACTAATTTGTTTCCCAGTAAGGTGGTTCAATCTAATCTCTGTTTTCATGTACTTATATCAACACTCGACCAAACTCACAACCTCTAAACACCCAACATTCTCTAATGAAAATGAGAAAAAGTAAGGAATTGTTATTATCTCACCTCATCTTTATCTGCTTCTTCATCCACTTCATATAAATGAACAGGAAGCTTGTCTGGCTTTGTCCCTTTACTACAAAAGAAAATGCTTCTGAAGTACTAGCAATTTTGTGATTAGTTACATATTTTATTGATGCAAAAATTAAGATGTTCTTTTCCTGCTGAAGAGCAAAAAGCACAACAATAACTAAATAAAAGCATGCATTTTTCACTAATTCGATTTCTTAGAAAGCAATTTTCCTCATTTGTACATCTGGCTGCCATGTCCCTTTTGCTCTGCTTGCCACTGTCCTAATGTGTAACTGAAGAGAACAAACACATACAAAACAATGTATGCTTCACATACACTCCTAATTCCTTATGAGTAAGAATTCATACCTGCAACCACTGGCTCCTTGCAGGACAATGTATTTTTTACAATTCCTATTGTGGTTTCTATTCAGGACAAGTGAAAATCAGGTACTGACTTGTACAAAACCTGTGAGTAGATCAAAACTCTCCACAGGGCAAGGTAACTATTTCTTAGCTGATAGATGCAGAAGAGCAGTTAGGGAAGACATAGATCTTCCAGAGCGTGGGTATTCAGAGTATTTAGCTACTCTCAGACATTCTTAGAATTAATGTTCTAATCTCTATACTCTTCCTAGAGAATTTTGAAAAAGTGAGAAAACATTTCTCTAGCAGATGGTTTAGAAAGTTCGTAACAGATGTCAGTGCTTTGAATCATCCTGTGAAAACCTGCTCTAACCATCTCAGTTAGGTTCTATTCCCCAAGCTCCTAAAGAAGTTCCAAAAGCTGCCTTTGAAGCAATGAAAACAGGATATTACCATTTTAGGTTCATCTAAACATTACCATGTTTTAGTTGTCATACTTAAATTCACATTGTCAATGATATAATGTCTTGTTTTGACTTGCCTGTTAATAAGGCAAGGATATTTCAGTTTACATCTTACACATATTAATATACTTCTCTAATAATTAAGTCTATATTAAATGCAAAGTTCCTTCACAATTTCAACTTATCATATCACTAAATAAACTAAGTAACACTTACTTTGGAAGCTGTCGAAACTCTCCTGAGTAATCTTCATATCTATAGTTAACAATATGCCAGTCTGAATTGTAGGTTTTGATGCACTGTTTAAATGAAAATCAAGTATCAATATTAACTGGAAGAGGATAAAACGCATTCAACGGACACTGCACAAGAAAACCTCTTAAGATATGTCTGTTTATGAACTACTATGGTTACATATCAATCTCTGAAAATTCTGTACACTTCCTTTCTTTTGCAATAGTCTAATGCAATACAGCTCTTTGGAACAAGTTATATGTTTCAATGGAATGTTATCATCTGCTAGACATGTATTTAATAAAACCAGAAAATGGTAAATGCACTCAGCATCAGGATTAACCCTCTTCAGTTGTCCAAAAGGTTTAAAATCAGCATTTTGCTGCAGCTGAAAACATGGCCAAGCCTTTAGAAAACTCAGCTCAAGCTGAAAACGTGACTGAGCCCTCAGACAACTCAGCACAAAACCAGACACCTTATTAAAAGAAAATATTCAATTGTGCACATACTGATACAGAAAGCCAAAAACATCTTTTCCTTGAATTTATACCTGCAGTGCAATTAAATTAATACTTAAATTTAAACTGTATGCTTTCAGTGGTCGAAAAGCAATTATGTCATTAAGTTCTGATCTAGATCACAGGAAATACCATTTTACTCCACCCATATTGTTACAACATAAAAGTACTGATTTATCTTGGCTTTGAACAAAGTAACATAAAACTGACAAAATCTGGTGACAGAAACCATTCCATGCAAAATTTTATGTTACACAAGAAACCTACATATACACAAACACAACATCCAATAAATCGTAAATACTTTCTTTATATTTCAAAACACGAGTTTAATATTTGCCAAGCAATTGTCTCAGCAGAAACTCATTAAACTTCATGAATTACCTCTAACACTCCTCCCTCCTCTTGTCTATCCTCTTCAAATTTATCTCAGAAATGTTTATGGTATGTATTAGTGGGGATAAATCACTTTGATATAGATTCAGCTATCTGGATCTCCTTTTTATTGTTTTATTGGAGTTTTATTGGAGTTACAACAGACATTTACTTGTTTCAGATGTTAAAATATCAGCTTAAAGTATGTCAGTAGAAAACCAGTAGATAATACAAAAAAAAAAAGGAAAAACAATTGAACCTTTAAGTCCCTAAAGGCTTCAAGATAACAATAGATGAAGAGCAACCTCACAAAACCAAAGGAATGCCAACATAAGCAAACAGTTCTGAGAAACTTTAGGGCTGGGGATGTTTCTTCTACATATAGCATACAAGTTGAACAGTCATAATGAATTTTGGCCTCCACAAGTGTTAGAGTTCTGGATACCTCTGTTCCAGCAATCTGTACAAGATTATAATGAACAAAGTAAGAATGGCTGGAGTGAGACACTTTATCAGAAAAAACAAGTCACAATGATTCATTCCAGATTTACTAGTGGATCCAATATTGTGTATTGAAATCACCCACGTTCATCTGGAAAAGCCAAAAGCGTAATGAAGGTGGGGGAGAACCATCCGCAAAAGCCAATGACACAAATAAAATAATTAAAAGCTATCCCGTAAAACTTCTTTTCCAGACACCAATGGAAAAAATACTGGGTTTTAATACTGGGTTTTCCTGGAAATTTTGCCTTGAAATAACTGACAAGTAAGTGGCAATAAATATTTAATTCTTTTCCATGGTTTATTTTTGTCTTTGTTTTAAATGGTAAATGAAGGAGAAGAAAAACAAGTCAGGTATAATATTGTTGCTACACACAGTCACATGCAACTTCAGTACTTCAGTATTACCTCAGTTACAAACAGGCTCTGAGCTTCTTTCTCTGCATTTTCAGGAACTGTTGAACGAATATATCGACTCTGCCGCTGCAATAATGCTGTCTGATAAACAACAAAAGCAATTAATGAAACTTGCATTTAAAGGGAAGATGACACATTACAGCCACACTCAGTTAAACCACTATAATGAAGAAAAGCCCAGCAAAAAACATCCTATGAATATGATGTTTCAGAATAGCCAATTAGTGAGAGTTTGCTTTCATTCAAGCAGCATCTTCCCTCTTCCACAATCAGGGCAAGATTGGAATCAGTGAGAAATAGATGTCATAGGACCGTTTTTTCCACTATATTATCAACATGGGGAAGAAAATACTAGAAAAAAAACCTCCACCATGACAACATAACGCCAACGTTTTGAAGACAGACATTAAGGTAGTGTTATTACTACACATAAAAACTATTATTCAAGGAAGGTAAGAATGCCACATCAAAATAAAAGAATAATTCAACTGCAGATCTCAATGACAGAAAATGAGACTTGCACTGTTCAACTGCAGGTTTAGAGAGAAGGTGTGGATCACTATAGTATATATACACTTCAGCCCACCAAGTCAGAACTTATTCCTATCCTCTGCCAGGACTCAGAGAGGCACAGGAAGGGTGTCAGAGAGCAGGAAATCTCTCTGTGATCATGAAATTTTGCTTCTCAGACCTGTGCTGAAGTAAGGCTTAGGATACTTTACATCTGTAAAGTGAAAAAGAGGAAAACTTAACAAAATCTTCTGGACCACAAATGAAAAGAACCAAGCAGCAATAGAACTTGGTTTTGCACTATGCGGAAAAGAATCTCACCTCTTAGGCCATCAAAGGTGAACAAGAAAGTTTACACAGCCAGGGCCTGGAAGGGGGTTGTGATCTCTCACCTGTTAGTTACACTCCACACATCCAGGAAGGATCAGATAAAAATGTGACAAGCAAAAGCTCCACGTTATGTTGAAAAACAAAGGGCGCATAAGTACATTACCTTAATTTATCTCTGTTGAGAGTCTGATCCATCAGGTAATTAATTATCTTGGTCATTACCAAAGCCTCACTCCATTAATTGGGGAGGGTATTTAAGTAAGAATATTCAATTACAGTAAAGATTGAAAGGGAAAAAAACAAAATCCCATAGTCATGGCCAACTCAATCATCTAGTCCAGAGGACCAAAAGTCCGGATTTTACACAGCTAAAGGATGGCAGCAGGTCACGTCACCAGCAGCGGCCAAAGCTCTTTGTTACAGAGCATCTTAAAAGTTTTCCATTCAACAACATATTGTTACAGTTTACAGACAATTGTTCTAACCAAGCACACGTACACCTGCTTCAAACAATGCTTCCTTGTATGCTTTCTATTAACAATAAACAATATTCCATTATTAAGCTTTAAACTTTCTACTATCTTGCTATTTTTCTGCAGCCATAAGATCTATCCTAGCCAAACCTAAGACTCAGATTATTGTTTTATGTCCTTGCTTGCTGTATTATTGTAACTTTTCCTGCTTTCAAACTTTTCCTACTTTCAAGTTACAGTTGATTCTAAATTCTTCATCTCTTTCTGTTTCTGGGGCCTGCTTCCACAGATTTCTAAAAGCCCTATTTCCTTTAATATTTCCCACAGTACACAACTATCAATGCAATAGTAAGGGCTTTTTTCTAGTTGTTCACATATAAAAAGATTTTTATCTTAGTATTGTATCAATATCAGTGACAAAACAGAAGAATCTGACTCATCAATTTTGCTCATATTAGTAATTATCTTAATGCATCCATCTCCTCAGCAGATCCATCAGCTGCAAGTAGTGCATTAAAGAACCTAGAAATGCAACGAGTGAGGTACTGTGATTTAGAGCAAATTCCTAAAAATAATTACTTATGCAGCACGACGATATTTTAAAATCAAGCATGCACATAAATACACACTATATTCCAAAAGAAAAATTAGGAAAGGAAGGATTGTCTTCTCAACAAACTCTCTTCACAACCACATTGGCTGAACTGTTTTGTAGAAATGAAACTTTTCAACTATCTGGGGTTGAGTGATCATTTGATTCATGGCAGCATCAGGAACAAACAAAGTGTTTGTTCTCATGCTCTCAAAGAAAATTAAAAAATTTAAAAACCCTTTCAATTACTTTGCTGTCAAAACCAAGGAAGACCACTTTTAACAGGAGCCAGGACTCACAGGCACTTACTGATGCACAGCTACCAGACTCTTTTACTGACACGACTTTCTGACTGAGTCCCAGGGATTTAGGATATGTTGAGGTCTCAGAATAGGCCACAGCAGCAAGAACATTCCACCAAGTCAATCAAGCAGTACTCACTACCCAAAACCTGATGGAATATGGATAGTGAAGCTGTCCACAAGGAGTGCAGACTGCAATGGATGTTCTCTCTCTGTCACAAGGCTGGGTTTGCCAGTGAGACTGTTACCACAGACGCTCATGCTCCAGATGCAGAGACAGAAATTATTCTAAAGACTCAGGGGAAAAGAGGCAAGCTGTATGTGAGATTCTGCCCTTAAAACAACCACATGTCAGAAGTGACTTAACCTTTGCATGGGAAGTGTCAGATCCTTCATATGGGAAGTGTCAGAACCTGTATCATAAAGTAATTCCCAAATTAAATCAATTTACAAGAGTTGGCTAAAGACTTAAGAAAAAACACAAAATAGATTTTAAAGGGAAAAAGTAATAAAGAAATTACTTTGAACATTTCAAAATTAGTTATTTGACCAACTTGATTTGTGCTCTCTAAAATGAGGACATGGACCTTTTTTTGCTTTTCCTCTACTGAAGATGTGCCTTCTCATAGAATGACCTGGATTTCGTTTTACTTCTGCAAAGTTGGCATAATATCTATTTTCAGAAGTACTTAACTCACATTAAATAAAAGCTAAGAGGCTTTAAGTGAAAGTATGTTAAATCCATATGGCTCAAAACCAAAAATAACGAAGGTGAAATGATGTCTAAGCTAAGCACCCAACTGCCTTCAAAATAACACTGCAAGAACTTTGCAAAGACAAATTTAATATGGGTAGGAATGCACCCACATTTTATTTGCTACAAGCAAATTTAGCCTGCATTTGCATTATTTGACAGGACAAAGGGAAATGGATCCAAACTGAAAGAAAGCAAGTTTAGACGAGATATTTGGGAAAAGTTCTTTATTGTGAGGGTGGTGAGGTACTGGAACAGGTGGCCCAGATAAGCTGTGCATGCCCCACCCCTGGAGATGTTCAAGGCCAGGCTGGATGGGGCTCTGAGCAAGCTGGTCTAGTGGAAGGTGTCCCCGCCCATGACAGGGGGTTACAACAAGATGATCTTTAAGGTTGTTTCCAACCCAAACCCTTCTATGGTTCTATGTTTTCCTTTAAAATTTCCTTTAAAAACTGAGGTAGTACTCAAAAGTTAGGTATTTTAATTTTTTTTTTAAGTTTATTTAGATAAAGAGTGACTTATTGCCTAGTACACACTAGTACTGCTTTGGGTTAAGGTTTCTTTAAACAATTTACCCACTGTGCAGTCAACATCACCAATTTTGCAGCCACTGAGCATACTACTTTAACGTCACCACCACCATGAAGGTGGCCTGTTTTAAACTAATGCTATTTAGTTATGAAACCATTTCATTACTGAGCAAATTACTGAAATTCAGGTGAGAAATTTCCAACAAGCCATGACAAGGCACAAACTTGGATACAAGAATACCCCATGGATATAGTCATTCACCGCTACAGAGGAGATGGCTTTTCCCAGCAAGAGGCTGGAAGAGGGATAGCCTTGGAAAAGTGGCAGCATTGTGACTGAGAGTAGCAAGAACATTAATAGAGGTGTTCCAATGGGTGGCAGAAAAGCGGTTCTATCATCATAACTAACAAACACATTGTATAGGCACCATAATGAAGAAGAGGACAAAAAATGAAGCTAAATTGAACAGACTACAAAGCACGAAGAAAGTTTAGACACCCCGCTTACTAAGAATGAAAGCAAATTCAGTGATGCCAGCAGCAAAACATGTCTCCAAACACAACATGTCTGCCCCTATAAATTTCTAGAGAACAAGGTAGGGAGTAACCTGATAAGCGAATTCAGTGCAGAAAACTCAAGAGCTTGAACTTGTGAAAAGCAGCTGAAACAATACTCAAGTGGTAAATTTAACAAGATGCTATATACGAAGAGGAAGTTGCTGATTAAGAGCTCTTCTGGTAAATACAGAAAAGCAAATCTTGCTATTATTTAGATATAACAGCATGAAGGAAAAAAAAAACTTGAAACAAAAAAAATTACAAGTCTGCTTTTTTGTACTTGAAGCTCTGCATAAAGCAGAACAGAAGTCATATTCTTCTGAAAGTAAATTAACTGCTGCCAAACATATATAAAAAGAGAGAAAACATGTTTCATAACCTCAGCTAACCACGTTTGGGACAATGGCAATGAGGTTAAGTGGAAATCTGGAAAGGTTCCTGTAACTAGATAGCTGGCTGAAGAACAATGCTCCAAACTTTATGAGTTTTCCAAGACTGCAGCATTTTCTGCTCCATCCTTGCTCAAATGTTTCTTTGGTAGTGATTTGAGCTTAGAGCTGCTTCTGACAGCATGTATAGAGAACAGTCATATCTGAACAGAAAAAGAGTTCTTTTCCCCCTTTGCATTGTCTTTTTTCCCCCTCTTTCCCTCACTAGACAAATAATTTTCATCAGGAGGAAGAGGAGAGGAAGGGACGAAACCTATATGTGGTCCAAAAAAAGCCCGTTTCTGTGCTTTTTCATTTCTGATATGGACTAAAAATTAGTATTGGTTCTCCTTTAATACTAGCTTCTCACACCTAATAAATTAAATTTCAGTTATCTAACTGCATTACCTGAAAAAGAAAAAATCCAAATCAAGCACAAATATTTCTTTCCAATTTCTCTCTAAATAATTTAAACTTTAACAGAAATTCAATGTTGGTATCATCGAAGGTGCTTCTTTGAAAACATGCAGCTTCTTCCATAATCTTCCAAAAATTCTAGAAGTGCTATCTAGTACTGCAAGCTAAGTATTTTTTGTGCCATTTTAAGTTGCTGGTTTTAGGGTCATGCTGAACGAAATAGCCTTACTCTTAATGTAATTATAAATTAACACTGCTGGGCTTCCTTTCCAGCAAGGGTTTTTTAGATTGTAATCAATTTAACCTAAGTGTGAGGAAGAACTTTGTAAAGACAAAAAACTGAATGCTCTAAAAGGAAATTGCTTGAACAGGTTTCTAGACAATGGTAGGCGTTTCCACCTATAAACAGTTCTAAGTGTGTTTACAGGCAGTTCTAAATGCTCTAGCTCACAATTTTAATTTTTTTTTGAGGGGGATAAGGGCAGTATCAAACATTCGAGCCATGGCTTACCCAAGAGCTGCTCACACACTGAGTGACAGCCGCAACTTGAGAAAGAGGAATTAAAAAAATACATGCAAAGCTGAATGGCAAAGAAAATATGCTCTAATTTTTTTAAAATTATTCAAATGATACTGGCAACTATATAATGACTAGTGACTTCAAACCTGTAAATATGGCTATGGAAAACTGCACAGAGTTAAAAGGTTTAACTTTCATATAAAAATAATAAGCACTTAAGGGTTTTCTGTTCTCTGACTTGGGAATATTTTCTTAATACACTGAATGACAAATTTAAATACTTTATGTTGTTGATAACAAGCTAAATAGATCAAAGTAGTACAGAAGAGTCATGTGTTCAATAAAAATATTTGGAGTTAGTCTGTGCCAGCAAGTCCTCCAAAGAAATACAAGTTTGATAATACAGTTTGATAGTACAATCCAGTCTTCATGTAAATCATGTATGAAATGAGACTCTGCCAAAACCAGGGAAACTCAGAAAGTTTGTTCAGCTATTATACTGATGAGGGATAAAGAAAGAGAAAAGCTGACTATATTCCAAAACTGTGACTACTTGAAGGAAATCTTCCAATGTAACACACACTTTAATGCTTGCCTTGATGAAAATCTGACAACAGAATCCAAACAAAGGTAGACAAAAGACATTACAATTTATGACAAAATTCAGTCATTCCCTTTGAAAGATGAGACTGAGAACTGTGAACTAGCTTCATTCACACAGGCCTGAGGTTAAGAACTGCAGAAGGTCACTAGAAATAGCAGTTAAACACCTCAGGCATAGTCCATGACTGCTCAGACAAAACACCTGAGGATATTCTTAACTATGCTTCTTCTCCATTGATAATTCAGAACTGTTCACTGGAATGACCCTGGTAAGTGAACCAGTCAATCATAAAAGCACACTTAGCAGAAGTAACCTGGATTCCTCTTGATCTGTGATACTGAAGAGACACACTACAGAAGGGGATTTTGGTGGGGTAGCCTACTCATGTTTTTCAGTCCCAAAGCCAACACCTGGTGTCGGGTATCGTCCTAAGTGATTCCGTATTTGAAAACTTGTATCAGTACAACATCCTTATCAAGAAGTCTTACTTCCATCCTATAAACTTCCATGTGTGGCTGTGAACACACAAAGCCCAAACTCCTCTCTAAATAACTGTAGCTACCCCAAACTCAAAATTTT
This sequence comes from Brachypodius melanocephalos, assembly GCA_013398615.1. Classification (NCBI taxonomy): domain Eukaryota; kingdom Metazoa; phylum Chordata; class Aves; order Passeriformes; family Pycnonotidae; genus Brachypodius; species Brachypodius melanocephalos. The sequence continues at coordinate 45,103,223 of VZSR01003803.1, forward strand.
TAGCTCAGAGTGGGAAGGCCACATGTAGAGTTATTCATGTCAGATTCAATGAAAAAGAAGCCCCCAGACCTTATTAAAAAGAGCATCCAGCTACATTCAGGTAAACACTCCAAGAGGCCAGAGAAAATTCATTAAAAATTCAACACATAATTTATAGGACTTCAGATGTTCTTCTGTAGAAATATATAAACTCATTATCAACTTTCCCCACAGTAAACAAACTTAGCTTCAACTACTTGGCTGAATAAAATTAATTTACAGATTGCTCAGATGTCTGCATACTTTTCAAATATACATTTTCATTGCAGGTATGGATGGGCATGTGGACAAGAGAGTTTCCTCACTATTTACTCCAACTCCAGGCTCTAAGATGCTTGGTAGTTATTCTAACTGGATCTACAAGAATTTTTTTTTAAAGGTGTACTTAACAAAACTAATTATTTTGACAAACATGATCATTTTAAAAGAATATAACAATATTATCACAAAGCTTGGTTAAGCCTGGCTGAATCAAGTCAGAAACTCTGTTATGGAAGGGGTACTTTGCTAGAGCACAGTTTTGACTGGGATGTGCAGCTAAGAGTAGCAGACTGCATTTGAACAGGTTCATCTCCTTCACTATCAAGAATGGGAGGGAAAAAATCAGTTTAAGAATTAAAGAAAGCAGATGCTTTTTTAAAACAGAGATCACGTAAGTTTCTACATTGGAAAGGGAGCAGGAATATCGACAAGTGACTGGTTGTCTACGTCAAAAGGCAGTAAAATTGCTGAGTTGTAGAAGTAGATATTATAATCTGGGCAGATGAGGAAATGGTGCTATTTCTTCTGCACCCAAAAGAATAAATCAAGCATAATGGGACTCATGGCAAAGACTTTGAGGGGATTTTTAAAACTGAAGAGAGTTAAGAAACAAAGAAATAGGAAGCTATCATCACATGGCTACTACTACTAAAAACCTGTGTTAAAAAAAAAAACAAAACCAACCCCAAACAAACAAGAAATCCCCACAACAAAAACAAGGTGAATTAAATTACCTGGAAGTCATCATAAGGGAACAGTAGCATCTCACGTAGAGGATCATTCAAAATCTGGGTTTTTCTCTGAACGATGACATTTTCATAGTCTATTGGTTCTATAAGCTTTGGTTTTGCCTACACAAAAAAAGAAAAAATCAAGATAAATTCCAGTATATTGAGGGCAAAACACAATTGTTGACTTATTTTAGAAGCTACTCTTTAAAAGATTGGCAGAATTATATTGCATCTACATCAAAAGCATACAGTAATCAAAATGCAGACTTTGTCATATTACACCATATGGGGAAGTGTAAGTGACAATTAGAGACAAGCATGCTGATTGCCTCAGAACTGTTTCACAAAATCCAGTAAGCCAGAGCTGATTAGCATAAGCACATATGTATTCACACTGCAAAAAATCATAAAAAAATTACTAGTCTCTTATGTTGGTGGTTGCCTTTGCTTGATACAGCCCAGAAAGCTCTGATCTGGGTTTAAAAAGAATGAGAACAACCTTAGCTCAAAGACTGAGCTGTGTTTTAATTCAGCAGTAACCTGCAGCAAGGGCAGGCTAATTGACATTCCTCCTTTACATTTTTTTTTCAAAATTCCCATAGGCCATCTACTTCCCTCTTAATTGCACAAGTAGCTTTCCTCAGTAACTGTGCATTGATTCCACATTAAAACCCCTTTCCACAGATGAGGCATTACAGCTGCCCCTGCACAATCAGACAGAGAAAAACCTGCACCCTGCCAAACATTCTGTTAAGTGGTCAGATGGTAAAGCAGGTTTAGACAGAGCTCTGAACAAGGCAGCTCTGCCTCAGAGTGTGCAAACTAATGCAAAGAAGGGGTTACAATCCAGCTTGAACTTCCTGCAACTAAAATTCAGCATCACAGTACCAGACATAAAATTACATTTTTTTACAAGCAGCAATTACAAGAGACTTTACAAATTATACTTCCTCAAGATCAGTGGTACTGATTTACATGTAAGGTCTATTAAGGATAATTGTAGCAGCAAGACCAGCTTCTGTCATCATTATAGGTAAAATCACAAGACAAGCTTTTTATACTGTTTTGTATAACTTATGACAATAACCCTCCAAAATCTAATCATCCTACACAGAAAAAATACCTCTGTCAGTAACTCCTGTTAATCACTAGTATATTAATAATATTACTGAAAAATCCTACAGGTGTTTTCTTCATCCAAAATTGAATCAAATAAATTTGTTTTTCAAGGAATTAGGAAAGATTTGGTCAGAGGAAGTTACCAAAGTTTTCAGGCTCAGTTCACAGGCTACTCAAAAGCTACTCGAGTTTCCCTCATATGTACCACACAGTAGTTCTACTGGCAAGAAAAATGTGGGAACATAACAAAGCATAACAGCTGAAGAGGCGAAAAAAGCAAAGTCTGGAAAAATCTACCAAAAATTATGAACAAAATGTAGCTTTAGTAAGAGAAATAGCTACCATTTACAATCACACAGGAAGGATTTACTAGAAGTTCATTAGCTCTGTAACAACCTACTCAGCACAGACCAATACTTCTAAGAGACATGATTATTGTCTTGTGTTTGACCTCTTTCTCCTCAGAAGAGATGGAGAAAGGCTGTTCAGTTCATATTGTTATCTGACACATTTTGAGAGCTTATCACCTGAACCCCAGCTACTGCCTCAAAGCCAAGAACTAATGTCAGTGTCCACCAGAAAAGGCTTAAATTTATGTTCATGCACCCATCTGTAGCTGAAATGGTTGGACAATTTAGCTCAGAAAAGCGTAAGGCAAACACAACCTAAGAAATTATTACATTTTCTCTAATATACTAATTACACAAAATATTTTGGTTGCAAGTTTGCATTTGAGTGTTCAGACTGCTGCAGTGAATCCCAAGCTAATGAAATTATGTGCTCTACACTTCCTTAACAACTTGTCCACCCAACTATTTGAAATATTTCCTACATACTGACACTGCAAAACTACCCCTTCACAAAATTTTAGGTTGAGTAGCCCCATTCTAATGGGTTATCATAACCAGTTCTGATTGCAAATAAATTGCAGTAACTTCATCTCTTCCAACTCTTCACTAAGGCAATAACTGTCCAAATTTTCTTCCTTAAGCACAGAGACAGAGATAAGAGAATAGAAAAAGCATTTCGCACTTTATTGGTGTATAAATGAAGTACAAGGTAACACATCAGTCAGAAAACAAAATATCCTTTGCTCACCCTTCTCTCACTTTCAGTGTAACAGGTCTCTCTCTACCTATCCAGACAATCAAGATGCCCACTTCTCAACCACTGAGCTTGAGCTCTTATGCAATACACTCTTTCTTAAGCTAAAGCAAGGTATAGAGATTACTAGAGTAACGTGGCCCAGTCACTCAGTTTGGTCAAGTTTGCCTTTCCCATGGGACTATTCTCTCTCAAGAGTTTGTCATGAGAAATTATACACAACATGCTGCAGTGACAGGTTGGTTTCAGTGGTGCAGGACAACTCACCTTTAGGAGAAACAAAAATAAATACTGCAAATTAAACTGTGCCTAAATAATGACCAGCAGAGAAGGACCATTTGATTTGTGTATACAATCAGTCTCTGCAGTTAGCTTAAAAGGTTTGGCTTCACAATTGGCTTAAACTAATTAAAAACACTAGAAAGACTCTTCCCCTCTCTCATGGCACGTTTCTGAGCCTTCTCACACTAAAACCAGCAACTGAGCCAAAGCTTTTGTGACAGATTAGGAGGTGATCTGGCTTGAGAGAGTTCCTTCCAACCAGGGGCCTTCCAGTCAGATTGTGTCTCAAATGCTGATCAGATGGCTGTGTGACCACTTGTGGCAATTTGAGGAGCTTTTCAAAGGAAAGAATAAACATGTGCATGGTCAATATTGTCAGAAAGCTCATATACCAGGACATCTACTATCTGAACTAGCAAGTGGATAAACCACAGCCCCAATTCCACAGCCTGGTAGTATGAGAAAGCTGTCATCTGGAATGTGTAATGGATTTTAACATGGTACTGCTGCACAGGATCAGCACTCTCATCCACTTCTCCCCTGGTGCTGAAGAGCTATGTCCATCCTCCTATTAATTCCTTTGGGAAGGTGACAGGTGATGACTGGAAGAAAGTTAGTTCTGGCTTCTTCCATTTTACCAGCAAAATCAGAGGGAAAGGTTTACTTTTAAAGATAAAGCAACTAAAATTATTTCACGGGCATGCAAAACACACACACACCCTTGTCTAGCACAGATAATCCAAAACTCAAAAATGCAGCTTTAAAAATCATCCAATTAATTGCAAAAGCCTCTCTCTGCCCTGTAGTCCCCAAACTGGGTTATCACACTATAAACTTTATGAAAAAGAATCTTACAAGAATATAAGCTTTGCTTACATTTTGTTTGCATGCTGTAAACACAAGATTAAAAAAAAAAGAATCCTCCCTCATTAGAAGCCGTTAAAGAATCTACAGCTCACTGCTGCTGTTGTAAATACAGATCTCTCCTATTTAATCACTAAGGTACTTGACTTGCAGAAATATCATTTATTAATTATTAATGAAGATTTTGCTTCCTTGGGTTTCTCCTAAATGCTACTCCTTTCTTAGTCATTTGTCAGATTCAAAAGGAAGAGGATGTTTTATCAGTTTAGTCCAGATATGAAAAAAGAAAACAATAAACAACACACTGATACTGGCATTTAGCCAGACAAAAAACAGCGCAAGGAAGCAGATTCTCTCTCAGGCTCTTCTACATTAAAAATAAAAACCAACAAAAACCTGGTCTATTATTTCATGTAATATAAAAGAAAATATGCTGAGTAGTCACAGGATCATTAAAGACGATTTAGGGTCCATCCGACACAGATAAAACTCAGCCCAGTCAAAACTGCAATGTCAAGTTTATAGGCACTAAAATCAGTCTTTCCAATAAGGATTAACTTTTCCTATTAATCTACAGCCAACATTTTTATTTCTGTAATCTAGGAAAATGCTAAGACCATGAGGGTTCATGGCTGGTCTTGAGCCAGCCAATGCTATATTTGTTGAAAGATGGAAGAGCAAATTTTCTGCTGTACCACTTTGGGTTTTGCCTGGGTATTATAAGCATGGAAACTTATCAGAAATAAAAGTATTTCAAAACAGCAGTCACGACACCCACACAACAAGCATTTTAGTCTGTTAGAATACAGTTTATATATTTGGACAAGCAGTGTCAAAATTCATCAGATAAAATTAATTTTAAGGTAGGAGTTCAGTGATTGCCTCCATTACACATTACAGAAAAAACCCCCACATTACATGTTTTCTTGTATGCTTAAATTGAGACAATTGTTATTGTCCAATTCTCTTCTCAGAAAACAAAAGATGGTAAGGCTAAGCACACTGAATATTGTTAGCCTCTTGCTACAAAACATTATTTACCTTATAAAAACATGTTTGGTTTATACACCTGCAAATTAACAAGTTCCCATAAGGAGTAAAATAGAACTACAGGCACTAGCAGGAAGCAGCACATAAATGAATAGGTGTTATGTATTTCTTAATAGTGGCCTCAGGAAAGCCACTGTGGACATACAGTAAGATTATTTAATACTAAACATGAGTAACAGCTCCATGTATCTTACTGTCCCACAATAAGCATAAAATAAATTGCTCAGGTTGAGGTTTTAAAAATTAACTCAAGAAATTATTTGTATCCTAGAGCTTACTTTTAACTATTACATTTTATACTGCCAGCAAGTTTTCATGCAGAAAGATGACCTCCAAAAGATCCACCTCCCCAGAAACATCATGTTTTGATAAGCAGTTGCTACTTGTGACTATCAAAATGCAGCTGGACAGCAGGCATTCTCATCCAGTAATTTCCACAACAGCAGCTCATCCCAAGCAGGGTTTTGAGGCACCACCTGGAAAATCTAAATGCTTTTTCCATGGGCTCTTGCTTGTTAACCTCAAGAGCAAAGCTATGACACAATGTAATTCAAATCACAGGGACACAAGAGAGCACACATACTGCCACACTGGCACCGAGAGCAGCAGATGACTTTCTGTGAACCCACCCACCTAATCTGGAAAAGTTAACTCAGGCACAGCACTCAATCAAATAACATTGTTTTCAATAACAGATGGCATTCTTACAGTTATAAATACCCAGATCCCTCAATGCTCCAACAGACTCTCAGTGAACTACTTTTAAAAAAATTAAACGAATATGACATAAATTAATATGACAAAAAACCTGTTGCTTCCTGACAGCTGATTCTATCTCATCTTTATAAAGAATACTTAAATTGACTGCTAGGCAAATCACATCATATTTGCACTAAAGCAATAATACACCACACTTGAAAGAATGTTTTAGACAATAGTCAATGAGAAATATTGCTAGAGTAAACCAGAAGCCTACTCTTCCATACGCTTTTGAGGATTGCTATCTAATGTAATTCCTAGGTTTTTAACCCTGGAAACAAGAAATTCTACTGTTCACAATTTGCTAGAGCAACTAGCAACTTTTTCAGTCTTAGTTTATTACCTTACTGCATCTCGCACCAATGACCATGCCAGTAAAAATGTAGTGCAACATCACAGCCCAGTGGAATAAAAATGGACCCAAATGTCAATGTCAAATGAAACATATCACCTTACTTTATGCTTTGTGCCTGGCAGCACACTTTCTGCATGTTACTTGCACCACTTCATCCAGGTTTCCTCAATAACTAGACAAAAGGGATCTATAATTATGCTATACATACACTTTAATATATACATATGAACAGATTAATACCAATATAGCAACTGAAATGACAGTAAAGACATTTTCAATGTGACCTATGCAAAACCTAAATGTTCTTCCCTTTAAATATTGACACTTGTGTTGAATGCATGCACTTCATCCAAAAATAAAAAACAGGAGAGCAAACACTGGAGGTATATTATTCCATGAACATTAAATTAAGTAGTATTTGAAAAATTATAAGGAGGCACTTAATAAATGGTGGTAAATAAACACAGTATTGTTTTATACTTTTTTTCTTCTTAAATAAGTACGTGTGCCTTGCTGATTAGCTGCAGTACTCGAAGTATCTGCAGAAACACTAATATCCTCTCTGAGTATTCATAAGGGAATAAAAACAATTCTAAATAAAGTTAAACATTCCAAAGGCAGGAAAGCACACACAAGATTAGCTCATATTGTACTGATGAAAATCTGGACCAGAAATCAGAACACACCCATCCAAAAAAAAAAAAAAAAAAAACCCTACATTTTACTAACAACTCTCTGAATAGAACAAAACTAAAAAAAAAAACAGTGACAAGGAAAAGAAAGTTTGTTTTACTAGCACACATGTAAGCTTTCAGTTATATCCAGTAAGATTTCCCAAGAAGGTACAGATGAGTAATGGCCAAAATGCAGTGTGAAGCTCAAATAAGAGGGAGGGGGGACACTCTAATTTGAGGATCATCCCACTAACTTCAACTACAGGCAGACAAATAAAGAGAGGACCAGCAGCAGCAGCAATTAAGCATGAAATAATACTAAATACAGTTGTCATTTTAGTAAGCACTATCAAAGTACTTCTACTTTCTACTGATATGTAAGTATTAGTTTACCAATCCTCCTCTGAAGAGAGTTGGTGGATTCATCACAGCTCACTCATTATGGTCTCTCCCTGTACTATTAAAGTTCCAACAGAACTAAGTGTCTAGCAGAGTTTCAGTCAAAAGAGTTCTTATTTGATTATTTCCCCCACATACAGAAAATTTCCCTTTTCCTTCACTGGAAAATTTAAAACTTTAAATTCCTAAAAAATGTGCATTGAAAGAATCGAAAAACAAGTCCTTTACCAGATAGATACATACTTTAACAGAAGTAGTAATTAATTATTTAGATAGTTCTTTAACCATTTAAGTAAAATTTAACTGTTAAATACACACTTCAAGAAGTTCAAAGATATATTAATTGGAAGATATGCTGGGCAATTAAAAAAAAACAGAGGGGCTAGAAAGAGTTTTAAAGCATATGTAGTTTGCATGCTAGGTTCAAAGAGCTGTATAAATATGCTAGACAGAAGAGACTGAAAAGCAGCTAGTCTGAAAGCCAAATTCCAAAGTCACACTCGAAGAGAACCAAAGATCTGGTAAACTAGAACAGCAAAAAATCAATTTAAAAGGCAGACAACACACAGAGAATCAAACCTAAATCTTAAATGCAAATTATTCACAAGTAAGAATACTGGAACTTCTCATTGGCATCAGATTAAGAAGTTTTTCATTACCAGAGAAAACTAGAATTATTAAAGGGAAGAGACAGCTTGTTTAAAGAATTCTTACCAGCACAACCACAGGACTCTCTGCCTGCACTTCAGAAGGACCTGCATCCTTGCCCTTCTGCGGAGATTCTATAGTAAGCTCTTTCTTAGGATTTCTGTTTGTTCTTGCCTGCATTCTTTCATTGGAAATACAGACAGCAGCAAAACTGTGTGCTTTTTGGCATCAAAATAATCGACATGCCAGTGATCCAGTGAAAACAAAAGCTTTTTCTCTGGCACGAGCAGCACAAAGAACAAACTAGCCTAACTTCTCAGCTGCAGTTTGCTAAATCTGTTATGGTGGGAATGCATGACAGACAAAGGCCAGCCCCTAAGCATGCTGTACTCCTCTGGGGAAGGAGGAAAAAAAAAAAAAAGGTGGATCCATTTTAACGCCTTAAGGTTAGTTGCCAAACACAAAAGAGAATGTGCATATCTAAAGTTACTATGTAAAACAGGGTGAGTCTGTCACAGCACGTATAAAATCAAGGCTTCAATAATTCAAAAATAGTTTTAGTGTACGAATTAGTCACTAATTGTCAACTGTGTCTTTTTAGAAGTATAACACCCTAAGAATTGTGCTTTATAAAATTTTTGTATTAATGTCACTTACTCAGGTGCTATCAACAATCTGCCACTAACCAAGGAAATTCTCCATGATCAGTGCCCTGAAAAGATACACTGCTCTTTTCTGGGGGTAGAGTGGGCATGACCTTTTTTACCTTAATGCTAAATCCATATTAAAAGTTTTGCTTAATACCAAATTGCCTTCACAGTAAAAATCTTACATACCCTACAAAGATGCTAACTCAAAATGAAATTCAAAAAACTTAACCCTTCAACTACCAGTACCCATCTGCCTCTTTCCTCTCTTCAGCCAGTTAGCTCACTCCCGTATTGCACATTACTTGTGCTCATTCCTCACTCCTCAAAACCCTTCAACACTGCAGGTGTCCATGATTGATCAGCATCCAAAAACACAGAGAAGACAATGCAACAAAATCTTCACTCATTTTGAGAGAAGACACTTGGGAAAACCCTGGGCAGCCATGCAGACCAGCCAGCCATTGCTTGCTGTCTTTGGCCAGTATAAAACCCTGCAGGCTGTCACCCTTGTCTTGTGAACAGCTTGCAGAAGTGTCTCTTGGCCTCAAGGTACCCAGGCTACAACAGTGCTCAGTGGCTGCTCTCTTCATCCCCATCCTTAATTACAACATAAATTCAAGTCATGCTTCAACTTTGCTTTTTTAACCCAACCTACTCTCTTACCACACCACTACTTACAGACGCTGTTCAGCACACACATACAGTGGCAAAATAAGAAGCAGCAATTTTATTGGAATCATTTCTGTGCAATTGCAAAGCAATTTTGTATGCAACCCAGCTGACATTCTTGGAAATTTTTAAGGTTTGACTACTTCAACGTCCCCACACAGTAGTTTTAGCTAAATTCCTCCTGGGGGAGGAAAAAAAAAGAAGTGAACTGTGATGAGCAGTTTTCTCCAGGTTCTGAGAGGAAAATTTTGGTTTTCCTTTTGTTTCTTTTCAACCCTAATGAGTTGCAACCTCCAAGTTCACAAACCTCAGTAGCTGTATTTACCAAGCAAAAATACATCTGAGAGAAAATGAAACTCCCCAGAGAAACACATCCTTATTTTAGACTCTCTGTCTACTAAGGAACCAGACAGCTGTGGAAACTAAGCCACCACCTTCATTCAATTCTCAGTGCTCTAGGGACAGTTAGTTATCTCACTTCAATATAACTCACATCCTAAATTAACTTGGGATAAAGTTTTATCTATTCTCTAATAGAAGAGAAAGTCACCTTAAACTGCAGAAAGCAGATGAAATTGTGGAGAAGCACAAATATCCTCCTTTATTGCTAGTATTTTTAAGAGGATACAACTTGAGGCATCGGTCTCTTATTCTTTAGACCTAACTTAAGACGTTGAAGATATCCTTTTCCCATTCTCTCCACTCACACACTTGTGTGACATACTCCTATTTCAGCCTGCACTCATGAAACAGAGTCTGAACAAGACTTTGCCCATCCTATCCACAATGCAAGTACCTCTCTAAAGAGTGGACTGAAAGAAATAATTTAGTCCAGACAATAACGATTTGTTTCTGACTTTTTCTCTAGGAAATACAAGTTCAATCCATGTACTTTTTAAGCTGCCTCTCTCACACTGAGAAACCAAACTCCAGAAAATAGTACTTCATGAAGCTTCATTAAGAGTTAAGAAGGAAACCAGGAGTTTAGTCAAATTTACAAAACAGATCTTCCTGTGTAAAGCAAGGTAGACAATAGTTCAAGAACATTTAGTTACACTTTTTATTTTGCACCAGCCCCCTTTGTTTTCAGAGAACGGAAGCACAGAACAGCTTACACTAAATTACACCATTACTTGAGGATGCAGCTGCCAAACAGGAATTTGTTTCATTGAGATGGTCTGCAATTATACTTAACTGCAACCAGAAATGCACAACCTTATTATGCAAGAGGCACTTGTGAACACTGGCACTAATAAAAACTTTAAAATTATATACATTGTAAATAGTATTTCTTCTGTTTAATTTAACAAAGGATTCTTCTTCTAAATGGCAACATTATTTTACCCTGGTCAGGTACTTCTCCTGGATGGATCTGGATTACTTTAATTCAGTATAAATGTGATTTTTTCCCCTGCCATTCTTCCTATTCTTCTCAAAACATGATGAGGGACAAAAAGAAAGCCAACAGGCTAACATCTTTATAATATTAGTTTAAAGATATAGAAACTACTTTTCCTTACAAATGACTAATGTAATTTCTAGCTCACATTTCACTCAGATACACTGTCAGAAGAGGTTCTTTCTTTTAATAAAAGAAGAAGTGTGAGGCAGTACCTCTGGAACTCTATCCTGTATGAAATAGACCTTAACTGCCAAATTGATGAGTACTTCCAACATTTCTTTTCTGCTGAGGACTTAGTGATTACCTCAAGAATTTAATTAATTTGAAAATACTTAGACAGAAAAAACAAACAAACAAAAAACCACAGCAAAAATATCAAAGCAAACCAAACAAAATCCCAAAAGATATTGGTTATCCCAGCATCACGCAGTCAAAATACTTAAGCTACTTTAATAAAGTAGTGTATTGAAACAATTTACCAATAATACATTAAAATTCAAAAAGTGAAAGATGAAAACCAGAACTTTAAAGCATGATGAAACTTTTATCATCTTCTTAGGTAGCTTTAACCTACTTAACTGCAATTTAAAAAAAAAAAAAAGAAGTAACAAAAAAGTACACAATTTGTTGCAGCAGTCACTTAGTTACGTCAATAAGGAGCAACAGAAAATCCAGGAGCACAAGGTGGACACGAAAATGTCACTGTACAAAAGCTGACTGCATTTCTAACACAGCTTCCAAAACTGTGTGAAATTACTAGCTAGAGACATATCTGCAAAATAACTCATACTGTTATAGAAACAATGCAGTTCATCTTTTACAAACACAGTGGCTTGAAGGACTTCATGAGATACTTTTATCAACAGTACTTTTCACACCACTTTCAACAGCCAAACATTTGGCTCCCGTCTTGCATCATATATTCCCAAGGAACAGCCTAAGTAATTACAAAATTGCATAGGTACAGAGTTCTCAGTATTTCTGGCAGATCCCAGTGGTTCATTCAGCCAGTTTCTGCCCAAAAGACAAGTTCTTCACATACACTATCTTATTCTTTCAAATCACTTTTCACTTCAAGAACTTGTTTAGCTAAAGCATAGTATCACATAATAAAAAGCGAGTTATGGTAAGGGAACAGGCTATATACGAGAATTTCCTTTGAAATTTAATGAAAGAAAAGGTAACTATCCAGCCTCCCTGTAGGAATAACCTAAAATCTGAGTAGTTTGGTTTGATGGCCCTTCTTTTGCTTCAACTCCTACTTAAAGTTTGCATCAAGATCACTAAACCTACCAGCTATAATTACAGCCATCAAAGTTGCCTCCGTAAGCTGTTCTAGGGAAAGAGCTGTCCTTAAGCCATAGCAGCTGGGCAGGGAGCAAGAGAAGAAGGAATAATATTACTGTAGGTTTGCATGTCCTGTATGTGGGAAAAGGGAAGGATTTGATATTATTTGCTAAAACCCTACACCTGTTCTCTGCTCTGTGACTGCAGTCTCTACTTTCTAAATTCCCTGGCAACTCACAGCATCTCTTAAAAAATAATTTAAAAATGAGAAGGATAGATAACTGGAGGGGGGTTGATGCTTTGTTTTGCTAGGGTTTTGGGGGCTGGGTTTTTTTGGTTGGTTGGTGTTTGGTTTGGGCTGGACTTTTAAGGCAGTAACTCATCTGAAAATATGGACCCACCTTAGTGGAGTGACAAGGATCATTAAAATCCAGTACTTCTTGCTCTCATCTGTATCAGTACAAGATATTCCAGCACTGCCCTCCCACACTTGGCAGCCTGCCTTGCAGCTGTATTCAAGGCTAACATTTCACAAGTCACTGGAAGATTCAGTGTTGCAGCTATACGTATCTTAATGCTGCCAAGTTTCATAAGTGACCAGCAGATAAGAGCCTCCCTGGAAGAACATATTCACAAGTTCAAGAAAAAGGTTGATAGCAGATGGAATGCAGCATGCAATTCACCTGGCAATTCCCTGCCATGCTACACTCAGATGAAACAGAAAAATTCATACAAAACTCAGGGAGACTCCTTCTATGGCAAACACTGCAAACATGCAATTTGCAGTCCCACCAATAAGGAGAACATTCTCAACTGGAAACAGGGATGAGAAAAGAAAACGAGTAAGACACAGATCTGAGTGTGCTGCACATTATGCAACTTTTCATGTTCACTTTCTTTGGCAAAGCAAGAAATAAGTATTTTGTAACAGAGAGAACAACAAGCCCTCTTTGTAGAGGTATCTCTAAATCAGTATGAATGATACAATCTTAAATTTTGCATTGTAAGTAAAATTATTCCCAAAACACTATTTTTAGGGGTAGAGTTAAGTAGCCTGGATAGGACAGAGACGCTGAGATACTACACAGAAGAGATCTCAATCATCAGTAGGTTGCATCAATGAAAAAAGGTAACACCAATGTACAGGTCTGTATTACTACTCAACAAGCTGGAATAAAAAATCTTTCTTTTAGTAGCAGTATAAAGTTAAATGATTCTTCCAGTGAGTGTCTCTATTGGAACCAAATAAAGCTTTATTTCACAAAATAAGAATTTGGCTAAAGTTGTCAACACAAACATGGCATCTCTCATTATACAGTAGCTTACTTTGGACACTCTTACACTGTGACAAATAAAAACCAAAGCAAGTGCAAAATCACAGCAGAGCTAAACAAAACACAGATTAACTTTTGTCCATGTCACACATCTGCATACCATTATCTATGAAGTATCAACTTGTGATGCAATTTATTTCACATCATCTTAGTAAGAATCTGGTTTTGGGCAAAACTGGACTTCCTTAAAGTCCCAGAGAAAAAAGAAAGAAAACAAAACAGTAGAGTTTAGTATAGGAGGCGTCAAGATTAAAACTGCACTTCTGAATTAACTATGGTTCTGACATATGTCCTTATAGACAGGACATACACAAGCAGACTGACTGTGAGAACAGTATTGGATTAAAGATGGCTTTTTTTCTAACTGGACAGGACCTTATGACTATCAGAAACTAACAGGACAGAACAGACAGAGTGGATCAAACCCCCAAGTCTGAAGATCTCTCAAACAGAAGTAGTTCTGTGCCAAGCAAGCCTGGGGGGTGGGCTTCCCACTGTGTAGCACCAATGTTACATGATTTTTTTCAAGAACAATTTGCTCCTAGAGGAGAATGTTAATTCACCTTTCTCCTTGGGCTAATCTAAGAGTACACTTTTGTTTGCCACTCAACTGAAATACAGAAGTGTCCCAGACTTCACATTCCAGAGTTTTAAGAACATTGCAAGAGTTAGCTGGTGGCTCCCAGCTTTGGGTCTTCAGCACAAGACCCACTTGTTGAGTGGGTCCAGAGGAGGGCCACAGGGCTGAAGCATCTCTCTGACAGGCTTTGAGAGCTCAGACTGTTCAGCCTAGAGAAGAGAAAGCTCCAAGGAGACCTTAGAGCAGCCTTCCAGTACCTAAAGGAGGCTGATCATAGAGCTGGAAAGGTACTTCTTACAAGATCCTGTAGGGATAGGACAAGGGGGAATGTGTTTTAAAATGAAAGGTTGGTTTAGATAAGATACTAACAAGAAATTCACTAATGCAAGGGTGGTGAGGCACTGGCACAGACAAGTTTGGACGCTCCATGCCTGGAGGTGTTCAAGGCCAGGTTGGATGAGGCTCTGAACAACCTGCTAGTGGAAGGTTCTCTTCCAAATCAAACAAGTCCATGATTCTATGACTTACTTTAATTGTATTTAATTTCATGACAGAATAGGTTACCTACACCTATAGATGAGTCAAATGAGCACTTCAGGCTGTTCCTAAAGCAAGTAGATAGAAGTGTTCACCAAGAAAGAGGAGCACTTCTTTCCATATGCTCCCTAAGACTAGACACTAGTCTTAAAAGCCCCACCTGTGCAGCTCCTCCACCACAGAAGTCTTCTTATTCTTTAAATCCATACAAAACTTTACGGGGGTGGGGGTGGTTCAGGAGTTTTTTAATGGGGTTTTTAGGGGTTTGGGGGGTTTTTTTGGTTTGTCTTTTTGTTGTTGTTGTTGTTGTTTTAGGGGGGTTTTTGTGGGGTTTTTTTTTTGTTTTGTTTTGTTTTTGTTTAGTTGGGTTTTGTTTGCTTGATGGGGTTGTGTTGTTCTTTGGGGGTTTTTTTAGGTCCACACATCTTTCAGCACAAGATACCCTTCTGCTACATACAAAGGGAACATGTTTTCCGCCTGGATGTAAACTGCCATATTTTTGGGTTGGATATCTTTTTGTGCTAGTCCAACATACATTGTCACGGACAAACAATGGTTTACACATGTAGACTTGACCAACCATCCTGATTTTATCCCCAGGCCTAAAGAGTTTTTTTTTCCTGGAGATAAAATGCCTAATCTTATTTTCTGCGTACCAGCGTACTGAGTGCCTGCCAACCTGTCTCTGATAGTCCTCTCATACATCTTTCAAAGACGTGTATTTGATGTAGATACCACGCGCTTGGTGAGTATGTGCTGCAATTTCCCCTGCCAAGAGGGCAGAGGGATGGACATTCGAGCATTCTTCCCAAAGGAATCTAATGAAAGGTCAAAACAAAAGAAATCTACAGAAACCATTAGGAGATTTAGCCAAAACCACAAGTCAGCACATCAGATGCCAGGTTTTTATTCAGCCAGAGCAGTAAGATGAAAGGAGATAAAAGAAGTGCTCTAATTCATGTGACCCATGAAAAAACCCCATGCCACAGTTTGATGCTGTACTCATATATATCTGTTTCTTCCTCATTAAGAGGCCTAATGAAGCCTAATGCTCCTGTTGCTGATGAATAAAAGCCACTCATAATACAGTTACAAGTTGAAGCAAATTATGGGAATGTAACAACAGACTAACCTATACAAATTGTCTGCACACCATCACAGAATTGCTGCATAAGCTGTTTGAGCATATTAAAATAAAACAACTTCCACTTACTCAGCACAATTACTTCCTTAGAACTCCCCTTTTTTATATTTCTGCTTTATTTCCACTAAACCTTTTTACCTCATATAAACAAGTTGATATTAATTAGCAAATTCAGACAGCAAGAACACACCTTAATATAAACTGTTGAGTAAATGAAGGCTTTAAAGTTTATTTGAAACACAACATAAATTAAGGACATTCTTCTTAAAACATCATACATATATAGTTTATGTTGAAATCAAAATATCTGCAACTTGAATGTCTTCTGTGGAGTTATTTCCAGAACGATGTAGCTCACTGCTGTCATTAGCCAATCTTCCCACATGCCCAGACTTTGGTGTATGTTAAAGATGTCACAGTTTATTAATAAACCAAATGACTCATGAGCAGCACAGGAAAAGCAGTCACCAAAAAACTCAGGAACACCTAATGATGACGCTGCTGTCAAGTCAACTGGTGACACAGACTAGGACACTGCAGCTACTAAAATGTAGCAGGTTCTGTTTCCAGCCAACACCTAAATCTACCATATTTAAAGCTGTACATGTACTATTTCAAAATGTCCCACATTTCTTCTAAGAAATTATATAAGTGCTATTCAACTAACAAATATTTTCCCACATCAGGCATAGCAAATTTAAAGACTACTCAAAATTATTAGGCCCCATCTTGCACAAGCTACAGCCTTAAGTACATTTACCGAACTACAAGGTTCTAAAGCTTAATAAGAGAATGGGCCATTAGAAGCAAACTGAGCCAAAAGCATTTCAAGCATGGAAAAAAGGAGTTGTTTCCTGCAATTTTCAGACAAATATATAAAAAAAAAAAAGTTAATGTCCTTCAGTCCAGTCTGTCTCACTCCAGAATTTTCTAGCTCTTCCAGGTGCTGGTAGCCCACTCGCTCCGGCTTCTTCAATCACTGAATACTTCAAGGGGCTTGTTAGCAAGTCTCAAACTTTTTAAATTTTGCTAGTTCTATTATCACCACATCATTCACCCTTGCTCATTTTCCACCTTTGTCAATCACCCAAAACAGCTGTTTAGGACCTAACTTGTACATTAACATTTGACTCTGAGATAGTGTTTGCTTATACAGTGATAACAAAAAAAAAAAATTAAAAGGAATTTGAATATAAAAATAAATAACATGCAATATCATTCTGAAAATTAATTTTTAGAAAATCAGAATTTTATTAGAAAATTTAGAAATAGTAAAATTAAGACAAATTTAAGTAGACAAGCATCCAAGCTAGTATTTTGAAACTATATCCTACAACTTACTACAAAATTAAGCACATTGAAATGTTTTCTCAACACTTGCCAAAAATAACTATGTCCAAGATGGGCATTTGGGGAAAATACAATTTCATTAATTTTGATGTAACTTCTAACAGCATCTCAAACTAAATCTTCTATTAAAACAAAGACCCTCATCCAGGTGGACCTAAAGATGCCGTAAGATCCTGTGTACTAAGCAATACAGAATGATAGGTTAGAAATGTTCCTGAAGCTGATATAGCATTTTCATTGCAAGTTTGAATGACATGAGATGGACAGAAATAAAATGTACTCCTGAGAAGCCATTCTCAGATGGGCTTTATCTTTCCTTCAAGCAATCAGAAGAGCAGGCCCTCTTAAGATAAAACTGTATTAACCTCCTGACATCTGGGCTAGAGGGTAAATAAGAAAAACATATGCTAAATCAATTGCCTCTGCCTCCTTACTATCTGCTCAGAGGAGGTGATTTTTCCTTCAAGGGAAGCTACTTCCTGAGAGTTTCTGATTCACTGGAAATTTTCAGGTTTCCAACGCTGATTTTACAATAGGATCAGTGTGTCATTAAATGAAAGGACTCCCTGAAATTCACTGGTGTTTTGACAACAGCTCTGTATCAGGAGATATTTGATCCCACGTAGCTAAACAGACCTGATAGGAGGTACAGCCAAATAGGCTAAGCTAAGACATTGCAGCTCAGGTATGTGTTACAGCACAGACAAAGAGGTGAAACCACACACCCACCTGCATCTGTTGCAACTATCACCAAAATAAAAAACAACACAAGCAAGTGGCACCGCTTTTGGTGTCACTCTTTTGGTCTTGGCTGTACAGGTTCTCTTCAGAGATGAGATTCCTGGAGCCTTCACCTCAATGAACAGCTTCTCAGCTAGGAGCAACATAATTTCTCCCCCTGAAAGCCACCACTTTGGAAGGCAAAGAGCTAAACAAGCCAGCTTTCATAGCAAAGAGTACAGACATCATGTAATTTAAGAGATATAGAAGTCTTAGATACTTCTATGAGTTCCATAAAATCACTTGTCACAGTTGCCAGGTTTGCAGTAACTTTCCCTGTCTTCTCATTCTTCAGAGAATCCCACTTCCCAATCTTCAGGGCTAAATCTGTAGCAACTGCTCCCCAGCCTCAGACAAAACCTAAGAAAGCCATAGCCAGTGCCAGCTCTGATTATCAAGAGTATGACCTTTAGACAAAGCCCTGTTTTTTTCTTGTAAAACCCTGACTTTCAATCTGACCCACTCCTCCCTACTAACCTTCAGGTGTTTTTCCCAGGAAAATATCTTATCTTAATGCACTACTTTCAGTGAAACCAAGCTAACAAAGCCATACAGGAAAATTCAAAAAAATAATATCATTACTTAAGAGCACCCAAACATTTTGGAGTTGGAAAAAATCCAACCCTCTAAGAGACAGATGTGGAACTTTAGTTGTAAATGGCAGATTTTGCACTTAATTTTGCCAGTTTGTATTAATTCTGTAGGACTAAATTAAAGAAAAAATATTGCTGGAACAGTACCATGTGAAACAAAGAAGAAATATATACAAAAAAATTTCACTGCATAGTTCAAGTTGCAGTAAGTCATACTACATTTAAAAAAAGAAAAATTATTTCTTCATTCACTTGCCTAACTATACGCAGAATTCCAGGCCAGTAAGGGGGTCAGGTCTTAAATTCAATGGGTTACCAAAGTTATTGAAAGTATTCATTACACAGAATTTAATAAATTTCTAACAATATTCTGTATGAGGCTAACTTAAAAATGGCTAACAGTGTAAAAAGGCTTCTAATACCCAGAGGAAGCCATTTTATTTGTAATATCAAACCATATTAAGCAAATGCAATGCTATCATGAAGGATAATACACATACAAGTTATTTTAAGCATCTGAAGACAGTTCAGATTATTCTGTGTTCACTTCTAGAAGACTGTGTATCTATGTAGAGAAATACACATACGTGTGCATACATATACACATGTGTATAGAGACAGATTCACACATATGTGCAACCACAGACCTCTTTTTTCCTCTTAAATTTCAGTTCAGCAAAAAAAAAAAAGGACCTGAACAGCACAAAGGCAACAAAAGCTTTATGAAATTTCTGGAGACTTTCCACAGCTGCAATTGCACAGCATGGGTATGCCAGCAAGATAACAAGCTCAAAATCTGTCCAGCTATTTCAGCGTACCACGCCCCTCTTATCCCAACTACCGAGCCAGTGACAAAGCAATTAGCAAGTAACTCAAATTGTTTTGAATTAATATTTAAATCCTTAACTAGTCCAACTGTGAAGCAAGCTATGCACATTAGTTACCTCTTGCAATTCCACCCCCTCAAGCCTAAATCTAATACACCTGACGCACAAACACATCAGGAACCTGGGGGGTACAAAGACCACAGTCTCACTTTAAAGCCTGGTTTCTTTACATCAGGAAACACCTAAAAAGCCTTTGACAGCAAAGCAGGTTCAGGAAACAGTTAGTGCTCCCTTTAAGCTTTTTTTTTTTTTTTTTTTTTTTCTAGAATGCTCCTGTATCCCTTTCAGTAAGTTAAACAGAAATAAAATAGTTAAATGGTTTCAGAGAAAAAAAAATACACTCGAATCCATAAGAAAAAAATAAACCTTAAATGCTGGTTTACTGTTTCCTCAACAATGCCTTCCTTAGTTTTTTCAAATAACATAATGATCAGTTGTTCCTCAGTCCAAGTGCCAAATACATTCCAAGAGTACGTTTAGAAAGATCTAACAGCAGACAATCCTCTGTAACAATTACAGAGTGGAAACTCTTCAGAGCAATACAAATCTAACAATATAGTATCTATCAATACAAATCTAAATTATATAAGGAATATGAATCTTAAGCTTTAACATTACAGCTGCATGCACACATACATAACATGCCACATACATGCACTAACATCCTACAGTATCAGGACAAGATATATATCCATGACTGTACATAGCAGATGTTAAATAAACATGCTATTCTGGTTTTAGTTTAGCTTTCAATTAGCAGACAAAATTATTAATGAAACAAGTTTTTATTTACCAGGAATGAATGAATCAATATTTCTGAATCTTCATCGGGCAAGCTGAATGCTGTGTATTCAAGGGCATTGTTTTCCCCTTGCTGTTTGCATATATAACCACAGTTTCTCTCAAAAACTGTACGGATGCCTTTAAACAGAATCACACTTGTCGTGCAACCCATTCCCAGTCTGTTGAATTTTGCATTTCTAGCAGCCCTGATTGCATTTGCAGAATGTCTTCTGCCGTTCGTCGACTCGAGTGATTTTCCTGTGCTTTGCAGAAATATTTCTTTGTACAATCCTCATTATGTCCCACATTTAGTATGTTCCTCGACTAGAAACCATCAGCTACTGAAATGTAATCCTATTTGGCTTAAGCCAAATACTGCCAAAAATCCAGCCGCTGAAGACAAAAAATCAGAGGGTGATGAAAAGCAAAGGATACCTCAGCTGTAGAAGATAGGAGGCTTTCAGCATCTGCTGTACTCCACCACAGAGATGAAAAGATATTCCAAGGGGTTATGGAAAGAGCTCCTATATTCAGAGATCCTTAGAACATAATCAAAGATGAAAGGAAACTGCAAAGATACTGCTGCAGTTTCTGCTGCCAGCCACAAAGAATCCTCATCTGCTGCAAGAAAGCAGCCTCCCAGAATGCTTAGCACAGAGTTCGTACTGGCAAACACTTCTCTACTTGACCTATATGTGCTTTTTAATGTCTGAAACAAAAAGCCTCAGTATAAAAACCTGAAAATATGAGAGGGGAATTCTTAAATCACTGCTGCTATGCAAAGAAAACTGCATGCTAGATACACTTCTTTCAATCAAATCTGTGTGTCAGAGCATGCTATTATCAGTTCAGGCAAACCACAAGGGAGCTGAAGACGGTCTTCACTTTTCCCTTTCTTTCTTGCAGGCAAAGTGACCTGCCAATTCCCACCTGCCAAAAGCTGTATTTCTTATTCCTTGATTGCAAATAATCAATAGTCATAAAAGGAAAAAAAAAAAAAAAAAAAGAAAGACTATCTAGTTCAGATCAACATCCACCTCTAAAACAAAATATAGACTAAAATTTAAAATACATACATTTCTTGGTTTTACAGTGACTCACATCTGTACTGACTGAATTTATCACTACAGGACACTAGTTCACATACTGCACCAGTATCTGTTGTATGAGTACATAAGTATTTTTAAATGATGCTGAGAAGAAAAGTCAAATTTTTAAAACTACTTTTAAAGGCAAGCAATTTGCAAAAAATAACTGTCCCAAGAGTGCCGTATCACCCCGTTAGAGAGTGCTGGCGAGTTTTATATTTCTGCTGAACTGAAAGCACTGAGATATATCTACTTATTTACTTACCAAAGTGTAAAACTGGATGAAAAAGTGATCTTACAAAATCACAATTGTGGCAGTGGAGTTAAAACAAGCTAAATTAAAAGCATGGAGGGAGGGAATAAACACATTCAAGAGGTCAGCTACAGATTTGTCCCCACGCAGATTTTCTTCTCAAGCAAGAAAATAAAAGAAGTATCTATAATGATACTTCATGAGAAGTATTTCAGACTTAATAGCATTTTTCCCTAACATCTGCCTAGCTAATACATCTCAATATGTTTCTCATTACATTTCTTACCTAGATAAAACACAATAACATGCAGACACATCAATGAAAAAAAAAAAAAAACAAAAACCCAACAATGTTTGACAGTGGTCCAAGTAGTTCCTGTCAGTCCCATATTCACAAAGGCAGAAGTTAGACCATTTCTCGTATTGGGAGAAATACCAATTGTTTTAAGGCACTTCTGCTAATAATGAACAGCTTTATCATGAGGAAGAACAAAGGTCATGGTGAAGAATTCGGCTTTATTAGTAGAATAAATTCTACTATGAAGGACAGAGACACTTCATACATAACCATGAACCTTGCACAGCAACGTCTCCCTACCCATCCTACCCTCTTTGAAAAGAAGTAGGTCAATGAGGGAAATGCAGTGCTCCATTCACTAAGGCTGGATAAAGACATCCCTGCAAACAGGCAAGGGAAAACAGTCATGGGAATTACCACAGAAGGCATTCCCCAAAAATACATTCAAGTTAACTGTTTCTAGTGCAGAAGCCCACTTCATTCCCATCTGAAATGTAGGATTACACAGACCTGACAAAGTTCAGGCTACAAACATGGTATTAAAAGTTAAGAGATCATTAAAAGGAAGCACTCTTTAGAGAGTTTTTCATGCAATTTCAAAGACTTCATAATAGCAAATGCCTCTAGCGGGAAAAAAAAAAGGTACCTTACGCCTTAAGAGAGTATGAGGAAAAACAGGTCAGCTAACAAGAAGTTATCATGCACTAGACAGTTCTTCCAAATGTCTAGAAAACTACCTTACTTGTAAAATACTAGGTAGGTTACAGAGAAACAGGAAGACAAAAAAAATTTAATTTGAAAAGACAAACACCATGGTCTAACTCAGGTCCTGGGAGGTGTTCTAATTCCAAACCAATTAAGAGAAAATTTAATTCCAACTATATTTTGAATGAATTTAGCATCATGTTTCTAAAGTATTTTAGAAACAGCAATTGAAACTGACATGGATCAACGTGATGGTAACACCACCATGAAAATCATCTTCATCACAGTCTACAACTTCCTCCTGAGGGGAAGGGGAGAGGCAGGCACTGATTTCTTCTTTGTGGTGACCAGTGAGAGGACCTGAGGGAATGTCCTGTAGTTGTGTCAGGGGGGGTTTAGGTTGGATATTAGAAAAAGGTTCTTCACCCAGAGGCTGGCTGGAACAGGCTCCCCAGGAAAGTGGTCACAGCCCCAGCCTAACAGAGTCCAAGAACCATTTGGACAATGCTCTCAGGCACACAGTGTGACTCTTGGGGATGGTCCTGTGCAGGGCCAGAAGTCAGACTTGATGATCCTTGTGGGTCCCATTCAACTCACCTTATTCTCTGATTCTGTGATTCCGAATAGAGCTTGAAAGGGAAATATAATTATAGGGACATGTGGGGTGGGAAGAAACCACATGGAGCAGGAAAAATCTGAACACTATACAACGCAAAGAAGTCTGCCAACAAGCAGACTTTTTATTAATTTGGTGCAAAGTGGAAGTTTCCAGCTTCATTAAGGAGATTCCTTCAATTGTAATGAGCAACCACACTGCACAAGCAGCGACCATCTAGGCAGCAGTGTGACACAATGTGATATTATTCACTTCAGTATCACATCTCAAAGTGAAATGGTGTCATGGTTTAGTAAAGGTATTCCCCTATTTAGTGTTCCCATTGAAACACTCCAAACCACGCGCCCCTCATCCACTGCCCCCTGCTCTTCCATGATGTGGGTGGCTGGAGAAGAGAACTGGAGGCATAAAAGGTAAATATCACAGCCTGAGATACGAACAATTTACTGGAAACAGCAAGTAAATAAGAAAACACAGTAACAGCAGCAATACTAATAACAGTGTACAAGAACAATTCACACAATTGCTCACCACGTGCCCCCGGTAATATCAGAACCATCATCACACTACCCCCACTGCAAGAGACCCTTTTCCCTGTCTCCCAAAAAATGATGTAAGGTGGTAGAAAATAACCTCTGGGAACTAGCCATGCCCCTTCCTGGTTACTGCAAATATTAACCCTGTCCTAG
Source organism: Brachypodius melanocephalos (assembly GCA_013398615.1). Taxonomy (NCBI): domain Eukaryota; kingdom Metazoa; phylum Chordata; class Aves; order Passeriformes; family Pycnonotidae; genus Brachypodius; species Brachypodius melanocephalos. Next base: position 45,127,153 of record VZSR01003803.1, read on the forward strand.
CCAGAACCAGGACAAATGGGAGGCCAGAAAAATTCTTACAAAGGTCTAACAGTACTTTGCCCATTGAAGAGAGCTAAAAGACTTCACAAGGTAGGTAGAAGTCTTAAATGATAAATGGTAAAAATACCAAAGCATAACAAATCAATATATGAAGAAGCCCAGACTGTACATAGGAGCAGCAAACTACCCATTGCAAACTGCCTTTAGCTGAGCCTGGGTTATGGAAAGGTCTTTTTCCATAAGGCAGAGAGTGGAGGGGAGGAACATAAGGCTATAGGAAAGAGACAACACTAATGCCTGTCTGCTCCTGGTTTATGAAAAAAGGCCTGCAGCAGAAAGCATGCAGACTTACGAGCTATTTGTGTTAGCATATATTACACCCTTAAGGCAAACCACTTATTTATATGAGGAACAACAAGCTCCTCCCTGCTATACACTACATTCAATCTGCACTGACTGCACCATGAGGACAAAAAAATTAATTAGCTGTTTTAGCTATAGATTGTTCAGAATCATGTATTTTTGAGACATGTTCTTTTGGAAAAGTCATAAAGAAGTTCTAGTTTCCCTCCAAAACCAAAATTGCTTTAAGAGCCTAACCACTCCTCTGATTACAGTAAATTGATTTTTATTTTTGCACTTGGGAACTGGAGGACTTCAAATCAACATGTTAAGCAATCCTTTGACAACCATTCCAAGAAAGCACAATCACACAGGTACAAATTAAATGTGTGTTAGCAATCAGACTGTTCTAAACAATATTCACAAGTTTCCATTTGACAAGGTTTAATGTATATGAAGGTTAGACAATCAACTTGGGTTGATATAAAATCTTCAGCTCATTCTATAAAATTCTCACTACCATGAGAACTTAGAGACCCGTAGACAGAAACTGAACAGTTGAGAGGATAGAGGTCAAACTAGGGTGACCTTCCAATTGCATGGGTTACCACAAAACATTATTCTGTCTTCCAAAAAGCCACTACTAAAGGAAAACACTTCATAAAGATACAGCCCCATATCTGCAAGAAAACATACTACAGGGAGGATTCAAGAACCTGAGTCCTAGCATAACAGCCACAAAAACATCCTTAATCTTTTGAAACATTAGAAGCAGGTACTTGTATTTTTACCTAAAAGTTGTCCATGACATTTAAAATATCCAAACTAATGCCATCTTGACATGACTGAATGTCTGGTTCCTCAGAGATCTTAACGCATCCTGACTGAATTCTGCTTTTCACAAAACATGACAGTAGTTGTAGGTGGAGCACTACCTCTCATCTGGCAGCTGTGTGTATATTGGCTTAGAACACTACAGATGGGGCCCCAAAGCCTGCTCAATCCAGAGGTGGAAACCAACATCATTTGGCATTTTTGGAGTGCCTTAACAACCCAATGACAGTATTTCAAAGGCAACATACACACTGCTGCCTGAAAAAGCTGTTCTGCAGAAAAGACCTGAAGATCCAATAGCCCTGCAAGAGCAAAAAGAAGTGTATATAAAACACTACACACTTCATAGGAGTGTTCATAGAGGACCAGAAAGTTCAGGTGCTAGCTCCTTTTGCAAAAACTGTTTCTGCAATGATTGCTGCACGCAGATTTCATAGAAGAGTTTTACCAGGTAATTCTCTTCAAGAATTAGTGTTTCTTCAGAAAGAAGAAACTATGCTGAAAGTTTTTCTGTGGCCACAACAGTGAGTTTTATTCTGTCTTAAAATTCTTAAGCACGTGATTTGTCAAAACTAGTGCAGAGGATGTGTTAGAATATGGATCATCCTTAGTAAGCCTCATATCTGCTCTCCAAAATGGTAAGGAGAATATGGAAAACTACAGGCTGGTCAGATTCACTCCAATCTCCAGGAAAATTATGATGCAAACCCTCCTGGAAGCAATTTCCTGACATATGAAGAGTAAGAGATTGTATATCAGTTCCAAGCAGACCACATGGATTTACCAAGGACAAATTATGCCTAACCAGCCTGTTTGTCTTCTGTGACGTGACAGTTGGTTCTATGAACTAGGAGATAGCATTGGACACTGAACACTGTTAGTAAAAGAATGCTTCTGACAGTCTCCCACAGCATCCTTGTACCCCAATTAGCTAGATGTGGTCTGGATCAGTGGATAAGAATGACATCCTGCTGAACAGCAAGTTGAACATGCTGAGCAGGCTTCTCAGTACAAGAAAGATATCGACAGATTGGACTGAGTCTAATGGAGAGCCAATCGTGGTGTTTTGTGTATGAGAAAAATCTAAGAGATCTTGCGTAGTTCAGCCTTAAGTGAAGGCTAAAAGGAAATCTTATTGCTGTTGCAATACCTAATGGGAAGCTAGAGAGAGGAGCCAGACTCTTCTTGAAGATACAGTCACAGAACAGGAGAAAACACACACAGAATACTCCATTTGCATAAAAGGATTTCTTTACTTTTTTTTTTTAACCATGAAGGCTGACAGCTACTTGGGTTAAAGTATTTCCATCTTTGTGGATATTCACCGGATTGTCACAGTCTCTGAGCAACCTGCTCTAACCAGATCATTTTTGGGCAGGGGATTGCACTAGGGGACTTCTAGAGATCTGCATTTCAGCCAGTGCATTTCCATGATTTTGTGGTGATACACTGGATAGCCACACACTAACCACTGAAACAGAAAAAGACAAAAGCTCCAAGAGAATTCTGTCCTTCAGAAGAAAGCCAGTATAGTTACTCCAGGAGGTAGTCTTGAGAACAGCATGGTTAAACTCCCAGTAATTTTGACTGAGCATCTGTGCACTCTTCACCCTAAGACAAGATTTTCATCCAACAGAAACAAAAAGTTACCATGACACTAGAAATACTAAGTATAGCACCAGGCTGTGTCTATTATGCCTTTTAGGTATTTAGGGAAGTGAGGAAGCATAAATGAAGCAATCTAAGATATGCTATTTCAAACCTTACATACACGTATGACAGGTATTACAGAAGTGTTGATGGAGAAATGCACACAGATTTATAGACCTGCCAGTTGCAAAATGCTAAATATCTTAGCTAATAGTTCTAGGTTTCATATTTGAGAGCTGCAGAAAGCTCAGTATTCTCACAGGTCCATTCTTACATGAGTAACAATCCACTCTGATCCACAGATGAGCAATGCAATGTGCCAGTTCTGTGCCTTAAGTTCAAACTTAAATATCCCTTGAGGACAGACATATCAAGAATAACCCAAAGAACTCTGAGAAGTTGTCCAAGCCAATCTAAACTCAATAAATGAGCATTTATTGCTAAGCATGACACACAAAACATCTACCCCTTTTAAAACTGCAAGCCATAACACAGGATTTCTGATATTGAAATATGCTCACTGGACTCCATCTAGTGGTCACATAACTTTCACCTTTCTGAAGTTGAAGTGATTTTTATTCTGTGATTTTAAGTAACTGATACAATAACCATAACAGAAAATTAATAGTACCATTAGAGAGCTACAAACCAAGACAGTAATTATAGGATATTATTTTAGAAACTGATGAAACCATGATGGATTAAATAATGGCCAACAATACAGCAGACTAGCAAAAAAAACCCCTAAAATTCATTTTTAGCAAGCTTACTGTATTCAGGTAAGAGCAGTAGAAACTTCAGGCTCAGACATCCTTTTTCTACTTTTAATTTGTCTAAGGTCATTCAGGTTCAGGTCTTTCTCCTTTCCTTTGTTCCGAGCTCTGCCAGGAACAAGTTCCAACTTCCCCTACAGGAGATGATTTGCTGCCAAAATATTATGCTGGATGTATTGTCCCTTGAACTTTATCAGCAAGACTGTATACAGCAGGATTGTTTGGTTTTTCTTCCTATTAGGAATCTCATATTTAATTTGAGGAAAAACTTATTGGATCGTGTTGTATGCTCTGGCTGGGAAGAAATTAAAACAACCACCATATTAAGCCATATACAACACCAGGCAAATAACTCCAAAGTGGTAACAAGCCTGGCAAGCAAGAATCCCAAGACAATTTCCAAGGGAAATTAGAATAGCATCCTTCAAATAATTATGATGTGTGTCATCTATTCATTAACCTGAATGCTCTTTTTAAACTCAATGACGTTTGAGGACCAACACAGATTTAAAATCCCTTTTGGACTAGCAAACAGTGAGAGTGTGGCCTCCTTAAACATCTCTTAAAGACAAACATACTACTATGATTTTGACATAAACCATCTACCAAATCAGACAACACAACACTGCACATACAAGTGCCAGTGCAAGTGGGTGCAAATATGCCTGGCAGAAAGACATCTGAAATGCCACTTAACAACATCACTGTACTGGACAAAATGAGACACGGGCTAGGTGAGATCACTTTCTATCTTATTTTCACAAAGCTTCAGTTCTATATGACTCTATTGTCTGGCTGTAGTCTCTTACCAACATGGCTACTAACAAGCCCAGAAAGGCATCAGGCGAAGGGCAAGCAGATTCTCTGTCAGAGTCAGCACCCTGGTGAAGAACAGGACTTCTTCTGAAACCAAGGGGTATAAAGGCCATTATGCAACATTTAAGAATAGAGTGTGAAATAGTATTGTCAATGTGGTCAAATTGGAAAATGGATGGAAACCCTTCCACCACCTTAGAACTCAAGCCCCTTTTCTGTATGTTGATAACCACAGCATTTCCATTTGACTTTTGAGTTCTTGACAAACCTGTTAAAATGAGAACAAGAACTATCTTACTGACATTTACCTCTCCATGGAAAAAAGCGGGCTCCTTCTGTGGAGCATCTACCTCCTCATTCATGTTTTAGCACTCCATTCAGCCTATGAAGGGCAGCTGTGTGTTGTGTAACCAGTAAGATAGCAATATCATCTATCTCCATGTCAAAACTAAAGCATCCAAAAGCAGTGGAGGCTCCGGATCTGCAGGCTGAAACCAAATTTTATGTCTATAAACCCAGCCTCATTGAATTCCAGGCTCCTGAAATTAACTGCTTTACAATTTGGGTGTTGTAACAAGTGAAATGTATTACATCCTGTATTGATGTAACCCAATCTTTAAATGCTTTATCTACTTCGAATTATGCAAGCATTATCTATTCTGATTTAAATTCTCCCACTCTGTTGGGAGAATAATTTTATAGTAGTCAAAATATAAGCTCCTGTCTTATCTCTGAATTCAACAAGCAACTCCTCCCCACCTACAGAGTACCTGGAAGTACTAAAAACAGTTTCATCTGTGCCTCAAATTTCCAAACCCAGATCAGTATCTGTCAACATGCCATTTCTTTTTAAGTCAATAGCTACACCTGAGTATCAAAAAGCACCAAGAAGTACACAAAGCAGCAGCTAAGGATTATTTATTTACACTGATGGATCTATATTACAGGCTTCTCTGAACTCCAGCAGTTATGGATCAGCATTACGCCTTCTCAGGTTTGTTGTGACTCCTTTTACGTGTTCACCTTCCTTGGTTTTTGGGTTTGGTTTTTTTTTTTCATTTTGGGTGGTTTGGCATTGTTTCTATTGTTTTCTTTGGGTTTGGGGAAAAGTTGTGTTTTAAAGCATATTTAGGTAGCTTAGCTAATTTTATGTGAGGTCACTTGATCTTTCCACTGCATGAACAAATACGTTTCTTCGCATAAGAAACTTCAGAAGAGACTGTTTGATTTTGACTTGTAAAGACTGTAACACTACTCATTCTTCCCTGAAAACTTTAAACAAGTTTAGAAGAGTAAAGGTATCGTTCTGAAAAGTGACTACTTTTGTAGATTTGGTGTCCCACATTTTTTATTTTCCAGTGTTTTTTCCTAGAATTGTTACTAGAAGAAATTTGCCATGAGTACTATAAATAATTAGGAGAAAAAAGCCAATCTAAATCATGGTTCCTTGATTTGCTCAGAATTATAAGTTGACACTTTCTTTCTGAACTATCGTTACTGAGAATGTTGCACAAAACAAGGTCTGCTTTGCATTTAACCTTTCCACAGAAATACTGTGAATCTGATTTTTTAGGCAATATGCAGCCTCATCTGACTTATTTCTTCCTCCCCCCAGTCTTCAGATTGAAAAATGATCCAGAATTTTCATGGTTTTTTGTGGGTTTTTTTGACACAATTGCAGGAGTTGAATTACAAGTTTTGTTCTAAAGCTACCAGGCATCAGCTACTGAGCTGAAAAAAATTCTAGCTGGTTCTTTAATGGAATGGGCCTTTCTATTCAGAGAGGGCCCCAACCCAAAACTTGGCTTGGACCCATAGGTTTAAAGCTAGAATTCCAGAAAAAGCCTCCATTAACATTGACACCAACAAGAAACAGCCTGCAATGTGCTTGAGTCACGGATGTACTGAAGAGAGCCCAGCAATGGGCCATAAATATGATTAAGGAACTGGAGCACCCCTCCCATGAGGACAATCAGAGAGCTGGCACTGTTCAGCCTGGAGAAGGCTCAGGGGAATCCCATCAGTGTGTATAAATACCTGCAGGGGGAGTGCAAAGAGAACAGAGCCAGGCTCTGCTCAGTGATGCCCAGTGACAGGGCTGGAGGCAATGGGCACAACCTGAAACACAGGAAGATACCCCTGAACATCAGGGAACACTTTTCCACTGTGAGGGTGACGAGCACTGGCACAGGCTGCCCAGAGAGGTTGTAGAGTCTCCATCCTTGGAGATACTCAAAAGCTTCCCTGACACAGCCTTGGCAACTGGCTCTAGGTGATGCTGCCAGAAGCAGTGGGTTGGATCAAAGGACCTCCAAAGGTCCCTTCCAGGCTCAGGCAGCCTGGGACTATGTGACAGAACCATGGCAATCCTTTGCATACCATCCCTTCCAGAGATCTTTCTTGCTGCCTTTTTTTTATTATTATTATTGTGGATATTCACCACTAGGCCCAAGGTAATACTGCCTTACACAAAGCCCTAGTCACAGAATGGAATGGTTAGCCTCACCAGCCTGAGGTGCTAGATCCAGACTTTTTAACAAGGGCTTTTGGTTTCTTCTTCCTCATTTTTCCCCTCACTTGAACTGCCAGGAATCTCTGGACACAGCAGGAGAATGCAGAAGACAGAGCCTGGATTGCCCATTCCTCCTCTTTTATCTGATTCATTGGGCGCAGATGAAGAGATGACACACTGTTCTAGCAGATGCAGCAATCCATCCTTACAGTAACAAAGAATCCCATCCTTCACTCTTTGCAGCCAGATGAAGATTTTTTATTTTCTTAATGTATCTGCAGCCAAGCTGTTATTTCTCCCAATTAGTCACAATGCAACGGTAAGTAGAAGACATCAGCAACAGATGTTGGATTTCTCTGACCAAACCTTCATTGTCCAAACCTTCGTTTTCTTCATAACACCCCGTTCAGAGCTTCTGAACAACTTTCTGAAGATCTTCAGACAACCTAGCACACTTTTTTTCCAAAGTAGAGTCCATCCAACCAATGAAATTCTAGCCCTTGCTTAACACAAGACATCTAGTCCATAACATTAAAAGGGTTAGTTTTTAATATGGGTTAATTTATCGCATTTTTAGTGCCAGAAGAAATCTCTGTTTTGAGATAATACATGCTCACTTTTACTCTCACATAAAGAACTTTACTTACAGTAAAATAAAATTGAAAAAAAAAAAACCAACCCCAAACCCATAGCTTTCTCAAGATGCAATATCGACCACTATCTCATAGATTATTAAATTTAAGAGGCCAATGACATCAGTGCCTCTGGACTAAGACAGAATGTAAGCCACCTTCCACAAATCAATCAATCTATCTATCTTCTAAATTAAGGTTTTGAATAAGCTACATGATCAGAATTATTGAAGTATCTTCTAGTTTTTAGAAATAAGTTATTTTAAAAATACTTCAATGAGAAAAGCATGTAATTCATGGACTACTTGTGCAACTTTTCTGCCTTAAATAATGCTTTTCATGGACAGACAATCTAAGGAGGAGCAAGAGAAAATGGATTTATCTTTACTCTCGTAAAAATGATGGAATATCCAAGTCCAATTAAGTACTCGAGACTGTTCAATTTCAAAATCAAAAATAAACACTAGCTAAGCAAAGAAGTTTTACATATGTATTATTTTAATACATATTTTTTTATAGTCACTACATAGTAAGTCCTTCAGCCACCATCCGAAACTTCAGGTCTAAATGAGAGCTTCCTGGACACCAGCATGGAAGATGTTATTACACCTTTTACCTCCATAAAGAATCAGTGGCATCAAAATACCTCTAACCATTACAAAAATCCTTAAAGAAAAGCAATATTGGCTATACATTTCTCAGGAGGCCACAACCAAGCTTCTTGCTGTCTTGAAAACTGAACTCCCTTTATTTGCTTCAACAACTTATGTATAAGCTCTCATTATTTTTAGAGCAGAGCCACATGAATTTGGCAGAATCCCCAAATTACCTCAAAATTACAAAAATCTGGCAAAACTGACAAGTTCCCAAATTGCTGATCTTGCATACACATTCATTTCTCTGATGGTAATCTAATCTCAGGCACACACTACTCACAAGAGACCTCAATCACCACACAGGTTTAAAAGTTACTTCAGCATTCACACCTATGCAACAGGAAAAACAGTTTACACTAAGGGTCTAGTTTTCAAGAGGAGTGGTTGCAGACCTTTTTGAAGCATTTGCATTGAAGCAAAATGTAGCATAATCAATGACTTTAAGTGAGATATATGCTTTAAGTTTATTGCACAAGATCTTAAAAAAATAATAATCACAGAGTTGTGAAAGCCCCAAGTTTAAATGTAGGTGTAATGAGTTTTACTTCCATTGAGATAGAAACATCCTGATTAAGGATTAAAGGGCAAGAGTGGGAGGAAGAGAGGGAAGATAAGGTATGCTGTGGTATCCCGTGTTGCATAAGATGGAAAACCCAAACCAGCATCACGTACATCTGACATTTGCTGTATCTGAAACAACTACTTACAAAGCACTTATTCTTCTATCTTAAACATAATTATCCTTATCTAGGAGGAAAGAAAAATTTCCAGAAAATAATAAAGAAAGAAATTGCAGCTTACAAGAATGATTTAATGTTGATGAAAGTTTAAACGTCTACCTGTTCACACAGAAACTCAACTGTTTGCTGTATTTTGTCCCTCAAATTGCCTCCTGAGCAAGAACTTTAAAATTCAAATAAGTTTAATGGTATTTCCTAACAGAAACTTTAGTACTGTAGTCCAGCCTCTGAATCTTTACAACCCAGAAATGTCTATCACACCCAATAAGTCTTCTTTGCAGTATCAGATTTTCCAGAAATAAGTTTTCTAACTACTATCTTGTATCCAATCAAAAAAGTTTATATATTGCACTTTGCAAAAGTAAAATTAGCACTTTTATTAAAAAGATCTTAGATTAAAAATTAAAAAGGTTTCATTTACAAAATGTAAGCAGCACATACCATATACTAAAATAACTTCTTAGGGTCAAGTACTAGGTTTTTTTCTCCCAAATAAAGAAAGTTCAGCAGTTCAGAGTGACTGAATTAGCATCACCGTTTTTAGCATGTTCCTACAAGATGAAATATGTTACCGTGATGTTCATTGCCAGCAAAGATTTTTCCTTTAAAATCCTGAGTGTCAGTTCTCATCTCCCTGCTTTCACTCATCCATTCATAACAATTTGCTGCTTCCAAATTCCTTATATATACAATTTCACATTCCATGTGCAGAAAGCTCAAGCTTTATCCATGTTTCCTGCTTTTCTGTACGCATCAGCTCTAAAAGGTCCCAGTCCTCCCTCATCCCTTTAGCATTACATACTACTTTTGAATTCCTACTTTCCTAAAGTAGGAATCCACTTTAAACATCTTTTCTAGAGACACCACAACTGAAATCTTACAGTTAATGAGGATCCAAACACTCTGGACAAGCTGCTTTGGAGAGAAGCACACAAACCCTCTGTGCACATGGCATATGAAATGATAGGGGAATCAGAAGGGAAAATACCAACCCAAAATAAATACTAAATAATCCTCCCAGTGGTTTTGGAGAAACACTGTATGAAAAACTTGGCAACAATACAGCATAGAGTGCACCTCTCCATCTTTTCTTATGGAGCTGAGATTCACAGGAAGCAGAGATCAGGACTGAAAGGACAAAGTTGACAAAAGATTTCTTATAAAGAAAAGAAAGAATACCAGTGAATTTGAGATCAAAGACTCAGTAGGAGATCCAAGCATTGCCTTTGTGATATACTGATTTTCTACCATATCTGAAAAGCTGAATTTCTGAAAGAGTTTTAGAACTCAAGAGCTTCATCAGGTAGGTGAAGTTAAGGATGAAGCCCAAGACTGATAAGTCTTAAGATACAGTTCTAGCCTTTAAATAATCAAAATCTATTTTATATATCCAAATCAAAAAGAACTGTATAGAGCAATTTGGGAATCTCTCAGATTTCATCCTATTTTCCCATATCGCAAGTTTCTTCTGTACAATATTAATTTTGACATGGGGGAAATAACTTTTGCTGCATTATTTGGCATATTTAAACATTTTCATTATCTGCATATTTGACAAAGGCATTTTATTTACAGCTAGGCAAAAGCAGATCAAATTTTATACGTCAAACATTATCTTAATTGCTTATTATCCTTAAATGTCAGTTCTAATATAGGTATATTGTTATAAATAACCCTAATGTAGAGTAATTTTGTCACTGAGATGAGTTATCATTAACATACTATTGAACAAGACACTGATCTGTATGCAACATGCTTTGAGTAACTCATCATCACTTAAAGACATCACTTTCAATTATGCCTAATACTAAAACTGCATTGAAAACTGCTCTTGGCAAGATTGCTGGTTTAAGAGACACACTTGTCATCCCCATAATCTTCCCTCTCAGACATAAATGTATTTGGGTGGCCAGAGGCATCAAATTAAGTCACATGACAAGTGTGAAGTCAAAACAACATCAACAATGCACAAGAGGATATTCAGCAAGGATGCTACTGTCAAGCAAAAAATAGTAAAAACTGAATCCAAATAATCAAGAAATACATTCTGTGCCTTACAACACAGTGAAAAGCTGATTGCCAAATAACAAGATTTCATTTCAGCCAACCAAACTGCTCTTGTTGGTTCAGCAAATTACATCTAACAGAGAGAATATATGAGATGTCAAATGCTGACAAGAGAGCTTGCTTCATTCTGTGATGAAAACTAGCTTGGCAAACTGCATCTGCTTCATATTTTTTTACTACACAGTCAAGTTATTTAGTCTGTCAGCTGGCTGAAAGTCTTTTGACTTTTAGATCCAACAAAGTGCAATCCAAAAATTAAAGATATACCACACTATCCTACTGGCATGCTGTTTTCAGTTCTCTTTCATCAATATAATCTCAGGGACAGTAATAAAAACGGGGGGTGGGAAAGAGCGTATTTTACTACTGTGATCTAATAAACCTCATTTAAAGATGAACAAAGCTTTTCTTTTCCCTTTTTAATCTAGATATACATTGTTGATTGTAAAAATGGATGGACATGTTAAACAGAAGCCACAATAGTAGCTTACAGAATCTACTCAAGCTCAGAGATATTCGTAGTTCACATTTATCTGCTACTTCAAGTAATGACTGGATGATTTCCACCACTGCTCAGTACATTCTGCTGCAGAGATGTACAGTCCAAAGCAATAGTTGATTGCAAAGATCTGGACAGATCATCCACCATGAACTACTAATTTGAATTAATTCTTTCCTACCTCCAGATTCTACACAGCAAGACTAGTCAATGGCAAACAGCTTCAGTGGTTTTTCAGTACTGGAAAACCTCAGCACTTGCTCATGAGCAAGTGATGACAGTAAGATCCCTTTAGTTACCAATGCTGAACTATGTTTTAAGCAAGACAATTTGTTGACAACTCAGTTGAAAAAATCCCGGGAAAGTGCTATATCAAAGAGCTTTGAGAGGCAGCTGTGGAAGGAAAGTGTGTCTCTTTTACTTTAAAGTCCCACATCTGAACAGAATATTCCACAACTACTACAACACTGGTGAGACTCATATTTTCACCAGGTCAGCCTAAGAGATTTTTCAGATAATAAGACCCAGGAACTCCAACAAATAAGAAAGAGGTCAACCTGTCGAACTTATAGATGCAACATTTTTTAAAAGTCTGTTATAACAAAAACCAACACTATTCCACCTCAATTTCTCCTTTTAAAAAGTACTATTTAATTCCAAACATCAATGTTCAACAAAAAGAGTTACAGTATATTAACAGGAGGAAGAAAATGCAAATGTAAACCTGCAATTATTAGCCTTCTATTCCATTATTTAAACAGTGTGTGCATAAGAACATTGGAGTTCACTGATAAAATGAAAAGCACTCACAGTAAGAGAGACACAGCAGCCAGGGCAAAATACAGCTGAAATAGGAAGGTGAACTTCAGCAAAAGCTGGTATGTGAGAGAGATGGGGATTCAGCTTCATGCATCAAGCTAACGTAACATTCAAGTCAGGTTTTTGATCCTTTTAAGTCACTCCTTTTACTTCCTAGAAGGCTGATGATGACCTTATCCAGAATAAGATCAAGACAGTACACCATTTCACACCATTATTTCTTTAATCTCCATAAAATTTTGCAGAATATGCTGTTGTGCCAGCATAAAAATGCCTGGGATATTAGTACTATCACCCTATTATGTATTTGGTCAACCTGAATTAATTGAAGGTGCACATAAATATTTTCCAACTCACTGACACTAGTCATAAGTGAACTAAGGAAAAGCCTTCTAAAGGTGGAGGAGGGAATGGCAGGGTTGCAGGCTACTGCAAAAGAAACATTTATGTCATGAAAATAGCTAAATCTCCTTTGTGCTCCCCCAAAACAGAAAATATTTGAAAATACATATACTCTTCTTCCACAGTTCCCAATAAGTACCTGATCCCTGGAGAAGTGTACACATATTTGGATGTTCATTCCATGTATATATGCTAGCACCTTGTGGAAAGCTGTCAGTATCCAAGTAGACTCCAAGCTCTGCATATTAGGTCTTTTATAAATTCTGTGGCCCATAGATAAGAGGAATTTAATTTTAGAGCCACTGTTTTTTAAAAGAAAGGTATTTGTCTTTCAATCACAGTATTTGTTACTCTCACAACACACAGCTACAGCATTTGTTACTCTCACAACACACAGCTATGACAAGACACTGTCCCAACAGGAGGTTTAAAAAAAGACAAGATCATACTTAGCATTAGCAAGAGCAAAGAACAAAGGACAGATCATCTTCCAGCACCAGGAATCCCAGCAGCAAAACTCCTTCACTTACACAGAGTTAAATGCTTACTGAAACATTCCCCTTGGAGATAACGAAACCACAAAGAAAACAAATGCATACCATGAATAAAGAGTGCCAGGAGAGAAACTCTGAAAAGTCTTACTGAGGCTGTTTAAGATCTCATCACCTGCTGCCTCAGTACAGCATCAGAATCACAGAATTATTAGGGTTGGCAAGGACTTTGGAGATCATCTAGTCCAAACCCCCTGCCCAAGGCAGGGTCACCTGGAGCAGGTGACACAGAAACACATCCAGTTGAGTTTCAAATGTCTCCAGAGAGGGAAACTCCACGACCTCTCAGGGAAGCCTGTTACAATGGCTCGCCAGCCTAAATAGAAAGAAGTTTCTCCTCATCTTGAGGTGGAAATTCTTGTGTTTATGGCCATCACTCCTTGTCCTTTTACTGGGCACCACTGAATAGTTTGGCACCATCCTCTTGACACCTGCATTTAAGATATTTATGTGCACGGATGAGATCCCCTCTCAGCCTTCTCTGGACTGAAACACCCGGTTTAGACAACCATTTACACAAATTTACTTTCAGCAGTTTAAATTAAATGAATGTGCCCAACTGTGCACTGGAGAGAGCCACAACCATGCGCTAGCACGGTACAGGACGGCCGGGACGAACACGCTGAAACATTCCTGCTACATTTGCCAGCGCTCATCTTCCATTCCGCACGACACAACAAAAAACTGCATCTTAATTGTAGAGAGAGTAGAGAGCAGCAAGATGAAAAATCACTTTCGCACCGCTATTTCGAAAGCGACTCGGCCCCGTCAGGCCGGACGCCAGCTGCCCCCTCCACAGGTGAAGTTTGCGGGAGGCGGGCGGGAGCTCCCTGCCGTGCCCGCCGGGCGCCGCATCCCACGGCGGGCGCGCTCCCCCCGCGGCCGGGAGCGCCCGCCCCGCCCGCGGCTGCACCGCACCTCGGCCCGCCGCAGCAGCCGCCGGGGCAGCCGAGGAGCCGCATGCCCGCCAGGGATCAAAGCCGCCGCCGTGACAGCCCGGCGGGGATCAAAGGGCCCGTCTCCTCCTCGGGGGCCACCGTCGCAGCCCCGCGAGGCCCCGGGCCGGAGCCTCGCCAGGGCCGCCGCCGCACTCACCAGGAGGACGGAGCCGCGCACCACCTCGGAGACGCTCTGCCGCAGCTCGGCCGCCGTGCCGGGCTTGCTCAGCGCCCGCGTGAACTTCCGAGTCTCCGGAGCCACGAGTGCCATGGCTGCTGCCTCCGCGCTCCGTCCCTCCCTCGCCGCGGGGCCGCCGCAGCCCTCCCGGCGCGGCCGCCGGACGGACGGACGGACAGGCGGACAGCCGGGGGTGACCGTCGGGGGGCGGGCAGGGAGCGCAGCCCCGCCGCCGCCGGGTGCCGCGGGCAGCCCCTCCCTCCCCGCCTGCCTCCCTCCTTCCCTGCTTCCCTCCCTGCCCCGATTGGCGCGGCCGCCAGCGGGGCGGGGGGCGGGGCCTCCCCGTGCCCACCTGTTCCCGCAGCGCCGCTCTGATTGGCCGCCGGGTTACCTGCCCGGCTGCGGCTCCGCGCCCTCATTGGCCCGGCGCGGACCCGGGGCCGCGGCGGGGCGGGGCCGGGCCGGCCCGAGCCGGAAGTTGCCGCCTGCCGAGCGGCCCCGCCCTGGCGGGAGCGGCGGCAGCGGTTCCATCGCGGTCGCTCGACCGGGCTGTGCCTGCCCGCGCTGTGCCCCTGCGGCTGCAGCTGCCCCGGGTGGTACCTGCACGGGGGAGGGAGTCATCCTGCCCCTCTACTCAGCCCTGGTGAAGCCGCATCTGGAGTGCTGTATCCAGTGCAGTGCAAGAGAGTCCTGGAGCGGGTCCAGCGGCGGGGAACAAAGATGATGAGGGACTGGAGCATCTTTCTAGTGAGGAAAGGCTGAGCGAGCTGGGCCTGTTCAGCCTCGAGAAGACTGAGACGGCACCTCATCAATATTCATCAGCATTGAAGGGAGGGTGCCAAGGATGGAGCCAGGCTCTGCTCGGTGGTGCTGAGCAACAGGACAAGAGGCAATGGGCAGAGACTGATGCATGGGAATATGAGGATGAACTTCTTTACTGTGCGTGTGACCAAACCCTGGAAAAGGTTGCCCAGAGAGACTGAGGATTCTTGCTCACTGGAAACATTCAAGAACTGCCTGGGCACAATCCTGTGCCGTGTGCTCTGGGATGATCCTGCAAGAGCAGAGAGGTTGGACCAGGTGTCCCACTGTGGTCCCCTTGTCCATTACCCTTTAGACACACATGCACATGCACAGGGAGCTGTACAAGTGAAAGAGTCCAAAACTTAGGGAAATGGGTGCTGGAGCTGCAGCACCCACGGTGTGGTATGAGCGTGTGTGCTGCTCATGCATCCGACTTTTTCTCTGAGGCTTTCCTTTGTACTTTTTTGCCCTCACAAATAGTATCTATTTGTAGGTGAAGTTGCACGTGTCCTTATTTGAGTAAGGACCACAAAGGTGATGAGGGCTCTGGAGCATTTTATAGGAGGGGAGAATGAGGGAGACTAGAGAAGAGAAGACTGCAAGGGGATCTCATCAGTTCATATAAATGTCTCAAATGCAATTGTCGAAAGGATTGTTCCAGACATTTCAGTGGTGCCCAGCAACAGGATGAGGAGCAATGGCCATGAACACAAGAATTCCCACCTCAAGATGAGGGACATCTTTCCATTGAGAGTGTCAGACCACTGGAACAAGCTGCTGAGGGAGGTCACCTGCTCCAGGTGACCCTGTCTTGGCAGGGGGCTTGGATTAGATGATCTCCAGAAGTCCTTTCCAACCCTAAGAATTTGATTCTGTGGTTCTGTAAAAGCGTGGATGCCTCCAGCATGCTTAATTACCATGACTTCCCGCTGAGAGCCTGGCTAGCAGCACTGCTGGAAGGTATGCAGGCATTAGACACGTTTAAATGCCTGGAGCATTGGAGAGCATTAGAGCTTGTGCACCTTTATCTTCTTAAGCACCTTTTTATATAAACTAACAACACTTCTCTACACTGAATAGACAGCTTACCACTGAGGGAGGGAGGGAGAGAGGGACTGAGTGCCGTGGACAAGGAGTAAGGGGGCTTTCAGGTGGAAAAAAAAAATAGCACAAAGTGTTTGTGTTAGGAAGATGCATACTCAAGAAATGTCTGCTGGATAAAGGGCCTACTTTTTTGGCTGCTTCACAGATACATCTGTAACTAATAAGATTCCAAGTAATTGAGGTAATTCCTTCAGAAAGACAAAGAATAAAAAATGTTCGAATGCACACATTTGTATCTTACACAGAGTTTTTGTCCTTGAAGGATCTTTCCTACAGATACTCTGCAGACCTGCATCAAAGGCCCATTTATTCAAATGCACGAGCTGGGATTTTTCAGTAGGATGTCTGTCACAATTTGAGTGTTCAGACTAGTTTATACCTTGAGGAAGACGTAATGTTCAGAGAGTGTGATTTGCCGGGCTCAGTAAAGATCACTAGAGTTTCTGTTTTCACAAGTCCAAGACCTGGTGTGTTTATGAGTCAATGTTTAGGCTGATAAATCAGAAAATTGCATACTGGTGAGAGAGATTATCTGAATACAGAACTGGATGAGCAGCTATGTAAACATTTAGCTAAAATGAGCTGTCTTACAATCACCTTTTTAATTTTTGTATCTCAATCTGCAGGATATGTCTAGATATCAAACCTCCACAAGTAAACATGCCCTAGATTTTATATAAATAATAGATGATTATTTTCTAAAATTAAATAATTTGTTATTTTCAGAGCTCTCAGGTGCTTTAAATTCTGACAATTCTGACCAAAATAAAAATAGTCTGATCTGGAGATTTTAACGGTTGCTTGACTGTAAAATGACCTAATTTAACTATCCATAATTTAACTGTGTTTGTTATCTGTAAATAGTTCTCATGTATATTATGCATTTTCCTGGAAAAGAGAGAGCATTCCAAGTTTGAAAAAACTGAATGACAGCTGTATAGGTAGAGATATGTAGGAAGAATGAGTAAATGATAGTTTACTTAAGAAAACCACACAAGATATCCCAAAAATGAGGTTATGACAATCATCAAAGTTTCTTTTCAGTTAAACACATTCAGTTAAAGAAAGAAAAAGAAAGTGACAATTCTGTATATAAAACAAAAGGAAAAATATGCAAGCTGATAAGCAGAGATTGTAAATTACAGTTGTGAAACAATGATAATGACTAATAGTAGCTAAATATAGGAATGAAAAGTCTTGGATCATTGCCTAAAGGGCAAGGGGAATAAATTTTTTGAAACATCAAGATCAAGAAAGAAAAAAAGAAAGAAAGAAAAATCTAGACAATGGCATGGTTTGCCTGCTAGTCTGAAATACACAACTCTCAGTAACAATGCCAATGCATTAAAGCATTTATTTTTTAATAGAAACATGGACCATGCAGTAATACTTCATGGATGTAATTGCAAATGTTTTATTTAATCAGTATTTAGTAAGGATGCTAAATAGCAACTGGTAAAGGTTAAAACATTTAAACTTTCAAGACCACCTAAGTCATGGCACAGAATTTTATGGGATTCTAAATCGTTCGTGGTAATAATTGACCTGTATTTTTCCAGAGATGGAGACGAGAAACTGATTTGGTGTCCGTCAGAAGTGTAAAGCAAAGGAGGTTTGGAGCTAAAATAACGTGACAAGAATCTTCCACAAAATCATGAAAGTCAAAAGTAAGAATCATATGTAGGAATTAAAGAATTATTGAGTTTCTAGTGTCAACATGATTTGCTGAAATTTAGGCCTGTTTCTTAATGGGATTAGTATTTTACCTGGCAAGGGTTGCTGTATGAGTTTCTATGATGATATTATGGTATATTCTATTGAATGCTAATTCTATTCAAAAATATTTTTATACAAAGCTTGCAATGTAGCTTTATCTGAAGAAAAAAAATAGACACAGCTATAAATATTTATAGGAAAGAAAGGCATCTAAGTACAAAGAATATTTTAATGTCAAATTATAGAGGTATTATAGTGGGGTTATGAACAACGCAAAAAGATTCATGCTTATGGTACAAACTTTGGGTTTAAAAGTGAAGGAATATTAAGAAGTAGTAATGATGGTGTTATATGTGGCATTCACCAAACATTTAATGAAAAAATGGTATTGCATTTTAACACAAGTGATTGACAAACTGGAAAAGCCAGGAAAATCTGCCTTGCAGTGAGAGAATGAAGAAGCATCTGTCTAGCTTATACAAAACCTTGATCATAATGTACTAGGATTTGCAAGAGAGTTTCAAATATTAAAAGTCTCTTTAATCTGTCAGCTAAGATGACAGTGAGAACCAATAAAGGGCAGCTGAAATTATACTCATGTAGAGTAACATCCTTCTCTTTTAGCCACAAGAGGAGTTATTTGGTATTATCCCTAAGGACCCACTAAGCTCTATTTCCCAATTTATAAATTAAGATTCAATAGCTTTTCTTAATCCTGTGATGTAAGTCACCCCTCAAGTTGTGGACTCAAAGCAAACCTCATATTATAAAATTTCTTGGCTTTTGCTGCTGTGGAGGTCAACATGTTCATAACTTTCTGGCCTGAAAATCCTTTCAGTTGGGAAAGAGCTGTTGAGCTAAAGGTCACCCAAAGTACCGATCTCTTCACTCGTGTGACTGGTGCCAGGACTTGAGAAACAGCATAAAGCTGAATCAGGAGAGGTTTAGGTTGGACATCAGGGAAGAGGTTCTTCACTCAGAGGGTGGCTGGGCACTGGAACAGGCTCTCCAGGGCAGTGGTCGCAGCACCAGCCTGACAGAGTCCAAGAAGCTTTTGGAAGATGCTCTCAGGCACATGGTGTGACTCCTGGGATGCCCTGTGCAGGGCCAGGAGTTGGACTTGATGATCCTTGTGGATCCTTTCCAACTTAGCTTGTTCTATGATATGGCCAAAGAAGGTGCTAAAAGATAAGAGGAAGCAAGGGTGTACTCACTAAATATTAGCTAAGCAGACAGTCTGGAGGTTTTCCAAATAGTAAACAACTGAAGAATGGATGTTAAAATCCAGAGAAGGTGTAGGGGGGTTTCTGGGTTTTGGGGTTTTTTTGGTGATCTAAAAGGCAGAAGCATAAAAAGCTACATTTTGATAGCATTTTATCTGTAATTTAAAATGAGTTACTGGTTTTCTATACTTGTAAAAGTTAAATTAAAACAATACTGCCTATAGGTAGATTTTTTAGCATCTTCAAACATACTAACCCATTCAACAAATGTAGGTTCATTTGAGCTCCTTTTTAAAATTCACTCAAAGACTTTAAAGAATAAGGGAGTGTTTTTGCTGCATTTGGCTAAGACTAACTTTGTCCCAGATACAGCTAATCTACCCTTCCAAATATTATACAAGCAGTCCACACAGATATTTCTGAATAGCAGCATTTAGTTCTTCCCCACCGCCCCCAGTGGAACATAAGAGTGTGCCAAAGTTTATGTACAGAAAGGTACAAGCATTTAAAAATTACTTTGATTATACAACACTGATCTCTTCTCCCCATGAAATCCATAATATGCCTTTTTAAGATAACATCATGTTTTAATCAGACTGTGTCCCTAGGTCTACAAAGTTCATCCTAAATGCAAACACCTGAAAACAGCTGGTTAGTGTAAGGTAGAATAAATATGTATTTCCACTGAGGAGATATACCGTAAATTACTTTGAGGTTGTTTCCTTTGATTATATTAGCAAAAAAGTGCTCATACATGTTTCTCCTGCTCATAAATGGAAATGCGAAAAGTATTTTGGTTTATTCCTTACCTGGAAATCTGGCTGTATTATGAGGTGAAAGGAAGGAGCATTTAGTGGAAATTTCTCTGTAATTTCCATGTTACTGTTCATAAAACTACATCCATTGCCTGCTTTGCAGAATGATGTAAACAATTTCAGTGTACTCTGTGTTTTATCCTTAGTTCTTGTAACTCTGCCACTAGAAACTTGAGGAAGGACCAAGTAAATATTCCATGATCTTTCTACCCATTCATGTGCAATTTTAAAAGCTCATTTTTTCAATTTTATTTCTTATGTTCACCAGAGGTATTATAGAATTAATATAAGCAAACAAAATCTTTCTCTGCACCGATGCACAGCATAAATGCAGCTTCTTTTTTTCTTAAAAGTGGAGGTGATATTACCTCCCATGACCTGGCTGAGCTTCAACCAGGGTCACTATAGTTCTATGTAAATAAATTCTTATGCAAGTTCACAAGGATACTTAACTTTCTGTCTTTTCTACTGACTCCTAAGACAATTATGACATTTCTTTCAGTTTATCAGTCAATCAGTTTCATTCAGGCTTCTGGCATAATATTCCTTCTTCAGCATTAGTTGTAAGAATCTACCTATGAGTGTTGCTAACATCTTCTGGAGAGTTAGTCATGCACTATGAACTGAGTTCCACATAATTTTCTTCTATATCCAATGGAGGATGACAACTGTGGGATTTTAAACCTGGTAGAAAATTGGTGCGGAACTTCTGCATGGCTGTTCTGATTTTGTTTCAGTTTATTTTGGTTTCTCTAAACTCACTTTAGATAGTTTTTGTTGGACCAAGTTAATAAAGCCTACACCTAACAAAATAAAAATAGATGCATAATGTTCTGTATCAATAAACCCATACTTTAAAATTATTTAAAGTTTAACTTTTACAATTTAAAATGTTTATTTACTTTCACAGCTTTCCGTGAACTGCTGTTAGGATTGCTGTGTACTTTTAAGAGATGTTTCATGTCGTGCCATGACCACCAGCAGCTGCTTAAGAGCCTACCATGGGATACATCTTTCTTCTATCATCAGCATAAGGATTGTTGAAACCCTTAGAAGAGGATTTCTCTTCTCAGTAGGGATGGAGATTTCCAGCTAAGCCAGACCATATGCTGGTTCCCGGATTTCTTATCTGTAGTCAGTCTTTCTTTGATGTTGTCAAAGATGTTTCCATTAAAACTGCAGAATAATTCTGCTACTTCATCAGTGTTCATGTGCAGTATTTATTATTATGAGACTACATCCCTTACTACACAAATCAGTAATTCATTTCTTGCAGTGTTAGTGTTTGTGATTCCCCACCCACTTTAAACTGGAGCAGCATAGAGGAGATGGCTGATAACCTCTTAACACATGAAAATACTGACAAGGTCTCCTGCAGATACTGTAATTCAAAGTAGTCTGTGTGAACACAAATCCTCCATTATTGACTTGCCTGCTCATTCCCTTGGTTTGACATAGCTCACATTTCTTCCATTCTGAGTAGGTAACTTCTTCCTACTCAAAGAATTTGGATGTGTTCCTTGTTTTGAGGTTGGTTTAGATACCGTTCCAAGAGAGAGAGAAATAAATTATCTGAGAAATAAATAACGGGACATGATCTGTATTCAGCAAAGCGACTGAGCAGTGATTGTTTACGCTATAGGTGAGTCCTAAAGCTCAAAGTTCTTACCTCCATGGCAGAGGAACTGATGCAGCAGAGATCCTTGCTGGCACCAGGGAACTGTTTTCACCATATGTTGTTCACAAGAAAAGGGAAACACTTTTTTTTTTTGGTATATTGCATGCTTGTCCAGTATCTAGTAGTGTATTTAGGAGCTTGTTTCTCTGGTATAAATATATGCTCTGAAATGCTAGGCTTTGGTTCCTGTGCTTTCTTCCTTGCCAATTCTTCAGGCTGTCATTTATAATAAACATAGTCACAATAAAAACCACTGTCACAAATGCAGTATACTGTCATAAAATAAAATTATTATAGAATATCTTATTTTAAAGATTTATATTTTAATAAAACGTACAGCTATTAAAAATAACTGCACAATTGCTAATTTCTACTGGCTAAGGGTTTGGTTTGGCAGACTTTGAAACTGCTTGCTAACTGCTTGCTGTGGTTGGTTTATGTAAAATAACTCGAAGGAAGCAGTTTTTAAACTTTTTAGAGCAACTTGTAAATAGCTGCAGGGCAATCTTAAAAAGAAATTAAACAAAACAAAAAAGCCAAGCAAACCTGAAAAACAGTACATATCCAAAACCAAAAGAAAATATTTAAAGTGTTTTGAAAGTTTCCTGTCCCTTTATAATTTTTGCATATTTGTAGCCTATGATGGTATACCACAACAATAAGCCTTATTCACATGGGGAACCACAATGACACTACTAGAAATAATCACATGAGGAACAGCTGCAAGAATGAATTTGTGGATGTCGTGTAAATAAGAAAATTGTAAAATGGAATGCTGGAATTATCATGACTAGTACAAAACAGAAGGGGAAAAGTCAGGCATCTTTCTAAGAAATATAAATACTAAGAAAGTTAAATACTTCATAATCAATCCTGGACTATATGACAGACTGAATTTATAACCTGGTGCAACACTACCTAAGAGAAACCTCTCCTAATCAAGATAATAATTCAAATCCTTATCCAAAACCTTTCAAATGTGGCCAGTGATCAATGTGACTTAGGATAAAAATCAGATTTCTTAGAAGGACAGTTGAAATTTGTTTAGTTGTTAAGCACATTGTTAAGTTGTTCAGTTGTTAAGCACAGGAGGATCCCTGTGAGTGAATCAGATTCCACTGTCTCCTATTTTCCTATGAAATATGATGAATGGAAGCTGATGAGCATTTGTCAGCCTTCCTTTGCAAGGACAAAGGAAAAAGGTAATTTTAGGCTTGATTTCCTAGATTTTCCTGATGTGCTGTTTAGTATGTATTTATGTTGTTTCAAAAAAGCAAGCAAACAAACAGAAAAGAAATCTACATTTAAAACTTATCTTGCTTGCTATATAGGATTTACATCACTTAGATGTTACTCTTCTGACCCCCAAAAACTACCCAACAGGCCTTGCATTTAATTTTAATTGCATGTGTGATCAAAATTAATTGTCAACAAAATGATTGGGTTACTGTCTGTTTGAAAGCTACAGCTGTCTTGTTATGTGTAGTAGTATCTGTAGCAACCATAAAACTTAAGAGCCTTCCAGAAGCCTATTAAGAAATATGAGTAATACATTTTTGTTTGGGTTTGTTGGGGCTTTTTTGTTGGTTTTTTTTTTACTCACGGAAAAATGTGCGTCTGCTGGAATGTTTTGGCTGCTATTTAATAATACATATTCCATCCATTCATCCGCTAATATACTATGTTTTTTTCTTCTGCTAGACAAGAGAAATTCACAGAAAGAAGCCCTCAAAGTCTGTGGTGTAGAGTGGGGGAGTAATTTCTGGAGGTCCCTGGAAGGCTCTGTCTCCTCCATCAGTCTTTTTCTGTGTAGAAGAGTCTCACGTGTCAGAAGATGGAGCAGCCAAACACAGATTTATTTTGGAGCCATGTTGTCCTTAGGTTCTCTCCTAAACACTTCCCAGCTGTCCTATAAACTGATAAATCCTTCAGGAGTTAACATGGCTTATATTCCAAATACAAAAGCAGCTGTAAGGAGACACAGGGTCACAGATTTACTGGCACATTCCAGGGGCTGCAGCAGTGAGAAATTGTCTGTAAAACTCACATTTGTGATGCAAGCAACCATATAAACAAATATGCTATTTTTATATTTTACGAATATAAGAAGTAAGCAAACATAAAGCCTTGTGTTTGTCATTTCTTCTGACACAAACTTTTCCATTTCTTAGCATTATTGCTCAATCCCATAACAGTGAGTAAAATTCCACTAAATAAAAATGCTCCTGCTTTCAACAAGCTTTGCATTTATTTTCAAAAAAACCCCTAATGTGTTGAACAGTGTCTTCAGCCCTTGTCATCTTTCAGATCTATGTTCAAATAACAGAGAGAGAAGATCAAACAAACTGTCCTCTGTCTCTGTGGCTCAGTCAGTCAGCATTCCAGCCCTGTCCTTTCTCACTTTCTCACTTTCTCACTTTCTCACCTTCTCACTTTCTCAGGGTCATCTCCTTGCATCTTAATTTAAAGAAAAGGGGTCATGTAAGTTTGCAGAGCACAGATCAGTTTGGAATACCATCTGTCCTGAAACATCATCCCTAGATTCCTTGTTTGCTGAGACTTACTAAATCATGCCTCAGTTTCTTTAGATTTTCTGTTACACTCTAGTCATCTTCCATCATAATTTTAATTGTCTAAAATAGAATTCTAAGAAAAATCCTTGTCTTTCAACTGAATCCCCACATTATATTCTTTTCTTCTCTTCCTTTAGTTTATGAAATGTATTTGAGTTTCATTCACTAGAACAAATGCTGTTTTTATTATTCTTAGCACTGCCTTTCCTGCTTACATTCCTTTTTTGTATTACTGGCCGTGTAATTAGGAAACCTGGAAAGGAGTACAAAATACATTTTTATCTGTTTCAAGAATTGGACACGTTCATAATAAATTTAAAAGAGAAAGTGCCCTAAACTGAAAGGATTGTTGGATTGCTTAGGTAGATAATCCAGTGCAGGGTGGAAGAAACAGACCAAAGAACAGTTAGAGGTTAGGATCAGAGAAAGAGGAAAGAGAAAGGAAAAAAATAAAAAAGAAAAAAAAGGAGAAAAAAAAAAAAAAAGGTAGCAAATTTACCAAAACAATGTAACAGAAGAGGAAAAGAAGCAAAGTATTTAAGCTAGCCTTAGGACTAAACATTAGAGAGGAATGGTGCAAAGGAAATTCTGACTTCCAGTTAACAATCCTGCTGCTGCAGTTTTAACTTCTTGTAATTGTAACCTAAGAGTTTCCTGGAAGCTGCTAGCACGGAAGCACATTCAGCCTACAGAAAGGCAAGTTTTGAAAGCCAGACATTTTACTTGCTGTTAAAATGAACTTGAAATGTGAATTTAGTCCATTTTTTATAATACCACGTCACAATGGGTATTATAAAGCTCCAGTGAATCAAGGTAAATTGTTATAGTACTACTGCCCTGTGTCACCTCTGCTTTGAAAGTTAACTCTTCCCTTGCCCACAACTCTTTATTGGTTTAGACTGGAAAGAATGAATAACTCTGATTCGAAGAGCAGAATGAATGTCCTAGAAAACAGGCTGTGCCTTTCCACACAGGAGAAGATTTTGTTCCAGCAGCCAGAGGAGCTAGTGGCCAGCTCCCTGAGCACGGGCATGAGCATCGCTCCAGGGCAGCCCACAACATCCTCCCTCCCAGCAATACACACCCCTCAGCAGCCACCACAGCATGTCATTCCCAAACAGCTCTCCAGGAGCCTTTCCTCAGGCTGAGCTTCCCTTAAGCCATACCCTGTGTCATCTCCAGGTGTGGCAATGCCAGTGTAAATTTTAGTGTGGAAAAGTCAGTTAGGTCTGCAGCACCCCATGGAAGAGACACTGGGTTGTGGCAGACATGGTGTATTCCTGAAAAATGTTGAGGGGAAACTACTGGGGTGGTTGGATACTGCAAATTCTCACCTTCAGATACTGGGTAACAAAGTCTGTTAAACCTGTGACTTTTATAATGATAAAAGTATTTTTCAGGTGGCAAAGAATTGGCAGAATGCCCTTGTAATGCCCACCAGAGTACCCTGAGAGCAGCACAGTCAGAGACCATCTCGTCTATGGCAATAGCCAGGCATATGCTAGAAGGGGTGGGAGCTTGTTTGGGTTTGTGCTGGGTTCTGAAGAGCTACATCTGTAGCCCTGAGGAAGCTGCAAATTTCCAGGAACCCAGGGATCCCACCAGAAGCTTTGCATGTGACTTCCACGGGGCAAAGGCTAAGCAGATTAGATGGTTTGGTCACGTTTTCAAGACAATGTAGACATTGAAGTTGGAGTACATGCAAGTCAGCACCTAAATAGTTGCCTAAACCCCACCATGTAAATAAAGGACAGCAACAAGTTTCTCCAGAGGGCACTTTGTTCACACTACCTCTACTTCAGCCATCTGCCTTAGGGTGAGATGAGCTGCTCTCTGCAGGTGCTCCTTTCTGACCCTCAGAGCAAAAGGAAGCAAATGCAACTGGTGTAGATATGGACATCCACCCTTTAGATACCTAACTTTCCTCCCCTCTACTCTCCTATGTGAGATTCTCTCTCAAGCTGTAGCCTGAGAAGCACAAAAGTGTGAAAATGAAACCTTGTCAGGGATATTGATAGGACATGCTCACACCATACAATCAAAATTAAATTTAATATAACAGGGTAACTCCTCTTCCTGGTAAAGTTGTGTCAATGAAGTCAGGACAGTGCATGTAACCCATGCTCCTTACAAAACATAGGATTGTGACTTGAACTTCTTCTGTGTAGTAATTTCCTTTGGCACTTCAAATTGGGGTTTTTTTCTGTACTTTTCATTTGGAGATGCACAATGGAATAAATGTTCTTCTGTTTTTTACTCAAAACCACACATTAACAACACACACTTGCCATGTAGTCTTTGCGAGTCCTTAGATCAGGCCTGGATGTAATTCATTTTAAAAGGGAAAAAAAGTGCCAAAGAATGACCTATCTCTACTCAGACTAGTTCCTATTCTAATACATACATTAAAAATGGTACTTCAATTTACAGTTTTTAACATAACATGGAAAAATAAACTGCAAGTTATTACATAAATTAATGGAAGATCATATAATGTTCAATGACATCTAGCAAAATCAGTGATTTGGTTACTGTTAAAGTCTATCTTAAAAGTAGTGCCAGTTCTACTTGTCATAAAAAGCACTTGGCTTCCGAAAAGCCCCCTTGAAATGAAAATTTTTGTTGGAAAATATATAAGAATCCTAAAAATCTGCAAAGTTTGGGTGTTAGAATTGCTAGCAGAAACAGACTTGAGTTAACATTGATGTCCATGTATAAAATAAATTAGCGGTTCTAACACTCTTACCAACAGATGTTGTGCTGTAGGCATGAGTCACCTGTAAATATATAAAGATATGGAGAATGTGTGTTCTATTTAATTTCTCTAGGTATCAAAAGCACAATGATTTTGTTAAAAGAACTGTTTTCCATAGACAGGTTGGTTGACATACAGTGGACACTGACACAAAATTTCAGGTGATATGTGCTGCAATATGAACAGCAACAATTCATACTGGAAAACTGGTTTAAGTGTAAGCTGGTTTAGAAGTCAAATTAAATATATGCTTAATTCTGTGAAGATAATTTCTTTCAAGCTGACCAAGCCTTTGCTTATACTCTTATGTCTAGCTTTAATGATGCTTTTCTAACCTTGCCCTTCTCAGTGACATTCTTCCTTTTGAAAGTCTTCATTACCCTTAATACACTTTTTCCCTTCTCATTGATTCAGCTGCTCTTAGGGTTGCCATAACTGTGGCAGTTCAATTACTTTATTTCTGCCTACCATTTCCTTTTCTCATTAAGGCTGAACATGCAGACTTGAGAAGGATCTGTTGCAGCACACTCTGTGTAAGATGGTACTCAGAGGTACGAATGAAATAGCTGACAATGGTGATAGTCCTTGTGAAAGCTCTGCTTTGATGCCTGAAAGGCTGCAATGGCTTCCTATTTGTCACTACTTATATATTGGCTTGTTGCAATTGGATCTTTAAAGTGCTATGTCATCTGGATCCTGTTATTTACAATGCCACTTCCGTCCCGGTGACAGCTGAGACAATTACATCTGCTTGGGTTAGCAGCTCTGACATTAGCAGGTGACTAAAATACTAAAAATAGAAAAGACAAAAAAAGCAAGAATGGCCACCTCCACACAGGTGTCAGGTCCTTGACTCTGTCAGCAGTTGATACAACAGAGTCCAAGGGTATGTCAAAGAAACAAAAGTAAGTGTGGTTTAAAATGTTTGCTGTCATACTTGTGATAGCATGAGTTTAGAGAGGGCTTCAGGGGACAAATAGTTTTGTTTCAGGCAACATTGGACAGAAGCCAGAGGCAGTCACATCCACATCCAGATGAGGTCAGAAAAAAAATCCCAAAAGAGTTATTTTGCTTTTCTTGCAATACCTGTGGGTCTTTGAAAAGCTCTCCACAGATTCCATTCTTGGGGTACACAGTGACTCACGAAGGCCGTGTTTATTCACTCTGCCTTGTATCCGACCATCCTGTGGGGATTGTCTACACAGCCTGAGTGAAGAGTGAGCCTGGCCAAGTGAGTGCCTTGGGATGGAGAGCCATTCTGGGTGGCTACAAGGCTACAGGGCCTGCATGGATCAGGTACACAGTGCACAACACAGGGTTGGCTGAAGGCAGTGTTGCAGGTATGACTGGCGCACTTTATCCACTCAGATACCAAACCCGCTTACTGACAGTCCCCAAGAGTTGCCAGCTGCTATGAAATATAGGAAATGCCACATCTTGCACAGAGCAATGCCAGAGATCCTGTAAAGTCTGCAGCAATCCTAGCCCTGGCTGATTAGTGTCACTGAGGGTTTGGACCCACCACTGTTACTGTAGTCTCACCAACCTTGATAAAAGCGCCTTTCTCATGGCAGGTATTTATGCATTTCCCTCTTGCTAGAGGTAATCCTGTGGTTTTCCAGTTTTGGATTTAGTCCCTGGATGCCAGCCCTCTTGCCCACCCCCAGCTTTGCAGATGCTTGCAAAGCCATCAGCAGCAAGTAGGTAAATTCCCTCCAGGAATCTGTGGTCAGTCTTACCAAGGTTACTGAACATTTCTGTTCAACTAGCCCGGCTCCCAATTCACCTAGAGAGAGAATGAACAGCAAAAATCAACAGACAACTCCACTAGCCTCCTGCTTAAAGCCTTTCAGTGTAGCAACCCTTGTTGCAAGGAGAGGGACTTGGATGTGCTACAACCATCCTATAATCCCGGCTGAGTCTCTGCCAGGCCACTCTCCTCAAGGTAGTGCATCCCCCTTATTGGTGACCAGCTAGCCAGGGTGGGAACAGCATCTTTTCCCTTGCCAGCCTTTTACTGCTGGAGATGTTCCTGAGTAGCAGTGGCCTTTGGCATCACACTGGCTCACACACCTGAGTGCAAATATCCCATTTGTTCTCCAAACAATGCTTCCTTCTTTCCTCCCTTGCTTTGCTCACTCATTCATTCCTCTGGCATTCTGTACAGCACAAAGCATTCCTGTGAGCCGGCAAGGCTGCTGTCATCCCTCAGAGCTTGCTGAGAGCAACCTGCTTCTGCTGGCAAGCTCTTGCAGAGTGATGTAATCCTGGGCAGATCTTACGCCACCATCCTGATGCCAGATATTGTGTTGGCTCGTGTTGTTTTTTACAATGTGTGTAGCTCCTTAATTTTTTTTCCCCCGACGGATTTGAAATTTGATCCATGCTTGTCTTTCTGGTTCTCAGTTTTTCTGTTGGAGAGTGCTGAAATCTCCGTGCCTGGCATCTGTGGAGGCTCTTGTCCTTCCTCTTATATGTTCCATCTGGGCTAGGTAATTTCCTCTGTTTCACAAATTCTAGTTTTGTTAGCATTTAACCCAAGTCTTTCAGCTTTCCAGTCTTATGTTCCCGATCCAAACAGCCTTGCTTCATCTGAGTCAACTGTTCAAAATAGTTAGCCTGAGATCAGTCAACCTTCTCCTGTCGTTTTACCCTCTTTACCTACCTCCTGATGAAAAGAGGCTTTTAAAAATGTTTAAGTCCTGCATTTTCACATTTTGTAATAGCCTTTCATGATTCATCCCCCTGGTTTCATGGAACAGTATCAAAGGACAAAGTGCTTCAGCTCCTTGCCAGAAACAAAGCCAGGACCTGGCTGGTTTCCATTTTGCTGCAGCTGTAGTATTGTTACAGCCATTATTTTTCAAGTACCTGAGTGAGAGAAATTTTGTAACAAGAAAGTCAAAATACCTTTCATTAGCCTGACTTTTTACAGTCTTCTCTGAAAATGCACGTCTCTTATTTCTCCTCTCCGATGAAGGTCAAAAATGCCCCTGCTTATCCTCTATATTTCCTGACATTTTCAGCATTTAGGGATCAATATGCAGCTTCTCTTGCTCAGACATTTTCTTGGTTTCTTCTCTTCACTACAGTGTTTGTTTCCTCAGTGATGATTTAGAACAGAAAACTATGAAAGAGGTCAACCTATTTGCTTCCCAGCCTTCTAAAGGTGCAGTTATCCACCTCAACAGGAAATTCAAGATTTCTTTACGAATGAATGTTACAGAGTTATAGCGGCAAGAGAAGCCACAGTGCCATGGCTTGGCACATATGCAAGGTGACTTGGCCTAAATAAATTAGATTAATTGAGTGGAAGTAAAAGTCTTCCCTGAATTAAATATGCTGAAAAGAGAAAGCATTTACAGACTGTGCTGTGAGGAACCTGAAAAGGTGTTTCTCTTCCTCCTGTGCCCTAAAACCTGTGTACTGACTCTTGGAAGGAGCTCATGCAGGAATCCTCTCACCAGACCCATACTAAACCCTAATAGGTTAGAAAGGTGATGTTTTCAGACTTAAAGTGTTACTAAATGAGACAATATAAGCAGTATTACAACTTGGCAGTGGCTTTGTAACATGGGAAAACACAGACGTTCCAGCTGTGTTTGTAAGACACCTCACACACAGCAAGGTCTGAATATTGAGGCATGCTGTGTAAATGACTGGAATCTCCCTCATCTGTCAAAATGCACGTAGATTGGGATCAGCAAAACTCACTGAAGCAGATGTGTGCATTTCAGGATTTCACATCTACTCTTTCACTGCAAGGTTACAGTGTTGACTCAACCTCCAGTTTACTTCCTCTCGGATTTCCCCTTCTTCAGATTTTGTTTCCTCTGTCTATTGTAGGAGTGAAATGTCACAAAGCAGGCATTGAGATCCTTTTATAAACACTGGTTTTGAGTAAAATTCGGGATTAACTTAGAGGCATAAAATCAGATTTATTGGTTATTAATTGGCAATAACTGAGACATGAAACTTTCTCCTTTTTGAGGCTTGACACCAATTTCTTGTTCACGGTTGAAAGACTTATAAAATCTGGATTCTGTGCTATTGACAGCTCTTTGGCAACACTGTCTTCAGGATCATGCACCTTACCATGAATATTCTTTTCTTGCAATCTGTTTCATTATCCATTACTTTAACAAAAGTCAGAAGTGTTTAACATTCAAGGAGTAACCACTGGAGAAGTTATGAGTTTCTGTTTCCTCATTTCTGGACGAGATACAGAGAATGGTGCAAGAAAATTTGGAAAAGCTCCTTTAATATGGAGCAGCCTGGAGAAGAAGGACTTTGGGGTGCTGATGAATGCGAGTCTCAATATGGGCAATGTGTGCTTGTAGCCCAGAAGGCCAACCATATCCTGGGCTGCATCCAAAGCAGCATGGCCAGCAGGTCAAGGGAGGTGATTCTGCCCCTCTACTCTGCTCTGGTGAGATCCCAGCTGGAATGCTGCATCCAGCTCTGGGTCCCCAAGGTAAGAAGTGCGTTGGAGCAAGTACAGAGGAGTACTAGAAAAGTGATCAGATGGCTGGAGAATCTCTTCTATGAAGACAGGCTGAGAGAGTGTGGGTTGTTCAGCCTTGAGGACAAAAGGCTCCAGGGAGACCATCCAGAACCTAGAAGGGGATACAAGAGAGCTGGAAAGAGACTTTTTACAAGGACTTGTAGTTGTAGGTCAAAGGTGAATGGCTTTAAACTGGAGGAGGGTAGATTTAGATTAGATTTGAGAATCATATTCTTCTTTTTGAGGCTGGTGAGGCACTCGAACAAGTTGCCCAGAGACACTGTATTGCCCTATTTCTGGGAGTATTCAAGGTCAGACAGGATGGGAGTCTGAGCAAGCTGGTCTAGCAAAAGGTGTTCCTGCTCTTATCGGGAGATTGGAACTTGATGATCTTTAAGGTCACTTCCAACACAAACTATTCTATGATTCTAATATTCACAAATACCAAAATCCCATTTTGAGGGTTTCAGCCGCTTTGTCTATTCTATTAATAAATCCTTACATGACCGTCACTGAGTGACAACCTTTTGGGGAAGGAGAGGCAGAGCAACTTGCCTGTGGCAGCACAAGTCATGGGTGGAATGAGGATTATGAAACAGAATTTCCTGCCTCTCAAATCTCTTCGGGTTCTTCCAGAACAGGCTGCCTCCTGAGCAGGTAATTACATGCATATCAGTCATACCTCTTATAATTTTCTTATCTTTATTTATGAGCTGTGATTCTCCTACTTAACTCAGTTGTACTTCACTGCATTAATTAGTTGTGCTTAACAAAACAACTGAGAGAAGTATTCAGTTAGTGTGTTCATGAAATCAGTTCCAAGAAAGGTAACTAAGCTTTTAACAAGGCTAGACAAAAAAAAAAAAAAAAAACGAACAAAACAAAAACCAACAAAAACCCAAAGCCCAATTACAATATATTTAAAAGTGCTTATTTCTCTGCCAATCAAATGTGGTAAAGACATTTAATCACCCACAACTCTGAGGGTGAATTAGTTGCAAGGAAAATTATAGCTGCACATATTGTTTGTGTTCAGGAAGGAGATTTGCATGCCTAAACAAAATAAACTTTAACAGAGTTTAAAAAGCTCACACATTTTGTAAGTGAGATGGTTTTTGTATAAAGTGGTAAGAGGAAACTATACCTTTTCTCAGTTTTGGAGGAGGAAGAGGGCAAATCTTCAATTGCAATGAAGTGATTTTCATTCAAGGGAATGAATGAGCTACATTTTTTTAATCCAACTAATGATCTACATCAAATATATGAGACTTTCAACTCTGAAATTCATTTTGACAGGTGGGGACAGAATGGCTGTTTTGAAAGCAATCTTGCTTACTCATTAAAGAAATTGTTAGCCAATTTCATTAGATTTGTTCTCTTGTTTCATTTTCCATGTCATTGAACAATTGTGCTCTCTGTTCCAGTCGTGCAGTATTTTATCCTGCGAGGCTGGTGGGTTCGTTTTAAAAGTACCTCATCCTTTTGACATTTTATCCAAACAGAATTGCTTCAAAGAATCAGAGAAAGACTTACAGAATATTCTGAGTTGGAAAGGATCCAGAAGGATCCTTGAGTCCAACTCTTAAGTGAATGTCCCCTGTGGGCATCTTGTTTCATTGTTTCTGAAGAATTCTCGTCTCTCTGTCTCCATTTAAGAAGGGGCACACAAAAAGCAGGAGGTCAGCCATGCACACCAAGACAAGGGCTAGATGATATTGCCCAGAATACCTAGAGAAGTGAATATAAAGGCTGAGCACAGAGTTTCTGCATACTTTAGGCTATTTTGAATGTACACAGCCACAATTAATTTCTTAAAATTAATCGTTTTCTGATCTACTGCTTCTGACTCGTTCTGATGTCCCCAAAGAAGAGCTGTGTCAGTTAGCTGTGTTTTAAAATCACTATCAGTTTGCCCAAGAATTTCAAGAGAACAAAACAGAATCATTGCTCTATCCTTTGCATAGCTGGTCTGAGTGAGAGAGCATGGCTACTTTTACAAAATAAGAGTAGTAGTGCTTTATAATTATTATTTTTGGTACAATTGTTTGCATAGGTGAAGTAGGGCGGAGGTGACCCCACAAAATACTGTGAATTGCACTTCCCAAAACACATGAGTAAGGCTCCAGAGATAATAAAGTGCCTTTCATTATCTTTGGTGTTTTCTTTCTGAATCTCTGGCCAAACTTGTATCACATTTTTCAAATCTTTTTTTGCAAAGATTTTTCAAATCTTTCTTTTGGAAACAAAAGCAAGAATTCTCTGAAAATATCTGCATTTCACATAAAAGAAGAACACAGAAAGTACTAAATCTCATAATAAAGTTATGGGATGCTGTAATACATAGGCTCCTTTTCTATTTTGCAGTGCCTGCAGTACTAAGGTGGAATGGCAAAGGCAGGTTCTGAAGCTCACGCTGCTACCAGCTTGTTCGTACATGTTATCCAAACAAATATTTCTATGCTTCAGGGCTGTAAGTTGTGATGAGCAAAATATATGCATGTGCATACATATATATATATATATAAAATCTAAAATCATATTAATATCAGAGGAGAATCAAATCTTTACCTTTGCATAATTTTTAAGTACTTGTCTACACAAGGGACAGTGAAAACTGAGAAGAAGTAAGTACATTAACATATAACCTAGTCATGGTGCTAAGAAACAGGGAGAAATTCTCATGTAACCATCCAAGTTGTTAACCCAGGATGCAGAAATAGCCCCACCTAAGCAGTGTATTCATGGGTCATGTGGTGTAAAACATGAAATAGCTGAGCAGGACAGCACCACAGTGTTTGACTCCTCTGCAAGGTGACGCTTCTCCTGGAGGTAGTGTTGATGTAGGTCATGCTGGACTGGGTGGGTGAGCACTTTAGACCCACATTTGATTTCCACTTGTAAACTTGGGCTGGAGAGCAGCCTCTTTACCATCACTGCCTTGTTCCCAGCATCTTCTTGGTTGGTGAGCACAAGTTGTGAAAAATTCTGTCGAATGTGTTTACATGAAGGAAAAGCCTGAAATAACAAGTGCTAGAAAGATGCTGTGCAACAAGTGATAGTATTGAGTCTCTTACTGGTGTTCTGTGTGCAAAAGTTACTCTGTGTTTGATTATACTAAACCTCAAGACAGCTTTTCTTGTAAAATAGGAAAGTCCATGCAGAGGGCAGATATTAAATAATTATTAAACTCTAATTATGTGTCATAGCTATTGCACAAGAGTTTCCACACCGGAAGCTTTAAAAAAATGTCACTTGACATAGGAGGAGAGTGGATGAGGCATTTGGCATTTGGCCCCTGGCACTCAAGTCATAGACCATAGAATCACAGAATCACAGAATCACAGGATCACAGGATGGTTCATGCTGAAGAAAAGCTCTAAGATCCTTGAGTCCAATCATTAATCCAGCACTGCCAAATCCACCACTAAACCGTGTTCCTAAGTGCCAAATCTACCTGTCTTTTAAATACCTCTAGGGATGGTGACTCAACCACTTCCCTGGCTAGCCTGTTCCAATGCTTGACAACTCCTTCTGTGGAGAAAATTTTCCTAATAGCCAACCTACATGTTCCTTCTCCCATCTGTGCTGTGGTGCTGGCAGCCATCACTAGAGAGATTGTAACAACCTGCAGCAGGGGAGCAAGGGAGAACAGTAATATTAATTATGTAATAGCTCCTGACAGCACTCAGGATGAACTGTTCCATGACCTTCCCCAGCACTGAGGTCAGGCTAACAGGCCTGTAGTTCCCCAGATCCTCTTTCCAGCCTTTCATGTAGATCAGTGTTACATTTAGTAATTAGGGCATCCCATTTGCTGACCAGGACCTCACCACTGAGCCAGGGCTGCTGGTAAATGATGGAAAATGCCTTGGTGACAAGTTCTGCCAAAGCCCTCAGTGCCCTTGGGTGGATCCCATCCGGCCCCATAAACTTATGTGTGTGTAAGTGGTGGTGTAAGCATCTGAGCTCATGGCTCCATTTTCATTCTTTTGAACCCACACAATTCAGTTAGGGTTCCCTATTGCCATAAAGCAGCACAGCTGATTGAAGGACCAGGTATCTGTGCAAAGGAACCGTGACAGTGCTGTATCAGCAGCCCGCTCCTCATGTTTGGGCAGTGGGAATGTGTGGAACCAATTAGTCAAATTATGAGCACTGTCACAGCAAGAAAGAGATTAAATAATCCCTGTTCAGTCTGAAGACAGTTTGATTATGAAAGCTGTTGGCAAAGATTCCTAAGCCTAGAAGTGATTTAGCAGTCAGGCTACCCCATTTTGTTATAATGCTGTGAATAAAAACCAAGAGACTCATTTGTACATTGTGATTTAAAGGGGCAGAGCTATTGGTCAATAAAGCTTTGTAGGAGAGAGGAACATCTGTTGTTTAATCATCTCAAACAGGCCAAAATCTAGAGTTCCTTTTAAACATACTTTTTTTTTTCTTTTCTGCTTGGGTAAATTATTATTTGTAAATCTATTCAAATCTCTTTCATTCCTCAGATCTGTGGGAAAGCCAGCCAGGGTGGTGACAGAGGAACCATAATTGCTGTGGTTTAGCTAAGACAGTATTAGCACCTGGATTTTGGCAATGTTGTCTGGTTTTTTCTCATGAGTTCAGCTTACCTCTTAGATGTGACAACCCAGAAAAGAGAAAATACTCCACCTTTACTTCTACCCACTGTGAAAGTCTATATGATTTTTTTCTCCACATTCTAATTAAATCCTTGAAGTTCTGCAGTGACTAATCTACTACCCCTCTGAATCTCTGTTCTGTTCTCAAAGTCTAAAACATTCTTATCTTGAATCCAGGCCAATGTCTTTTTAATTACGGCTGTGTCTGAGAAGATCATCTTTGTTGTTACTATATCACCAAGACAAAATGAAGAAACCTAATACGTGATGAAAGACACACCTTTTATAATTTTCCACGTCAATAGTGTTTCTCAGGCCCCACCCCACATTCTTACCATAGCTGGTTGCACAATGTCACTTGAATTAAGTGATCCACTTACTGATTTTCTTCCTTGTGCTTCTTTCAGAGAAGGGAGAAGCCAAATTTCATGCTCCCTGGATTTAGCAAGTATTAGCCTCTTACTTGCAAAGAACTCTGAAACTTCCTTGAGAGTGCTTGTAGTAATCACCCAAACACTGGTGAGTCATCAAATTTCAGTTCGAAGTCTATACAATCGAGATTTAAATTATATTTGGATTTTTTTCTAACATAGCACAATGAGATCTCTTCCCATTTTCTGCTCATATCAGGGAAAGATTCATTCTCATAGGCTGAAGCTGCCGATAGGGCTTTTTTAGCATGTGCCATTGCTGTGACATAGTCACTGATCAGTCCAGGTTTCATTAAGTGCTTTCTATGACAGAATTACCAATAGCAGACAAAACTATGTTTTAAACTGTGGGTTTTTTTTGCTGGAGCAGTACCCTGTTTTTTTTAGCAGCCTCTCAGCACCCCCTCAGTTTAGCTCACAGATTATGGATCGGGTGTACTGTGTCTGTATTCTGTGTGTGCATGCACATGAAGCATTTATTGGCAAGTACTCTCCAAGAAAAGTTACTTACCTGCACGTTATTTGGAGGGTCTTGCTGTGTGTTGCCTACACCCACGCTCAGAAGGTCCTATCATATTTGTATTTTGCAAAGGAAAGACACTTTTCGCACTTCTTTTGCACCTCATGTGGAATATGAAGTTACTCAGAATACAGAACATCCTAGTCAGTGCAGCTCAGAAAACCCTTTTGTTGCATGAACTCACAGAAAAGAAAGAGGCTCAGTGGATACCACATGCAAAGCAACGAGAATTCCCCAAGATAATTTAGTAATGCTTCTTTTAGTATTTTCCTTTATCTCGTTTTCTTTTTCATCTCTCTCTTTTTAAAATCCATCATGCCACTCTGCCCAGACCACCTGGGCTCCATGCTATTGGTGTTACCTTTCCTGTCAATCCCGCTTACCACTTCTCCTCAGAGCTTTTTATGGATTCCTCCTCCGCCTGTGTCAGGGGTTAAGACCTGCCAAATTGCATAACTCCAAGTGTGCCTCTGTTTTTTTCTCCTGTCTCTTGCTCCACCCTGTGCTAATTCCGCACATTCCACCCTGCCTTCCTCTCGGACCACTCCCTTCCTCTCTCTTTTTGTTCTCGCCTTACTATCTCCATTCATGCCATCGCCATCCATGTAGAGCAAGGGTGGCCTCCCACTGGATGTCAGCTCTGTATCCTCCCGCTCCCCTCTCCAAACAAAGCCGGAGCGCGGCAGAGCCCATCTGCTCCCTGAATCATCCCGCCTGTGATGGCCACTTTCCATCTGCCCCAGCTTGCTGCTGCACTGTCTGCGGTTTGGAAGTTTAAAGTGCACCCATCTGAGCCAAAGTCTGCTGAAAACATAGCAGGCTTCTGGCTGATGAATCCAGGGCACTGTGAATCAGGCCATAAATCACCTGGGGCTGGCATGCTCTTTTATTATTGCGTTTTTTTTTTTTTCCTTTCCGGTTTTACAGCAAAATGTACTGACACATCTCAAATTATTGTTGCATCAAATGCAGATACTTAACCCTCAAATTGGTGCTTTTCCTGGGCATGGTGTCTATCTACACAACGACCTTCAGAAGAAAGCAGGTAACTTACAAGCAAGCAAAATTTCTGGGGTTTGTATGAGGCAGCCTAGGATACAAATGCTTAATTTTTTGCCCCTAAATGTACATGTAACCAGCAAAATCACTGATGCTGAATTCAGCTGAAAAGCTGCTTCTCCTGTATACACTAACATATCAGTTCTTACTCATACTGACAGCAAAATAAGTTCAAATTATTTTTTATTGAGACCTCAACCATGCTGTTGTAGAAGGACTAACTGCCATGAAATCTGGAATCAAAACCATAGGAGAATGGCTGAGAAAACTTTGTTTACAACATACACTCACACACAAAATTAATCAACAGCAGTGTCCTGTCCAGTATTCATGAAGTATGTGTACTAACCCTTTCTTGTCACCTGTGTAACATGACTTACATGGAAAATATATAGTTACTAGTATAAATACTCGGAGAGCAAAGACATACTTAAGGAACAAATGCTGCAGTGAGTGCATGTCTGGTACATATAAAGGAGTGTATTGACTTTTCTGGTTTATTTTTCTCCCACTTGAAAAGTTTCCTTAGTTTACAGTAGAGACAAAGCAATAAACTTGAGCTTCAGTATGAGCAGATTTGGTATTTCATAACTATTCCTTAAGGGCCAAAGATGGCCTCAACACAACCTTTAGCGCAACTGCCAGATCAATGTATGAGCCAGAAGGACATCTCTGGGCTCCAGCTACCCAACACTGCCTGTGTTCCCAGAGGAGTCTGTGGCAAGAGCTCCAGCACACGTAAAATAGAAAAGATTAATTGTATGTTTTACACAGCTCTTCAAGTAGGGCCTTCCAGGTGTTCATCTTGCAATGAATTCCCAATTGCTGTCCATTTTTCCTCAGTGCAGCTGCATTTGCTTCAGAGGAACCACCCCAGAGCAGTGAGGCTTGCAGCCCAGGCTGGTCTGTCCAGGCTGAAGGCCACGTGGGAAGATCCCCTGGAAGTTTCATCACCCAGGCATTTTGGGGGTTACTTCAAAAATTGTGGTGACACGAAATGTCGGTGCTTGTTTCTCTGGTTTAACACCCCAGTCAAGTCTGTCCTGAGAGCTCAGTGTCAAACTGTTCTCACTGTGGTGCCAGCTGACCCGAAAGTGACACTGTCCCACCTCCTGGGTGAGGTGAGCAAGAGCCCAGAATGGCAGCTGAGTGAGTCATCATCATGCCAGGAAAGATTTTTTTGCCATTGTTGGTGATTTCTACTACAACTACCCTCACAACCACAGATTTTTGTAGTACCCTGATTTATAAAGCGCTCTAGGTATTTAAAAAATATATTTAAGTATAATAAATTGTGTTCAGCAAGTAAAACAAGAAATACTTCTTATATCCAGAGAAGGCAGTTAAAGGAACAGTAAGAATGCCAATTTTTGCATTTAATTAGTTTTATATTTCAGTCTCTGACTAGATCCAATCTTCAGTTTTAGAAATCTACCTAGCATTACAATGTCTGTAGCAGCAAACAGATTATGCTCCATACTGGAAAGAGTATAGCACAACATCAAGAATAATTGTAATTTTTTTTTTCTTTTAAGAGCCCTATGCTACTTAAATATTATTTGTGAATACACCGATTGTTTTTACAGTGCTTCCTCTTTCTGATAATGAAAAGCAGTTTGGTTTTCTGATGGCGATTTAAAGGACACAGCTGGGCAAAATTTTACACTTTTGTATGCTAAAGCTTTTTGACACCTAACTTTGCCATTACCAACATTTATGGAGGAGAAAAGAAAACCTGGGAATGCTCATTTCCTGTAAGTGTACATATATCTATTGCAAATATTGTGCAACTACATTTCTGGGGTGAACATCTTTTAATTTTTGCAAGTTCTTCTGAGAGATCATTGTATTTCAATAAAATTATATGAACACCAACTTCTTCTGATTTCAGTAATTAGATGAAAAAAAGACAAGAGTATTCCTTCATGTTCAAATTTAACTCAAATATAAATGAGATAATGAAGAACTGCTTAAAGCTTTATTGGTTTTTTTAATCTCTTAGCAGTGTTATCCTACAGGTCTGATAACATCATGATGTGGCTCATCAGGTATTCCCTTAAAGACAGATTTGCCTCCAAGTGTAAACACAGGTGATTAACAATCTTTGCACTGTGTGGAGATACACAGATAGCATTACAATATGGGTGTGAAGCAAGAGGATGAGGATATCTGAGAAAAAGAGAAATATGGGTAGGTATCAGGGAGAAGGCAGCCCTTTAAAAAGCTTATAAATATCTTCTAACATCTAATTTTCAGAATAGGCAATTGTACAATAGCACAGTTGTACCTGTGTGGAACAATGCAAATAATTTTCTGCATCTTAAAGGCTCAAGTGCTTTTGCTATCACTGATAGTTATCTTGGTATCTTAGCATATGCTCCAGATCTCAAAGGTACTCTTTGACATAAATTCAATCTGAAATAGATGACTAGTGCTCGATCTCTTGTATGCATCAGAAAACACAGATATGCAAAGTACATTGTGTTATGCAATGCTGTACATAATTATTTGCCCTCCTAATGGATTCCTAAATTGGATCTTCTGAGCACTATGCTTAAACATTATCATTTTGCTAATGCTTATTATGTTTCGCAATTTACCTTGCAGTAAATTAATGACCTTAAAATCTAAAATGCAGTGACAGCTGCTCAAACAAGGGCAGCTGGACCAGTGTATTTTTAATTCTCACAAGAAGTCTCATCTAAATGAAATAAAACATGAACATGGGCAGATTGATTCTGGTGCTTCTTAATTGTTGATTTTAATTTGAGTTTTTAATATTCTGTCTTAACCTTGCTTTCCCAATATGTTTGTATTAGGATCTGGTTCCTGGTTATGCCTGCCATATGTTCTTGTTTTTCACAGGATCTCAACCTTTATTGAAATAAATTTATTGAAAATAAATGTGGCACGGAATTTAAGTACCTTTAGGCAGTGTTTTACAAGTACTTAGAGACCAAGTTGCTAATCAAGTGCTTGGTGCTGCACAGAGGTGCCAAAATCTGGGTGCATTTGGTGCCAGTGCTTAGGATCACGTGGCCAATGGCTAAAAAGGAAGTGTTGGTTAAGACCTGCAGTGTAAAAGTGTATGTGGCTCAGCTCCAGAGAAGGCAGTACCTTAAACTGCTACTGCACTGTCTTTGCCTGCCATTCACGGGGTCCAGCTGAAAAACAAGACAGTGATGTGTTTGAGTTACTGGAGCAAGAGTTGCTCACATTCATGTTACCAGACATTGACATGGTGTTCAGGTTTAACATGGCATTTTAAGCTTTGCAAGAACATGTTTGAGTATTCTAGATTTTTTTTTATAATAGTGTGATGCAAAATCAACTGCAAAAATAACCAACAAAGCCCAATCAATACTCCTTCAGCCATTCCATTGCTCCTTATTAACTGTAAGCCTACCAGCTCTACATGGAAAGAGCTAAGCTAGTAAATGTTCTGTATATTGTAGCTACAGCAAAAAACCCCAAAACTATGTAATAAAATGATCACACTATAGTTTAAGAGGGCAGCATGTCTGCTGCAGAATAAAGTCTTGTTCACTTCTGAAGGAGTGAGAGAAAATCACTAATTTTGGAAAGGTGCAAGTCAAATTAGTCTGATTTCAGCCCAGTGAGTCTCTGCCTCCTGTCCTTCCTCCTGTTCCTATGCAAGCTGCTATTAGCAAGCTGCACTGCTGCTGAATTTTCCTCTGCAGGGTATGTGTGTTGCACAGCTGCTTTCCTTAACATCTTCTGTAACTGAACACAAAGGTTGGAAACTTTAGGGAGAAGTTACTGAAATCATTAAATTTATCATTAACCTCTCTTTATGTGTCTGTCAATATTTCAGGTAATTGTAATAACTGCAAGAGCTACTATGAATACTATGCAAACCCTAGATGTCAAAGAAACAGGGAACACTTGCAATTAACCTGCAGCATCATTAACCTGCACTGAGTTTAATCAGAATATTCCTAAGCAAGGTGTTACATTTCCACTCTGTTTTACTTTGCTGCTGTCCTTCACTCTATTTGCCAGAAGAGCATCTGAGTGGTGGAGATTAATTAGTAATTAAGAGTTGCTTCAGAAACATCACAAGTTCAGAGAAGAAAGCAACCTAATCATGTTAGAAAATAGTTAGAAATCTAAATTCCAGTCTGCTGGGATTTTCTTTTGAGCAGGAAACTTAAATAACTTTTGACCATATCACATTGACCCCAATAACTAGATGTAATAAACAAATGGGGGATATTCAAGCTGACATTTGAGCCGTGTCAAAGCCTTCTAAGCTTGTTCTGGGTAGATTAGTAGATAAGTGCTAGCCTTCCTATTCTGGGATATGTTCCAAGGCAAGCATGAGGACTGATGATTTCATTTAACTCCAAAGTAGTCAACA
Organism: Brachypodius melanocephalos; assembly: GCA_013398615.1. Taxonomy (NCBI): domain Eukaryota; kingdom Metazoa; phylum Chordata; class Aves; order Passeriformes; family Pycnonotidae; genus Brachypodius; species Brachypodius melanocephalos. Next base: position 45,169,756 of record VZSR01003803.1, read on the forward strand.
CTGTATACTTAAACAATGCAAATAATTTGCTTAATTCTTATGACATGCTACCAGTTGACAGTGATAGTGTTGTGATAAAAATACTTCTCTGCTTGGGCAAAAATTAATTGAGAGCCAGCTCCTTGTATTCAAGCAGTATTGACAAACCTGCAGGAGTTTTGGTTTGCTGTTGGGAGAAGCTTGCCAGCTATTGCTACTCATTCAGCTTTGCTGTATCTGTCAGTGATAACAAGTCCACAGAGCTGCTTTCAAAATGGCCCTTAAACACTTCCCAAATGCATCCTAATTCAGTGGAATACATGCCTAAGTCTCTAGTATGTTCAGTGATTATGACTTGAATCCAATTCCAGTGCCTGACGTTACAGAGGAGAATCCCTCTAATATGATTACCTTGCAGGACATCGATCTAGGGAAATCTTCAAAACAGAGCCTATAAAACAGAAAAACACTAGGTCTTGGAACTTAGGACTGTAAACTTCTAAATAATGATTGCTCTGTCACTCAATTCTGTGAAATAAATAAAAGCAAGCTTTATCTTTAGCATCGAAACAACATTCCTAAGCCTATTACTCAGGCAATACTGGAAAAGTTTTCAGGTTTTATCCTCACCTATAGTAAAGCCAGATCCACAAAAAGGCTTAATTACTTTAAGTGGAGGTTAGTCAAAAAAGTTCAAAATGGTAATTAATTAAATCAGGAGTACCTCATTAGATCCCTGAAAGCTTCAGGAGGCACCCAAGCTTTTCCCAAAGAGGTTTTTACACTGGAACTATTACAAGATTTGCAGGCTTTTGCACCTCCTTCTTTACCTTCCATTCCTCAGAAATGAGGGTTGCCTGTCACTTTTGTGTGGTTACAGACATTCCGCAGTGCACTGGGAAGACGGAGTTTGCATATGTAGCACACAGCAGCCGGAGTCATTTGCATTTGAAAGAAAGAAGGAAACTTTCTGTAGCGAATCATTTCTTCCAGCTGTGCTTTAGCAGCAGAGAGTAAGCTGGTTGTCTGTAGCCAAAGACACAAAGTACACGATAGGTTTCATGCTGTGAATCCAATTTAGATTCTTTCTGGAGGAAAGAACCTCAGCTTGGGATAAATCAGGATTTCCAATGTGCTCTTTGTCTCTTCTTCCTGGCGGCTTTAGACATACCTCCTGCTCTGTGAGCGGATTGTGAGTCCCAATCCCACCTGTCCGATGCAGGCCTTGTACAGAGAGGATAAGTGAGAAACAGAAATCCGAAGTTAATGCTGGAAATTGGTAATTTTAAAAATACATGCTGATATGCTGACCTTAGTTGAAGTCTTTGTGGACCAAAGCATAAGGTATTTTTATGTCCCCTTGGCAGTGTTTAAGAGATTATGTTTACAAAGATTCAGTAACTCAGCATTTTTGAGTGCTAGCTAATAGTTGCATTCGAATTCAGATATCAAAAATGCATTTTTATGGTATGTAACAAAAATTATGGAATATAAAAAATATATGACTTAATTTTTTTACTTTTGGTAAAAAAGTAAAAAGTAGGTGTTGCCTGTTTAAAAACTGTTACCTAGCTGACAAGTCCCATTTTGCAGTTCCAGAGTGGCATTTGTTTTCGGTCTTGTACTGCAGTAAGGTAAATGTGTCTTTGAGGCCCACAGTTCCATCACCACATGAACACAAAGCACACACACCTTGTGCTGCAAAGCACGGTCACCTTTTTAAATACCTAGCATGACTTATTTCACTAAAGTCTGATTTTTACACTTTCATTGAAAATGTCAGTAAAATTTGGTGCCACATTATTTTCAGCCTTCTGATACCATATCTCCCATGAAATCAGGAATTTGGGTCAGCTCGTATTGGGTGCCTAGCATGCTGTTAGAGAGCTGGAGTCTGACGTGCCATTAGAGCTGGTGGTGATCTGTGCAATGCTGTCCCTTGGTGGAGCCTGGGGAGCAATCAATTTGACCCTAAAGCAGATACCTTCATCTGGCCACCTGAGAAGCTCTCTAAACTCTGTTGTCTGCATTGACTCTGTCTCCGTTAGCTGTAATGACAGCTCATCCATGGCTCCTAATGAGACATTTACGTGCTGGACTCCCCAAATTGGGGTGAGCCTCGAGGGCCAGAGTTTTCGGATGTGTAGGAGTCAGGCTTCGTCAAGGCACCTACAAGTTTAAAATTTAAATCGCGTTGAATCACGAAATCACAGAATAGTTAGGGCTGGAAGCGGCTTCTGGAGATCCTTTAGTCCAACACCCTCAGCCAAGGCAAGGTCACTCGGAGCAGGTGACACAGCAACGTATCCAGGTGGGTTTTGGAAGTCTCCAGAGAGGGAGACCTCACGCCCTCCCTGGGCAGCCTGTCCCAGTGCTCTGCCACCCGCAGTGGGAAGAAGTTCTTCCCACGTGTGAAGACAGGACTAATTACAGATAACACACGAACACCGAAGCGCCGCCCGCCCGGCGGGCCCGGCAGGGGGCGCCCCCCGGTCGCCTGACGGCGGCGTTTGGCCCATCGCGGCCGCCTTAGCCTTCCCCGGCCCCGGCCCCGGCCCCGGCCCGCCGCGGCTCTTCAGGGGCTGCCCGACCTCGGGGGCTCCACCAGCCGCGCCCGCCGGCCGGGCCGGGCCGCTGCCATGTTCACCAGCACCGGCTCCAACGGGTTCTGTGAGTACCGGCCCCGCCGCGGTCCGGGGAGGGCGGCGGCCAGGGGTGGGAGCGCGGGCGGCACTGCCTCGCCGGCCCCGGCTGAGCCGCTGGCTTCGGTCCCTTGGCTGGACTTTTAAACTACGTGACGGCGGGAGGAGCCGCGGGTGTGTCTGTATATGTGTCTGTGTGTATGTCTGTGTCTCTCTGCCTGTGTATGTGTCTGCATGTCCGTGTGTTGCTGTGTCTTTCTGTGTGTTTATATGTGTTTGCATACATCGATATAGACCTCCATGCCAAGATACGTATCAGAAAAAGCAAAAAACCTTCTTTTCTGAATGTGAAATTAAACTTGTTTTTTAAAACCAGTTTATTGGTAAGGCAAACGTAAGGACTAACGTGCCCCTACCTTTACTTAGCTTTATTTTTATGCACAGCACATGTAAATAATTTCGTGTCCCGGTGCTACCTGAACGGACTTCACAGGTATCTAGGATTGGCTCTGAGCTTGTTTACAGGACACAGAATCTGCAGCGTCTGGAAGAAGCAGTGAGGAGCTGACCTGGCTGCGGTGTGGACTTGGGCACCACAGTCCTAAGAGCAGGCGAGGACAAATGATAAGTCACAGCTTTGCTGACTAACTGCGTGCTCCATACGAAATGGGTGGGAGTGTCTGTCTGCTGAAGGGCAGAAAGGCTCTGCAGAGGTGTCTGAACAGGCTTGATGAATGGGCTGAGACCCAACAGTGTGAGGTTCAAAAAGGTCAAGTGTCGGGTCCTGCACTTGGGTCGCACCACCCCCGGCAGCACTACAGATCTGGAGAAGAGTGGCTGGAAAACTGCCTGGAGGAAAATGACCTGGTGCTGGTTGACAGCCAGCGGAACATGAGTCAGTGTGCCCAGGTGGCCAAGAAGGCCGACGGCATCCTGGCTTGGATCAGCAATGGTGTGGCCAGCAGGCCCAGGGCAGTGACTGTCCCCCTGTACTCAGCAGTGGTGAGGCCACATGTCAGGTACTGTGTCCAGTTCTGTGCCCCTCGATTTAGGAAGGACATTGGGGTGTTTTGGCATGTCCAGAGAAGGACAGTGGAGCTGATGAAGCATCTGGAATGTATATCCTATAAGGAGTGGGTGAGGGAGCTGGGGTTGTTTTGCCTGGAGAAAATGAGGTACAGAGGTGATCTTACCACTCTTTACAAGTACCTGAAGGGAAGCAAAGTGAGGGTTGGCTTCTTCTCCCCGGTAACCAGCAACAGGACAAGACAAGAGCACTTAGTCTCAAGCTGTACCAGGGGAGGTTCAGGTTGGATGTTGGGAGCAATTTCTTCACAGAAGGGATAATTAGATATTGGAATAGGTGGCCTGAGGAGGTGGTGGAGTCGCTATCCCTGGAGGCGTTTAAGAAGACTGGAATGTGGCACTCAGTGCCATGGTCTTGTCTACAAGATGATGTTTTGTCACAAATTGGACTTGATGATCTCAGAGGTCTTTTCTAACTTAATTCATTCTGTGATCCTGTGAAATCCATTTGAGTGTGAAAGCACCCTCTGACTAAGGGGGAATAAATCTGGCATTTTAAAAGGGGTGTTAGTTGTAGCTGTATTTTGTATGAGGAATCCAAAGAAGGGAAGAGTGTTTTTTCAGATGGATCTGAGAATACTCTGCCTTGATTTGCAGCTCCTGATTTTTCACCCCTCCCTGTGCCCCCAATAGATACTGTAGAGGGAGTTTTCAATGGCTTGTGTCTGTGTATAATTGTCTGAGAAAAAACGTAGGAGGAAAAGTATCCTTGTCAGACTGAATGGGTGGAAGGTCATGGTCAGTATTTACAAGTTTTTCCAGGATTGGTCCATCAGAAGGATGAGTGGGAAATGCTTGTCATAAGAAACATATTTGTGGTAGGAAAAAACCTAGACAATATGTCATTCTGCAGAAAGAAAATCACAGAACCATAGATATCCTGATCTGGAAAAGACCCACAATGATTATCAAGTCCAGCTCCTGGCACTGCACAGGACAGCCCAAGAATCACACTATGTGCCTGAGAGCATTGTCCGGATGCTTCTTGAGCTGTGTCAGGGTGGTGTGTGATCACTTCACTGGGAAGCCTGTTCCAGTGCCTGGTCACTCTCTAGGTAAAGAACCTTTCTAACCTAAACCTTCCCTGACACAGCTTCATACCCAGTGTTGTATATTTTTTTTTGCCTTCTCAAAAATTAATACAATGTACATTCTTACTGAACTTACCTGTTGACCTAAAGTGTTTTTTATAATAAGTCTTGGCTGGTACAAGTGCCCTGACAAACTCCAGTAGAGGCATGGATTTAGGTGCAGTGACATATGCTCACCTAGGGCACAACTGTGGCACATTCAGGTGTCCCTGTTCCCTCAGACTTGTTTCTCTGTGTGTAGCAGAAGTTGCTGCAGTAGCAGCAGGTGTGAGAGATTCTGTCACTGATGCACAAATTCTGATGGTTCAGGTAGTTAATTAATTGGTGCCTGATGTCGCACCAGGGAACTGTATGTGTGTGTTCTGCCCCTGGGGCTTGGGAACCTCTGGCAGAAGGCAGTGTTGGTGGATAAGGGGACCTGTATCAGTGACCCTGATAAAATAAATGGACACCTGGTTTAGCAGCAATAACAATGGTTGGGCCACGTCACACTGGAGGGTCCTGCAGCCTGCTGTGCCATCTCTGACAGACTGATTAACATCTATAATGTTGGGACGAGGAGATGTAAATGTGAAAATAAACATACCTGGTACATGGTACAACTATGAGATAGGGAAGCCAGGAAACAAAGGACACCCCTTTTAAAAGGACAGAGACAGTTTGCTCTTGCTGTGGAAACTGTTTCTGTTTTCTGGAATATTGGAGGAGGTGGTATGCTCTGGAAGAAAGAGCTGGTGGCTCTGGGTACTAGTAGGAGACACAGCACAGACATATGCAAATGGCTTATCAGAGCACTAACCCAGTTGAGCTGACTGGTCAAAGAGCATTGCAGTGTTCTCGGGGACATCCTGGCACCACCTGGCTTTAATTGTGCTTGAGAGGTGGGCTGTGGTGCCAGTCCCAGGCTGGTTGCTTGTGTTGCAGTCTGCTGGCAGCTTCAGTCCTGTGGACAGTGCTGCTGAAACACTTGAGCAGTTCTGCAAAGGCTCACATGAGTGTGTGAATGGCCTGGCTGTTTGCTTTACTGTAGTGCTGCTTAGTTTGGCAAGAGGCTGCGTCCCAGGAGCAAATATGATACACAGGAAGGCTTTCCATTATAAGACACAAAGGCCTTACCCACAGTTTAAACCAGTTAGACCTTTCTGCAGATGTTGTAATATCCCCTCCCAATATTCTTCATGCTGGTAATGTACTGCACAGGAGTCTAGTGGGACTCTAGTTAAGAGTTAGTAGTTATTAAGGTAAAATTTGAATCCATCTTTTAAAGCATATACATTTGTTACATATTTGACTACTTTGACTACTGCACACAAGCTATTTCTTGTAGTAGGAGGGAGGAGAATCCTTTGAACTTGCTAGTGCAACTTAGGCTTTTACCTCTGTGAACCTTGCAGTGCAGTGTTAGCAATTTGTTAAAAATCCCCAAGGCAAGAAGGGATCTCTGTGCTCCTCTGCTTGTATAACTGGCAGGACTGAACTCTGTTGTGCATAGGCGTTGGGAAAATAATAAAGCTATGTAAATTAATGCTTTGTGGTATGACTGAAGGAAAAATGAAGCATGTACTGAATACATAAGACTTTTGTGCATAATGATATTATGTAATACAGTACTATATGGGAAAGCAAATTAGCTTGTACATCAGCATGCCACAGTGCAGCCTGGTTAGCTTGAGCCCTGAGAGCAGCCCAGCATTGAAGGCCACAAAATTGTGGCTATTCTGCTTCTGCAGAACTAGCTCATTTCATTTCAAGCTCCTGTGGGGATCTCCAGATGGTCTTGTGGTGTAGCCATACCTGATATTTCTGACAGTGTATACTAAAAGTGGTATGGTAACATAGCTCTCTGGTTGGAAGAAAGGTTTGCTGAATGGGGTGAATATTTTTGTTACTTTCAACCTGATTCAGTTTCTATTTCAAGTGTTGCTTTTAGAAACAAAAGTGGGGTTTTTAAAATTATTTTTCTTTTTGTATCTCCTTTTTTATTTAATAGTTTGTGACCTAGGCTACACCTAGCAGTTTTCTAAACAGTAAATGTATAGGCAAATGGTTTGATTACAGTCTTACCTGTGCCTTTAAAAATAGATATCACAGGTTTCTCTGTTAACTTTCTTAATACTAAAATTATTCAGCTCTCAGCTTCTGGATTGAATTTAGAACCATTTGGTGAAAAACTGTTCCTGCAGTGATACTCTTACTGTTTTCACTTGCAAGCAAACCTCACTGCTGGTTGGTGAGCCCACTGCAGTTTCTTCGACAGGTCTTGGAATACAATAGATTAATATCTGCGTGTTGGTTTAATGCATGAAAAACAACCACCCAAAATGCAGATTCCATAAGTGAATTTGGGAAGTACTGTGCATTCAGATGTGCATCAGTTATGGTTTAATTCACATCTTGTGTGTAAGTATGGAAACCTTTGAACCCCTCGGGGAAACACCCAGGGCTGTGTCCTGGAGGAATATACCATAGAGTTTCCCCAGCTAGGCTAAAAGAAAAGACTTCCCCCATGGTGCCCTGCAATACTACCTTGATCTACCTCAGTTTTGCTTTCCCCATAGGTCCCTAGTTCTTGTGGTTTCTCCTTTCCCTGTTTCCCCGTTGGTTGTGGTATCCTGGTGGCCTGCCCCTGTTTCCCTTATAGGGGCACTGTCCTTTGCCCTGCCCTTGTACTGCCCCTTGCTCTCAGACCATTGGCTCCTGACTCCATACTTAACCTTGTGCACATCTTTGATCTTGGTCTTTTGTCCCTGATCCCTTTAGTGTGCTGGACATAATAATTCCTTCACTGGAACTCATCATACAAAAGGCCTTTCTTGCCTCTCTTTGCTGAGCCAGCCGTGGTGTGTGTGGAGTGTGGACTTGACTGCTTTGCCTGAGTGCCTTCCCAAGTGGCTTTTCCAGAAGAGATGCTTATTGGGGAAAGGTAGCAGCAACCACCATTTAAATTCCATGTTGCTACATATAAGCATTTAAAAACTGGTTTGTGGGTATTTCGTGCCATTATAGTAGCCCCCAGCAGTTAATTTTGTGTTTGAAAGTGACGTGCCTGCCTTATAGCAGCTGGGTTTGGGAAAGTTGCGGATGATAGTGGAAAAAAAGAGTTGTTACACAGCATGTTTCTCCTCTGCAGCTGTGGTGTAAGCTCAATAGGGCTTTCCCCCACAGAAATTGCCCTGAGCTAATTTGAGCTTCTGCAGCCGCTGCTCATCAGCTGGCTCATCACTTCACATCAGCTGGTAATGAGATCCTCTCCCAAGTCAACCCTTGAGTCTTGAGCCTGGAATAGCAGTCCAGGCGGTGAAATTGTTCCTGCAAGAGCTGTTCTGCAGCAGTAGCTTGGTCTGGCTGCCTGTTTTGCCCATCTGCTGTCTCTTCACCTATGAGTAGTGAACAGGCAGGGACAGAAAATAATTTCAAAAACAGTAGCTGTTAATGTAGCTTCTTATTCTTGCCATTAGTGCAGTGGTGATTTCTGAAGCTGCAGCTCGGGGAGTTGTGCCATAACGGACACTTGTATCCTTCACCTTCTGTACTTTAAAAGAGGGACTGGCAACCAGCAGAGTAGTAGGTTGTGTAAGAAGAGGATCTGTAGGCTTTGTAGTGAGTGCAGGGGTGGAATGTAGAGCTTAGAAGTGGTTTTCTCATTTATGTCACATTTTAGGATCAGCTTTGCATTGCACAGTTGGTAGCATGGAGGTTGGGACACTTGCCCATGAGATTTTGAGGGCAGTTTTAGAGGAGAACTTCTCCATTGCACCAAATTTATTCCAAGATCTTTGAAGACAGTATTTGATATACTTTAACTTTCAAGGTCAAAATGAGTGTTTATCCTTTCATTCTTCTTTCTCTATGTGGTATAAAGACACTGTGTTTTCTCCTTCTTGTACACATTTGCATTGGTGCTGCTGGTGCCCTGGTAGGTTTGTGGTAACTCACACATGGTTGCACATTCATTGGATTAGAATTATGCTTTCTAAATTTTACCTTTGCATTGTAAGTAAAGAATTTGACTTGGATATCAGAATGCCTGATTGTGCAAAATCTGGCATTGTTTGTCATTTTTGGTCTGACATGGTTGATGCATTCCACAGCAGTAGGAAGGTTGCTCCTTCTCCATGACCTCACAGCAGTCCTTGCTTTTGAGGGATAAAGCAAACTGCTACACTGTGCAGTGAAACACTTGGGAAAAGAATTTCAGAGGATGCATTATTATATTTTTCAAGTTCACCAGACAAGAACAAACTTCTCAGCCATGATGGCATTATGAGAAGCTGGAGAGTAAAAGTTTCCGTCACTCACGTGATGTTCCCTGTGAATGACAGTCAGATTCACAGGTTAATTGGTTCTGTGGTTTTTCACTTGATGACGTCTAATAATACGTACTTTTCCTCTGTATCAGGGTTTTAAGTGTCTAAGCTGAAAGCTAAAAGGAGGCTCTTAATGAAAATGTGTGTTCACACTTTTGGTGAAAACAGATAAGCTTCTATTGGTTGGTTATTTTTGAAAGCATTCAAATTAGGAATTAACTTGATAAGATGAAGTATTTCAAGTGTATATTACCTGTAATGTAAAAATGAACTAACAAGAAAAAAAAAAAAGAGTAAAATCTACATATTAAACCTGTAAAGAAAAATATAGTCATGGTGGGATATCTAGAGACTTTGTTGTCATGTGTCTGTGGTATTGTGATCCTTTTGTTAAAAGTTTTATAGGATTAATTACTTTTTGTAAAAATTTCCTAAAATTCATGAAATAATGTAAATGCATTTGATAGTAAAATAACAATTTTTATCAAACTTTGGTTCAGAAATGTTTACTTTTGTGACTATTACAATTCTTCTGAATGAGGCTGTACTTCCAAATATCAAAATTCTGTATCCTGATTATAAAATTGACCTTTTCACATTTAGAAATGTTAATTTAACTAAGTTAACTGAGGGTATATTGCTTGAGGTTTCAAGTGAATATGTGTATGCGTTGTCTGCATAGTGGCTTTCAGGAAGCTCCAGCTTCTTTTTTTCTGCCCTGTGTTGTACGGTACTCTGATGGCTTCAGATGGTTTTGAAAAGCTAAACTGAATCAGAAGAATGAATAATTTTTTAAAAATGGATGTCTAAAGAGTATAAACTTTATTTTTGGAGTAAAAAAAAAAAAAAAAAACAACAAACAAACTCAAAGAAAGATACTAGATTGAAATGCGGATACTTTTCTTGCATTAAAAAAAAAGAATCAGCCAGAGTTTCTGCCCAGGTGTCTCATACAATCATAAAAGTAGAGCTTATATTTAGCATAGTAATATCAACTTGTGTCAATCCAAGTCACTGCCTAATTTCTTTAAAAGGATGGTTCTTCAGAGCCATACTTGCTTAAATGAAAACTGCATGTTTGAATAATCAAAAAGTATGGGTGTGGACTGAAATAATAGTTATTAAGTACAAGTTTTCATTACGATGCACACAGAGATGTTTTCCTTCACATGGTGAACATCAGAAGACTGCAGACTTCAAGGTGGCAGACCTTGAATAAAATTCCAGAGTGTCTGTGTTGGCTTGAGTTGTTGGGCAAGAGTTTGTGTTTTACTATATCAACTGCACCAACAGGTTAGAGTGAATTGCTAGCTATGCTCCTGCTGGGTATTCTACTTGGAAGATTTTAGTAAATGTGAAATGTATTTTTGCAGATTTCGCTGTTCTTTGCTTGTTTTCTGCTGTGTGTCCTTTCTGAAAATTGTGTCCCTAGAGGGAAATAAGTTCTGATTTCACAAACATCCTGATCTAGTAATTTCTTTATGAATAATTGTAATGATTGAATGGAAGGAAGGTGAATATCATGTAAATTGACTTAGATATGTTTCCTTGAATGGTGGATCTAAGTGCAGTGATGAGAAAGACCATTTATTCAGGTGGTTCCTGCTTCATAACCTCTAATAAAAAGCTAATCTTAATTCCTAATCCAAAGGAAACAGAAATATTTAACTAGATGTGCATATATATTTGCTAGAAAAAAAGAGTGATTATTTTACTTCCTGAAATGTGAGCCTTTAGGAGGGCAGTATAGGAGGACGTGGCCTCTGTAGATGCAAAGAACTTAGGTTTAATTGTAGCCAAGTTCATGTGACAATGTTGGAAACAAAATGACTCATTAATATTTAACCGTCATTAATATCTCTAAACATTTCCTTTGATTAGTGTGTTCTTCCTATCTATTTGCAAGTTTTTGAGAACTTGGGAAGTTGTTGAGCTAAAAAGTCAAGATGGTGTCACTGCTGTTGTGTCTTCCAGTCACCTGTTTAAATATGTCACTTTCTGACTGTGAAATACTTTTCTGAAATGGTTTGATTGTTTATTTGTTTTGTCTTTAAGATAAAGCGCCTTTGTCAAAGAGTTTGTTACTAGTCCCAAGTGCCATCTCGATTCTATTGACTCTGCTCTTCCAACATTATCAGAAGTTCTTTGCGTATAACCTGCAAGCTGTAAAAGAAGATTTTCAGGTAAGACTTTGTTCACTTTGTGTGAAAAGAGACTGCAAACTGTGAACTTCCATGCAATTTTTCCCTGTAGTCTGTTTGTCCTCTGGTTCTTTCCCTTTGTTAACTGCTGTACACCAGCTTGTTCTTACCTTTTTTTATGTCACCCCAGCATAGTACTTTTTGGAAAATATGAGAAAAACTGATCTGAAACAATCAACATAGCTTTTCACTTCTTTTTCTTATCTGGGAAATTACTTGGTTTATGTTGTTTTTCCTTTCAGGCATTGGCATTTGGAAACTTGCTATGAATGAAGTGTGACTTAACCCATTTAATAATACAAGTATTTTGATATGAGTATCAGTATCTTACTGTGTTTGATTTTTGAGGCTGAAGAGGGCTATTTTGATTAGGCATGCTGATTATAAATTATTTATTTTAACAACGGAGGCCATAACTTTCATTCTCTAACTAACTGTTGTAGTTAGTTGTGGAAAACTAAACTTTGCCTGTTGAATAGAGCTGTTGCTTCTAAATTGAAAATCCCAGGTGGTGGGGGAGTTTGTCATGCTCTTCAATAATCGGCTGAATTGGTTAATTTCTTGTTCATTCCTGTTTCAAACAAAGATAATCTATCTTTTAAGTATTGTATCCTGTAAGGTTTTATTTTAAATTTAATTGAGGATACTGTGGTACCAGCTCTAAATGTTGAAATAATGTACTTAAAAGTGATTAGATAAGTTCTGTAGGTATTGGTTTTGAGATGTTTTTAATTTTTGGAAGTGGCAAACTACTGCTCAAGAGAGAAGGGTCAGCAAATGCCTCTGTGTTTATCTTGCCCCACAGATTTTACAATTACATCAAACAAAAGATACATAGTCAACTTAATGTCTTTGACGATGCCAGCTGTAGCCTATAAGCTTTAAAAGATTATAAGACCTAGCTAGTGAGGCTTTCTGCTGTTGCACTCTCTATAATCTTTCTTGTCAAGAGCAAGAGCTTTATTGTAATAATAAATTGCAACTCTGCAAGAGCACTACTCATATTTTCCAAGTGTCTTGCTGATGCTGTGCAGTGAAAATATATAAATGATGTCTGCCTTTTAAAAATGTTAAAGCCGGGTGTTTGGGGAGGGGAATGAAAAAGTCTGAGAACCTATTCAAGTTTTAAATGGAAATTGTGTGGGTTTGAGATTTGTTTATTTGTTTGCTTTGCGATTTGTCTTCAGAGGAATACTCTGTTTCCATACGTTTGATCTGCTAAAAAACAGTAGTAGCTGCATTTTATTCAAAGAAAACATCTTTACTGTATCTTAACCATAAACACTTGCAATTATCTGTAAAAGCTATGAGACTTTTATTGTGGTGCTTTAGAGAATTTGTGAGTTTGGATTTTTCATTTTATGGGATTGTTTTGCTTATTGCCACAGCCTTTGGAGCAAGCCATATACTATATCCCTGAGTACCTCTGAGATCAGAGAGAGCAGATTGTTTAACTCCTGTCTGGTGCTAATATTCAAATGACAACTCTTAAAAGAAAATTGGTTTAGAATAAATTTGCCTGCAAGGATGTATTTAATGGAAAGGAATTTTTTCAGGGACTGAACAAGTATTTTGGATGTTGGATTTTAACAGTTGTTAAAGCTGGTAGAGAGCATATGAATTAAAGTGAACAGTTGAAGAAGAGTACCTTTGTTTTGGAAGGCAAAATATGTGCTGTCCAAAACTAAGAGATACTTGTCTCCATACAGAGGGACCTGAAGAGCAGTGAAGATGCTGTGTGTAAGAGATCTTACTACATCTTTTATTACATCATATCTGTGTAATTTTTAAGCTGCATAAATCAAAGAGCAGTAAGGCTAGAAGCCTTTCACAGTCTATGTGGGGGCTGCTCAGTTACTGTGTGTCATGAAAAATTCAGCTTCAAGGTCATAGCCCTGCCAGTCTCGACTTCAGGAGGGGTGGTGCTCAGACTAGGATTTAAAATTGGGCATGTTGGCATGTGATAGTGAGAATGGTGAGTGGGGTGGACTGGGGCCCATACTGTTTAGTGTCTTCATTCGTAACTTGGACAGTAGGACATAGCATTCCCTCGACAAGCCTGTGGGTGACACGGGACTTGGATTTGTAGTTGTTACGCTTGTTAGTTCTGCAGATGTTTAGAGTGGGAGAAAAGGGTTAATAGGAACTTTAGTTCAGCAAAGGCAAGTGCTAACCCATGCATCAGAGAGGAATAACACCATGAACCAGTGCAGGCTGTGGACTGAGCAGCCGAAAATCACTTTACAAGAAAAGCTGTGAGAGTCCTGGTGGCAGCTTAAATTGAACATGAACTAACAGAGCAGCATTGTGGCTAAGAAGCCCAACAGCATCCTGGGCTGCATTAGGAAGAGCCTCACAAGGAGGTGATCATCTCTGTTCAGTCTCAGTGAGAGCAGTCTGAAGTGTTGTCACTTGTTGGACTCTTGAGTACAAAATTGACCTTGACATGTTGCAGAGATTCTGGTGGAGAGCCACCAGGCTAGTCAGGGGCTGGAACATTTGGTGTATGAGGAGAGGCTGAGAGAGTTGGGATTGTTTAACCTGGGGAGGAGAAGGTTTAGGGTACATCTTACCTGTGTGTGTAAATACCTAGTGTGAGGGAGCAATAAAGGCAGAACCAGGCCCAGTGAAAGGACAAGAGGCAATGGGCATGAATTGAAATACAAGAAATTCCATTTAAAGAAAAAGGTTTTTCCTGTAAGACTGATGGAACAGAGGAACAGTTTCATCCTTAGAGATATTCAAGACTCAATTTGACATGGAACTGAGCAAGCTGATTAGACCTTCTTAGAACAATTACACTGTACTAGTTTGTATCTAGAGGTTGCTTCAAAAATACTTTTTATAATTCTAAATTCACTAGGGTTGTAATTTACATTCTTATTTTAAGTGTAAACTGGGAACCTGAAAGTGTATTTCAGTTAATTTCAATGATTTATTTATTTTAACAGTTAGACAATGTGCCTTGAAAATATTTTAAAGAGACTTCTTGAACTCTCCATAACGTTCTACTCTCTGTATTTCCCTTTTTAACTGTTCTGCATTCCTGTTATCTGACTCCAGTATTACATTCCCTCTGAGCACAAATTCTGTAAAGAATTTCCTTGAAGGAAGAGTGGCTTAACATGATGATCATTAACCTTCCAGATTTGGAGACTTGTATGTGGAAGAGCAATATGTCTTGATTTGAAAGACACATTCTGCAGCAGTCTGCTCATTTACAACTTCAGAATATTTGAAAGAAGATACGGCAGCAGAAAATTTTCAGTAAGTTCCAGTTTTGAGGGTTTTTTAAGTAGAAACTTTTCTATACAGCTTAGTCTTGTACTCTTGGATACTGCAGTTTTATTTCTAGTGTTTTATAGAAATACACGTTTAAGGGTTTTAAAGATATTTTGGATTTAATAAATTTAAATTTATATTGATAATATCTTAGAGTCAGTAGATTATTCTGATTACTGTTTGCAGCGGTATCAGTTGTAAGATACCAGACCCGTCGATTTCAATTTTGGAAACAATCTTATTCTTGATTCTTCAGTATCTAGACAAGTAGACCTCGAATTATGTTGTGTTTGAATTTACCTTAATTGAACTAGTATAGAGGTTTTCATATTTTTTCTTGTATTTATAGGTATATTAAAACCCTATTATGAAATTGTTGAATTGATTCAAATTAACCTTTTTCTTTCCAGTCTTTTTTACTGGGCGCTTGGATGCTCTCAGCTTTGTTTGATCTTCTCCTTGTAGAAATCACTCAGTATATATTTGGCATCACCATCAACAGCTTGCCTTCTGGTTTGTAAGTAGCTTCTAATGAATTGGTTATTTTAGATACAGTTTCAAGGGATTGTTTTCTGAAGATTTTATTTTGAAAAACCTTTCTTCATGTAACGCTTCAAATTAATTTAATTCTCTTTTGAACAAGTGTAAAGATTCTTGGCACAACTATTGTAATTTCAAACATTTATTTCTTAGCTATAATTTATCCACATGATAATTAGTTTCCAATCTGTTAGTTTCATTTCCTCTGTTAACATGATTGCAACATGGCTTGCAGCACACAAATTACTGCTGTATTTGTTCCGTCTAAATTGTTTGGATCAATTCAATTTGTAAAAGCTAAAATCAGGTTGTGCTGATTTCTGTCTTAAATCAGAAAGGCAACAGAACTGTAAGTCATGTGCTTTATGTTCACTTTTAAATGCATATGCTTTTCATATTGCTATTTTGTATGTTTTTCAAAAATTGAGTGCCGGAGCTTGTTACTCCATTTCATGCTTGCAGCTGAAGTTCTTACAGCTTTAAGGTGTTCAGTGGTTCAGTTTTGCATAACCTATGTTTGAGATTTCTGCACATAATAAAAGATGTGCATATTACAGTAGAACCACAGACCTTGCAATCCTTTGTGATTAAGCTTCTGGCAGGTGAGATCACAGAGACTTGAGTTTCCATGTGTTGCACACTCTGAGGTAATAATAAAAGCTCTTGGAGTAAGATTTTTAATATTAAACACCATATTAGACTTTTTATTTCTACTCTTCCAGAGCAACTGTTGAAAGTATCTAAAGACTGATTTATAAGGGACAAAAAGCATGTGTTTGATATTATAAAGATATATTTTTTATAGTGTGTGAGTATTCAAAAGAAGATGAAAGCTTGAGTAGCTACTGCAGTTACTCGTGTTTGTTACTTAGAGTTTGTTGCTAGAACATAGGCTGCTAATGTGTCTGGAGAAATTCATATTTTCCTATGGGTAAAAAGATACTTTATGCAAAAGTAAGGTGTCATAAATGTGCACATCATACCCACAGGTAGGTAATGAACAGTTTGACCATTGTACCCTTTGATGGTATTTTTATGACTGCAAAATGTAGTCAGTTACAAAGAAATCTGCATCAAAGAAGTTTTTAATTAAGTAAAATATAAATTTTACCTACATATGCCTTCTCATTATGTCTAATGAATTTGATCTTGAGAGAATGAAGTTAATTTTAGAAGTGTGGGATATACAGTAGTTTCAGGAGCATTTGACTATGCAAATATAAAAAATTAATATGTGCATTGCATCATAATTCTTCACTGTTGTCTCCTTTATTATATTAATAGTCACTTTCACATCTGACAATATTCATAGTCATTTGAGGTGATAAAAGCATTGGAAGGCTGATGCTAGGTTTTAGTTCATTTCAGGTGAAACAACAAAAGATGTTGAGCAAATAAAATAGGTGCAATTATTATTCTGCTTCTGTCATATTTACAATGCAACAAAGATATCTGTTACCGTTGGTTATAGAACATTCTTCTGTGTAGCCAAGTGCTAGAATTTGGAAAAAATAATCACTTGTTTACATTGTAAAAGTCCCTGGACATTTTCTCTCTTTTTATATCATTTCACTGTTCATATTATTGAGTGATCTTACACTTCCAGTTCGAAAACTTTTCCTGCGCACACTTCGAAGGTAATTGCGATAAAGGATTACACTGATGACTCTTGCCTGGAATTGTTTGGAAACAATGTAGTACAGTATAACATCCAAGCATGTACTGAGATTCATGAGAAAGGTGGTAAAGGCTGCCCAGGGATTGTAAAATGTATTTTCATCTTGCAACATCAGGAAGGCAAAGCAAATGTGGAAGGGTACGAAGCAGATGAGTACCTGAGCAATCAGAGTAACTATAATTCTTATGGATCTCTCCTTGGCCTTAGGCTTCAGTTTGGAAGTCTTGCCATGAATAAAATTATAAATAATGACTAGGTAACACCCTATCATGATAAACAAGGGGATCAAAAAGAAAAAAATTAAGCGACAAAAGTTCAAAGTATTTACTTCCTTTAAATGGATGATATCAAGCATTTTCATGCAGGTGGTGAAATTAGAGGCTTGGTCTGGATCAGATCGTAAAAACACCAGTGGGGATGTTGTTGAGAGGGTCATGATCCAAATTCCAGTGCAAGCCAGCACAGCTTTTTTTGTGTTTTTTAGTTCTTTGACATGTTTGGGCTGGACAATAGCCATAAATCTGTCTACGCTGATAAAAGCGAGCAGCCACAGAGCAATGGCTGGATAAAACACAGTGGAGGCCCCGAGGAGCCGGCAGAATGTATCTCCAAAAGGCCACGTTTCTGTCCCATGGTAGATTATCCGAAAAGGCAAGGAAAATATAAAAAACAGGTCAAGTAATGCAACATTCATCATATATATGGTTATAGTTGTTCTCTTCTTGGTAGTGCAGCTGAACACCCATAGTGCAGTGACATTCACCAACAATCCCACTGTGAACACAAAGCTGTAGAAGACCAGTGATGCAATCTTGTATTCTTCTGGGTGGGGATTTTCTGGCATCATAGTTTAATTGAACTTAGGAATATTTGTTGCACTCCATAAATATCCTAAAATTAGATAAAATATGGGACGTTATTCTCAGTCAAATAAAATCTGTCTTTGAAAACAAACAGGAAGATTGTTTTAGGACGGTATTTAGTGATGAAACTTTTGTTCAGCTCTGAAATGTGCTAGCTTTGTTGCTTTTTCTGACTGCAAATATATTATCGTCTTCTGAGGGAAATATATGTATTGTGAGACTTGGGAAAATAGTATTTATAAGCATATTTTAATAAAATGTTTTAATTACTTAAGGGGCCATTTAATATAAGGAATCAAAAAGTCAAGATTGACATTTCAGGTGTGCATCAGTAGCTGATTATTAGATTGAAATAGTTGTATTTGAGCTATGAGAGCTACTTTCTAAGCAAAATATTTCTTAAGCTGTCTCTGTTAAAAAATTCTTGACTAAAACTAGTTATGAATAGAAACAAGTCAGTATGGCATGCAGTGGCATTTGGATATGCAAAGAATATTGGCTTTGCCTTTTATCTATGTAGGGCTTACTTAAGTCCCAAAGGAACAGGTACTTGCTCATAAAATACACTTTAAAAACTGTTTGGGTATCTACATAGCTTCTAATACAGTGTTTAATCCCAGGGCATCAGAACTAACCACCCAACATATGAATAGAATGAATAGATTAATAGACTTCCTTTTAAAAAAGTAAAAAGAAGGGAAGCAGCACAGTCTCCAGCCAGGCCATATGGGAACAGTATTTGTTTGGGAGGAAGAGTTGCCCTCTGGTAGCCAGCTAGCCCAGAGCACAGTTATGGTCCTTCATCCAGCTTCTTGGTCATAGGAGTTGGACATGTGAAATGTCACTGTGCAGGCTGAGGTGATGAGGGCTGAAGGAGAGGATCACTGGTTTGCTCTGGGAGCCCATGAGGATGGCAGACCTTAACTGGTGTTTGCATGAGTGCTTTGTTTAACCCTCACCCCAGCACTTTCCTGGCTCTTGCTGTGGTCACAGTTTCATGACTTTATGTGGGAGGGTTCCTCTTGTCTGGCCTTTTACCCAGTCCTGTGGCAGCTTTGTGAAGAGGAGGAGGAGGGGAAGAAACAAGTTAGTTGTTTGTCTGATCTTCCCACTTGTGACAAACAGCCAAAGAATTTCTAAAGTATCTGTTAGGCACCAGAACTGTTCTCAAGAGCAGAAGGGTGCATAGCTCCTGTGTGTTTTGTCTTCAGAAGCGAAGAATGCATTAAAAAACAGGTTTGTTGTTACTGCCCACCTGGTTAATGCTTTCTTTGTAATGTTACCAAATACTTTCTCAGTGCTAAAGGAATGCATAGGGGATTGAATCTGGCATCCAGGTTTGACACTGGCAAATACCAGCTGCTTTTATGAAGAGTACCCATGGAGTAACTAACTTAAATATGACTTGTTAAATCTTTATACATGTTAGTTTCTGCCTTGAAATATGAAGTTTGGGCTTCTAATTTTCTTACAATTCTCCACTTTACAGATATATAAAAAATATAAATAAAAAAAATTAACCCTTAACTTCAAGGTCTTTTTTTTTGGCTGTACAACACACAAACTGGTGTGTTTTCTGCTCAGATGAGGACATTAGAACATACAACAGAATTTATGTTTTGTATGGGAAAAACCATGTATGTAATGCAAAAAAAAGGTTTGGAGGGCATCTGTATGAATGCCTCTCAAATTCCTCATTAGGCGAAGAACTCTAAAAATAAGAAAAATCAAAAGATTAAAGAATGCTAGCAAACCTGATTGAAGGTTAGATGGCATATCCTAAAAAATGTTGCACATGTGCTAGCAGCTTAGTTAAAATATTATCTGGCACACTGTTCCACTTTCACTACTGCTGCACAAAATTGTCCAAATGTTGCTTAACAGCCACACCTCCCCCCTGCCCTTGCACATTGTAAGTGGGTTTTTTTCTCTTTTGTTCTGTTTTTTTTTTTTTTTTTTCTCTTTTGCTAGTGGTTGCGTATGACAGTGCAGGACTACCAAGCTCAATACCCTGAGTGATTTGGCAGGTGGATTGAGTAGTAGCGTATAAGACAGGTAGAAGAATTCACTTGAATATTAAGAAACATCATAGATTTTAGTTCTGGTTTTGCTCTTGTTCCCTTTGGACTTGCAGTGACTGTAATTGCTTCTGGTCAGGTCATGTTTTCGAAATAACCAGTAGCCTGATGTTGATGGGAAGAGAGGAAGCTGAATCTAGTGTGATCTTTCCATGCCTTGTTTGCTAGTTATTTCAACTTCATGACAGTTTTGAGAAAGAACTTATATCAAAGAATGGACCTTTTGTAACCAGAGGGGTTTGTTGGGCTTTGGTTTTTGTGGTTTTTTTTTGCTTGGTTGTTGGAGACGCTTCCCAACTTCGTGTGTTTAAATGATGCCAGTTAATTTTTAATAACATAAAATGTAACATTTATGTAGGTAAGAAATAGTGAGATTTTTTAAAAGCATGAGTTACCTGCCTCATATATTTATACACAGTTGGAGATATTTTGCTTTTTCATTGGTACCTGTCTGCATGGAGTTCAGGTTGATACCTCCCAGGTCAGCCCAAACAGATCTTTGGGTGCCTCTGGGTGGATGGTTTTTCCCTAGTTGCCATTTTTCATAATGGGAACATTTACTAACTGGTATTGATTAAAGCACTTGCTGAAGAGCCCCTGGAGTCACTGGTTTCTGGAAGACTTGTCTGTGTTAATTCTGAATGATCCTCTGCTGTTTGTCTCAATCTTTCAATTTTTTAATGATGACTGACGTTTTGAATGTCTAATGTGAATTGTGAAGGCTAGCTAGGTGCCCTGTACGAGAACAAGACATTCACAGCAAAATCACAGTTACATCTTTTCCTCCAGATTCTTAATGCGAGTTAGCTAACAGTGGTTCCATTTAAAGAACCATGTGTGTTTCTCTCTTCCCAATCCCCATTTTTACTTTGTCTGTCCCTTATATTTGCTTGTATTTTCCCGCAGAGAGCATGGCTTTCAGTGGAGCACAGAGACACCAAGTAACACGATCTCCTGTTTATAGTTTCATGAAAACAAACATTTTTCTTTTAGTGATAAATGTACTTACCAATGTTTTTATTTATTGCATACTTTTAAATTTTTAGTTAAAATCCTAAACAACAGTATTTATGGTACTAAGCTTTTACAAATGCAATCATTTTTCTTTAAATATTATTCGTAGAATGCTGCTGATATTTTGAAAGTGCATTAAGTATTAAATATCTTTTCATTAGTTCTAGAATTAATGCCCATGTTCGGCTTCTGAACAAAGAAGTCTTTTAGCAACATGTATGAACATCCAAGTTACTTTCTTAGCATGGCATTAGGGATCATTACTCACCTTTTGTGCTCTACAAAATTTCTTCAGAGATGCTTCTTTCATGGCCCCCAAATCTGTAGAAGGTTTAGACTTCCTCTTTGCTCAATTTCACTCAGCTAAAATAGCTCCTCTTCACAGGCAGGAAACAATGACGTAATCTCACTAGTTTTGAGCTCTTTTATTGGTCATACTTAAAAGTTACTATTTCACATAAGTGTGGGATCTGTGAACTAGTATTTCTATTACCTTTCAACCGTCAAACTTGTATAATATTTCCAGTGTGGTCAGACTGGGCTGTTGTACTACGTATCTTTTCAACTTTTAAATGTTTGTTGTATAATGAAAGCATATTTTATGTTAAAATTTCCATAAAAAGGTATCTGCAAGAATGCACATCTTGGTTATGCATAAGTTTCTAATAAGCACTGTATAAATGTATTTTCAGTAGAGCATAGTCTGGTGGAATTTTTGTGGAAATCCCCATTTTGTTTATATTGCCTTGGATAGTAGTCAGTCTGAAAGTGACAGAAAGTCACCGCATTTGAAATGAGAAGTTTGATTCACTTGAATACGCAACTTTGTTTATGCCTGTACTTCCAACATTTTATTACACAACAGCAATATTTCTATATTTTATTTGCTGTCTAAATTAATAACATGCTTATTTGAGACCTTTGCCAAAAAATGCTCTATGATCAGAGGTTTTAGCCTGTATAAAAATGGGGTAAAATCTCTCAGCTGTGTCACTGCAACAGCCATCTTAGGGGGGATGGGAATATTCACAAAGGATTATAGGTGAAGAGGACTAACTTCCTCTGTTTCCTCTTTGTCAACTTGAAAAAAAGATCTGCACTTTAGAAAAGCCATTCAGAGAAGGAGCTCATTCCATATTCTCTGGAGAGTGCTTGTTGCTTCAGGCCTCTGACTGACAGCCTTTGGGAGGTGGTAGCAGAAAGCTCTGTGTTGAGTAGGGGAGCAATAATGTTTTGGTCTCCACCTGATACGTCATCAAGAATTTGCCATGATGTTCACTTGGTGCCAGAAGCAGCAAAGTCCTGCAGTTCAGAAATAGCCAGAATCAGGTTTGTTTGTGGGAACATCTTTCTTCACGGGCTGTAAAACTAATGTAGGTAGGTGATCCTCACTTAGTGCTCAAGATAATGTCTGGGAAAAGAAGCCACTCTCTACTGTAGTCATGTAATTTATGTCGGCTAAATGGATTTGTGTTAGCATACAGGTATCTGCATAGGTCAGTGTGATGGTTAAAATAATTAGAGGGAAGGACCTGGATATGATTTTTGGTGTGTAGATTACCTTTAAATATTAAGGTTTTTTTCCTGTTTAGGTGAACTAATATAAAACTTGGTTTTTTGTGATCATTGCAAAGGCCTTTTAAATGAAGTGAGCTGCAAATCCTGCCCAGATCACCCTAGAGAAATATAAATCTATTTAAAAGTGCTTAATATTTTAGGACTAAGGAGTATCATAAAAGGACTAACCAGGGCTGAAAACTCTTCAGTGGCTCTATCATTAGTAAAGCAACTCCGGAGCACGCTTCAGCAGAGCAAAGCACTGTTTTCAACTGTTTGGTGAAAGCTCAGTGAAATTCAGTGCCATACGTATATCTTCTGGAAGAGAAGTGTGGAGACACCCTCCAAGCTGAACTGCACTGTGAATATCCCAAAACAGGCAAGTGGACAGCCAGTGCCTCCCTTAGCAAAGAAGTACAAAAGTGATTCTGGGTTCAATGGAAAGCAGGCAGATGTTGAGTTCGGGATCAGAGAACCTAAATGCTGTGAGTTGTCTCTTGGCTTGTTGTCTTCTTGGGGGAGAGTGGGAAGTGTGACCTCTTGCAGCTGTGTCATTTTGTCTGTTTTGACCCTGCAAGGGGGGTCATGCCTTGTGAGGGCAGCTGGAATCAAATCCCACAGTTTACATGGGTGGCTAACAGTAGCCCAGTTGAGTTTGCTGGCGGGTTAGCCATCCATCTGGTTTGCTGCAGCATGTCAGGCTGTGTTCTGCTTTCACTCAGGCTTTTCACAGCCTTCCTGGTGGAGAAGAGGCAGCCAAGCCTCCCTGCTGATTGCAGGCTGGCGGACGTTCCCCTTAGGCATGGGGGTGTAGCTCTCTTTGGCAGCAGTAGGCTGACAAGAGGTGTTTGCCGTACCAGCAGTTGCATGCTCCTGGTCTAGGTGCTCAGCTGGCTGCAGCTGCAGAGTGATAAGCATTTGGTGCACTGCCTGTGGTTTGTGAGACGCAATGGGCTGCTCTGCAGTGCTGCATTCCCCTATTACATTGGTTTCTGCTGTAGGAAGCACCTGGCTCTATTTTTATTTCCTTTGTTGTTTTATCAACTAGAAATGAGTGCCTTGCATTGCTTTCCCTCAGATGGGTGAGTACTTACTCTGCTCCAGCTTCTACTGAATTAAATCCTCAATTCCATCTGAGGTCTTCTTTTGCTCTTCTGAAGTTCAAGCAGTAGACAAGGTAATTTTACATGAATTATGTTGTGCTAAAGCTGGTTTTAAGTTGTTAAAAGCTAAGCCAACGTACTTCCTGTGAGTGCATGTGGTCTGTTATGGTGCCTTCACAAACTGGCAGTAAGCCTCAGAAGAAATTAGTTTGATCACTTGCAGCAACCTCGAAGTGCAGCACTGAAGAGATTGTCTTCATGCTGTTGCTTTTGCAGAATTAATGTACTGCTGGGTCTTTCAGGGGTTTAGTCATGGTACAGAAAAGTTTTGGTTTTTTTTTTTCCTGGTCACTTACTGTGTAATGTAAGCTTTGTCCAGCTGATACAGAGAAGTTCTGCACACAGTGGAACAAGATTACCCTCTGCCTCAGTTTGGTAGGGATCTGGCTTGAGCTTATGTTCTTCTTCTCCTTTCAAACTTTCAAGCTTTTGGATCTATTGAAAAGAAAGACCTGAAGCTTCTTGCATGGTTCACTCTTGCATGGTTCACTGCACCAGTGGTGCAGGAAGCAACTCTCCCATGTCAGTTTGTTAACTTACCGGCTTGCTGTTGTGGGTGAGTTCACGCTCAGTTTTGGGTTACTGTTCTCAACCTTGATGAAAACTGGCTTCATTTTTTATTCCCATACTGTGTTCACCATAGTGGATACTTAAGAATAAACTACTGGTTATAAGTTGTCATGGCACTGGATGCATAAAGTTATTGCACTTGTTGCCGGTTTTGCCGTGTGTGTTACTCAGACGCTGCGTCATGGCATAGCTGTCCCTCCTCTCCCACTCATCTGTTTGAGAGGATATAAATGCAGTGTGCAGCAGAGCTGAAGGAATGGAAAAGGGAGCAGCTTAAGAGAACTGCAGCCTAGTTAGCTGTACCTGTCATATTTATTGTCATATTTTGCTTTCTCTTCCCTGTTTTGCTAATACATAGTATGATTTGAGAAAGGAGCTTCCCCCCCCCTTTTAAAAAAGAAATCAGCATTGCATGTTTCTCCTAGGTTCATTTGGGGTTTTTTTCTACCCCTCCTCCCTTCCCCCCACTCCCCTGTACCATCTCTCCTACAGCCAGGACACACCCTGTGCCACTAAATAGCCTAAAAATATACAGTGCATCTGACTGGTAGTTCATCTGTTTATCACTGTCAGTCAGCCTTTGAAAGAAACAATACTTCAAAAATTAATTAAAATTAAAGTTGCACCTCTGAGATGTCTATGACAGTGGGGTAGTGGACTAAAGACTGGTCTTTTACACACCAGCAATCTCAGAGTGTCCATAGTCTAATATTAGCTCATGGCAGATACCAACACAACTCCATGCTTGTTGATGAACCCATGTTGCCTTTGGCAGATTTCTTAAACTATTGGGTCTGCTCTGCCTTCCTGTGTTCTGTTTTGTTGGGAAGCAGCTTTTTTAATCCGAAAAGTATACATTTCTCATGACAGATATTTCATAGTTTTTTAAAATCTGCATGAATGCTCAACTCTTATTTTCTTTTTTTTAAAAATCTACATTGTCAGGAACTAGTTAGTTGTTCCAGTTTGGAAATGTCTAGGAGAGATTTTTTCCAATACTTTCCTTTGCAAGTATGTGGTATTTGATGTTTTTACTATTAAACTGCTGTTAAAGGTCTCAGGTGCATAAGAAGTATTGTTCTGAAACTTGATATGCCTCCCAGGAAAAGAGTTAGTGTTTCAAAAGAAACGTCTTTATTTGGAGCTGCACGTACTCAGATTCCTTTGATGAAGTCAAGCACAGGAGTAGGGAGAGTTGTTCTGAGTCCTCCAGAGTTCAGGAGTTTGGGCAAGCTCTGTCAGTAACTAGCCCAAGTATATGTTATCAGAAATTAAACAATTAAAAATTGCTACATAGGTTTTAGCAGACCAGTGAAGGGTTTAATCAAAAGTGCCTGAAGTGAGAGTGGGCTATGTGAATTAGAATAAACACTTCAAATTCAAGGGTGTCAGGCCTGGCGGTAAGCTTGCTTTGTGGAAGTGACAGTCTTCTAATGCTGTTCTGCCTGTGCCACCTGTCCCTGGCACAGATGAACAAGCAGCAGCGTGTTGGGGTTGTGAAGCTTGCTGTGCTGTGGTGGAGTTGAGGTGACACGAGACAGAGCATCAGGATGATAAAGGGGCTGGCATTATCCAGATCAGGACAAAGCAGCCTGCTGCCTGTGGCACAGCAGCAGATCTGGTTGGTAAGGAGCTGTGCTGGGCGAGTTTGCTTGGTGTGTAGGCTCTGCATTGTCCTTGGAGGGAAATGAAAGAGAAGCTGAGTGTGAGGGTGCTCAGTGCACCAGAGCACCAGGACAAGGCCAGCTTGTGCTCTCAGCTGGCTACAGTGGACAGCAGAGCTGCCTGCAGATGGGTGATTTCAGAGTCACTGTCTTTTCAGGTATGGAGCCAGGTCCAGTCAGAGGACTCTGTATTTCCCAATCAACTGTTCAACTACAAAAACTGTATCTATTTTACACACACAGGCACACACACACATATGCACTTTAAAGGGAAGGAGCTGAGAATCCTGAGCTTTATCATGACAAGAGCCCTAGGAGAGTAAGTCAGGGCATAAATCTGAAGTTCAATAATTTAAGCAGCTGAAAGTAATTTTCCTTATGTAGACATTGCGTTGGTAAAGGTGGCTTTAAGATAGGATAGAGCAGTGAAACTGACCTTGGACTTCTGTATTCCATATTCTCTGCCACTTTCATGCTCTGCCTCCAAATCATACTGCCTGTCAATGCTTTTTTATTTTAGTCTTAGAATATCTGGGACATTGCCTTCATTTGCTTGTAACTGAGCCATGTGTTCTATGATGATCAGGGCCACCAAATTCCTATCACATACCCAAATAGCAGAAATGAGAGGGAATGTAAAGCTTGTTTTGAACAAGAAGCAGTGAGAGAAGAAAGTGCAGTAAAGGTGGCAGGATGTTGGACATCTCTGTATTCCCTCTTCTTTCAAATTTGGCAGGATATGAAGGTAACTGTAAGAACTGTACCAGCAGCCCATGGTTCACAGTGCTCATTACTGTCTAGATGATGTAGTTTATTTCCAAGGCAATGGGGCCTAACCTGTCACAGTTATTGAGCAGATTGACACAGCCAGCCTGGATCTGGCTTCTCTTTACTGCCTGACAGTTCCTGGCCCAGTGCTAAGATCTCTGACTCTGGAAAATGGGGTTTAGTCTCAAATAAGAAACAGTTTGGTGAAATAGTTTTGGCCTCTGCTGTGGTGAGGACTAATTACTGCATCAATGCTGCCATCTGCGGACCTTTAGCAAGCATGGCAACTTGTCTCTCCTATGGAAGGGACATACCACGTTATGTGGAAGCTGTGATTGTTCCCATAGTTGTGGAACTGCAAATTCTGTTATTGTTCAAATAGTTTCGTCTCATGCAGCTGTCCTCTTTGCATTTCTGTTTGTACAAAAAAATAGAATTCTGAGAATGAGTTATAAGCAAAGACTTTCTTACTGTGCATAGTCTGAATTTACCCTGAAAAAGTGAAGAATTAGAAGACACCTAGTGGAGGAAGAGAAGAAAGACTGGAAACAACATTTACCATTCTTATTTTGGCTTTGTTATATAGCACAAGGATAAGAACTAATAATAGGAATCAAGCAACTCTGTGTTTTTTAAGCTACCCGCTTCCTGATTTTGTTGTTTTATATGTCTGATATGTTGTTTATCAAAATAAGACACAATAGCAACAACTTGCTTTGCACAGCATTCCATTTTTCTGGATTGTTCTAAAAGTTTTATGATTAAATTATTTCATGAGAATAAACAATGCCTTCTTTCCTATGTGGGAATCGGGGCCTCCTTTTTAGCTTAGCAGTTGACCCTTGAAGGTTATTTGCAGTCCATGTGGGCATGATCAAGTTTTCTTTCTGTCTTTACTGGCAGCTTGGCGTTTTTTCCCCCCCTCTTCTCTTCCTCTTTCCGGAATTAGGAACACCTTGTTTGTTCCTCACGTTCAACCATAGTAAAGAAAGACAGGGATGTGGAAGTCCCTTTGGACTTTAAAAGGAAATCCTGCATCTAATTGTAGATGTCTGTGCCAGACAATTCGGTACAAGTTATCATTTCAGCTATTGTTTGCAAATTGGCTCACTACAGTGACCTCTGTCATTTGATCTGAAGGGAAACAAGCTTAATGGAGTCATTGCATTCTAGAAACATCAGTTGTCTCCTATCTGTAGAAGTTCAGCTATGAGCATAGATTGCTAAATTTTTGTTTTAAGGATCTGGTATCCTTTCATATAGATGATATCCTCCTCCATCACAGAATGAACTGCTTCCATTCCAGTGATGTTCTATGTGTCTCTCTTCCTTCTCCCTACTCCCTGTAGGGCAGTTAATTATTTGATTTCATTGGAGGAAGAAGGAAAAAAAATGGATGAATAATTCTTCAGAGTGGTTGGAGACGTTAGTGTGAGGAGATACTCTGCCTGTTGTAGCCTTTTCCAAAATAGAGTGGTGGTATGATTGCTCTTCTAGGACAGATGAGGAGGGTAATGAAGTAACTTCACAAAGGACATCTTGCAGTGACTGATGCTTTAAAGAAACCCCTCTTAATTTACCAAAGTAATGAAAAGAAGTTGATTCAGTAAGTTTAGTGGTGTCTGAGAAGGTACAGTTCCATGACTGAGACTTTAAAAAACAAATGTTCATGAAACAGAAGACAGTGTGCACAGTTAGTAAAAAAAGTACTGCAGTTGTTTAGCTAAAGAATTTAGAAATAAAAATGTCTTTTTCAGAGTTAAGCTTTCTGCATAAGTAGCAAGATCTTTTAAAATTTCGTCTTTGCTTTTATTTTATGCTTACTGAATACTCTCCTTTTGTTTTGTCATCACTTTGCTTCAAATACATTGGTCTGGAGTTGAGAAAAAGAGTTGTGTGGTGGTCTTAATGCGGAAGTTTATTTTGCAAAGAAATCACTTCTCTGCTACAGCTTTTCTATTTTGTTTCTGTTTTATCATGAACAAGCTAAAGAGTTTCCTGCCAGCAATTTATGCCTTACAATACTTACTCATTGGAAAAGTCAAACTATAGCCATGAATCACAAGGAGGTGTGAATGGTCTCTTGACCAAAAAGCCCTAAAATGTTGGGAAGCATTTTAATGTTAAAGTATTGTGAAGTAAGCCAAACTGTGTGAATAAGATAAATATTAAAACCTCCCTTTACTAGTCTTCAGCCTTTGAAGATACGTTATGATGTCTGTCACAATATCCTTATCATAATGCGGGTAGAAGAAATTTGATTTTTTTACCAAGAATCCAAAAGTAGTTAAAAAAATGGCTTGGCCAAAAATAGCACAACACTTACCAATAATATTTAGTGTAGAAAAGGACTGAGGAGTAGCCAAAAACTCAACTGTTCTACAGAATTACACTTAAAATCTTGAATGGTATATATGAGTCACATTCTGTATTTAGCTCCAAGTTATTGTCTCTACCATGAACATAGGTCATAATAAATGAGGCAAAAATAGCTTGTGTGCTTTGCCATGTAGGTCAACATTGTCATCCTTTGGCTCCACTCTGCCCAAGTATTATGTTAAATACAGATCCTGATAAGATCATTTAATGCTTGTATCAGATGGGAGCTGGGAGTGAAGACCCTCTTCATCCCATCACATACTGAGGTGTGGACTGGGTGATCTGGGCCATTTGTGGGATCAGTAGGGTGGAGAGAAGCAGGGTTTCTGTGCTGAAATGTTGGAGCTCATAGTGCAGTGGAGGATCAGATATAAGAAGATGGTAAGAAAGGCCACAGCTCTCGTTCATGTGTGGTGGCCACCTCTCCATCCCCAGCACAGGCACTTGTCATGTAGCCAGAATTTTCCATGTGAAGGATTTGGGGAGACTGATACTACCCAGGTACTTCTCTGCACTTCGTTTACTCCAGAAATATTAGACAGGTGAAGTTATGGGAGCTGCTAAGTTCAGTTAGCATCTGCATATTTTGAAAATATTTCTCAGGTGAAGTAAGAACAGCTATGAAACTAATAATGTTGAAAATCAAGCCAATGAAATCATAACCCTTGAAATTCAGGTGTGTAATGTGCCAGGTCTTGGATCACTACTTATCAAATGTGTTTCTCTAAGGCAAGAAGTTTGCAGAATAAAACCATATATATTAGATTCAGAGTTAAAAGCTAATCTCTGTTATTAGTCGGATCATTCCCAGTATAAGGTTCCACTTTTGAGGTTATATGAGTCTGAAGGGCCTCTTGAAGTAGGCGCTTATCTTAAATGAAGTTGCCCACTCTTCTTGATTCAGTAGAGTGCCTCACAAAAGGCAGTTTACCATAGTAAGTGTCAAGATCCTTAAGATCTGCTAGACAGCTCTCTTCAGACTCAGAAAGATTATAAAAGGCTTGACTGTCCCCTGTAGAAGCAGGAGTTTGTGTCCAGGCCTGGAGGGCAGGCACTTCACTCAGGCTGGGCTGTGTAGCCTCACGTCCCTCTGCATGTGAGTACCTTCATTGAGCCCCTTGGCAGCGTGTCCATACGTGATGCTTTGCTCATTGCTTGCCTTGCACATGGGCGTAGTTGGAGAGAGACAGTGGTAAAACCAGTGCCCATGGGATTATAGCCTATTGCTGTTACTGCCAGGTGTGTAGTCACAGATTTCTATGGCCTAAATCAGGAACCTCCTCTGACATCTTTTCGAGGAACAGAGAGACCTTGTGTCTTTAGTTTCCCTATCTGTATATCAGCTAGGCAGCAGCCTGGGGCTGGGTGGTCTCTTTGTCCATCCAGGCTCAGCTTACTCAAAGCTGACAGTACCATGGTGTATTACACAGGCATGAAGAATGATGCATCACCCTCCTGCTTTGGTTAGGTAAGCTGAGATGGTTTCTCTGAGCTGTTTTAAAAATGTTTCCCTCTGTTCTGGAGCCAGTCAGACATGTGGACACCTTTTCCAGTTTTCTGACAATACAGAGAGATTGGTCAGGATGTAGATGAGTTAGTTATGATGACAGCTTTCAGTCTGAGAGGGAGCTTTTGTTGAGGACTATCTCAGCTAACAATGCAGTCACACCACATCTACTTCTTTGCTTTTTGTCATTTTTCTGTCCTGGGGATAGCTTTTAGGCTTGGTAAAGCATGTCCACTACGTTCTTAAGTGAGAAACAGTCAAGAAGAAGCACTTAAATTCCTTGCAGTTTCTAAAAGAGCTGATTTCTCATTGGTATGAGACAAAATACATTTCTCAATTTTAAAACTTTTGTTCAGTTTTTTTACCTTTTTATTTCTGAGTCTTGTACACTTAAGAAAATAAAATCAGTTCCATAAAGGGATACTCAGCAGTAATCTCTGTGCTTTTCTGTGAAGAGCTTTTCTATTTTTTGTCACCAGGGGTTTTAGCAAGGGCTTGATGAGAGGCAGTTTTGTTTGTTTTGCCTTCACTTGATGATCCTTTTTCATAGTGAGATGCTCATTCGATGCAGTCTTTCCTTATGCTACAGCTCTTTGAGCCTGTGGCCACTGGCTTTTTTCACCTTTT
This sequence comes from Brachypodius melanocephalos, assembly GCA_013398615.1. Classification (NCBI taxonomy): domain Eukaryota; kingdom Metazoa; phylum Chordata; class Aves; order Passeriformes; family Pycnonotidae; genus Brachypodius; species Brachypodius melanocephalos. Next base: position 45,200,752 of record VZSR01003803.1, read on the forward strand.
GGTAGTGTTTTGGTGATTGTGTGCTCTGCCACAAGTTCGAAACATGATTGGAGCCTCAGTGGCTGAAACAGTAGAACATCCTGTGCCTTTCCTCTTTTCTTTTTTAAGATTCTTCTCAGAATTCATCCCACATTCCTGTATCACTTGTCAGAAAGTCAACCTGCTGGTGTTTCATTTAAACTGTTCCTTTTTTAGAACTGGGGCATATGTTTACCTCCTGGACTTTTCCCCTTTTATATTTCTAGAGGTTGTTCAGGAGTGTTTCTTGCTTCTTCAGTGCAGTAACTGTCTCCATATAGACTGTTGTAGTAAACAGGAGACTGTGAGGTGATCAGGGAACTCGGGGTAAACACAAGGCTGGGGCCCCACAGCGGAATCACTATGTTCCTTCTCCAAGGAACCCTTTTTTTGGGCTGTGGCTAAAAGAGGTGAGTGTTTGCAATAATCCCAGTGAATGTTCCTGCAAATATTCATTCAAAGGAAAAAAAAAGACTTCTTGCTTATAACTGGAGACAGGGATGTACTATCTGTATGCATATCTCTATCTTCACATCAACTTCTGAACTCCCGTGTGTCAGAAATTTGAGATAAGCAAATGGAAAAAATGGGATGTATTTCACTCCTTTCACACTGTGTTCAACCGACAATGGGAGTAGACAGTCAGGAGTTCACCTTTCTGGCATTAAGCTGAAATGTCTTTGTCCTTAAGCGCTTAAGTAATGCACTTCCAGACTGTGACTGATTTATCCCATCCAAAGGAAAAAAAAGTCTTGCACCAAATATGTATAGCAGAGAGTCATTTAAAGTAATTTCTGCTTAATATAGGAGTGATTGTGAAAAGAGCTGAAAAAGTAAGGGAACAGGATCAGAAAATGAGACCAAACATATTTAGACTCTTGAGGGAAACAGAAAAGCGTGTGTAGAACAGATGGATGAAAAATACCCCTATCAAATGCAAATTGGTCAGTGTGAGAGAGTCTGAGGCACCTGAACTGAGGGCTGTGGCTCACATTCAACAGATGGAAAGAGTGGTACTTGTTCAAGCCATAACCATGGTTCCCAGCCATGTTCTTCACTCCTCTGCACAGGAGGCAGCAAGAACAAGCACATGTGGCTTGGCTTCACCTGGTGAAGGTGCAGTTTTGTAGCAGGGCTGAGCTGGTTGAAGTGTAGGCTGCTGCTTACAGAGCAACCAATTGGCTCTCACCTGTACTTTCCTATATACCACTTGCAGCAGGAGTCGTCTGACTTCTTCCAGGCAGTGGTTATCAGGAGATAATGTTTGAAAATAAAATGTACCTACACTTATGTTTTTTTCAGGAATCATTTCCCACCAGCTTAAATTTTTAAACTTGCTCACTTCTGGGGTGGATGCACGCCAACACCAGAGCAAGGAAAGTGATGGAAGTTAGAACAGGACTTTCTCTTTCCATTGCTCTGTACCACAAGATTCACAGTTGAGGACATCAGCCCAGCTTCGGGTGCCTAAGGTGAAGGCGTGCATTGCTGCAGAGTTGGTAACCCGGACAGAGGATGAGAGTAGATGGGGCAGAAGAACATAACCTTTGACCTGGGGTTCTCTGTGGTGTATCAGCAGCCCCAATTTTAGTAATTTTAAGAGGAGTCATTATCATCCAGAAGCTCTGCCCTACACAATGTTGTGCCATTCAGGATATCAGATATAATAGCAAATGCATAGGGTGTTTTTTAAGTGGTTTCAAGATTTGCTGAGGATTTTGAGGGTGATCTTGAAATGTGGCAGTGCTTGATTTTCACATTAATTAGGATACTTACCTCTGCCTTGCAGTTGGGATCTGAAGTCTGTCTGCTATTGCACCTCTCATATAGGCACACTCATGTTCAGTAACTGTATTTAGAGGATGAAAGCAGTGGGAGGTAATTTGATAAAAAGTCAAAAAATTTTACCAGTGACTGAATATGTCTGGAAGCAAGATGATACATCTTTGAAGGGCTTCCTGAAATGAGCTATGCTTTTAAAATTCAGAGTATTGAGTGGCATTTGTAATTGCAGCCACTCACCACTTTCACACTTAGCGTTTAGTTGCTTTTAAGTGGAAAGTACCAAGCGTGGTTAGAGATCTGAGAACTAATTATTCTGATTGGAAACGGGTCTGCCCTGCAGCACGCAGTACTCTCTGGTCAGTACTCCGTAAGCAGCTTATGGAGGTAAACATTACATGTGTGTCTGCCAACCTGGCTAAATAATGCCAGCTGTCTTAACTCTTTTTGAAGATAAATGAACTGTAATTGGATTTCTGCACTGGGTAATTTTAAACAAGGGCTATTAGAAGCAGTAGTTGGTATGAAGAAGCTCCACAATAGACATATTATGATGAGATACTGCATCCCTCTGAGTGATTAGTATTTGTCTGTTAAAATCCAGTTAGCAGATTAGGGAGAAATGTGTTTTGGTGAGGCAGTTTCGATTTTTTTTCTTGTTATGTGTGAGCAAACAGAAATGGTAAAGAAGTTTGGGTTGAGTTGGCTGGAGAGGAAAGGTGCTGCTACTGAGAGTTGCACAATGTCCCACCATTGTGAACTTATTAAAAAAATTGAAAGAAGGGAAAAGATATCTTGCTATCTTTTCTATTTCAATAAAATTTAAAAAAATAAAATTTAAATAAATAAAATTTTAAAAATTTAAAATTTAAAAAAATAAAAGCAGACATTGCTTTTTCTGCAATAATATACTTAAAAGAAAACCCTGAAATTGTAGTCAAAAATTGTTTCTCCATACAGACAGTTTTTGTAAGAGGGAGGTAGATATTAAGAGTGGAAAACTTTAATTTCAAGAGAATTTTAACCACTCTGCTGGCAATCTTCGCTTATTGAGAAGTATTAAAAGGTTAAAACTGAAACCAAGTAGGGAGAGCAAATAGTGATGTTTTCCACAGTATTTCATTTGCTTGGTGTTGCTACCGAAGACCAGCAAGTGGGTTTTTTTGGGAAGCATAGATAAGAGTTCTCAAATAGTAAAATCTAAATCTTTGTATTTAGGGAGTTTTTGTTTCACCAGTTTGTTTTGAACAAATAAAACACAAGTTTATTTAGGTTCTGAGGTGCTTGTGAATTTTTTGACACCAATATTTAAGCTCTTACATATGAGGCACAGGAATTGCTAAAAATTTTAGCCATTTTTACTCAAGTTCATGTAGCATTAATTGGTGGTTTCATTTTTGTGTGTTTTGCACCCATAAAAGGTGGGATTTTTTTCAAATTCATATTATAATTCCTTGTTTTCTTACAACCACTGCTTGATTACAGTTTTTCTCAGAGAGGGCACTGCTTGATTCTCTCTTACTGGTTTTAAGATCACTCACTGTTTGGTTTTCCATGACTAGTAATTTGCTTATGTATTTATTCCTTTTTTATTCCCCACAAAGCCTTATCATTAGTTTGTTTTTTCACTTTGCTCATAACAAAAATTAATTTATTTAAGTTTCTTAACTTAGTGGTTTTGGTCGTTTTGATTTGATAGAATACTTCTTGGAGAAAAAGAATTACAATTTATCCTTTATCCTCCTGGTATTTGCAGTTGGAAAGATGATAAAATACCAAGGAGGTCTTTTGCACCAAGGAAAGGACTGGATCCTTGTGAGAAAAGCACAAACACTTGCAAGGCAGGCAACTGTTCATTAATAGCCTAGAAAAGCCCATAGCAAGTTATGAAATCCTACCTCTTTTCCAATGCTGGGAACAACAAGATGTTACAGCACTGGCTGGACCTCAGGTCAGGGGCAGCACATGGTGCAGATCCCATCTCTGGTGAGGTTTGCCAGCTCTGACATCATTTGTACTCCTCCAGGGTCTTTTCATAGTACAGACTGATCAGTCAATGACAGAACCCAGCAGAGAGTCAGGGCACAGCAATATACACTCTTGTATCATTAATAAACCTATAGTCACAAAACTCTTGCATATAATAATTCATATGAGCAAGACATTACATTACACACATATACTTAATTTTAAGTGTGCATTGACTACATATTGGGTAATAGTGTATTGACTGCATATAGTGATTAATTATACTACTGATTAGGTGCATCTTGATTAAGTAGTGATCATGTAGCATGCATGATACAGAGGCCTGCACCTCCACAATAGTTATGTGTCTGTTCACAAAATAGTCATCCACTGCTGTCTGGTACAGTAGGTAAATCATTATCTATAAGGTTATTTCTGCAACTGCCAACATTTTGGTTCAACATATAGCTGATTTTGTGTTTTCTTATCAATTGAAGTATTGCTGTTCTAAGCAAAGGTCTCTTAAATAAAATTTTGTTTACAGTTCTGAGGTACTCTGCCATTCTTGGTGTGTGTTGCTGGTACACCCTGACATTCTTCCCAGGCCAGTGCTGTCAGCACCCTGGGTATAGAGGAATCCTGCTGTGAGCAGTTGTGTTGTATCAGATGAAATGGAATATAAGTTATGGTTCTCAGTTGCTTAGACCTTTTTTTGACATGTTTAAAAAGTTGAGTAACACTGTGAAAAGAGAGTAGCAAAACCTTTTTCTACCCCTGGGTCTGTGGCCGTGAAGCACACTTGTTTCCTGTTTTTGTTTGGGACTAGGAAGTGGCACTTTGTGAAAGAGCACTAGAATCAGATTTCTTAGAAAATTTTTTTCCTTTTTTTTAATGTTGTGAAGACCTTATCTGGACCGTATGAAAAACAGACTTCATCCGTAGTTAAAACACGTTATGGTACTAACTCTTTATTGATGTCTGTTCCAAAAATCTTTTTTGTTGGCATTTAAAAATTACAAATCTGATCATTAATCACTTAATTTCAGCAGGAATTTGCAAGCTGCAGCACAAGAAGTGCTGCTAGGTGCTTGTGATGGCAGTCATGCTTGACTGCTTAAATAGAGATGCTGAGCTGTATGGTTAAGTGCCTCCACACCAGCAGCAGCCACACCATTAGGAAAGCAAGGCTGTAGCCAGAGGAATTAACTTTTCCAAGGTCAGCTTCCTCATGCAGTGGAGGAAATGTAGAGAGACCTTTTGTGGAGGCAGTAAAACAATTCAGACATGAGGAGGCATTTCTCCATCTGTGGTGGTCCTCAGCCATGAGCTTGCCTCTAGGTTTGCCAGCTGTGGGCAGCTCTCCCTGTGCTCTTGGGTATGGCCAAAGGCCTGGGATGTGGATGCTGGCTGAACAGCTGAAGTGCTGCAGGAGAACAGCAAGGAGGGACAGAGATGCCCTGGCTGTACCTCGAATTGTGAGCTGCTCGTCTTGCAGTCACCCCTGGTGTTTGTGGTCATTAGTTTTGGTGCTGGCATCTGAGTATGTTAGTTTTAGAGCTTCTGTTCTAGCTTTTGGCTTAAAAGGAGTTAAAGTGCAAAACACCTTTGCTTAATGAAATTAATACGATGCAATCTATTATATCAATAATTTCAGATGACTTGATTATCCTGGTTGCTACTCCTTGCACATTTAAAATAGTTGGTTTGCCCCCATCTGAGTGAATGAAGTAAGGTTCTGCTGGATGTTCAAGCTATTTTGAATAGCTGGCATTGAGAATACGCTATTGATTTTTTAAAAGAAAGAAAAAAAAAAACCCAAACAAGAAAACCAAACCCAAAACAGAATTGACCCAGAGTTGTCTTTATAGTCTGATTACTGGTGAGAAATCTTCAGTTGTCCCTTTTTGTCAAAAATGCCTCCCACATGCAGCTGGCTGAGGAGCTTCATGTCTCCTTGTCCCACTGAGGACAATGATCTGTCCTTACTTCGAGACACAGTTGCTGTAACTTTCCATACTTCAGAGTTGTAATACTAAGATATCTAGTACTTAGTCCCATAGTGTCAGTAGCTGCCAATAAAATTTGACTGCTATTTGACTGCTCTTCAGGCTGGTGAGTTGAGAATAATCAGTCTTCAGCATCTCTATATTTAAAGTACGCTGCCTTGGAGTTAAACTAACCACAACTTCCCTCGAAAGTTACATGCCACAGGAAGGATGAAACTGCTAAGCTTAGCTGATTAGAGGGAAGGACACAGCTCTCCTTTGCATGGTATAAGACAGTGCACACTTTTCTGGAGGGGATAGGATAACCACAATATTGCTGCCTTCCAACAGGTGCAAAATTATTTTTATAGTTTAGCCCTTTGCACAACATCTGCCACAACTGAGGAAAACAAAAGAGGAAGAGGAAAAATTCATACTTTTGCAGTGAGGAGAAATGAATGCAGTTTTGTGAAAAGACATCTATGCCATGTCTTGACTTTTATTTTAGGAGGATGCTAATGACAGCATTTTGATAAGGGCGTAAGTAGAGGACAAGACCAGAAGATTTTAAAGTTATGTGATTTGCTAGTTTTACTGCAAGGCCATTGAGTTTCATGTTGCTTTCCTGTCTAACTTGGACCAATTTGCTAGTCATAAAAGAATGCAGTTTGAAAGGAGCCACTGGGAGGTTATGTTGCCCAGCCCTGGAAGTACCAATTTCATCAGGGCTGTGTCAAATCAAGTTTGGAGTGTCTCTAAGGACAGATAGTTTGAAGACTTTCTGTGCAACTTTTCCCAATGTCTGGCTTATCTCGTGATGAACAAGTGCTTCTTAATGTTTAATTGTTTCTTGATGCAACTTGTGCCTGTTGCTGTGTGTTGCCTTCTTTTCTGTATCCCCCCGTTAGGCAGTTGCAGATAAGCAATAACATCTCTGTCTGAAGCAGCTCAGTTACCTCTCTCTCTGTAATATGTGCTGCAAGCCCCTTCCACATTTTTGGCGGTGTTCTGCTGGGCTTCTTCCAGTATGCCAAGTATCTTTCATGTACTGGGAAACCCAAAACTTGGTACAGAATTCCAGGCATGATCTCAGAAGTACTGAATAGAAGGGAAAGATGCTTTTTGAACACAATACATGTTTGGCTGTGCGATCACACTATTAACTCTTCTTTAGCTTGTTCACCAAGAGCTCAGACTTTTTTGCCAATCTGCTTTATGCTGGTCATGCCCAGCCTCCACTATTGTGTGGGGTTATTCTAGCTCAGTTTTGCATTTGGCTTGCTGAACTTCATGAGGTTCATGTGAGTCCATTTTTCCAACCCTTTGAGATCCAGTTCTTCCTTATTTAGTACCTTGGAGCGAAGTTGTCTAAATTTGTCAGTCATGTGGCAAGATCCTAGTTTAGAGAACCTTTCTGCTAATATGGTATGAAAAGTAGATCAGTATGCTGATGATCTTGTGTGTATAGAGATAACATATTCTCTTCTGCCATACAGCTCAAACACAGCTGGATTCCCATCCTTTATTTACACTTGCCTTCTTTCCTTCCTTTAGAGTTTGAATGAAGTAGTGAACAGCTTTTATCTGACTGTTCACAGGAGAAGAGACAAGAGGACTTGAAGGAAGGGGATTTGATGCAGGCCTGTAAAATCACAAGTACTGTGGGCAGGGTAAACAGGGAGTCGTGACCATGTTCACTTGGTTTCTGGTACAAGAAGCAAGGGACTTCAGATGAAACTAACAGGTGTCACAAGTGAACAAAAATGGCTCCAGACACTATGGGTAGTTATTCTGTGCAACTTCTTGCTGCAAAACGCTGCAGTCACAGACATTTTATTTGAGTTCAAAAAGGGACCAGACAGGCTGATGGAAGAAAACATTGATTGAGGGCTGTCATGTGCAAAGATGAGACATCTGCCTCAGGAAGTCCAAAGTTAGACATTGCAGGAAGCCAAGGGAGTATTCTGAGAGGGAAAAAAATTGAGGAAATATATCTTAGCATTTACTACACAAACAGTAATTCCCATTTTTCTTCAGAGAAGGGTTGCAGCTTGGCAGAGTTTTTTGTATTTATTTTGTACCATAGTCTTAGTCTGCAGGCTGCAGATTAGCCAAGACTGTATTAGGAAATATTGCACTCAGATGAATTTGTTGTTTTTCAAGTAATTCGTATGTCTGTTGACACACTGGCTCTGTGTTGAGCCAGCACAGTGGGATACTGCTGAATACAAACGTTTGTTTATCTTCAGTCGTTCCCCTGCTTTGCACCACAGACATGGTGATAAAAGAGAACAGAGTATGTCACTGCTTTTCAGTTCCTCCAAAAGTGGTCATATAAGGCAAAGCTTTTCTTCTTTTTCTCTTCAGCTGCATGTTATTTATTTTTCTTATGTTGCAGGCTGTCTCATCGTTTTATTGGAGTCTCTTCATTCCTTGCTTACCTAAAAGCTTTTAAGTTTCAGAATGTTAGTCTTAAATGGAATATCTATTTAAAAGAGCTCAAACCCTTCCTTTTCCTTACAGTAATGAGTTTGCTGATTTAAGAGGAGCCACCAACCACTTTCAAGAACTGTGTTATTTGTGGTAGCATGCTTACAACTTCAGATAGTTGCTGTCACTGTCTTTTGCTAGATGGCTGTGCTGCTTACAGGTTCCTCATCTATATAGCTTTCAGAGCCACAGACCACACAGTCAGACAGCAATCCGCTGGGAAATAGCTGTCCTCTTCTGCTGGGACTGTAAGCCACAGAGGTCTGCCTTCTTTATCTCCACAGTTTCAATTAGTCTTCAACACCTTAGAGTCCAAGGCAGCCGAGGGTACTTGCATACCTAGGGTACTTGCATAACCAGATTACTATTACTGTTTAGTTTTGTGTTCTCAGTGAAACAAAAGATGAAGGTACTAGATATTCTGCTGGAAGTGTGTGTATTTGGGGATTTTTCACATGGTGCACCTTTACTTGATCATGTGTTTGACAGTAGATGTCTATCCAGCTTTCTTTTCTGGACTTGGACAGAGACAGCCAAAATGTACCATTTGGCCACCATCATAATTGTTACTTCCTATATGTTCTGTCACATTCCCTACCAGGTAAGGTTTGAGAGAGATGTCAGCAGTAGACATGCAATGTTAGTACTAGAACTGGGACTCCACATAGTTGGAGTCCTCTTAGCAACCGCCTAGCCTGACACTCCAAAGTGTAGAAGTAAAACATGTTCTGTTGTCTTTTTCAAGAACACGTGTTTCTAGATCCTGACTAGACTTCACCCTCCAAATAGAGACATTTTTCTGAAATGCTCCAGTCAGATCCTCACGATGAGCAAGCCATTTGAACCTACTGCTACTTGCCAGCTGCTTTATTTGTATGTGAAAAGCATGAAAGAATCCCAGGTCTATGTGACTATTTACCAGCCTTTCACACAGAAAGGAACATTGCTTAAAATGTATGAAAAGCTTGCCCCAAAGAAAAAGCTTATTTTTTCTTGCCAAGCCCACACCACTTCAAACCACAACTTGGATAAGGGCATCATGGAGGAAACCAGTTGTTTGAGAACAGCTGTAACTTTCCACTCTCACTGTTCTCCTTTGGTCACATACAGCAGGTTGTTACCATCTCCCTGGTGATGGCTGCCAGCCCCATGCCACTGCAGGTACAAGGAACAGGACAGATGCTCTCTAAATGTTTTGCTTCAGTGCACTGTCCCAAGCCAAGTGAATCCCCCACTGCTGCTTTTGGCAGATGACAGAAGAGAGTCTCCTCATTGACACAAGTGTGCCTGAGCTGCGAGTGTATCCTGACAAGGAGTGAGGAGGAGCGGTGGCATCAGCTCCACAGATAGGAATTGTCATTGTCTGTCTGTATGTCGGTGCTTGTAGGACTTTTGTCAGGAAACTGAGCTTATCTTAGCTTTTAAAGGTTTTTATTTTATTGCTTTCTTCAGCATCTGAGAAACACTTAAATAATGAGGAAAAATTAGCTTTTCTCAAACTTGTATCTAACTGGACTCATGCTAGAGCAGTATTTTGATGTAAAGTTAGCTGTTTGCAAATGCTGATGTGATTTAGAAACAAAATCCAATATTGAAAATAACAGAATTGCTAATGTGGGGATAAAGAAAGATGTTTAGTAGAAATCTTCACTTTGTTTCCACTTAGAAGAGTGTAGTTACCTGCAATATGTAGTGTTTTAATACATATTTAAGTTACATTTTACAGACAAATATAAAAAAAAACCTCCTTGTCTTTAAGATTTTATAATCACAGTTAGACAAAAGTTAGAACCCCCAAAAAGCCTAGACATTAGTAGTGAATAAAATAAGCGTCTACTAGTGAGATGTTAACAATATTTATATTTTATTTCTACCACTTCTAAGTATTATGAGTGGTCTGTCTGTGATTTTATCTGGTTACCATTTGCTTAATTCAATAGGAACACATTCTTAAATAATATTTTAAAGTAGTTTATTAAAAAAGCTGACAAGAACAGAACCGCTAGAACACACAGAATTAGGTAGAACTTCTCCTGATACAAGTTTTTCTTCTTACACTGCTTTTCTGAAGCTGCATAGTGTCCTTTAGAATTAGAAAAGAGAGATTTAGTATTTTAGGATTAGAAACTCAATTTTGGCAGGCTAAGGTGTATGAAATATTGGGGGGGTTTGTGGTTTCTTTGCCATAAAAAGGGTAATTGTTAATTTAATATTTCCGTATTGCTCTTCAGGTACAGCCCTTCTGTGTTTGCAGATAGGCAGAGGTCAACATGTGAGGAAAGAAGGAATTGCAAATATGACAAATGTAATATGTTTGTTCGACTTCCAGTACAACCTCAATGTGAGAGAGATACAGCTGAAATAAATAACATCTGACCTCTGGCATAGCTTTTACTGATGATTATCAGGCATTTTTTAATTTTCCATCACAACCTCCTGGTTGAGTTACCAAGTTGTGTTGGCCAGTGAAGGCATATTCATAAGATGGAACGCTAAAGAAAGGATAGAGGGGCCAAAAATAAATGTAGGGAAGGAAACTGAAACGTGACGGAAGGGCACATCAGCAGGAACCCAGGGCTTACATCCTGGATTCTCAGCTGGTATTGAGCTGATTCCAGCAGGATGTGTTTAAGTCATTTGGTCTATTTCCTGAGCCAATTTCAGCATGCCTAATGGGATCCCAGATATGCTATATGAAGGCATGATGGGAGAACTTGTTCTTTCCCAGTCAATTCTGCTGGTCTCATTTATTGATCTCTCAGGTAAACAGTGCTTGAAGAGAGGTAGCCATCTCACACCATCAAAATTAATCCATTAATTTACTTTTTGTTGGTCTCAGCTATGAACATTTATTCAGGTTTCTAAAGCGTTTGTCTTGTGTCCATATCTGACTTCAGCAGAAGTTCTGAAGCATACTCTATCACTGTTCTTTTAACTGAAATGGTACAGTTTTCATATTACAGTCTCTTGCTTCAATTTGTGTTTATAAATAATCTATATACAACAGGAGTAGAGAGAGACTTTTTACAATATGGTGTAGAAAGGAAACTTTTCCTTTAGGAAAAGGAATAAAACAATAACACACCTTGTGAAGATGAGTGATTTAACATACAGGAGATGTTCTGTGTTGGGGAGAACCAAACAGTTCATTACTTTTTCATGTGTTATATTTGACAACGTTTTCTATGTGAATGGTCCAATAAGGCATTTGTGCTCCAAATTTTGTAAAATGCAGTTTCACCTCCAAAGAGCTATAAACTAATTACTTGTCATAATCAAATGAGCAAAGAAGTTGTCCATTTTATCTTAAAATTTTATTTCTTCTGTTTGTGTGACTGGGCCAACAAAACCACTACTATAATTGGAGCTCAGCTAGAAGTCTTGAAATTTTCAGATGTTCTGGTTGTAGTTGGTCTGAAAGGTAAGCTATATTTGTGCTCAATCCAAACTATGGTTTGAATCTGCTTGGGTTAGTAATATCCAGGCATATGTATGTGCAGCATGGAATCTGAACATTCACAATGGTGCATATTTCCTGGAAAAAATAAGAGATCAGTCAAAAGGATACAGCAAGAAGATTATAATGCTGAGTTTTCCTGCTGTCATATGACAAATCCTTTTAAGTCCATCACTCCTTGATTCCCTGACATCCTGAGAAACAGATTTTTACTTAAGCTGCTGTAGGGGAGCACTAGGACTTTTTGCTATGGACCTTGCATTTTTAGTCTTGGTCCACTGTGGTGTACTACAGACTTTATTTTTCAGGTAGCTTTCCATTGGAAGATTTAGCAAGTACCGTCATTTGCGTTTCTCCTGCATCACGTGAGCTTTCTTCATGATGTGACCTGGCAGCACTTGAAATTGATACACTCACTTGTCGTCTCAGTATTTTCAGTACAGTTCTCTTGTATCCTTTGCATGCAAAGAAATAGATGAAAGGATCTAGGCAGCAGTTAAAATTCATCAGAAATACAGTATAATGGAGTGACTTCTGGAAAATTTTCTTTTCACTGCACAAGGGTTCTTGCTGAAGCTTCTTAATCATGTGTTGTATGATTGCAACGTGATAAGGAGTAAAACAGATGACGAACACTATAATTACAAATATGATTGTATTGATGGCTTTTTTGTTTATCCCTGATTTTTCAGTCAGTGGATTTTCCTTGGCTGTTTGAAAAAGCTTGCAGCTGATTTGAGAGTAGCAAAATAAAATAATCCCCAGGGGAACAAGGTACCCTATTAAACAGGCAGCAAGAAGTATAAATGGCAGATGTTCTATTTTCTCAAAGTTTGGATATTCCATACATGTAGTCCTTTCATTTTCTTCCTGTGACATGGATTGTATAAGTAATGGGAAAGTTTGACTAAATACAAGAAACCAGACAAAGACGCAAATGCCCTTGGCATATTTAATCCTTCTGATCTTGTATCGGAAGGGGTGGACAACAGCGAAGAACCTGTCAATGCTCAGGCACGTCATGAAGTTCACACCTGCGTAGGTGTTGATGTAGAACAAGAGCGCGGTGATCCGACACAGCGCTTCTCCGAACGGCCAGTGAAATCCCAGGGCGTAGTAGGCTATCCTGGTTGGCAAGGCAATGCAGAACAGCAGGTCAGAGAAGACGAGATTTGTTGAATAGAGGGTAGTGGAGTTGATCTTCTTTCTGTTTTTAAAAATGACAGTGAGGGCAATGGTGTTTCCAAGCACCCCAAGAATCAAGATGGAGCCGTAGAAGACAGACAGTAATATCCGTGCTGTGTCTTTGTGCTCGTATAAGTCACAGGTAGAAATGTTGGTCTCAGAGGTTGTGAAAGGGTCCATTTCTGCAACCACTGTTGTTGCAGGAAGCTCAGTAGACCTAACATGGAGAAAAAAAAAAGGGGGGGGCAAAAAAGAACATTTTGTAAGAAATGTAGATAAACTACTTCTTCACAACAATGGACAGCCTCTGTTGCAAAATAAGACCAAAAAAAAATGAAATGAAACTTCATTGCTGTGAAATACTTTTCAAGACTCTGAAAACAAACAAACAGATGCCTCCTTTTGGCTTTTCTGTTTTGATCCCATTTACTTCTCTAATGAAGGAAATCAGATAGGGGGCAATGTAATGAACCAGGGATGTAAAATATTTGGAAAGTGGAGTCTAGAGATGCTCAGGAGGTGGGAGACTGTTTAAAGCAACCTGAGGGGAAAAAAAGAGTCTGAAGAAACCACATGATAAAGCATCAAATGAAGTCCCCAAGGATCAGACAAGCAGACAAAATGTTTTAAATGTGTTTTAGTTAATTTTAAGGGAAGTTTTGTTCCTAACAATTCACATTGTGATGCTTTAACTTGTTTAGAGAAACTTTTTTTTTCTCAGCATTGTTATCATAGTGACCTTATAATAGACTCATAGATTGATTTAGGTTGGAAAAGACCTTTAAGATCATAGATTCCAACTATAACAACTTGTTTAATTTTAGGTGTAAGAATTCGCTTTTGGAATCTAATTCAAATATTGTTACATACATAAATTCTTAAGATTACTACTTTAATCACTCTTTAGTAACCCTGTTAAAAATAGATAGTGCAGGTGAACTATATTACACTTTATTAATTTAGTAGATTTTAGAAATTGTTTCATCTGTACTGTCGTAAGTAGCATAGAAGAGTTGCACAGTGGCAGTGAGTTGGAGGGCTTAAAAATACTTTAAAATGATCCAGCAGAATTTCAGAAATGGAAAGAACCCCATCCTGATGATACTGCTCACAGTGCAAACATTTTCTAGGTCTGGTGTTACCTGGCAGTTGTAGAGTGTAAGCATGAAACTCAGAAAAGATGAGGCATCTCCTGTTACTCCTTGGGCAGCTGTTAGAGGCACCATTTATGAAGTTAAACAGCAGTCAAAACAAGATTGCTTCTGTTTTAATAAAGGATACTACCTGAAGATAAAAGCTGTTGCAATTGGAATTTTAAATCTGTCTTGTACTTTTAATTAACATGTCTATGAATGATCTGTCATTCAACACACAATAATTACAAGCAACTGTAGCCTGTTGCACTTCCAAAATGTCTTTCTGGGAAGTACTTCTCAGTTTTAAGGAATTTAAACCACACATTTTAGAAAGCATTCATTATCCTTTTATTAACTTGTGAAAGCATTGAAAGGTTAGTATTTTATGATTTGAGGAAATTGTCCTGCTTATTTCAGGGTGTTCATAATTAATGGTTCTCTGTAAACGGTAAACTGCAGATAGTGGATGATGTGTATTAAAATATGTAAATTAGTTACATTACATGTTTAAGGTAGAAATTTGACTTCCAGGTAGTACATTAAGTCTGTGTTTGCTGCATTCCAGAAACAGGACAGAAGACAGGTGGGTAATTTCTGACTGACAGATGTACAACATTCTGATTCTTAGATATTTGTGAAGAAAGTACTGTCTGCCAAGAGGTGGGAATACTGCATTCAAGGTTGTATGTCAAATCTGAAGTGAGAGTTCTGTGCCTTGAATAAGGGAACTAATCTGGTAAATAAGAACTCCAGCTGTAGTGCAGATTTAAGAATGTCAGTAATTTTATATTAGTTAATTCTGCATTGTTCATGCTATCTTGGTGTTGGTGTGTTGGTGATTGATTAATGCAGTAGTTATTACCCTGAGGATAGTTCTGGTATGGTTTCCTTCCATCTTTTTCCTTGTAGAAGTGTTTATGAGGGCTTTTGTTTTACCTACGTGTAACAGGCTGCTTTTTGCATTAAATGGTGTGGGTTTGTGTGGGTGCCTGTATATGGGTCAGTGAAGTATTTTGTTTTTTCATATTTAAATGCTTCTAATTCTTGTTCATACTCCCAGCATCGTGTCTATCTTCTATTAATCTCTTTCCCGAAATTTAGGTAACATAATTTTGTCAACATATTTAGGAAAGGATAATCTAAAATTTGTGATAAACAGTTCAATTGCAGTAACGAGCTACAGCATATTAAGTGGTTTGTTGTTTTGGGGTTTTTTTGCTTTAAATTTGTAACAGTTATGGTTCAAAAATACAGCACATAATTTTCACATCCATTCATATGTCTTTCTATAAACATTTGTAAAATGTAGAATATCTACACATTGAACACATTGAACACATTGAACTATAGTTTAGGAAAAAAGCTATATTCAGTAAAATATGTTGTTTTTACATCGAGAGTAGAATTTCATAAATTGCATGTTACCTAATTTTGTTCTGTGAAGTTGGATCTTTAATGCAATAAATTAATCTATAACTTGTTATTCAAAGTAGGATGTTTATCCTCACATATAACTGTGTATATTGAGGAGTCTTAGTTGAGACTGTGTGTCTATCCATGGTGCTAGCATGGATATATATTGGGGGTAGTTCCATGGTAGGACAAACTGGCCACAAATGGATAAGGAGAAAGCTGGAGGAGCATAGCTCATGGATGGATCTTCCAGGGATGTGTGCAGTCAGCCAAACTGTGCTCCTTGGCAGGCTCTTCTTCCTGCTGTGGGAGTCAGCCCTAAGGGCAAAAAGTATTCTTTTTGATCCTCTGTTATCCCCCAAATATTCTGACAGTTAATGCAGGGAACGTGTTTTACAATGCTGTAGATAAGTATTAGTGTTTTCTCTGTCTGTAAGTATGTACTGGCAATTTTGAGAGTCATCAATGTGTTTAGGTGCTACAACACCTGAATATAAAAGAGGGAGAGATATTTTATCTGGTTTGTGGCCCAAACAGATGATAAAGTTGATACCATCCACCATAATGTGCATCACCCAAGCTGTGGTGACTTCTTGGTACTTCTGAACTCTAACTGTTGTTGGATGAACTCCATTCACCTCAGCAGGTATTTCACATTTTCTTGGCAATCTTGGAGAGGGCTTCATTAAAAATATTTTCTTCCTGAAAGGTGTCTGGACTATTAAGTAACATACGACATTTTTTAAAAAACCCTATTCCTTGTGTCAGATTGCTGTTTATTTCTTGGCAGAAATCCTGAGTGATCCACTTATTATACATACAGCATATGACATCCTCTATAGAACATATCTAAAAAAAGAACAATTTGAATACTTTTTGTGAATTTTGCATTATTGGAGAATAAATGGAGAATTTTACATCCTTACCGCTGCAAACCTCAGACTAGCTGGACATGACTCTGTTTTAATGAGCTGTGGCCATTTACTGTCCCAAATCCAGATGCACCAATGAATTCCCTCTAGAATCACTACTAAAATTTTTTCTCTTTTGATTGTTGGATTAAAGACCCTTCCAGTGGCTTTCCAGGTTTATTAATGATACTACTTTGAAGTATGTATGTGGAAGAAAGATAATATTAATTTCTCTTGCCAATTAAATAATTTTAGAAAACAGTGCCAGAGGTTTTTGGCTTAGAGTTACATGCCAAAATGTTAAGGTATAAAGTATTGAAAATTCCTGTCTGTATATCTGTATTGTAAAGAAGGTTGTTCAAGTTTTCACAATTTCTGAGTCTATAAACACTCAGTGGCACAGACCCCTTACTCACTTAACGTAATCTTCTGTATAGTTCAGATGATATTGTTTTAGTTATTGTATATGAATTCCAGTAACTTTTCATTTAAAGCAAAGTTTCTAAGATGCTGTTTGTCTTGGATGTACTCTAGTCTTTGGTCAGTCAATATCCCTGTTAAAAAATGTGAGTCTCTTACTTAAATGTCTCTAAAATTAATATGTTATTGCTGTTTTCATTAAGTCTCTTTACCTTTACACAGTCACATGGTTTGGGCAATTTGAGGTAAGCTTCTCAAATATTTCACCACAAGGTGAAATGATCCTGTGATGTCTGTTCTAACCCCAGCTGTGTCCCAAACAGGACTTGGGGCTCCAGATGCCTCTTGGTACTAATGTGCCTGGAGGAAAACTCACCATTACATCCTTTCTTTTTCTGCTCAGTGGATTATGTATGCAAGATAGAGTTGTGTAGCATTGCCCTGGGAGTTTGTGAAGTTAGTTCACTGTGATCCAGGAGCATTTCTCTGATTCACTCTGCCACAGGATCTCCCCAGTGGAAGGGCATGGCCATTGCTCTTGGCTTTGACCTGGGAGGACCTTATGCCTGGGAGAGTTTAAAATTAATTTTGCTGTTAAATACTATGCCCAGGCTTGCAACCAGTGCAGGTTGTTCTATATTGTTCTTTCCCTTGCCTTTTTCAAGTCTTACCACTATGTTTTCTTCCTGATCAGCACATTTTACCTCTTGAGATTTGTTAGCTAGGCAGCTGCTAGTCTATTCTCTGCGCTTCTTGATGTTTTACAGCAATAGCATACATCTGGGGAAAAAATCACAGCACAATGGCAAGCTGCTTGCAAAATCTAGCATGTCTGAAATCTGTGCAGGTGTCTTTTTAAATCAATATTGTAATCTCATCACAGAAGGAAAAATAGCTTGTGTAGGAGATTTATGTTATGTGAAAACATTTGACTGGAATTAGTCATTTGTTTTATGTTTATACATTTGTTTTGTGTTTAATCCCCCCAACAAAAGGTGTTTGATGAACAGGATGGTGATTCCAGTCTGGAAGTACTGGAGCTCTGCTCAGTCCAAAGCTCTGCTTCGTAGACATGTTCGTATGTGATGAGCTTTATATGTAGTATCATATTATATACATTTAACTGTTAAGAAGCACAGACTTAAGGTGCTAGCCAGCATTTACAGTGTTACACCTTAGATTACATGAGTTGGGATGGTGTGCAACTAGTGGTAAAAAACTCTCTCTGTATGCTAAATGAAACTTCTTCTTGTTCTCATGTCCTGCTTTTGCTGAGGAGCATCATCTGTCTTTTCAGCAGAATAGGGGACATGAAGAAAGCTTTTACTGTGTATTGTAATCTAATGTGTGATTTCTCTGTGTCTCTTCATAATTTTCATTCTTTGGAGATGAATCCCTGGTCCATTTGTCCCTGGTCTAGTTGCTAATTTAAGGGTACTGATTATGTTCTTGGAAAAGCACAGCAGTTCATTAGAAAGATCTCTCCTGGCTCTCTATACATAGTATGGTGTAATCACTGTGAGATGGACAGTATTTCTTTAACAAATCATGTTGGGGGTAATGTTGTTTTTCTATGCATAAAGAGTATAAATTATTTTAAAGGAATGGTCAGGAAAGAGACTTCTCTTCCCTGCAAAATTCACTGATCTTACAGTCCTCTATAGATAAAATCTGTGTAGGTCTTACATTGCTTTAGAACAGTAGAAGATGGGAAATATGCACTGTTGTGTTTTTGTAGGTTTAATTTTTTCCCTAATCTCAAAATTACTTTTTTCTGTTGACCAGTCATATTTACTGTTTGTATTTCTGTTTTACCATATGGGTGATATTTATTGTATCTTTTCCTCTGTTTGAGAAAAAGGCTTGATTCAACTAAGTTATGTATAGTAAAAAGTGTGTTCTTTTATATTAATATTAAATATGAAAATATTTAATATTAAAAAGTTTCATCGTAGAATGCTTTGTTAAAATAGAACATATTCCTAAGGTACATAATATGGTATATGGACTGGCAGCTGGGGACTGCACTTAGCTTAATAAAAGCTGAGGTGAGAGACAAGGCATGTCCTAAAGCTTCCTCTTCCCTTCTAACATTTTAACACTCATGAGCTTGTAGTGCTTTATGTTAATTTTTTTTCAAAAGCTGTTGAGTTTTGTCTTGCAAAGTCTGGTGGTTAGCCTGATGACCTGAAGACTGAGTTCTCAGGTCACAACCCACAGCTAATTTTGATGAGAGAGTTTCTAGGCCAGTGCTTTTATTCCTCTTTGGTATAGATCCAAATTTGTTGGCATAGTAAACCCAAATTTGTAACACACACGTCAGAGAATCCCAAATACGTATTTCATTAATTAAATTGTCTTAACAGTGGCTATAAAGAATTAGAATATTCTTTAACTGCTTAACAGAATATGCAAGTGCACAAGACTGTGGGATCTCTATGGTCCTGCTTTTGTCTATTACTATAGATTTTGCATGACAGTTGTTGTATGACAGTTATATCTGGTGCTAAAAAATAGTAGAAACTACAGTAAGTAAGATGGAAATAGAAGAAGTTGAGTTGAAGTGCTGCATAACTTTTTAAAGAAAAAGTGGAAGTCATTTGAAGAGTACGCCCTGCTCTTATCTGTTAGATTTCTCTTTACAAGGGTCATCTGTTCTATAAAAAGTGAGAACTATCTAACATAAATAATATCTGCCAAAACACATAGTAACGTGAAGAGCTCTGCTGATGCTAAGATGATTAACTTCCCTTCAGTTTATACTGGCTTAAGTATATTAAATGTGGAAAGGAGAGAGCATAAAACTAGAGCAAATAAGCAAAATAAAAGTGTGAGCCACTGAAAATTACATTCTTCCCAGCAGAAGAAAAAAGTAGTCAAGTGAGGTTTTGTATTTTAGTACCAGGAGACACACACACCTTTTTGAGTTTGGGGGTTTTTTTCTGAGTTACATGAAACCTGTACAGGTATAGTATTTAATTTTAGGGTTTACAGCTTCAGATTACAGCTTCTATGTTAAGTTTATTATTCTCTATACATGCTCCTTAGTCTTTTTGACCAGAAAGGACTGAGATTTGAGCTCTTTAAGACTAATTGCCAGGTAAATTTTGAATCCCCTTGTCTCTTCAGAAGCAGCCATGAAAATGTTAGACAGATTTCTTGTTATTCTGTGCTCAGAGACAGACTGTTCAACAGTTTGTCTTGTTTTGCCAGTATAATAGGAAAAATGTATCTTTTTAAATTGGGAAGGTGTATAAAAATCATACCACTTGTAATATTTCTTCAGCTTTGTCACACAAAGATCAGTAATAAGGAGAAAGATGTTTGGTCATTGCAATTCAGAAGAAGAAAGCCCTCTAAAAACCTTGAAAGAAATGTGCACTAGAAGTTAAAAGAGGAATTAGCTCATAAAGCTTTGAATTCTTAAAATGCTCTTTTGCAATGTTCAGACATGAGAAGCGTGAGGAGTTTTCAAGCTGATAATAAAAGCTGTTTTCATAGACAAGGAACACAGGTGATAAGAGCAGGCTATGCATTCACAACCACAGTATGGATTTGTTTTAAGGCTTTCTCTTACTATTCTATCAGGTTCAGTGACTTTGGAGCTTCAGTGCTTTCCTTATTACTTTTACAGTAGTTATTTCTGCATTAGTATAATTTAAATTAGTGTTGCTAAAATTGTCTAGGTTAAGGCAGCATAAAATATTTCCCTGTGATTATCAGAAGGCTGTATTATAAGAAAGGTGTTGGAATAACTTGCTGATGCTGTAGATCAACAGATCCTTTGAGTGGAAACTAACTAGCAGCATATTAACATGGGAATATAAAATATCAGAGAATTTCTTCCATGGACCTTTCGCATACAAAGATCATTATCCTTACTACCGCATGAAAATATCCAGTATAATGCAAAAAAGGAAATATTTTTGGAATTGTTTGCTGTTGCTCAGTGGCAAAGGAAAAAAGTAAAAAGTTCTTTTCTGTACTTACATCTCTGTAGCTTCTTGGATCCTCTGTGCAGTTAAGGGCATTAACAGGATGGCTTGACTGCGAAGGTTTACTCTTGCACATTGTTCTCAAGAGTGATTACGTGAGTCTTTTGTGGGAGGGGTAGGGTTTTTTTCAAGTGCTTAAAAAAACCCCAACCCTGTTTGTATGCCGGTCTTGATTTGCTGCCTACTGTTTTATGGGATGTGAAAGCATCTATTTTTGATCCTTTTGCAATTAGTCTGCTCAAAGAGAGTAATTAGAAACACTTCCCCCTCCCCCCCGAAGTTACGGGTTACTGACTTTCGCAGAAGGGACTTTACCCAGAGGTTTACTTGACTAACTGTTGACCAACTAAAATCCCTCTCATGTGTGAAAAACTTTGTTTATGTGCAATCTGCATTTTAAAATACCCTAATGTACAGCAAAAAGCCGAGTGATTAGTACATGCTTTAAAACCTTTTACCGATGAGATCTGATGCAGCACTAGGAAACCTCAAAAGTGAGACATACACACTCACACCTATCGCGGTGTGCCCGTGGACGTTCCCAGCATGGTTTTAGTATCGTAATGATGAGGATTTACAGAAATGCCTTTCAAAAATACGAGGGAGTTAAAGAACTCTGGGACTTTGAGAGATTAGTAAGAATGTCTGCCTTTGTAAGCTGTTTATCACATTTTAAGCATAATAATAATAACAATAATGATAGTAATGAAAAATGTAAGGTAAATACATGAAAGATAAAAAGCTTCTAAAGCACAAATCTGATTCCACTAAAATAATATTGCCAAGAAGGAGTGGTTAGGGAGTAGGAAAGGAATGGGATGTCAAATTGTGAGTTAACCCATTTATACCTGAAATAACCTTGGTTTTGGGTGAAGAACTTTTAATGCAAGAGTTAAATTGTGTATTTGTTAAGAGAGTTTTGGAGATCAGAGATAGATGGAAAATCCTTTCATTTGCTGTTAGAGGCTGTGGTTGAGAGTTACCTGGGATTTTCCCCAAAAACTGATAGTGATCATTCATGACTGCAAAGGACTGTTTCATGACCTCATTTAGTGGCCTGATTTTAAACAACCGACAAGGCATGATAAGGCTATTTTTGGCGGGTCCAACCCATGCAGAGTGTAGGAAATGGAAATGTTAGGGCTGTGTTCACAGCTGACATTGTAGTGGTGAAGGTGTGTAGAGAGACAGGATCTCTACTAACATGTCCATCTCATCAGAAAGCCTCAAGTAAATGCAGGTCTAATGGCAAGGTTACTTTGTGTTACAGGAAATGTTTTTACTATAGCAGAACATGGAGCCTTGTGAGCTACTTTTGTACCTGCTTGGAGCACTTGGTTGACACTGTACACTGATTTTTCTGGTGTTGAACTCCCACTGTACACATGACTTGATTCTCCTCTTTGGCAAAAGCTGAAGGGCTCTGTCTAGGGCTTTCAGCTCCTCAGTCTTGATGGCTCTAACACAACATTCAGAAAGTCTTTGAGAGAAATTAACAGTGTTATTCTGTTAGGATTTTTTCCCTGACTTGGTTTTGAAAAAATTTTTAATTATTCAGCTTCATCAGAGAGTAAAATCACTTTAAATGAAGTAATGAGAATTCAGGACTGTTCAAAGGGAAATTGCACAGGGAACTTGCTTCATACGTACGCAAAGTAATACCACAGTGTGGTTCGTCCAGCACTGAAGTGTGCTGTAGAAATGGGAAATTTTGAGATATGCAGACATGTCTTTGCTCAAGGGTTGACATTAGTACCCCAGCTTCTTATTAAAGGAAATGTTTCTTTTAGAATCATGTTACCATTATAAAACAACACCAGTATGTGTTTCCTGCTTTCATCTGATAAAACAGTGCCTTCCTTTGATTAAGATACAGAACTAGATTGTATCTTGTGAGTCACTCTGGTGTATTAGCTACCAATCCAGCCTAATGTTAATTGCCTGAGCTAAATGGTACAGGTTGCATTCTTTCACTAACTATTCTTCTAGTGGTTTGTTTTCTGTTCTAATACAGCTGCTGTTGGTCCAACATTCTGTTTGACTGTTCCAGGATTTGAACATGTAAATTTAAAAAGTGCTGTGTGTCAGAAGGTGTTTGTGTTTACCATATATGTGCAGACATACATTTGTGTTTACCATATATGTGCAAACCCTGTTCAGCTTTTGACAGACAAGGTGAGTAGCATGGAACCCATACAAAATATATTGTTGGATAGTCTTGGCATTAAAAACTAAAGCTTACTTTAGGATAGGTGTCTGACTTCTGCCTTCATGAGGGGATTGTAAAGTGTTGGTTAGATTGTTAGTCTCAAATTTTAATGAACTGCAAGTTGCACAGATTCTGCTGAGTTATCCATGTACAGGAGAAATCTTTCTTTTCACCTCCAGATGCATTTTAAAATTCTTCTCTGCATTCTTGCCTCTTTCCTATGAAATATTGGCATAAGCTAGTGAGTAAAAAAGCCTAATGCTTTTGCTGCTGTTGAGAGACCTCAGGCAAAGGGGTGTCCTGCTCATGTGTAGTGAAAGGGTTGGGTGCAGTAGGTGGGTCCTTTCAGTCCAGGGCTCCAGCAGGTAGAGGAACACAACCATCAAGGGTGGTCACATTCCACAGAGTTACTTAAATTTAAGGAATGTTATTGTGAATATTTAGCACATTCAGAATAAAGGCTGGCACCTTAAGTGTAATATGGCAGTGTTTGGACTGCCTGTAGAAACGTAGGTCACTGAAATGACTTAGTAACTTGAATTGCAAGTGCACCGTTTGCGTGCCTGTATTATCTGCAGCTGTTTTTATAAGTGATATTTTTAGTCCCCTCAAAAATACGTGGTTGTGAATTTGTCAGTTTGATGGTTTTTTGAAGAACTTGAATGAAGAAAAACACAGCACCGCAGTTAGTAAGTGTAGTGAGTCATTCTGAATAAAATAAGTTATTTCTGCAAATTTAATCTCACAGACCTTCTATTGACAACAGCAAGTATTTTTGCAGAAGCTACATTTATTTAACTTTCTAACCCTTTGTTCATGCATTTTAGAACCATTTTCCTCTGTTTTGTGCATATATTTGTTAGTGCTAATGTTTTATTTTAATCTTCATTTAATAGTCTCCATTTTAGACTTTAAATAGTGCATTTCTCTTATAAGATGTACCTGCCCCTGATTTTTTTTCTCTGACAGTAATTTTTGCATCTCTGATTTATTTTTTTCAAGGATATTGATTCTAGATGTCTTTTTTTTTCTTTGTACAAAATCAATCTCATCAGAATGCTCCCATATGGTCACTGTGTTTCTGTTTCACTTCAAATGTTGAAATTTAACGTGCTCTTCAAAATGAGGATATAATTATTGTAGAGACAGCTACTACAGTACATCTTTGGGATGGACATGGTATCCATGTGGAATGTTCAAACTCTAGAATTTCAGTTTTAGAGTTTTCTGGTTTGTTTGAAAATTTCATTTTCTAATGCACATGACTACAATTAACTTCCTAAATATGAAGCAGGCAAAAACTCAGTTCAGAATCAGAATATGCTTGTGTCTATAGCCCTTCTTTGCACACAGACATCACAGATTTCTCATAGAAGTTAATCATGGCACATGAAAAGATGTTCCTGATATTCTGATAGTATAATGAACGAAGGGCTGGGGAAAAGTCTCTGCAAATGGAGAGAAAGCACAGGAAAGGCAACTATGAGAGGGAAAGCAAAAACAAGAGGATAAGAAAGAAATGAAGGAAAAGAAAACACTGAAATAGTCCATCAATAAGAATATGTTTTCCACTTGTAGATGTTGAGTCTGATATATACCAAACAACTAATTAACATAACTAAAAGAGTTAAGAACCAGTTCTTTTATTTACAGTATGTGGATAGGTGTTTGTACCTGTCTAATGAAATACAGGAACAGAAATTCCTCTAGGGATCATGAGCTTCAGGAATAAGGCTTTGATTATTCACAGAACAGTAGGGTGGCTTAGGTTTGACAGGATCTCTGGCAGTCATCTAGTTCAACCCTGGGTTCAAAACATGTCCAACAAGAATGGGTTATTTTGGGCTGTGTGTCCAGGCTGTATCTCTGGGGATGGAGATTGTAGCTCTGGGCAGCCTAGTAAAATACTGGACCATCATTACCCCATCTAGACTTGCTCCAGTATATTAATACCTTTCTTGAAGCATGAAGCCCAAAAGTGGACACTGTGATTTAGGTTCAGGCTTGGAAGTGCTGAGCAATTACTTCTCTTGGCCTGATGATAACACACTGATAATGCTGGCCTGTATGTGATTGACTTTTCCTGCAAGGATAAAGTGACGCTCAAAGGCTGACTAACACTCAAAGGATTCTGCTGCTCCTTATCTGCAATCTGTTTTCTAGCCAGTCTGTGCTGCTGCACAAAGTTGTTCCAACCCAGATGGAAGAGTCCACAGTTACTTCTGTTGAACTCCCTAACATTCCTAATGTCAGCCCTTTCCTCAAGTCCATCAATGAATAGCTGAATGTTGTCCTGGTCTCCAAAGTATTGCCTGCTCCCTCCAATTTGATTTCATTTGCTAGCTTGTTGGCAGTACACTCTGTCCCGTCATCCACGTTGTTTAATAAAGACAATAAAGAGTGTTCATCCCAGTATGGATCCCTGAGGGAAGCTGCTAGTAAGTGGTTGCTATTAAAGTTGGTGCTGGTGATCAGAACCCATTGAGTCCAGCAATGCAGCCAGATGCCCTCAAATGTGCTTATACTGTGCTATCTTCCCTGTTTTTCTGTAAGGGCTGAAGAGGAAACCAAGTCAAAGGCCATCCTAAAGTCAGAGTGTACAACATTTGCCATCTTCCCCTTCCTTATCCGCAGCACCAGAGTCACTCTTGGTAAATCCATGTGGGATATTAGCAGCTGCCTTGTCCATCATGTAACTGACAATGGCTTCTAGGAGCTTTGCTCTGTAACTTTCCCAAGGATAGAGGTGAGACTTGTAGCTCCCTGGATCCTCTTCTTGCCCTCCTTGAAGATTGGTGTGACATTTGCGATTACCCGGTCATCAGCAACCTGCCCTAATCACCAAGATGGTTCAGTGACGTAGCATTGGCCACCTCCCTCAGAACCCTGGGGTACAGCCTATCTGGTGCTTTTGCCTCCTCTATGATCACTTGGGCTCAAGAGCCTCCAAAATGTCTTCCTTTACAGCAGGTGTTGCTCCAGTCCCACAGGAGGTTCAGGGAACTGCAAGGCCTGGGGGCAAAACTAACCAGTGAAAACTGATCCAAAAAAGTCATTGACTGCCTTGGCTTTTTTCTTGTCCTTCTTCACTGCGTTCCTTTTTCCACCAGTGGGTCCACATTTTCCTTAACCATCCTTTTGATGTACTTTACTGTGTCAGCCATATTCTAGTACTGTTATGTGGATAACTTCTCTGACAGACCTGCTGTGGATAAGCAGCATCCCCATATAGATATTCTAAAAGAAGGCATAAGTAAACTATTGAAAACACTGAAGGCAACAGAAAACATTAAGGGAAATTTTCAAAGTATAGAATTATGTAAAGAAAGTTGAGGGTGAAAATTTAAAATAATCTGAATAAATTTTAACACTGTGGAGTTGCCTGTACAAATGAGTTTCACACAGCATTTTGAAGGGCACCAGTTTTGACATTTAAAAAGAAAGATACTTTAATGGATATTTGGGTAATACCTATTTATATTAGATGTGAACTCTATCTGAAAACCAAACACTGATGTCTTCAGGAGCATACTTCTGTGGTGCCTATGAATTTACTGCTTTAGGAGAAAAGGCCCATCACTAAATTTCCTCCAGCTCCTCTAGGTTGTTGGGTACTGAGCGGTGTCAGACACTGGACTTTGAATTAAGCTGATCACTACTCTGAACTAGGGTGGTGCCTTTTGTGGTCTCTGTTAACATAAATGGTGAATACTAGCATTTAGGGAACCTCTTAGCATTCTCTAATCACTTTTTAAAATGCACTTGCAGTCTTGGGAAATTCCATTTTGTACTTTCCCATTTTATGATTGAGTGCACTCTTGCGTGTGAAATCTCTGTGTCTGAGTCACTGTTTATCACAGAATCAATAAAACCTGAAAAGCATGCCACAATTGTGGTATTCTCTCAGTCAGTTTCATCAGAGTTGAAATAAATAATTTAAAATCACTTCTCTAAGAAGAGAAAAGATATTTTTTCTTTTTTTCCTTCTATCTTCCCTTATAAAACTTAATTTATTAAGTGAATATTGTCTACAATGGAATGACTGCAGATAAAAAATAATTTTTGCATGTTGCTTTCTTATAGCATTTTGAATCTTACAACTGAAATAATTCCAGTTTATTTCAAGAATTTTATGTGCATTTACACAGGTGTATTTTGTTTGTGTAAAAAGGGTTTTATGCAAAATTTGGTGTCTCAATGATATGCACTAGTTCATGTTCAGAAGATCAGACTAGGCATCTGGTCATTTTACAAAGGGCTTGTAGCCAGATTCTAGGAATCTCCTTCCAGTGGTGGTTTAAAAACTTAAAAAACACCTTGTGTTATGATGAAGACTAGGACCCTAAAGGAAATTTCATTGGTAGAGCCATGGAAGTCACTCGGAAAGGAACATTAAACTGTTAGTATTCCCATCTTGGATACTGTACTCTATTGGCAATCCTGTAACGCCTTAAATCTGGGTAAATACCTGTAGCTTAGCTTCATAAGTGAAGTGGTTTCCTTAACCTTTTGGGAAAGGTAAAATCCTTTCTATGCGTACATTTGAATAATAAAAGTTTTGTTCTGATGCAGATTACTGCTGTTCTTGTTGTGTGCTGTGCTTTATAGAAAGAATCTGCTATTAGATGAAATATGTTGCCTTCTCTTCTGCCTCCAGTCCTAAACATTTGGAAATAAAATACTTTTTGTCACTTTTTCTTATTTTCTAATGAATCTGTTACGTAGAATGTCACAATTTATCTAGTGTTGTTTCCCAAGGGAGACCTTTGTCTGCAAGGTGGTGTTAACATTTTGATTGTTTTAAGTGCATACTTAAAATTAATCACTTTTGATTGTTTGACACTAGTGTTGCTAATATCATTCTTAATAACCATCTGTATCTTTCTTTTTGTAGCTTGGGTCCTGTGTTTGCACTGTTTGTTCCATTTTATTCCTCCATTCCAAGAGTGCAGGTGACACAAATACTGGGCCACTTTTCTATCACAAACAAGTCTCTGGTCTACATACTGGGTTTACAGGTATGGTATGTACTTGCTTGTTCATCTTTTAATAAACGAATAATGTAGTAGTTAGTATTTCTGTTTGTCTATGAATTTTGATGCTTCCATGAGCATGATTCAGCATACATTTAGCTAGTAACCATCCCTCAGCTAAAACATGGAGAAACATGTGTTTATAGTATGCTGAAGTGCTGAGCAAGTGATCTGTTCTTACCTTGTCTTACGTGGGAAAATATAATAGACAATTCTGCAGTTTGTTGGGGTTTTTTTTGTCAGTAAAATGAATTAGACAAAAAAAAATTAAAATGGAACTTGATCCTAAAGAATTTTTATCTTTCACCTTTCTAGTTTGCTTATATTCCTGAATTTGCTTGTTTTTTCCCTTGTCTATTAGAGTTCAAACAAAGCTGTAGAATACAATATTTTTTATGGTGAGACTGTTACTAGATAATCAAGGTTTTGGCTGAATTTCACTTTTATATAAATTAATCTTATTTATGTAGCATGCATTACCACATGACAGGTAATTTAGAATAGTGTAACATAGAGCACAACAACATCATGTAATATTCTGTGAAATATGACTGGAAAAATATAGCTACTTGGTATAGAAAGCCAGTAATTATTTAAAAAAAATTAAAAACCCCAAACCCCAGCAGCCTAGAAGTAAATGGACACTTGTGTCACAACCTGAATAATGAAATAGGAGATTAAAAATTTATGAGAAATTAGGCTTATTTCTGTATATTCTAGGGATTCAAAAGTAGCTCTGGCACTAGCAATGGGAAAAACGCCGTAGTTATGTGAAATGTGGTAAAGAATGTTTTAGAGTAAGTAGTCAGTTTCAGAATACTGACTTGTGCTTCACATGAACATTTCATTCATCTTCTTTCTTGTTCAGCCTTTGGTTTCCTTCACTTTCTGCTCTAGCACCTTATTTTCTTGATGTTTTAGAAATCTTGTTTCCTCTCTTCTGAACTCATCAGTTCCACTGTAATTGCAGTCCTTGAGAAAGCCATGATATTGTGTTACCTGTTCTCCATCGTGTCTTTTGCCTCTTGCTTTCTTACACACAGTGCAGATCAGTGCTGTCACTGACCCCCGTATCTCTGCGGCATCTCTCCCTGCTGGGCGCTGAACGGTTGCTGCCATCACACACGGGCTGAGGGAAGACTCATTTGCCTTCTCCTCATTTGTAAACTCTGCCCTTATCTCGAGTCACTCTTTCCGTAGTCAGAAATCTAGAGGAAAGGTGTTCTCCTGATTCAGTCAGCACCATGC
The DNA here is from genome assembly GCA_013398615.1 of Brachypodius melanocephalos. Taxonomy (NCBI): domain Eukaryota; kingdom Metazoa; phylum Chordata; class Aves; order Passeriformes; family Pycnonotidae; genus Brachypodius; species Brachypodius melanocephalos. Next base: position 45,230,002 of record VZSR01003803.1, read on the forward strand.
AGAAACATTTTAGTAACCATGTTCAGTCCATTTTTCCGGTTGGTAATAAGCTTCTCCAGGTGATTAGTCACATACTTTGCTAGAAACAATGGCCTGCCATTGTTGGCTTATCAGGATTTCTTTAAAAATTCACTCTGACTTATTTCTGTGATTTCATGTCAGCAAATATGTCACTGGGTAAGAGCTTTATTTCTTTAATTTTGATGTTTGTGCTTCACGTCTGCCTGTGACTGTGTGTTTGAGAGCTTCACTTGGAGTGCCTGCCTGCTTGGAACTCTTCTCCTGTTGCTGCTGAGTCATTTCCTTTGCTTCAGTCTGTCTTTCAGACCTGTTTTTCTGTGCTGCCTATAACTGACATCCTGTTATACTTAGTAAGCTACATGAAAATAAAATGTATTGTTCTGTAGAAGGAGAACAATTGTTGGGTCCCTGTGTTTTTTCCACTTGCTGCTTCTGGAATACTTTTTTTTTAAATGTTAAACTGAATTTTAACAGAGGTAAAAGTCTGACGTCTCCCATTGTCATGATGAGTGCATAACCTATATTATATTGCAGCTTAGTGGTTCATAATAGCAACAGCTTTGTAAAATAAAAATTTAAATCTCTGCTCTTGTCTTCTAGCTCTTAACCTCTGGTTCCTACATCTGGATTTTAGCCTTAAGTGGATTGGTAAGTCTTACTGTTATAAAAATCATGTGTTGCTTAAAACACTCTGTTATTTATGTGATCAGCACAGTGTATTTGGACTCAAAAAGAACAGAATTTACTAAGTAACATTTTATGTTGGTAAGTTTTCCTCTTCAACTTCCAAATATGTAAAGCACTGACTAGCTGGTGATAAACTGACAGATGACAAAATTGGTGGTTAATATTTTCAGGGTGCCACTGCATAAAATTAATTTTGTTGCCATGGATATAACTGTACACCCACAACTATAATTGAGATTACTTAGGAAATGGTAGAAATGTGTACCTTGGATTGGGGTTTGTTTTTTCAGTTCTCAGCAAGCTTCAAGCTTTGATTCTAAAACTCAGGTTTAATAACTTTGCTATGGGGGTTTAATAACTTTGCTTTGCTGTTCTCCTAGGAGATCTGTAGCGCAGCTGTTTCTCACAATGGCAGTGAGGGCACAAAATCACATTCATCATGTCAGTCAGATAAGGGAGGTGTGATCTGTCTTCTTCCTTTCTGACTCTGTTCTTAGTACTAAGACACTTAGTGCTGAAACAGATTGTGCTAAATCTTTCAGATTGTTAGATACTGATAAGCTTCTTTTTAAGTTTTACAAACTTAGAATTAAAAGCTCAGACTTATTTCTTGGCCCAAAAAACCATGAACTTTTTCAACAGTGGGAGTGCCACCACTTCCAAGGGAGCTCATTATTAAGTTGATGGAGAACTCAAATTAAGCCCTTGCTATATAGAACCTACTAATTTGAATTTGGGTTGAGCTCAGAGAGAAATTCTGCTACAACTTAGTAGTTTGGCCTCTTAGCATTTGCATTGACTGTTGCAAAATATTCTGTGAGTTTCTAGGATAACTAATAACAGGAATGACAGAGCAGCAGATAGTGACATCTGTTCATGATTTGATCTTGCTATAAATACCGATGAAAGCAGTGCAACTAACAAACTAGAATCTATCTTCCCTGGAGATCAGCCCAAGCCCCTGTGCCCACTGAAGGATCTGTGACTTCCTCCAAATGCACTACCCTTCCTGTTACTCTGCTGGCTCTTTTAATAGCCCTTCCTTTCAAACAGGTGTTCATTAGAGAGGGAAGGAAAGGAAAGAAATGGAAAGGCATTTTAACTCCCTCTTTCCTGATGACCAAAGGTCTATATGTACTTGATTATACAGACATATAAAGAATAGCTCAAATTTTGTTTCATAATATATTATGCAGTTCTTATTTTAATTCCATCTTAATATAAAGTTTTATTCTTCTATATAATGAAATTTGCTCAACTTTCTTAGTAATCTTTTTTATAAATTAGCTTTTAAAAAAGAATCTAAATTGACACTATGTTTTACTTAGGTGTAAATCTATGGGATTAAATTATCTCTGTGTCACAGGAAGGCTAAAAAATCGTTTCAAGTTTTCACAATGCTTCAGTCAGGATGAATTAAGTCATCATCAATGATGATGTGTTTTCAGTCTCAATTTTTTTTGCAGCAAGCAGAGAGCTACACTCCACCACTTTGTAATAAGTGCTGCAATTTGAAAAGAAATTCATGTTAGGATTTTCAACCTTTTTGTTTTGCATAGCATATCTGCCACACTTCTGGCACTTTTTCTCCCCAGTTAGAAATTATAATTTGGCATCTTATGGGAATAAAGTTTCACAGTATATTAAATAATCTGAAGAAAGATATGCAACACTATAAAGGTGCCTTTGAGCACTGCAAATGTCGGTTGATAACATATATATATATACAATTACAGAAATAAATAGATTGTCAAATTAATGTTAAGTCATTCTGACAACCTGTGTTATGTAATTCTTACTACTCTTGACATTTTTCTAGCTTACTACCTTAGTCTTTGTGGACTCAAATTTTCAGTATTTGTACAAAAAGGATGAGTAAATGCACAAACACTAAGTCAGATTGGTGTCATATTTAGTCACCAGTTCATTGCCTGGTAGACACTTCACTGTATTTTTAGCACTGAAGATCACTTAAGCACTCATATTGAGTGTATTATGATGCTGTTCTGAAATTTAGCTTTTGTTGTACTTCTGCTTATGTGGAATATTGAAATGGATGGTGCCGGCACAATTTCTGAGTTGTTGTCAGTTTCCACTTTGTCTTCACTGTGTTCCTGGTTGAGGTTTATTTAAATCCTCACAGTCTATATTTGAACATGACTAAACTGACTTTCCAGTTACATCCTTGCAGGTATCATTAGACTCTCTTGTGAATTCTAGGCAGGGTATAGAGGTACTGGGAAACTATACTGCCTTGAGTTCTTGTTTTCAGGGGTTTTGAGTGACGTCATGATTACAGAAATGTGTGTATGAGTCTATGTGTGGAGATAGGCATTGATGTAATGTGCCTGGTGATAGGGAATTTTTGACAATTTGTATTTCTGATGGTGAATTTTTCTCAGGTGCAAAAATTACAGCTCATGTCTTGTTACTGGAATACAAAAGGTCTGCCATGTCTGTCTTTGTGATAAGGTATACCTTGCTGGATCTGATTTTAAACCAGCACAGGAATGCAGTCTTAAAGGCAATTTCTTTACTGTCCACATGAAACTGGACAATCAGTTATTGCACTTTGGGTATGTCAGTTGCTGGTATGTTGTATAAAATAAGCTGTTTAAATACATTATGCTTATGTATAAGGAAGAGAGAATTTAAGAAGTAGACTGTAAAGAATTCACAAATCTGATGTAGTCAGTAATCTGTAATCTTCTCATGATTGATAAGACTAATTTAGTTTCCTGTGATTTATTTTGCCAGGAATATATGATGCCTGGTGCATACAGACCAAATTTGTTTCTTATGATAAGAGTTTTTGGGGGGTTTGTGTCATAAAGTTAGGAAACATATTAGAGATGCCCAAAATTCTTTCAGTAGTTGTTTACAGAAGTGCTTCCATGTAGTGTGTATCACTCAACTTAGTGAAGGCTTGAAACAGTTTCTTCACTATTTCTTTTCTGTAAAATAGTGAAAACACCTTAAGAAGTGGTATTCATGTTTCATTGGACATGTTCCCTCCAAATTCTAGGATAATGTTGTCATTAGACAGATCACATGCCATGGGTTTTTCTGAGTAGCTTAAGGGTGTATTTGATAGGGAGAAGGTATCTTTCAGGCCTTTTCTGTGATTTTAGTTTTGTAGCCTTTCTTCTTACTTCGTGTTGGTTTTTTATTTGTTTGCAAGATTGCCTGCACTGCATAAAGTTCAAAATTTGCAACTCACCAAAGTCTCCTGTGAGCTGTCTTGGGTTTATGTAGAGTTCAGTTTAAACCTTAGGAAACTGAAATTGAGAAGTTTCTAAAACTCTGCATGACATGGAGATTTCAGTAAGTCCAATGCAACAAATTTCTGCATTGTTACTGTGCTACACTGGAATTTACTTTTCTTGGAATGAATGAAAAGTTGTGCTTTTTATATCCAGATATTGGGAAATGTAGAGAATCTGTAATTTAGAGCTTGTACTTTAACAGTTTAAGGTTAAGATAGAAAGTTCAGACAGTGTTGAGTGCATGTTTCGGTTCTGGGTTTTTGAGTACATTAGTTATTATTCATAATTTTAAAGTGGCTAACTTAGTTTTACACAGATGACAGGTATCTGCTGTTAAATGCTCCCAAGTGTACCTGAATTGTACTTTTGAGTTCTGTTTGTTAAGAACTTTATCCATCCTTTCTGTTAGTTATTCATTCAGCTGAGGTGTTATTGTATAGTGAGTTCATGTCATTTGGAATTGGCATTTATAGGATAAAATGGGACTCATCTGGGGAGCAAAAGAATTAAACCAGACTTCCATTGTTTTAGTTCTTGTAGTTGATATCTGAACAGACCTAGGAGTCATTGATTTTTCTTGTTCTTCTTCTTTCTCTTTCACATTTTTCTTAAGTGTTTTTGAAGAATTCATGCTGAATTCTTTGTTGTTTTAAAAAATGTTTTGAAGGGAATGCAGAAGCATTTGTATTACCCCACAGTATAGTGTTCACATTTAAAATATCATCCCATCTACATACTTAAAATTAGTACTAAATATGTGCTTTCTCTAAAAGAATCTTTGGTCAAAGTCTGTTAATGTATGCAGTTACCTCCACATTCATGTCCCGCTGTGAATTGTCCTTCATCCTCCAGTTAGTCTGGGTATCCTTCAGTCATCCATGTTTAGTCTCATGTAGGACTTTAGTCAAAGTGTGATATTTTTAAACTCTTTGTAACGGTGATTGTTAATGGATTCAGGTAAATTTTAGTTAAATGTTGGATCTAGTTAATTTCTGAATATTTGACATTGGTGTTACAGCATAAGTATCAGTAGTATTGCTAATATCAGTGAGACTACTTATTAAAAGTCCTGTCTATGCTAATTTACTCACCTGAGTAAAACTGTGTGCTTTGTGTGTAACTATGTGATTCCCCTTTCCTGATAAAACTACCTACCAAAGAGTTAGTACTCAGACAGTTCACAGAATCACTGAAGGCAACATCTGGTCCAGCCTCCCAGCTCAGGCAGAGCCACCCAGCGCAGCTTGCCCCAGGACCACCTTCTGATGGCTTTTGAGTATCTCCAAGGATGGAGACTTTCCACCTCCCTAGGCAACCTGTGCTAGTGTTCGATTCAATCACAGTGAATCAAATTCAATCATAGCGAAAAAGTGTTTCCTTATCCTCAGAGGGAGCCACCCATGTTTCAGTTTGTGCCCATTGCCTCTTTTCCTGTCGCTGGGAGCCACTGAAAAAAGCCTGGTTTTGTCCTCTTCATTTCCCTTAAGGCATTTCTTTACTTTGATAAAATCCCCTGAGCCTTCTCTTTTCCAGGCCAAACAGTCCCACTTTTTTCAGCCTCTCCTCACATGAAGGATGCTCCCAGTCCTTTGATCATCTTTATGGCCTTGCATTGGACTTTTTCCAGAAAGTCCATGTCTCCTGTCTCAGGGAGCACAGAACTGAACTAAGTACTCCAGCTGCAACCTCAGCAATGCATAGCTTGTGAAGTACATAGCCTGAAATAAGAAATGGAAAGGCAATAAAGAAGCAAAAATTAGAAAATGAAAAAGAAACATTGTCTGTCTGTCTGCTAACTTCAGGACAGATGCAGATATACACATGTACATTAATCCATGTGCTGAATCCAGCCCAAAACTAATGTGAAGTATTTGTGTGTGGACAATTCTCAGTGTTCAGCTAAGTGATTTTAAGTGACTTACCTGAGATGAGTGTCATTATGTTCTACTGGCTTTATTGACTTAATGCCCCCAGTGGTGGGAGCTTTGACATCTTGCCCAGGTCAAATGTGAACACATGACAACTGACTAAGCTACCAGTATTTATTCCTGCATCAGTTAATGCCTCTAAGAAAAAAAAGGAGTTGGTTCATCTGGAATATGGGGGACGTTGGTTTGGCAGTGAGGTTGTAATTGTCTGGGAAGGAGGGAAATACAGATGTTTCCAACTCTGGAAGAAAGAAAAAGTAGTGAGAAAGGACAGGAAAAGGTAGTAACATTCATAAGGTACTTTCTCTGTAATATCTGTGGCTTCTGTAGAAAAATGGATATTGGTTTTCAGTTTGTATTTAACTTCTAAATTTCTCTCTTAGATCTGAGGAAGAGTTTCTGTGTCCAAAATATGGGTCTATTTGGTCAACAATATCAACTGGTTCGTTAGGAATTAGATTGTTCCGTCAACATTTTGGTTTTTGGCAGCAATATTTCCCTTTTTCAGAGAGGGAATCTGAGCGAGTAATTCAGCTGTGTGTGTACTTTGCAGATACCTGCCAAAGGATGAGTTGCATCCTAAGAGTGCCCATTTCTCTCTGTTGACGATGACACCAACTTTAAACAACCAGCTCATAAGTAGGCTTTTAAATTACAGATGTCTATGTTGGGTCAGATTAATCAAATCCTGATCCTCTAATTAAAGAAATTTGGTTAACAATATGATAATCATCACCTACAGAATGCTGGCAGAGAACAAGGGAACTTATGCTTAGGACACAAATACAGGCTGAGAATAGCTGTACTGTTCATGTCGTGCTTGCACACACACAATGTGTTTTAGATGATAATGATTCCATCTGACCAATGAAGCACTGATGAACTCTGAAGAAAAAAGTTTCAAGGTATCTGGGAAATCAATGGGAAACAAAATTGAAGAGAAATATTTTAGTATCAGTATAATCTTATTTTTCTCTCAAGGTAACTAGCTCTTGCAAAAAAACCCTGTTTATAGTATTTGCAACAATTTCTAAAACGGAAACCCAAACAGAATAACCTGTTAGAATTGTAACAGAAGTTGAAAATAAATGTATAGTGGGTTTATCTGTTGGGTAGTTTTGTTTCTTGGGTGGTTTTCACACAATCCCTTTTGGTTTGGTAAATGCCTTTTCTAATGAAGATGAATACAGAATCCTGACACATGCTTCAACCCATGTTTTGATTCTAGTTGTATAGAATTCAGAACATACTAAGGATTCACCAGATAAAATAGGTATAAAAATGTCACTTCACCTTAAGAAAATTATTTGCTTTCCGTTTGTTGGTATCTGAAAATAGCCAAGTCTTGAGTACCTATGATGAATATATTTTCATTTTTCAGAAGAGAATAATTGAGTATTTGATGTCAAGTTCTATTAAAATAATTTTCAACATCATTTTCTACACCAGTCTGTTTACTTTTTTGTTTGATTTCCTTTTTTGGTGTTAATCAAGTACAGTGAATTTAAATATTTAAATTTTAAATACTACTCCAGCTACTTGTGGAGCATATGTGTCTTTGCAATATAAAATACTGGAGAGCTTCCATGTTTGGTTTACCTAATGTACAGAGAAACTACAGCTACTTCTTTTTTCTGAAAAATGTACAACTTTGGAAGGACATGAGGGAAGGGGAGGGGAAGTTAGGCTTTTTATGGGGGCAGGAGGAGGTTAGGAAACTTCATGTGAAGAACCAGTAATAAGCCACAGCATAAAGAAACTGAAAAAATATAAGCACACTTCTATTATGCAGTGTGCCAGAGAGCTTCCAGCATCCTCCATTTCCTCTTCTTAGCACCTGTGCCACATACAATATGGTGGATGATGCTGTGACTAGCACAAGTTAAGATGCACCTTATGTTGCCAGCCACAAATTATGCATTTTAACGGTGTGAACATAATCACAACATCTTTTTGTGGTGGCTTTTGGAGGCTAAAATACAGTAGAGGCATCTCTGTTTGGGGAATCTGGTGTACAGTGCTGAAGTTGGAATATAATGAGATTATCTTATCTTTATTGAATAAACAGTGTTGCTTTGCGTTGCTAAACACTAGAAATCTTCTCAATGTCAGTAAGAAGAACAGTGTAAAAAGTTGCTTTATACTTTGTCAAAGCTTATGTTTTTTAAAATTATATCTATCAAGTTCTGCATATGAACCAGCTATAGAGGAAGTTCTTTGGAAATACTTGACATTAAGATGAGAGTATGACACTGAGCCAGACTGAATCACAAGACCTTTTTTAACTACAAATGTCTCCATTCTGGGTTTGCTGGAAATATGGAAATAGCTATCTCATCCTCATTAGTTGAAACTTATTGAAAATTTGTTATGACTGACCACAGAGTTTTAAAGTTTCTTATGCTTCCATATAATAGCTCTTTATTTTAGCATGTCCATGAACTTCTAGCCTTATAAAGCCTTTTCTTCTGATTAAGTGCTCTGGAATGACTTGCTCTCTACAACTACCTAAAAGGAGATTGTGATGAGGTGAGGGTCAGTCTCTTTTTCCAAGTAAGATAAATGCAAATGTCCTTTAAGCTTTGCCAGAGAAGCTTTAGATTGAATATTAGGAAAAATAATCACCAAAAGGTTCGTCACGCACTGGAACAGGCTGCCCAGGGCAGAAAGATGTTGAGTCACATTCTCTATAGGTGTTTAAAAGACATGTAGTTGTGGCACTTAAGGACGTAGTTGACTTGGCAGTACTGGCTTAACAATTAAACTTGATGATCTTAAAGATCTTTTCCAATGTAAATGATTCTATGCCCAGCCATCTCTGCTAAGAAAAATACAAGAATGCTTTTACTGATGCAGCTGCTAATTGGTGCCTTCCCTTCTGAGACAAACAAGTTCCAAAGTACTGACACCAAAGATAGGCTTCTGTTATCTCACTGCTCTGTTTTCTATACTGACTTGATAAATGATGATTCTGTTTGTGGTTAATATGTTCAGACACGTGTCAAGATTTGTCATACACTCAGGGAGATGTAGATTTTCCTGTCACCACTTTGTTCTGTTTTGTGCTTGTGACTTTTTGAACCTGTTCAAGATTTTTGAAAACAGTAGACCTTTTCAAAGGTGGTAAGAGAGAGCAGAGATCAGTATCTAGGAGGGACATTTGAAAGAAGTGAGGGAATGCTGATGTGACATTGGACAAAGTATTTTGAGTGGGATTTCTTTCCCTGCCTGGTTAACATCTGTACAATCGGGTGTGCAGAATCCATGGAACAAAAGAGGGGTCCTGGCTCCATAGCCTAATGATACTATGTACACCTAACAAAGTGAGAGAAAGGAAGATATTTTGTAGGCTCTGGTGCTGCTTGTGGATTTTGCATTGAAGAAAACATCAGATTAAACGTGTGTGTAATATTAGCAATCTGGTTCAGTAATTCTCACTCCCCCAAAACTGCTTTCTCGGGTACTGTGCAGTCTAGGTTTCCTTGAGTGAGGGGTCTATCTACCTGACTCCCACAGGACCAGGGTGTTAACTTCTGAGGGACATTCTTGCTAGGCAGACACCTCAAGTAGTACATACCAAAACCAGGGGAATTGCAGAAGTGATATGAATTTTCTTCCTCTTACTGTTTGTCGATTATAGCTATATCATAGTTTCCAGTTGATCTGCACAGGTTTTAGTCATAAGTTTACAGTCATCTGGAACAATTTCACTAGAGCTGGGGAAAGAATATCTGAGGTCATGAGAAATATTCTGTTACAGTGCCCTGTCCAGTTAGGCCCTTCCTTTGAATACAGAAAATAATTATTAAAGGCAGCTTTCACTCTGATGTGATTATGGCCTTTATAGTGTTTACCTCTTTTCTCCTATCACAACTGAAAGACTGAAGAGGTTAAGAGTAGTTTAAAACTGTTGTTTCTCATTTTAGAATGACAACCTGTGCTTGGTGTTAATCCAACCCTGAGTCATAAAATGAAAGTAGAATAAAACAAAAATCATTGTTTCCAAAGGCAGAATGTATTTTTGCTAAAAGTCTCACTGCCTCATTGGATATTTAACAATAACCTTGTTAATAATCTGAAAAATATCCCCCCTCCTAAACAATGTTGTTTTTTTCTATCCTGTCTCCCTTGGTAAACTCAGCAATGCATTTAGTACTTTTATATAAACGTCAGAGAGATACAACAAATAGCCCCAAATAAATAAATAAATAAATTCTTCACGTGCAGAGTTTCTACACTGCTTTTAGCATAATTTGATTTCTGGGTTATGTTTACAGATCTTTTGAGGTTCAGATCTCTTCCTGTTCATTTCACTGTGCTGTGACAGCAAAATTCTTGTGGCCTAACAGGCAACAGAGTCACAAATGCTGAAATGTGGCATAAATCAGAATGCAGATGGGACCACTTTGGGCTCAAGTGCTGTGGCTTCACAACAGCATTCAAAATAATGGCTGAGTGATGACTGTAAATCCATTTATGGGGCACATGGATTTCTCTTTCTCCTGTGGAATCTGAAATGAAATCAAGCCCCAAGGCTAGCACCACCATAGGAAATGTGATTTTTTTCTTACGGGTAGGAGAAGGGCCTCATAAAAACTGGCTTTTTCAGTATCACAGTTTTTAATGAATTAGGTTTTATTTTTTTTTCCCTCCAGTAAGGTAGATGGGCTTCTTTTGGAATTAGTGTGTGCATAGTCTTAAATTTAACTTCAGTTCTGCTTGTCTGCTTTTATTTTTACTAGAAAGAGAGATTTGGGTGGTGGGGACAGAAGACTTAAGGGGGTTTGGGTTTTTTTGAAGGAGTTTTTAAAGTGCTTCAGCATCCTCAAGAGCAGTCTTAATCTTCTCATGTCAGCGTGCAGCATACTCTGACCAGCTCTTTTACTAGAAATTAAAACTTTATTTTAACTTTGACCAGTTTTAGAAAGGGTCACTTGGCTTGGGCTCAAATTCTGAAACAAACAAAAAACCCCAAGCAGCTTTATGAGTCACAGGCAATGCACCACATAGATTTTAAAAAGCAATAGTTTGTAGTTGTAGGGAAGTAAAGAAATCCCCTGTTCATTCTTTGATTCTTGACTGAGAACTGTGAGTAAATACAGTAAAAGTGCTCTAAAAACCAGAAAGACCAACTGTTACCTGCAGCCAAATTCAGAGTAAATGTGGTGTATTTAAGTTTTTTTGGTTTTGAGGGCTTTTTTAACATTTTGTTTTTGATTTTAGATTTCTGGGATTTGCTACAGCAGCAGCATCTTAAAAGTTCATCAAATTCTCTGTGTACCCAGATGGGTAGCAAAGATATTTTCTTGGACTCTTGAACCAGTCTTCTCATCTGCGGAACCAACGAATGAAGTGCGAGTGGGAATGGGAGCAACAGTTGACATCCAGAGGCAGCAGAGAATGGAGTTACTGGATCGTCAAATCATGATGTCTCAGGTTGCCCAAATGAGGCGGCAAAGGCAGCAGCAGGTATTGCTATGCATTCTTTAAGGATTATGTGTAAAGAATGCTATACATTCTTTAAAGATTATATTGTTATAAAAATACACTTTTTTGGTTCGTAGATCTTGCACTGTTCCTCTTTCTTAAAAGTAATACATTATTAAATTTTTCTCTATCAGTCTTTCATATACTGTTGGACTGCTGATAGCCATTTGAGTGGTTTTTATAGCTTTATATGCTAAAACTGCTTCACAAGATGGGACCATAATGTCAGATAATCTTGTGCGGATATCAGTACTCCTGGCATTTTTCACAAAAAATGAGGCTGAAAGGTAAAGTGATTGCTTCTTGGCGGACTTTAATGAAAGCCACTGTTTAAAGTTAGGAAGTCAAAATGCTCCTCACGCTTCTGAGTATCTGTCTGGTTAGCAGCCTTTTCAGAGAGGTTGAAAATTTTGGAATTCCTTTGTTTGTAGGTGTATAGATTGTTTCTTAAGGGCAGAAACTAAATTTTCTAGCTTACAAAGGTAAACCACAAGTGACTTTCTGTTTGCCATGTTTAATCCTTTTGGTTTATTTCCTTACTGAACAGAGTAAGAGAGTCTTTTTATTTTCTCTGTTTTATACAAACCAACAAATACAGATATTCTCAGACTTTGTGTTGTAGGGCAGCAAAATAAGGCAGGTGGTGTCTCAATTCCTGTATCTTAGATGTGTTCACTGTCTTCACTGAGTTTTCTTTGCCTGAAAAGCAGCTCTGTACTTACACACGATTTCTTCTTGTGTTTAGGGTAGCATAGTGCAAACAGGTGTAGTTGTGTTACCCTTAATGCATTCCCAGAATTAGAGGTGTGATGGCATAAAGCTTTGGCCTGCAACTGGAGTATGAATTTTTGTTTCCAATCCCTGATAACACCATTCTGTTTTTCTTGTTTCCTTAACATTTCAATATGATGAAATTATTCCTCAAGCAGAAACTTCTAATCTACTTTCCTCTATTCCTATTAAATGGTAATCAGTTTTAACATAAGAACTGAACTAGAAATTACTCAATTCTTAAATGTTGCCATTGTAATAGAAAACAAATTGAAACTATGTTGGGCTAAAAGCAGCTGAGAAGACTGTGGCTGGGTTTCTTCAGATGTGAGAAAGAAGCCATTTCCAGTTATGAAGGATAGTCTTTCTAATATATCTTTAATTACTAAAAGTGGTAAATAAGTTCAGAATGGTAAATGACAGAAGAACTGTTGATAACATTTTCTTCTCATCTTGTCCTTTCCCTAGGCTATGAACAATGAAAGTGGAAAATGTCTTTTCATGTTTGACTTCAAATAGAATTCTTTAAAAAGGTGGAGGGATTTGACTAAAATGCAGGAACACTGTTTGAACATCAGTAAGATGCTTCTCTTTACAAGTTGCTGAAACACTTTCAAGTTACCTTCATGTTTAGCCTTTAACTTGAGCACAGCATTTATTTAACTGGTAGTGCTAATCTGTGAAACCAATGATCAGAAGGCAATAGGATCAATGTATGAATGTTTCATAGAGGCACTTCAGAAAAGGCGTGTCATGAAAGCTTTTGACCCACCTGGTGTTTTTAATGACTCACTCACAGAATTTACTGGTCATCAGCTAAATTGGAAAAAGCATCACTCAAAAACGTTGCTTTGTAGTGGTAAAAATGAAAAACAGACTATTTTCAATAGTCTCAGAATAATATTTGAAAAGTTGAAAACTATTTTCTGGATTGCTTGTACCTGAGCAATTCTTTTGCCTTTAGAAATTCGGCCAGGTGCAATTTGAAGACAGTGGAGTGGAACAGATCATGCTACAGATGAAAGGAATTTAGATGATAATTTTACCTGTGGAAGTGAAGCTAAAAAGAATGCAGATCAGTTTCTTAGACAGTTTTTTTGTGAAATTGAAAATAATAAAAGCTGTGAAGTACGTGTCAGTCATCAGATGGGGCTTTGAATTATATTCTGGGTAAATGTTGTGTGGATTTCTGAAGTCTCAGTATGCTGTCTGTAGGTGTTGTCCCATAGGTGAGATAAACTAACATTTTCTCTCACACTTTCTGCTTTGCTTGGTGAGGGAAGTGAACTTTAACTTTCTTCTCTATGCCGTAGTGCAACAATTTTGTTCAGCTATTCCTTGGGAAGGTGCTCTGCTCATTCCTCCGATTCCTTTACTCTTCAATTCATCTGTTTAAAAAATGAGACTATGCAGTTTCCCTGGATGTTGGTAGCATTATAGAAGGAGAAGATCAATGCTTTTAATGGGGCTCCATTGTCTGGGCAATGTTGGCAGACACTCATAAGGGAGCCCCCTCTCTTAAACAGATGCTTTTCGTAGTTAGTTATTCCTTGAATTTTCACTAGAAATTCTGAAGAATTTGAGCCTGACAGGTTATGCAAACCAACATAAAAAAGTTAAGATTTAAAAAAAAGAAGTCAAAAAAAGAAAAGGAGGGAGAGAGAAACTGGGGGAAAAGCCTTTCTCAAAAGTTGTTTATAGTGTACCTCTATGATACTGAGATGTAAATAATTTTATCTTTTTTTTTTTTTCCCTGCTGTTCACTAAGCCCTCTTATCCAAAGCAGAATTCACTTTGGATGCTTTCCACAAAAAAAGAAAAAACAAGGAACAATCACCTCAGAATTTCTTTGCTGGCAATTCTTCGAGCTTTACCTTTCCCAGTCTTTTTCTAGCTGAAATCTTCTGGTCTGGAGGAACCTGGACCGTGGAACTGCGTGTGTGAGTGCTGGGTTGTCAAACACCCAAGACTTCAATGAGTAGATTGAGTGTGTGGTAGAATTTGAAAATAAATCCACCAAGTTCATTACTCGATGTATCTCATTTTAGTTCTTAAATATTCAGTGGGTACTGTGTCTGAATATGTTGCTAGAAACTGTTACACTGATAGTTTCTCAGGGGAGTGTGGTTAAATGGTGGCTGGTTTTGTGTTTGTTTCTAGTTGCTGTGGATACAGCCCTTAAACGGTAGTGTTCATCTAGAAAACTTTCTAGATCTTACTATGTTCTTTCTTTCTTTCCTCCTCTGGATATTGCTGAGAAATTACAATCTTGTCCCAAATGAATTACTTAGCATTCTCCTTTAAAGGCAGTAGAAGAAAATGTGTGCCATATGTATTCATTCCCTAAAAATACCAGCTTGCCATTTTGTTACTGCTTTTAAAACTTCGCTTTTTTAGTTCTTTTCTTTCACACTCTTTTGTCTATCCTATTTTGTAAATAGTTTGTCCTGTTTTTCTTTTTTTCCCATTATCTGATCTTCTGTTCACCTTGATATCACTGTCACATTTTAATTCCCCACTGAGCTATTTTCCTCCCACATTTTTGTCACCTCCTTACCTTTATCTCTCTTGTTTCCCATACTTTGTATTTGCTCATATATAAAATGCTTCTTCAGTCTGGGAGAAGTTCTCTCCCATCATGTCTGACCACCAATAATCATTTGCTATTTTATCCTTTTGATACTGTAATAATGATAAAAATTTTGATCTTCCTCTCCTGATGTTTCTATTTCTAGATGTCTTTCATTTCTCAGCGTTTTTCTAAAGTTTATCTCTCTGTAACCCAAATAAAACCCTGGTGGGAAAAGGGAAGCAACTGCTGCATCTGTGTGAGTGTCAGGGAGTCAGCTTGACTTTCACTTCCCGTTGAGAATCTTGGAGGGAGGCTGGCAGAGAACCAAATTGCAAACAGATAGGGAAGATTCCGTGCCTAGGTGGTATTGGTTATTCTGATGTCACTACAAACTGTTATGTGGAAGGTGGTGGAAGGTTGCATAAAGGTGGGAAGCACCTTCTGTTGGCACTAAATACAACTTCTTGGAGCACTCCTCCCTATGCCAATTCAGCATGGACAGTGTATCAACCTCAGTCCCTTCATCTTGAAAAGATGGATGTTGCATCTGCAGAGCATTTTTGCTGAGCATGTTAAAGACATCGTATTGCTTCTTCTTGGCTTCTCTTAAGTGTCTTGGATCAGGGAAGAGCTTCACTAGGTTGCCCCAGACTGTGACAAGCCTACAGCTGGATATGAAAACCTTCATTTCACTACCTCTTTTCTACCCTATTGGCCACTTCAAGCTTATGTTGTCTTTTTGTTCTTCTCTTCCAGGTGCCATTAATTTTCACTGAGGCCAGATTCTCCTTAGGTTCATACCACATAGTATCTCATATGTATATCTCATCTTCATCATATATGAGATTCTGCTGCTTGCAAAGACCAGATTGTATAACAAAGAGCCTTCCTCTAATTGTTCATTCATTAGATGTCTTTCTCCTGGGACACAGGAGAGATGTTCTGTGGGTAGGCACACTGAGTGTCTTTATTGTTATGGGGAGCCTCATATCCTGAGCAATTTGCAAGTTTCATATTTTGTCAACTGAGGCCTGTGAGACTAGATTGGTAATTTACCTTCTGGTTATATCTAGGCAATAAACTCATGACCTTGGAAAAAAATAGATTAATGGAGCAAAGATTTTCCTGGCTTAAGAATTCTTCCTCAGGAATGTTATCCTCATTCATGATGGTAGAAAAGAAATCCCCTAGTGAATATACTCCTAGACAGTCCAATTCTGCTTTTTCAAAGTGAAGAACTAGCCCCGGGCATATTTTTAGCTCTCCTTCTGATACTGAGGTGGCACTTCAATGGAGTCTTCTTGAATAACTTCACAACTTTGGGTACCAACAAGAAGTGCTTCAAAGAGATATTTTGAACTGTGAAGAGACCTTTATACAACCTTTATACATTGCCAAGTCCACAAAACCCCTTGGTTTCACAGCCAGGACTTTGGATAGAAGCAGCTTTTCCATTTTGTTCCACAAATATATGTATCATTGTCAGGAAGGAAACAACCAGACTGCTTTACCTGAAAAAATGGGTGAGACTTTCAGCCAAGTGTCACACTAGTCTTTTCTCTAATTAGGTTTCCATTCCAATCAGCCTGTGTTACTAAGACTTATTTGGGGTTTTGTGACATATTTGAATGGAAACTGCCTTTAGCAACACTTCCATAAGCTTCAAAGACAGTGATATGTAGGGTACCAATAGAATAAAAAAGCTTTTGTGCCTAGACTCATGGGATATATGTGCACAGGATTTGACATGATTTTGTTAAAGAATTGTGTTAACCAGTGAGTGATTTACAGATTCATTTCAGCCCATGAATGAAGCTTGTATGCTGGAGCAGTAATCACTGTGGCTAAATTTAGACTCAGTAGTACTGCATCACTCTTCCCTTCCTCTGCATGCCAATGTACACGTGTGGACACATTCTGGAAAAACAGGCAGCTTCCATTTTTATAAATAATATCTTTTACTTCAGACCTGTGTGTCTTGAACTCATCCTTTGCTTTTTTGTGCTCTTCTGCCATTTTCAAGCCTTGGTTATTCTCTGCAGTTGTTTAATATTATTTTCTTTGTGTTGAAAATAAACTTGCATTTATTTCAAGAGTTCATTGGGTGTAACAACTGCATATGCTACTGATGTTGGCATGCCGGAACTCTGATTTTTAACTGTTTCTTTTCAATAATGTATTCGGAGTAACTGATAACCCACTGCTATTTAGACATTCTGGATTATTTTGCTGTATAACTTCTTTCATGGATTCTAGGTTTGAAATCAAAAATGTTGAATTTCCTGAGTCCTGATCCAGGTAATGAACAATTCATGACTATTTCCTCTGCAGACTACCACAGAAACTTTAGATTTCTATCTTTTTTATGGAAGCTGGCAATTCCATAAGCTGACAGAAACTAGAGCCAACAGACACTAATAGAACTAGAATAAGCTGAGTGTGTCTCATTAACAGCCAGCTGTCACAATCACATGATTGACTTTCTCTATCTCCTAGTCATTGGTAGCACCCTGCTCATATATTGAACAATCTTTTTTCTCTTGGACTGGAATTATGAAATTCTCTTTCATTTTGACTCGGCTTTTGAGCCTTTAAATTTGGTTTAATATTTGTAATCATCTTCCCTAGAGAAGCAGTAGTTGGACAACTTTCTAAAGCAAAATACTTTTTATTTCAAAGCAAATAAATTGTTTGGGAAATAGAATATTTTTATTCCCCTATGTGATTGGTCAGTATTTCCTTCCTCTGACAATTTACTAGAGGCAATTTCTTATAAAAAACTTTATGACATAACAAATCACCCCAGACATTTCCAGAGTATTTATTTCACTGTTGTTGGATCAAGTCTTGTTTACAGAAGGCAGGGTTTTTTAAGGTGTACCTGTCCCTTCATTTCTAATGAACATGGGGCAAATAAGACATCTGTTTTGAGGGCAGTCAGTTATTGGATTCCAGGTCTGCTTCTATTGTCCTTCCAATCTGCACTGAGTCTTGACGGGCCGTTTCTTCTTCTAAAGTGCCATTTTCCATAGTATGTAGTAAAAAAGAAGCCTGTGTTTCAGATAGTACATGGTCTTCCTTAATATTGAGGTTTTCTGGTTTAAACTCTGATACTTGTATGTAACAACTGCAAGCTGGTTCCACCCCTGGTTCCTTAACTGCTGCTGTGGTGGCTGCTGCCCAGCCAGCAACTAAGCACTAAAGAGCCACTCTCACCCCCTCTGCTACCCTGGTGGAGTGGTGAGGAGAAGCAAAACTAGGTTGAGATAAGAACAGTGTAATAATTGAAACAAAGTAAAATATAGTAGTAGTAATAATAATAAATTTTAAAATGCCACAGACATTTTATGCACAATACAATTGCTCACCACTGGCTGACAGAGGCCAGACCCCATTCCCTAACCTGGATCAGCCCTCCTTTTGGTTGACTCACACAGTTTATATAGTGGGCATGGTGTTCTATGGTGTGGGATGTCCTTTCATCCAGTTCAGTTCACCTGTCTCAGCTATGCAACCTTCCAGCCTATTTTTGTGTACCTCCTCACTGGAAAAGCATGAGACACACAAAAAATAGTCCTTGACTTAAGATAAATACAGCTTAGCAAACCCAAAATGTCAGTGTGTTACCAACATTATACTGAATCCAAAACACAGCACTACCAGCTACTGAGAAGAGATGAGCTCTATCCCAGCTGAAATCAGGATAGATACCTTAAGAGGTGCTACAGGTGCAATGTGTTGCGTATGACACCTTGTATATCGACTTTGAGATGTTAATAAATGGAAACTATTCCTATTTGCAGCTGAAGACAGAACTTGAACCTTCACATCCCAGAATGGGATGCTCGTCTGGTGTTTTTCCCTATGTCATCACAGACTAGCCTTTTATATACTAAGGAATGGGCTTATGTAGTATTTTGAAGGATTTAGGTTTGAGTTCCCTTTGTGCTAAAGTTTATCTCAGCTTGTCAAATCAAACAGTTTTAAAACTCTGATTTCTCACTTTGGTTCCAGTCTCTACTTATTCCTTATTACTCTTTGAAAAGTTTTTTGCACAGGAAGTGAGTGAAGAATTATCTGTCTAATCATCATGCTTTAACACCAGTTCAGTGTCACCAGTCCACATTCAAAGAACCATGGGGATAGGATTAAAACTGACTCTGTTTTGTGCAAAATGTCTAAAACAGAGCTAAAGTTACTTCCTCAATACAGATTCCAATGCTTGTGCTGGTGGACCTGCCTTCAAAATCTGGAACACTGGACACCCCCAGTGTCATACCAGTGCTGAAATCCCTTCCATTGTCTCTCGGGCAGCTTCAGAAGCCAGATTAAGGTGTTCCTTCTAGATTTCAAAGGAAATAGCTGATCAGGCTTCAGAAAAGACCACATGTGGATTTCTGAACTTGTGTGACACATGAGCTCCTCAGGGACAATGCAGGCATCAAAGTTCAGGATGCAGAAACTAAGAGCTGGAGACAGAGCCTTTTGGCTGAATAGATTTGTCTGTAGGATAAATTTCCAGGAAATTAGAATATCATTTGAAATTGCTGGACTGCTTTACTTGGTGAGAAATTCTTTCTGTCATTAAGAACAATGCCTACAACATTAATACTGTTATGTTTCTACCCCCTTTTAAAAGAGGGATGTTATTAAAGTAAGAGGAAAACAAAACACACAAAAAAGTCTCCCCAAACAACAAAAAAAACCAGATGAGTTTTATCCTCACAAAAAAAGGCAGGCTAGACTTTGAGTAAATGTACTGGAAATTTCACATTTTTCTCTCTTACGAAATGTTTAGGGCAGCAGATATCGTGTCATCCAAAGCTATGCTCTTATTTGTTTGTTTGTTTGTTTGTTTATATCATCAGTATGTGGTCTTTGGAGTCAATACATTGTTGAAAAATTTATGCCAGAAAAGCAATGTTTCTTGTTTTCAGTAATTTTTTAAATGAAGCTTTATATGAATAAAAGTAAGACAATATTTATGTCTTTCTCAAGTAAAGGCTTCTATACAGAGTGGAATATTTTACAAATGTAACTTTAAAAGGTGAAATGCAAAGCAATTTCCTTTTTTTTTTTTTTCACTGTGGTTATTATGTTAAAAAAAGGTGAACAGGACATCAGGAGGTGCTTCCTGTTTGTGAAAACAGATGGCAAGTTGGCATTAACCAACTACAGGAGATAACATTATCAAAATATCTTAATCACATTCAGCACTTTCAAGACGATTTTTATAAAGCCTTTTCTTTCATTTCTTTTGAAATTAGTCTAATTAAAATATATGCATATCTGAAAGCTACATAACTGGATATTTGTTAATTGTCCATGATACAACATTTTTATTTGTCAAGCTTTGGATAAGAAGTGCTTTTACAAAATATGCCATGGTAGGTGTGTATGTGGGAAACAGGTTGAGCTGTTTTTCAAAGCAGAGAAGAAGGAGATTATCTGAAAAGAAATGGCATAATTAGGGTTTTAGCAGGCTGTACAATCGGAGACATTTGCTAGCTCTAGATATTTCTTCCTTCCTTAAAGGAGGATACTTTTTTCTTGTAAACAGAATTGTCCCAAGCACCACTAAAAGAAAAAAAAAAACAACCCAAATTTAAAAAAAAAAAAATCAAGGATGTGACCTCAGAAGGCACAGCTTCTGTACGTAAAGCCTTGGCAGCTATCCAGGAGTAAATCATCAATATGGCATTTCCTTAAAACCTTTTCTGTAATGAAGAGCTGCTCTTTTCCCGTTTTCTTTCATCTGATCCATTCTTAAATGTCATTCCTTGGTCATCTAAACTTGTGATGAGTTTCTTGTCTTCCTGCAACGGAAATTCCAACATCACCAGTGTTCTCCTAATCCATTTCCAATAGTGATTTATTAGAGACCAGTAAAATTACTTCTTGGTTTGTTTGTCTCCTATCAGACAAGGAACCTAAAATCAACTGATTCACCCAGTTTGTGCTGCTAAACCAAAGGAGACTTTTGACTTTTTCTAAAAAATTACAGCATAGGATTAAAGGGGGGAGAAGGGCTTAGAGGCATTTCTTATGTTTGTCTTGTCACCCTTCTAGTCAAATAATTAATGAAGTAGTGCTTTTGTCAAATCTTTTCCTGATGTGATGTCAAAATCTAAGTTGTGAACAGAGATAAGGGCCCAGGCACCAAATTGTGCACAGCATTTTTATGAATCATAGTCTAGAATTTTTCAGTGCTTGTCATTCTTTAGCAGTACACCTGTGCTCGCTGCTCCCAGACACCAAAGATCAGGACCAAGAAAAATATTGCCTGAGATAATTTCAGTGAAAGATCTCCCAAGTGTGTCAGTTGTGGAATCTAGCTCTGGATGTAAGGTTTAAGGCATCCTCCTTACCTAGTCCTGGATCATGTTAAGTCTTAGCCCCCAAACCATGTAGTGTTCAACTTAATTCTTTTTATAACAAACAGCCAACTGGAATCACAGAAAAACTGCCTGGATTTCACTAAAGGGATTAGACTGGCACACACTTGTCACTGAAAGTGCTCTTCAGGAAAGGAGCTTACAAGGTAGATCCTGGAGCATCCCCATTGCTTATTGTTTTGGCCCACTCCAGAGAGCTCTGTTATCTGGGACAAGGCTTCTGTGGAGAGTGAGGAGAGTGATGTGAGCTCCTCTGCTGTTAGGTGCTGGTGCTGAGGGCCAAGTATAATGTGAAATGCTTAAATATGGTTTGCTGATTCCCCAGGAGCAAGTCTCAGATGGTTTACATAAATTAATCAGACTGGGTATCTTCATGTGAAATCTTCCAGACTTCTCACAAGTGAGTCTGGTAGCACAGTGTAAAACCACTGCAGTACAGAAATGGTCATAAAATTGTGAAGGGGAAGGGGAGGTCTGCAAAATAATTTCTGTGAGGCAAGAATGAATATTGGTCTGGAAATCTTCTTCTGTGCATTTTTTAAACTGGAATTTGTGATATTTACTTAATGTTAAGACATTATTTGGTGCTTGGTATGGGTCAATTTAGAACAAATCTTCATGTATTTCTGCTGTGATAGTTAAGGTTGTCTGAAGGTCTTTGCACAGTCACCATCCATACTGTTAATCCATAGCCTTGATCTCTGTCTTCTGTAGATATAAGATGTAATTAGCTGCACTTCCCAGTTTTTCTTTAGCTTTATGAGATTGATCACATTACCAGTCCCATAGTTCCTGCTGCAGTTCCTTGAATCCCTGCTCTTTTGAGCCTGACCTTATGGATGTGTGTCATCTAATTAAAAGCAAAACTGTGAAGGAAAACAATTTTCTTGCAGTTAAGACAAAGGATCCTAATGCACCTGGTTTTGGTGCAGTTTAAAGTACTACACAGATGAGAAGTGGACCACAATGTCGGGATTAATCCTAACTATCTGTGTTCACATACCATTAAATGTTGGATATTTTCCCCTCATTAATATAATCAAGAACTGATAGATTATGTTTGTCACAGTTTCCAAAGGTAATTGAAATACTCATTTTTTATCTAATTTGTCTAGTCTGTTTTCTCTGAGAAGGAGTCTTCACGTGAAACTTTTCTGAATGCTTCAGTCAACATCTGTAGTTTATTAAGTTATCTGCTGTAAACCTTCAAAACTAAATAGTTATACTTGTAAGGAAACTGCAGTTCTTATTGAAAATAATGAATTCTGTCTATGATAATGCAAACTGTGTTGTAAGCTTAAGTTAAGGAAGTAGACAAGTCTGTCAGTAGTGTTGGGTGAGAGAGCACAGGACACGCAGGCTGCAAAACCAAACCAGAATAAGCAGCTCAGTATTGAAACTCAAGGCACTGCTGGAAAGGTAGATTTATTTCTGTCTTCAGATACACTGAGATAAAGGTAAATTAATGTATATTGTTGATTTTATATTTGATGTACATTATTGTGCATGACTTACAGTGCTTCAAAGGAATGCGTCATAGTCCTGTTAGTATTTTTACCAATTCAGTGTGCTTCACTTGTGGCAGCATTACTTTCTCCTCCTCAAGTCATTTCTAAATAATAAAAACAGGTAAAGCAGCATTAGTGCAGTGCTCTCACTGAACTGTAGAGCTTAGTAGACTGTGAGAAATTTGAAGTTCATGAATTAAAACTCAACATAATTCTGAGTTACGGGAAGTTTTAGGTGGGGAAGTACAGGACACGATTTCCCAAGACCACAAGGTAGTGCAGTGATGTCAGTAGAAGATCTGAGATCCCTGTTTCTCCTTAGGCTTACACTCCAAACCAGTTCTCCTTTTTACTACTCTGTGCTGTTTGACTATCATGAGACTTACACAGAATCCTTTGGTCAAAACCTCATGAATATTAAGCAAATATTTTATACAGTATGGGAAATGTAGACACATAACTTTTTAAATTCAAATTCACTAACAGTGGAATCTATGTCTTGAACATGAGTCATGGCTTCTGGCTATTTCACATCTTCACAGGGGAAAATGTACTCTAGTATAGAAGGGACTAGATTATTTCCCAAGCTGATGTTTCAAATCTCATGACTCTTCAAATGCTTTTTTAAGCATGCCATTGTACTGCCCCCTGTGGTGTCTGGGCTCGTTGGGTCTCCTCTGGACAGCAAGGAAGGAAACAAAGGAAAGGGCAGGAATGCTAAATTTTTTTTCCTTTTTTTTGTGGTCTAGGAGCACATTTAGCTGTTGCTGATCTGATTAAGCAGAGGGGATTTAATGCTCTAAGGGTACATAAAGGCAGGAAGAGCACTCTGAGAGAAGAAAAGAAAAAAACTCTCGTAAGAGGAAGGCTTTCTGAGAAACAACGTTATAGAACTAAAATAGAGCAACTAGAGGAAGGAAGGCCATGTCCTATATATACAGAAAGGGAGGGAGATCTTCTCCATAGTAACAGGCAGAGCAGGGGAGGAGGGCAAGGACAACACAGACTGAAAAATGTTTCAACAAACTATAGAAAAGAGAGATTGGGATTTGCTCTTACCTGCTCACAGGATCTGTGGGCTTTGTGTGATACAAAATCCCTTCAAAAATGTCAGTTTAAGCTAACGAAATGAGGATTCATTATTTCTGGACAATTATAAAGCTCGTATTTTAGTGTTTCTTCTTTATGTTCTAAATGTCTTACTATTACAAGAGTTGAAGCTTGGTTGTTAAGAGGAAGTTTCAGTTCTGTGATTTGCACCATACCTGTGTTACTGTTGTGTATTTGCATTATTGCTGTGTAGTTACAAGATGTTTTGGCACTGGAACATGGCCAGGTTTTGTAACAATATTTAATACACGGAAGTTAGGTAAATGTGGGGGGTCTGCAGGTCACACCAGTGTCACAGAAGTAGTCACTTGCATGGAAGTCACAGATGTCCTGAAGGTTGGGTTTATTCTGAGTTTCCTGATGTGATTTTACTGATGTACTGAGAAGCCCCTTTTGCTTTTTCCCCTCACTTATTTCTTGTACTGCTTTTCCCTCGTTAAGTTCAGCTGCAATTTTGTAAAGTACTTGCAGGACCTGCTGTTGCACCTCTTGCCAGGCGAACCCCTGTTAGTAAAGAAACCTAGCACTGTACTAAACCAGATCTATCCCAATGGATCTGAAACATCCTTTCCTCCTTCTGGTAGCACTTTTCCTTAGTTTGCAGTGATTACTTCAATTAACTAGTAAAGCAGTAACCAGTCCAATTTTTGCTTCATAGGATGCTACAGCAGTTTTGTTGTCTAAAATAAAATACTTTACTTAAACATCTGCTTTCATATGATGTGGTACAGATGCTCTTTTTGTTTAAAATGTTTGTAGTTCTTTTTGCAAAGACTGACACTAGTGTCTGCTTTCAGGGTGGGATGATTAACTGGAATAGACTGTTTCCTCCTTTACGTCATAGACATAATGCGAATTATCAAGATCATCACCCGTCTGAACAAGGCATACCTCCACCTACTGAGGTTTCTGAAGAGCAGGTAAACACTTTCTATTTTAAAATAGCATTAAAATGGTTAGGAATTAATCTCTACTTATTTTTTATCATCTGTTTACACAGTTTCTCTAATGGTTTCTATAGCGGCAAAAATTAGAATATAAGGTAATGGTTGCAATACAGAGACACTGTTCTGCCATTACCATCCAAACCAGAGTTACAGAGCTACTTGGGAGTTTCTACTTTTATGTGTTACTGCTTGTATTTTTTACTTAAAGATGTTGATGGTTTCAGTAGTGGAAACTATTCAAATCTGATAACATAAATGTTTCAAAGAAAGAAGAATGATAAATAAATTTCATTATTTGTCATGTAGACATCATCTTCGCTGAAGTCCCCAGCTTAAGTTTCCAATTCAGTCATTTTGTTGTTTTGTTTGTTTTTTTTTAAATAAGAATGTTATTGCCAGCTGTGGACTGCAAAACACACTTGGGCTAAAACTTGGATGTTTCCCTCAATAATGTGGTCAACTGATTTCTCATGTTAATGCCACAGAGAAGTTTATGTCCTTTCTATCAAGTGTGGATTTAGACTTCTAGACTTTTGTTGATGGCTTTATTCTCAAAGGGATGATTATTTACTCAGAAATTTAAGAATTTAAGATTAGTCTTAGTCCTGCATTCAGGATTTATTGCATGCAGTCAAGTTCTCCAAGTTGTAGCCTACCTGCAATTAGCTGTGTTGGCCATTTTATAGTTTAAGGTCTCCGCTATGCTTGAACAAGAGTAGGTTTCTTTCCCTTTTTCCTTTTTTATAAGGCAATAAGTCAACACTTGGTAGCAGCACTGTCATTTTTAGTTTAAACTGAGCTTGTCCCAAACAGAAGTAATTTCTATGATCTGATTTCTAGCTTTGACTGGTTGTTAGATTATATCCAAAATGTTCAAAGCTTTTAACTGCACTTTTGACTGCAAACCTCCTGGGCTACATCTAGAAAGGGGGGAAAAAACCCCAACAACAAACACCACACACCCCCACCCCCCCAAACAACAAAACTCCAGCTAACAAACAAAAAGAAAATAAAAATAAGAACACCACACCAAAAAGCACCTTCTGGCAAACCCCAGAAACTGCACAGCTAGGCTTGGTTGTCCTGAAAGCCTACTCAGCGCCAGTATGAGATAGACCAGAAGATTTCCCTGCTGGATTGGCTGACTTACTTATTTTATTGACAAATTCTGCTTATGAGGACTTCTATTTTTGGGCCCAAACTAATTAAATAGTTACTAGTCTGACTTATGCTGGATTCTGACCCAAGGCCTTTAGGCCCAGATTTATAAAAGCAATATACACTTACATTTTCTGATGCATTGAGGATGTAGGGCTCACTTGATTGCTATCATTTGCAAGGCTCTCTGGTTACCCTGCAAAGAAGAAATCATTAAAGCACCATTGGTTTTTCAAGACTGTATTAATAACGACACAAATTGTCTTAAAATGGCAGA
The DNA here is from genome assembly GCA_013398615.1 of Brachypodius melanocephalos. NCBI lineage: Eukaryota > Metazoa > Chordata > Aves > Passeriformes > Pycnonotidae > Brachypodius > Brachypodius melanocephalos. Next base: position 45,256,129 of record VZSR01003803.1, read on the forward strand.
AATGCAAGGGTTTCATCTGTTCATCACATTAAAGTTTGTGAGCATTTGCAATGCTTTTGGTAGAAAAATCTCTGCGTTTCTTGTGGGGTTTTAGCACTTTTAGTTACAGTTGCCAGTTACACACGCTGTTTCCTGGAGCTGGATTCATTTCCTGTGGTTAAAATATGCTTAGGTGAAAAAAGTAGTTTTGTTGTTACTATTCCCTGTGATGCTTGATGAATATTTCTGCAGATAGGAATGTTGCAATTCCATCCACTTTCTTAAAGTTAGAATTCATGGCAACTGCAATAAAAGCTTTACTTCTGAAGTGTGTTTTCTGTGGTTAGCTTTTATTCCACTGCCTGCCCTTTTTCTCATAAAAAACCACAATCTTAGATGAAAAATAAGTGTTACAGGTTGTGAAATCGAGTTTGGGTCTAAACTGTTGTTGAAGTGTTGAAAATAACAATTCATTTCTCTCCCTACAAGAAGGTGAAAAAATGTGGCACTGGGTTGTAAGGTTGATGTTCTGACAACCAAGGTAGCTGTTCTCAAATGTGTTGTGGTGGTGTGTTTATATTAAGAAAAGGAGGACCTGCACCTCTGGGCAAACTTGGCAGTTGTATACTTCTCAGTAAGTCACCAAACCAGACATGACTAAAAATACTGAAAGTTCTGGAGGTGTCTTAGCGGAAAGAAAAGCTGCTTTTGATGGCAACTTTCTTTTAAAAATACTTTCAGTGCTAGTGCTGCACATTGGTCTTGCACCCTGGGAAGATTCCTCTCAAGATGTGTACAGCCTCCTCTGCATTCCTGCTTCATTCTGCTGCTGTAGGCTCACTGCAAGCAGAGGAGGAGTAGCAGTAGCTCTCTGACAGCTTCTATAGCCCAGAACTTCCAGGTTCAGGAGTTGTGGTGTCTGGTCATAAGGCCCTTGGAAGCAGGATTAGGAATGCTTTATGCTGCCAGTGGCCACAGTTACTTTTACATACCATTCCCTGCCCTCCCACACCTTAAAATAAAAATTAATTATTAAAGTGAATGAGTTACATTGTGACTTTCAGTCATACCAAAGTGAGGCTTGTAGATTTTAAATGTACTCTAAATTGGTGTTCAGCCATCAATTAAATTTGGTTATGCATGCATTGCCTTTTTTACACGAGGTGCTTTGAATATCTGTTAACATAGAGCACAAAGGTTAGGTGTCAAGTATGTGATATTATAAAGAGGGCTGGTCAAATGGTTGTTGATGTAACAAAATCACTATCTTAATGTGCCATTTTCCATGTAATTCTTCCATCAGATGTCATTGATTTTGCTTTGCAGAAGTTTTTGGCAAAAAAGGTGCTTTTTTGAGTATATGTAGAAGCCCTACAAGAATTTTACTAAACCAATTGAAGTATTGTACTGCCTCTACTTTAGGATGAACTTTAAGGTTTATTGAAAAACCCCAACACCTGGAATGAATAGTTTTGTGGGGGTTTTTAACGCCCTCTGGAGACGCAGATCTTTTCAAGGAAAAGAGCTGAATATTCATTCTGTATAGGTTTTCTCATCTGCTCTATAATTCTGTGTTTTGGTCAGTGTTGGTTTCTTGTGATCCTGTTCTTGTTGAGAGCAGCAAGCCCCCAGGTCAGGCTGTAGTTTTCATGTGTGGTACCAGGCATTGGATTTTACTCTTCTTTCAGAACTGGACCAGCCAGGAAAATAGAGGTCTGGCATTTTCTGCAATTGGCTTTGAATTAAGTGGCAGAAATCGGTCATCTCTGTGGCAACATTTTGAAGCACACTGTCCTAGATAGGTCTTTGATCAGAGGAAAAGTGATTTCTGACATTATTGACTAATGTGCACACAGTGTGAATAAAACCCTGCTTTTAAAGTGGTGTTACTTCATGTCTTTTCCAGGTCGCACGACTTATGGAAATGGGGTTTTCCAGAGGAGATGCTCTAGAAGCTCTGAGGGCTTCAAATAATGACTTAAATGTAGCCACTAATTTTCTACTGCAGCACTGATGGTTTTCTGTGTGAAGGAACTTCACTCGCTGGGTTTGTGCACGCCTGGGAGAGGATCAAAGCCACCTGCTGGGCAGACTCACCAAGGTCGGCCCTGCAAGAGCGTCACAAGAGAGCAACGACTCCGCAGGATGGGTGACTCAGAGTGATGTTAAGAAATTATGTGAACTGTTCCCAAGCCTTTGGATCACTTGGTGGTTTCTGGTCTGGTTATCCTTTTCAAAGTAACTTTAGTTTCTACTTGTTTCTGAACATCACCTAAATTTATTTTTAAATAAAGTAGGTGGGTTTTTTCTTGTAAATCCTTGTTAGATGTTATCAGACTTAATGACTAGGAAAAAAATGCTCCAACAACTACAACAGCTAGATTTACCTGTCAAGAAAAATCATATTTTCTTCATTTACAAGTCTAACTTTTTCTCTAGCTTCCATGTTATTTTACAGTACTTGATTTTTTTATTACAGTAATAAGAGGTTTGAAGATCACTTAATTTTCAACTCAATAAAGGGTTATGGGACTGTTATGTCATTCTTTGCAAAGTTTTATTAATGCCTGTAATATTTTATTTCTCAAATTTCTTTTTGAATAAAAGTTGTCATTCAGCACATAGTAGACAGATAGGACGAGAGAGAATTCACGTGTGTATGGTGAGCTATGGCAAGTGACCACTGTAAATTTGAATTTTACAAACTGAGTGAACTGCTGTTCAAATACGGGTCATGAAGACACTCACTGGAAGCAATAAAGGTGAATCGAATGATGCAATAAGATCACAACTGGAATGATGTGAATGACTTCCATGGCTAACTCAGACATGACTTCCATAACAATGGGTGTTACTTAGTGTCCTATGGGCTGCTTTTATTTATTTTTTTTTTCAGCTGGCTACATACTGTCCTTAAAGGAAATTACAAAAAGCTGACTTTTCTACATACAATTCTAGTTTTCTTGTGTCAGAGATGAGGATGGCCCCGCATTTGCTGAATCCTCACTTTCTGAAGCAATTTAGTATTGACCACAGGCTGGAACATTAACATTGGGGGTGATCCAGGCTGGCGCAGGAAGCAGCAGGACAGAAGTGCCACATTTGTGCCATGCTGGGCTTGAAGTTTAGATTGACTCCTGAATCACCTTGCTTGGCTTGACTCTCAGAAGTGCTCAGTGTTAGCACCTTAGGAGTTGCAGGAGATGGGGTGCAAAGAGGGGAACATTTCTATAAAAGCAATCTGAAGGAATACAAGATTCCAAAGTGCAACTCTGTGAAACCAATCTACACGCGTATCTTACACATTTCATGTATGTTTCTGTATGTACTTGTGCGTGTACAGCATGTGCATATGTGTCTACTTCTATACACACGGGCATATTTAATACATACATACATTTAGAATAAGGTTTAGGTCATAAGAAGTGTAACAGAGGCAATAACAGGTGCATAGGGGATGTTTTGGAAACCTAGATGAACACTGTGAACCACAGCACAGATCTTTGCAGTCTCACTTGGCCTGGAAAATGTACCAGGAAATTACAGGACAAGATTCAGGGGGGGAAGAGAGATACTTCCCTTTTAAGACTGATAAAACTGAAAAAAGTCCTTCAGGCATACAAGTCCTTATCTAGAAATTGCATCAAATTTGTGCAGCTTTCAGCACATGACATAATTTTTAATTAAGTCAGTGTTCTGTATGTATTTCTTCGGTATTTTGCAGTGGGTGAAGTAAGGGGGTTTTGGAATGACAATGTGTTTTCTTGGGATTTGATCAATCTCCTTCAGGGTTTGGCTTGTTTCTGTGATCATATTATTTAGCATGGGTTTGCTTTTTAATTGAAAGATTTTGTTTGTGTGAAGCTGAAGCTATGAGTGTGTGTAGACCACAGACATTTCTGTAACCAGGGAGTTTGGGAAACCTGCTGTCTTGGAAAGCAAAGGATATATGTAAGAAAAACAAGTCCTACCATAATTTGTATATGCAGACTACTTAAATGTTTTGAAACAAGTACAGGTTTTAATTTTGAAACATACTGATTCTTCCTTCACAAATATTTTATCCAAAAGGAGCAATAAAGACTGGTAAATTACTTCAGAAATCAAATTTTGTCTGTAGGAAATAAAAGTCCACCTATCCCAGAGTAAATAAACATGCTCTTTTCAGACATTGCCCTGCTGTAGGGACAAGAACAAAAAGTATTTATTCTTTGGAATTTTAAAACAAATTGAGTGGCATATGGAGTATGTAAGTGGATATTTTCCAAGTCTAAATCTTTTCTTACTGTTCCCTGTACAGGGGTTATTCAAATGTCGTGGTTGCCTGGAAAATCCCGTTTTACTGGGCATTCTGCAAAACATGGTTAAACCTAAGGGGTAAAATGCAGGTCTTGGTGATGTCAGTTGAAAACTCCACTTGATTGTGAGAAAAGTTTGTGTGCAAAATGCTTTCAGGGTTGTAATTTCCAATTAAAAAAAAAAAAAAAAAGAAGTGGTAAAAGAAGGGGTCTGAGATGCTGTTGAAAACAGTTCCTGTTTCATGCAAGAACTATAGAAGATTCACATGTTAGAGGTGGAAAACAACTCAGTTTCCACTTGATGGTGAATTTTTCATGACTATTTCTGGGAATCTGAGGAGCATGTTCTTCACAGCCTACATTGGGTTTGTTTCGAATGTCTCATCACAGAGTTTCTAATCTGTGTGTGACACAAGCCATATTTTTTGGGCAGCATGAAGAAGGCAGAATACTTTTCTACGTACTGGATTTCAAGTCCCAAGAAAATTAACTAGTTCTAGTAAGGCCAAGACTTGTTATTTTGAAAATGTAGTTGCTGCTGTTAAAATTTCCCTACTAGACTGGGAATGTCATCTTGTGAGACAGCACTGGAGTAACTTATTGGGAGACTTTCTTAGACAGTTATGTGACACTGAAATACACCCACAGTGACGTTGATATTTGTGTAAATCTACCTGATAAGCCACCAGGCTTAGGTTCTCAAGCCTTAAATTTTTGCCAAGATGGAGACTGGTTGGTCTCAAGACTGACCAAAACCATTTTCCTCCCTCCAAACAAGTGTTAAAGGCTACCTGTTACTGAGCGAGCACAGGGACTGTCGCAGCTGGTTCACGCACCAGCCTGTGCTGTCTAGCACTTAGCAGTGCCTTTTGGAATATGTGATGGAGAAAAGGTCTAGTTATTTTTTGTCTGGAACAGAGGAACGAGCCAGAAAAACTTACTGCAAGGTACTGGGCAAAGAGCAACATTTCTGGCTCTCCTGTTTGTATGTATATGTATATATATGATTATATATATGCATATATGTGTGTATGCATGTGTATATATACAGAGAGTGAGTGAGAATATTTGTGTATTGGTTCAATGAATTTAAGTGGAGCTAAGAGTTTGTTAAAGAAAATTAAAAGTCTGTATTCAAAGAGCCCCCCTCTCTCAAATGTGTGTATTTGGAGTATCTGTGCAGTTGCAAAGGCACCAAGCTTTGGAAACACTCCGAACTACAACTGCCATGCCATGAGGGGAACTGCATCTGTTTGAGGATAAGTAAATGCACAGCATTCATTTGAACTAATAGAAGGATTTAATACAAAAGTACAGTTAAATTCTTGTGTATTCTTCCACCAGAAAAACCTACATAAGATTAGCTTTCTCTAACTGTGTGGCCACAGTAATCAGTATTTTATATAAATAAGCATGCTTTGAACAAATGAACCATTTTACTAGGAGAGTCACATGAACACACAAACACTATATGTGTTTATATCTATGCACACATGCATGCACATTTATATATATATGTAAAATGTGTGTGCATTTACTTAAAAAATACTGGTTTAATTTTTAGTAGGATTACATTTCTCCTGTTTCCATATATAAAGGGATTCTTTCACCATAGAAAGTCCACTCTAAAACTCCAAGAGGTTGTGTGCTTCCAGCAATGTTAGGTGCAAATATGAGGTGAGACACCGGTGGTGGGAGCAGAAGAATGTTACAACCAGACAAATGGGTGTGACTATTGAGAATCTCAACACATTGGTAGTTCAGCTGTCATCATCTGTTTTCCAAAGAAGAGTTTTAAGAGGAAGGAGAAGTTAGTTTGACTCATACCCCGATGTAGGGGGCTGTTTCTAAACCTGAGTGGTTGCAGTGGAGAAAGCCAGAATATACATCCTTTAAAAATGGGTGAAAAATTCCAGGATCATGGGTGAACTGAAAGCAGGATCTGACCTTTTGACTGAGGTAAAGACGGTAAGATTAGCAAAGGAAAGGACTTGAGAGAGATGAGGCAGGTGGAACTGAGCAAACCCAGAGAGTTTAGGAAAGAGGAGCAAAGTAGAACTGAGGACAGAAAGAAAAGACCTGCTGAGAGAAAGGGGACAGAGTGTTGCATTGCACTTAGTTCAGTTTTAAAAGAATTCACAGGATTTCATGTGGAAAATGAAAAATTGCAAGGTTATGGCTAATCTTGTACTGAAAATCCACTCTCTTTCTTTTTTTGGTGGTGGGGGGGGCAGTGGTGGTGTGTCTGATAGGGGAATCCTCACATTTTATTTGGTCAGTTTTGCAGGAGGTGGTACATGCGGCAAGCAAGAAAGCAGTGTAATCCCAGCAGCCAGGCAGTGCAGCAAATTCTGGAGCCACTCGTAATGTGAGAATGCAGAGGCTTCTGATTTCCAAAGCAGTTAGCCCTGCCAGCCTGACTTCTCCTGGCACCTCTCCACCTCAGCTGTGGAGAGACCTCCTCCAGAAAGGACACAGCCCTCGCAGGTCCTGCAGCTTTTCCCACGGAAGGTGGTTTATAATTCCCTGTTCCATGAGAGCACACCACCTGTGTAAGGGAAGTGGATTGAGAGATCGTGCTTGCCCCTCACTGCTTCTGGTCATTTCCTTGGCAAGGAGCAGAGGCACATGTGCACCTCTGAGGACAAAACAGTTGCCCACATCTCCTGGCCTGATCAGTCACACTAGGGCTTGTTACTTGGCCATGAGAAGCTTTTATTTTTAGTAGATATGTGCGTCATTACATTACAATATTTTACTGGCTTACAAAGATGTCTTACAAATACTATGTATGACATGCAATAGTTTCAGCTCAGGACAGTTTGAAGCACAGACTGAAGAGGTAAGTTGGGAACAACTGCTAAGGGAGAAAAGCTGTTCTGTTTGGGCTTGGTCCACCCCCCACCCCCGCCATGGGCAGGGATGCTTTTCACCAGACCAGGTTGCTCAAAGCTCCAACCAACCCAGCCCTTGAACGCTTCCAGGGATGGGTCATCCACAGCTTCTCTGGGCAATGTGTTCCAGTGTCTCACCACACAAATGTAAAGAACTTTGTACTAATATCTCATCTAAACCTGCTCTTTTGAGCAGAATGAGTTTGAAGACATTCCCCTTTGTCCTGTCACTACAGGCTCTCATCAAAACAGCCCCTTGTCAAAAGTCCCTCTCCAGCTGCCGTGGAGGCTTTAGGTACTTAGTTTTCAGTGCTCTAAGGGTGTTCCTGGATCCTTCTCCAGGCTGAACAACCACAAGTCTGCAAAGGAGAGGTGCTTCACACCTGGATCATCTTGGCCCTCTTCTGGACTTGCTCCAACAGGTCCATGTTGTTACTGTGCTGAGGACCCCAGATGCAGTATTCCAGGGTGGATCTCGCCAAAGTTTAATATAGAGATAAAATCATCTCCCTTGACCCTGGTCATGCTGCTTTTGACGCAGCCCAGGACATTCTTCTGATGCAGACAGTATATATTATATCCTATATCTGTGCATGTATTACCTGTTGTGTGTCCACAAAGTGTACTGTGCCCTCAGATGAAACTGCAATCTTCGCTTCTTAGAAGACAGTACAGCAGCAGTAGGCTGCAGAAAAGCAAGAACTACCTGCATGCTGTGCAGTTACAACTCTCTGCACAGAACGCCTTCTATCCCAGCGTACTGTCGTATACTTCCCATCACGCCACAACCACCCGGTTTACGAAAGGCGCCACATTCCAGCAGACGCGTGGGGGAAGCACCAGCCTCGTCTGTCAGCGTCTTCTTAGATTCGTGGGCGTCTTTTTAGCACCGAGCAAAGGTTCCGACTCCCTCTCTCGGCGGGAACCGGCGCTGTCCCTCTCGCCCGGAGGCGCCGTCGGGGCGGGCACTGGCTTTAGGGGCTTCCCTGCGCCGCGGGTACCGCCGGCCGGGGGCTCCGGGGCTCGGCACCTCGGGGGAGCCGGGGCAAGGCAGCAGAGGGCAAGGCAAGGCGGCCGAGCGGAGCCGGCGCAGATGTATTTAAAAGACATGCAGGTGCAGCCCTTGGGGACGTGGTATAGCGGTGGCCTCGGCAGTCTCAATGATCTCAAGAGGTCTTTTCCAACAGGAATGATTCTGTGCTTCTGTGTTTCTGTGATTCCAAAGGATCGCTGGTGAGGCAAAGCGGGCAGCAGCTGCTGGGCCAGTGGGGTACAGCAAGAATCATGCGAGGAGCTTGGACCGAACAGGTGAATGGCGAAGTGTAAGGAAATGTTACTGTCCCTCTAGACAAAATGCTGTGTATGGTTTCTCTTCAGTTTTAGGGAAATGCTCCTTTTTCAAGCATGCAGGGAGTATCCACAGGTGGGCAAGGTAGTCTGGGCAATACAGGGTTCTTTAGAGTTCTCCTTTGCCCAGATTCCTCTTGACCCACTCTGCCCAAGTCCCTTCCTTCTCCATCTCATGGATGTTCCCTGAGCTCCAGCTAATTGTCTGCTGTCCCCAGACTGGTACTGTCAAAAGCAAAGTATCCCAGGCTGGTGCCCATCCAGAGGAGGAAGGCCGGATCCCTCCTGCAGTTTGCAGCACTACACCCAACCCTTCAGCTATTTCCTACTCCAAAGGCTCCTACTGGTGGCGAGAGGTGGAGGTGCCTTTCTTAATAAAGTACTTTGAGAAAAACAGAGTCCAATAAGGAGCAAACAAGGTTATGTTTATAGTCCACCTCTTCCTGAGAAAGCTTGATCATAGATTGGCTTTTTCTCAGCTGTGGGATGCAGCTTAGCAAAACATGCCTTGAATGTCTTGATCTTGAGTCAGAGGGTTGTCCAGTGCTGCAGACCCCTGCTCTGGTGTTCACATGGAAACCAATAGCCACTGGCAGCCCCCAACACAGTCCTGTGGAATTTATGAAGACAGCAGAGCCAAGCTCTCCATAGCATGAGTAGGTGATGTAGGGACAACAGCTGCCAGCTGTGGATGCGGAGGTTCAGACAATGGGAAAAATGCTTTCAGACAATGGGGAAAAAGCTTTTATCAGAGGGCAGTGCAGAGTGGGAACTGTCACTTCAGCAAGGGGAGTCTCCTTGCCTGGAGTTTCCAAGCCTTGTCTGGATGAAGCCATGTCCAGCCTGACATTGTGCCAACCACATTCCTGCTTTTGGTGGGCTATTGGATGAGGTGATGCAGAGATTCCCTTCCAGCCATCACTTCCCAGACATATTAACAGGGCAATGTAACTTTACAGCAACTACCAACCTAGCCAGACTCCTTCAAGGGTGTTCAGACAACAGATATCCTCATATTATTGCATCCCAGCTCTCTCTTGTCCATTGTAATATGCTTTTCAGGACAAAGGCTCTCTGCAGGTCAGCACTGAGGATAAACCTGCTTTGAGGAGGGCTTAGCCTCCAGAAAATAACCTACTGGAGTCTGTTTCCCACCTGAGTTATTTTAGGCATCCCTCTTAGTCAACCTTCAGCATGCCTTCAGCCTTCAGATGCATCCACACCATAAGTAGAACCACTTTAATGTCCAAAAGTTCATTCATGTGCATTTAAAACAATGAAGGGCTGCACATGACGATTATTAACTTTCTAGCCATAAAAAAGGTTATTACCTTGAAGAATGATTTGTATTAATCAAAAGCATCTGCCCATGAAACTTTTTCAGGTATACTTTTCAGTAAAACGAGCAGCTTTTTTCTCCTTTTTGTGTCTCTGTGTGTGTCTGTCCCTTCCAACTTCAAACAGAAGGCTAGACATGTCAGGAACTGTGAAATCCTGTGTGTGGGTTTTTATCACAGTCCAGTGATTTCAGCAAAGAGCTGAGGAGGCTTCTGCCTGCTTTCTTGTTGTCTGAGAGGCACAAACCTCAGCAGGAACCTGATGTCCCAAGACTCCTCCTCTGGCTCTGGCAGTAGTCACAAGTAACCTCCCTTAGTAAGGCTCTCAGATTTCTCAGAGTACCAGCTTCAAGGTCAGTCAAGGTCACATATGGCCACCCTTCTTGTCCCTATTTCTCTACTCCCTTCAAATTAAAGACTAATGGGAAGGCTTGCCCCATGAGTACATCCAGGGCAGGTTTGCAGCCTTAGAACTGGGCTGGGATCCAGGGCATCCCCATGATTCCCATCCTAGCAGTGGGTCCCAGGGTGACTGCAGTGCTGTCAGGTGTAGGAAGGGCACCCTGGGGAAGAAGCAGTCACCCAAATGCTGAATGTAGGCAGCAGCACATCCAGGAGCTCTACAAATTCACATCCTCACACTTCTTCCTTGGGAGAGGGCTTTTCCAGCATCTCCCACACACCCCACACTTACTGCTTGCCCCATGAAAAGCTCAGGTGCAGGAGCGGGATATGGGGCAGGCAGAGAGCAGAACTGCTGTTTGTCAGTGTGCAGAAGGAACTGTAGGCCATCTCTGCATGCAAATAACATCCCAGCCTTTCCCTGAAATGCCCTGAGCCCATCTCCTCCGTGCTGTCTCCCTGAGGCCCGCGGGGATGCTACGGTACTGCTGCTGCAGGGGCGGTGCAGGGGAATGGGGCAGAGGGACATCCATGATGGTCACCAGCATGCCCTAGCCCCACAGGGGATGTGGACAGGCACGGGAGAGAGGTGCAGTGCAGTGCTGGGAAACCTCAGCTGGGTTTGCCAGCCAGAGCAGCTGCACGAGCTGCCTCCTCTGGGGCTGGGATGGAAAGGTGTCTCTCTGTGCTCCAGGCTGGCAGGTGCAGCAGCGCTGAGCACAGAGCCAGGCATGCAGAGCCAGGCAGGGCTTTGTCCCTGCCGGGTTGGCTTTGCGAGAGCCCCTGGCTCCAGGCAGGGGAGCGATGGAGTCTGTTGAAGGTGCTGGTCCTGCAGCTCGACTCCGCCTCCTGCCATCAGGGATGGTCCGTGGGTCACAGGCCAGGGCAAAAGGGAGGGGCTTGTGCTGCTAGACAGAGACGGAGCCGGGCGGCTGGCTGTGGCTGTTGCTGTTGCTCTCCGAGGGGGTCTTGGCAGTGGAGGAGGTGGCCAGGGAGCCGCTGTTCCTGAAGATCCGGAGCAGCCTGCGCTTGTAGCCCCGGAAGGCGAAGAAGTAGATGATGGGGTCGATGCAGCAGTTGAAGTTCATGAACGCCACAGTGATTTGCAGGGACATCTTGAAGGCTTGCTGCTCACTGCAGGATGGCTGGTAGAGGATCTTCCTGACCATGAACTGGACGATGTTGAGGTGGTAGGGACTGAAGCAGACCAGGACAGCCAGCAACACCACCAGGATGACAGTGATGGCCCGGTGGTGGTGCCCGTTCTTCACTGTCAGTGGGTTCTCCTTGGCTGTCTGGAAGAGCTTGAGGTTGATCCTCACATAGCACACCAAGATGATGCCCACAGGCAGGAAGAAGCCAAGCACGCAGGCCACCAGCAGCAGGTAGGGCAGATTGGGGATCTCCTCGAAGTTGAAGTACTCCATGCACGTCAGCTTGTCTCCCATCCTTCGCGTCATGGGCCGCAGGAGCAGCGGAGCCGTCTGCAGGAACACCAAGGACCAGATGAGGACGCAGATGCCCCTGGCACGGCTCATCTTCCGAATCCTGCCGGGGTGCCTGGTGCGCACCACGGCAACGTAGCGGTCCGCACTTACACAGGTCATGAAGTAGATGCTCACATAGGTGTTCATGTAGAAAATGAAAGCTGTGATCCGGCAGCACCAGTCCCCAAAGGGCCAGTCGGACTCCAGGATGTAGTAGGCGATCCTGCCTGGCAGTGCCAGGGTGAAGAGGGCATCAGAGAGGGCCAGGTTCACCAGGTAGAGGTCGGTGGAGTTGAGTTTCTTCTTCCTGCGCTGGAAGGTGATACAGAGGGCCAGGACATTCCCACAGGCACCGAACACCAGCAGGATGATGTAGAAAAGGGAGAAGGTGACTTTGGTTGAGAAGAGGTGGCTGTGCACATTGCAGCTGCTCTGGTTGCTGGAGGTGAGGTTGGTGGGCAGGAACACATTCTCCACAAGAGCCATTTCCACGGTGCCTCACAAGCTCTTGCTCTCTCCCTTGGAATAAGAACAGACATGAAACTTGCAGCTTATTGATAGCAGAAGTGGCACCCTTAGAGCTGGCCCTCATCACAAAGCAAAAGCCCTGAGCCCTGCTCCAGCCACTGCCCCAAGCACACAGCTCGAGTCATTTGGAAAAATGCTTCTCTTGTGATTTTGGTGAGAGCATCTCAAGAGTGGCTGTGACTCATTCTCCTTTTCTTATCACGAGCTCCTCTTTTGTTTCTTCACAAGTCCAACCAATATGAGAAAGGACTGGAGGTGCTGGGAGGGGGATTTGCCTGTCACACAAGGAAGGTCCCAAACTCATCTGGTGGCAATGATGTCATTTACTCATTACTGCGAGAGGAATGGAGAGCTTCATTGAGAAAATGCCGACAAGTTAGAGGAGCAGGGGACTGGGAGGGCTGGAGGACTGGCGGGCAGAAGTGCTGAGGAGCACCTTCGCAACCCTCGGGCGGGACCAAAGCAGGAACAAAACTGAAAAAATTCTAAGAGAGGAAAAACCCAACCTTCCACAAAAAAAAAACCCCAAAACCCCCAACCTTCCCCAAAAATCCCGCACCCCATGCTCGTCCGATCAGGGAGCTGGGAACACGCCGGCACCGAACCCCCGCTCCCCGCACTCCCTCCCGCCGCTCGCCCTGCTTTGGGCACGGGGTCCGTGCTCATGCCTGCTGGGCTGCAGCAGCTCCCGGGACGCGCCCCCCGCCCGCCGCTCACCGCACGCTGCCGCCTCCCGCCGCCGGGCTCCGCTCCGAGCACCGCCGCACCGGGACGGGACGGGACGGGACAGGCGCAGCGCTGCCTCTCGTCCCCGGCGACGAGGGATGCTCAAACCCACACTCACGAAAGGGAGGTCAGGGGCTCCAACCTGAGAGTGGCGGTGCCGCCGCCGCCTTGTCTTCCTCCTCTTCCTCCTCCTCCTTCTCCTCCTCCCGCCCGACTTTTGGGGGGCGGCGGGTGCGGAGCCTGCTGCCCGTGTCCCGCACTCGGGCTCCCCGGCCGTGTGAGCGTCTCCCAGGATTCGCTCACATTATAAAAGCACCGTGAGGTTTGGGGTTTTTTTGTTTGTTGGTTTTTGTTGTTGTTGGTTTTTTGGTTGTTTTTTTTTCTTTTTTTCTTTTTTTCTTAGGGTTAGTAAAACTGTTCTTTCTGGGTGGGGCTTTTTTTTTTTTCTTTCGGTATGTGAGAGGCACGCTGCCGCCGCGGGGGATATTCTCAGTAGTGGCTGCGCTGGAGAAGATAAATGACTGTACCTGCGCGGCAATCGCTCCCGACATCTGAGCCGACTTCGGGTTTTACTCTGAAAACTTCTACAAGGATGCAAAATGCAACTGAACGATGAAAACAACTTCAGCTTTGGTTCACGTGCGGTCCAAAGTGCTCAGCAGGGGCACACACACATGGCCACGGTAGCACGATTGGACCACAGCAGCTTTTACGATAAAGTTGTGGCTAATCTTCAAAGGAGCTTATTGTGCCTTTGGCCAGTGCAAACCATGCTGTGCCTGTGGTGAAACCCAGATTTGCCTTTCACACACACATAGAGATATCACCAGGCACGGCTCCTTAGAGACTGAGATGAATGAAACAATCTGACCTTAGCGAGAAAATATTTTTGTTATTAAGATGGTATCTTGTGTGGTGAAAGAGAGGCAAAGCCCCTTGTCCCAGCTGGAACTCTCATGGCAGGCTCTGTCCCCACAGAGTGCTGAGCAGTGAAAGGCGGTGATTTATCCCTCAGCCCTGAGTGTGTCTTACAGCACGAAGACTACTTTCCTCCCCAGCACTTCCCAAAATGTTTGCAGAAGCACAGCCTGCCCTGTGACCAGCAGGATGGCCTTCCTCATGGTGGCTTTTTTACTGGAGACCACTAGGGTTTTCAAATCCCAAGAGGAATTTTTATGCCTTTTTCAGTGGTTCTAGGGTTTGGGGGTTTTTTGTGTTGGTGGTGATGATCTTGCTGGCGTCTGGTTTTATCACTCAAAAAATTCCTAATAAACCAGGAAACTCCCATCATGAGGCATTCAGGATGCTGCTGAAAAACTGAAGCCAAAGGTTAAGATTACAGTTAAGCTAAGCTTCCATATTTCCCTCTGGGCCAGTAAAGCTCAACTAATTATTTAATTGCATAACATTTCTAATGTTTTAAAACAGCGACATTAAACTCAGTACTAATCTGTGTACTCATGTACTGTGAGTCATCTGTACAGAAATTACACGTTTTTGTCATGAATTTACTAGAAGTTGAAGGTACCTAGCAAGAGTAATAGTGAGATTGGCTAACAAGCATCTGTTAATGAAGATACTTTTGTTGCTCGAGGGTTTATATTACACGGAGGGAAAGGTCTGCTAATAACAGAATAGATGCTGAGTAAATTATTAAAAATGTTCCCTGATTTTCTACTTGGACATCTGTCAAGAGTTAAGCTAATGAGACTTGTGTGGGGCTTGAAAGTTCTTGAGCTATTTTCATCATGATGGTGAAAACAGCCAATGGATTTAACATTATAGAAGTGTTACCTCTATAGAAATCCTGAGGCCACACCAGCGAGTGGATCCAGAACTGTCCTTTCATCTCCCTAAAGCACTGCACGACAAGCAACTGCAGCTGAAACAAATACTGGTCACATCGATCCGGGACTCACTGTGGCACGGACGGTGCAAAGCTCCTTTCCACCCTCTGTACAGGCTCTCACATGAGAGTTTTATCTCCACAATTTACACTGTCGAGGAAAGACATCTGGATGAAGCTCTGGCTTCCATCCAGGGGCCCACAGCGCCTCGGACCGGTCGGAACCACCAGAGCCCGGCAGGGATGGACGGGGAGGTTTGCGATGCAAATTTATGCCCGGGACTTTTCCGAGCAGTCAAACGGGCCCTTTGTAGAAACCCTCCCGTCCCCTGGGTTCTGCGCTCACGCAGACACTGAGAGGAGAGCTGGAGATCCCAGAAGGGAATCAATCACATGCTGATGACCCAGCAGCTGCCACCTGCCTGGGGACGGAGGACTCCTTGTGGGAGCCCAGGGCAGCGGGATGTGCCGTGGCTGTGTCAAAGGGGGGCCTGGGGAGCGTCGGCGGGGTCTCAGTTCCTGCGCAGCAGAGGGAGATGGCCCAAGTGGCATCACCAGCCTCGAAACAGATGGAAGAGCCCAAAATTCTGGCTGACAGCCGTGTCCAGAGTGACAGCTGTGCCCAGGGCCTTGGGAATAAGACAGAGGAAAAGCGGTGCTCTCCGCCTGATTTTATTTTTCTTTTTGCAGTGCAGAACAAAGGAAGTGGCTTCTTCTTTTGTGCAAAACACGCTCCTGCCCTGCGTGCAGCAGGTGCTGTGCTACAGGAGTGCAGCCCAGCTCCACCCGTTTGCACGGCTCCAGCAAGCCCAGCACGGCTGCACCGCTCCACACTGCACAGGAGGCAGGGCCCTTGGGATGGGGCAAGGGACTGAGGGATCCTCTTCCCAGCTGTGGGGATCCACTCCCTGCCTCTGCAACATTGCAAAGTGGGATCTCTCCTCAGACAGGGCTGGGAAGGCCTGTCCACCCCAGTTTGCAGCCATCTCATTTAAGCGATACTGCCCTTTACTAAACCCAGAGGAATGTAGTGTGGATGAGTGAGGTTTACCTTCAAAGCTGGGTCTAGGCTTTCTTCTGTTGTGTCCATGTTTTCATAAAGACACTTCCTTGGGCCTGGCAGGGGGCAAGCAGAGTGCCACAGCCCAGGTATCTATCCCAGGGTGAGCAGGACCTGCTGTCCTGGGGTGTCCTGCTGCCAGGGACCCAGACAGGGCACAGGGGATGGCTTCTGGGGGAGTCCTGTGCAAATGCTTGCCATGGAGGGTCTCTCTCCATGATCCTTAACCATGGCATGTCTCCAGCCAGGTCCCTGCCTGGCAGCCACCACAGGCACTTCAGAGTCACCATGACTCTTCTCACATCATCCTCAGAGCACACCACTCTCTGCCATCCCATAAAGGCTCCCTGCAGCCTCCTCTTGCTGCTGGAGACCTTGCCATGGAGGTTGTTTCCCAGCACAGCAGAAAAAGCCAGGCTGCAGCTCCCCTAGGATCAGGTCCTTGAGCCCATCAGCTGGGTCCAGCCGAGATGGTGGCTGCAGCTGGCAAGGAAAGCTCAGAAAGGGCCTCACCTGCAGGCACGTGCCCAGGCACGTGCTGGGAGATCCATCACTGTGCTTCCTCCAGGGTGGCTGCTGAGGGTGCAAAGCCACCCTCAGGTAGATGTTTACATCTGGTGGGATTTCCCAGAGTTGAGAGATGATTTGGAGCTGGACTTTCTGAAGGCAAGGCAGCATAACAAGTGAGGTAACAGCCCTTTCACAGAGAGACAGCAGGAAGTTTGTGCCTCTTCTTTCCATTGTATCATCATCATCTCCCTTTTTGCTTTCTCCATTTTCTTTCGTTACCTTTTTTCTCTTCTAGTGCAAAACATTTTCAGGAAGCTTTGGGTGTAGACAAAAGAAATCTCCATGTGCTTTCAGTTTTGACGCAACAGGCAGGGATTTTCCACAGCTCAGCCCCTGCATCCCAGGTCACCATTGCTCATCTGGCAGTAGAGCAGAAATTAGGAGAATCCCTGATTTTGACATTCATCTGTCCATTCAACAACAGCATCTACATGGGCAGGACAATGTTTTAGAGGCTTTAACTTGATGTGATAGGAATTGTAGAAGAATAAGAATCTGAAGATTCCTACCAATTTATGATAAAAATCTGAAGAAAACAATTACTGGAGCTTTGATATGTTTGAAACCTAAATCTAAGTGGGAAATACTGAACAACAAAGCAGCTGAAATCTGCTTCTGCATGATATGACTGATTTTGTTTTGCACACACAGCACCAGCTCTGGAAATGATGGTACAGCACCAGGTCACAACAGTCAGAGGTGGCACAGCTCATTTCAACATCCCGAGCAGTGGAGCACAACATGGCAGCAGTTTTGGGAGCTGCTTCCTTCCACATTCCCTCGACTCCAGTCCCAAAATGTGGGCATGAAGCCCTGTGTGTGGGCCACCCAACCATCACTGTATCCATGTGCCTGTGGCTTGATTAAGCCTGGCTGCACAGAAGGAGTAGCTGTGCTAACAGAGGCAGCTCTCAGTCAAGAGGGTCAGGGCACCTTAGCAGGAGAAGTACCAATGAAATTCATATTCTGAAATAACTTCCTCCAGTGAGCATGAAACACAGTTTCTCCCACGCTGTGCTATGACTTAGAAACTCCATTTTGCTTTTGCAGGAATAAGATGAAAGTTTTCTTGGTATCTGATTTCTGTGGTTAAAAACAATGTTTAAATGGTTATTTTAAAAAACACAATCATAAGGCAAGTTTGGAGAACTGAGGTCCTATTTTTATCTGTTTTTTTCTTATGTCAGGGCCACAAATTCTATATGTGCACACAGAAAATCATAACGTACAGCTACAACATGAGCAAAAACAACTGGCGCAGAAGATGATCACAAAACGCAGAAATGAGTGTTCGTGATAGAGTAAGTGCCAAAAATGCACATCTTAATTCAGTCTGGATCTCTACAATCCCATACAACAATTTCTTTCAGCAGGGCACCCTCATATTTTGTGACTTGTGCGTCTTTTCCATTTATTCTTTGTGATCAGTGTTAGGCCACATTATGATCAGGTTTTGGCCATGTTTAACATGTACCAGGTAAATCCTATGGCAAAAATTAGCATCCTCAAGAGTGTTTTCATGGGGTACTCTGTTCCATGCACCAATGCCTCAGAGAATCACAGAGTGGAAGGTTGGATGGGGCCTCTGAGGGGCAGCTGGGTCGACCACACTGCTAAAGCAGACACCCAGACCTGACTACCTGGGACTGTGTTGAGACATCTTGTGAATATCTGCAAGACACAACCTGTCTGGGCAACCTGTGCCAGTGCTCAGTCGCCCTCACTGTGAAACGATGTCAGACAGATGTTCAGACAGATCCTCCTGTGTTTCAGGTGGTGCTGGTTGCCTCTGATCCTGTCACTGGACACCACTACACTGAGCCACTACATGGCTCTGTCCTGCTTGCACCCTTCCTGCAGGAATTTATACACATCACTGACATCTCCCTGAGCCTTCTCTTCTCCAGGCTGAACAGTCACAACTCTCAGCCTTTCCTCTTAGGAGATGTGCTCCAATCTCTTCACCCTCTTTGTGTCCCTTTGCTGGACTCTCTCCAGTATGTCTGTGTCTCTGTGTACAGAGGAGCCTAGAACCGAACCCAGGACCCCAAGTGTGACCTCACCAGGGCTGAGCAGAGTGCAAGGATCATCTCCCCAAACCTGCTGACAACACTCTGCCTAAGGGCCCCCAGGATGCTGTTGGCTTTCTTTGCCACAAGGACACATTGGTGCTTCGTATTCAGCTTGGTGTCCACCAGGACCCTAAGGTGCTCTCCTCCACAGAGCTGCTTTCCAGCTGGCCCCCAGCCTGTACTGGTGCCTGGGGGGGTTCTTCTGTAGGTGCAGGATTTTGCATTTGTCCTTGCTGAACTTGATGAAATTCCTGCCAGCCCATTTCTCCAGCCTGTGAGGGTCCCTCTGGATGGCAGCATGACTCTGTGGCATATCAGCCACTCTGCCCAGCTTGGTGTCACCAGCAAATGTGCTGGAGGTGTCCTCTGCCACTCTGTCCATGCCATTAATGAGGATGTTGAACAGGACTGGACCCAGTATTGACCCCTGGAGCATACAGTGAGTTAATAGCCTCCATCTAGAACCTGTCTGGCTGATCATGACCCTCTGGGCCTGGCTATGCATTTTTTGACCCACCTCAATGCCTCAGCTTTGTCTGCTAATTTATCTACCCAGCACTTGCATGTGAGAGAGCAGGGCGCTCCGTGCTTTATTGTGGGAAAGGAAACCTCAGCGGAGTCATGGTGAGCAGTGAATACTCTCAGCACCTGATTTTTTTTCAGAGCAGTTTGTTCTTGCTTGCTCAAAGGGTGCCTGTAACAGGTGCAGAGCCAGCCCCAAGCATTCAGCACCTCTGTGTATTTCCATCTCCTCAACCCCAAATCCTGTGGCTTTTGGGAGAGGATGGGACCAGCTTGCTGCAGAAGAAAAACATTTATTAATGAAAACCTTTCTTAACAAAATCTCCCTTACTAGTGGTGGTCAGAGTAAAGTCTGGCTTTTGTGGCTCTTGCTGCCTAGACTTGGTGAAGGTAGAGCAAAGAGACAAATCTGTTTGCACCACAACAATGATTCAGCCGCAGAGAGTGGCCCACGCAGCGCCAAGCACGAGCAGGACGCAGTCCCAGGAGGAAGCTGTCAGCAGTCACTCAGCCAAAGGCTGTCACACACCCCTGCACATGCAGCGTGTCTGCACAGGACCTGAGCTGGCTTGGGGCAGACACTCCTAATGCAGGAAGGTCTTGATTTATAGGGCCAGAACTTCTACGTCGCTCTTTACTGTTGCTTTTGCTCCTGTGTAGGGTCTGAGTTTACACTTCTCTGCAGCTCTCTTCCCTAGCAGATCTTGTCCCCTGAATTCCACTTGCAATAGGCAAGGGACTTCACCAAATCCTCCACACCTTCTGCTCCTTTTCTCTTTGCTGTGTTGCAACTCTTTGTGTCTACACAAGAAAATGTACTGCATAAAGCAGATTGACTTAAACCTAAGCATCCAGTGAGATGGATATGCTGTAAAGGTCTGGATTATATGGAAGAATTTTTTTTTGCAGCTATCAAATCTTACTTTTTAGGGCTTACTTGTAAGACCAGACAGATCCTTTCCACCTTAAATAGTAGTTTTCAAGGTTTGTTGGCTAAATATTATTTTAATGTGTTTATTACATGTCTTTGCTTCTCCAGTCTTGTCTCCTGAGTCAAAATTGAGATTGGTTTCCTCCCTTACATGCCTGGGAATGTATTTTCCAAATTATTTCTTCATAGAGGAAATTTTGCTTCTTGGGGTTTCACTCACTTGTAATGTATTCATGGAGAATGCAACATTTTAGCTGCTAATGTTTATTGAAAACACTTGAGTCTCTGAGCTGTACTATAACTACATTTGATGCTTAATATTTTAAACAATTTGTGATCATGAAGCCTTTGGTCTGCCAGCATAATTACAAGTACAGAGACTTTTAAGCACTCCATAAAAACTAGAAAAAATGGTGCAAGCTTTTTGCATCTTCAGGGGAGATTTTTATGTACATGGGAGATATAGAAAATTGGCCTTGAAACAAAGCTTTTTTTAGGAAAACCCAGAATCATATCTTAGCTTAAGGGAAGATGCTTCTGTGAAACAACAAACCCCCTGCTTTACACATAAAAGTAGAGCCTGCTCAGCATCATATTCAACCACCCCACAAAGCCATGAGCTACAGGTCAGCCAGGCTAACAGAGGCCCCTGCCTGACCTCAACACAGAGGGAAAAAAATTGGCTTTTAAGGCCCCATGGCTCTAAGCTCCTTCCTATTGGGAAGGCTTTGCACAAGTGGGAAGCTCCAGCACTTCCAAGGCAGTCACTTGCAGAGGCAGGGATAATTCCCCTCCATCAGGGGCCAAGCATCCTCACTGCTCACCACTCTAGTGTTTGCACAGATTTCACCTCTGCCATGAGACGTAGAGAAATGATTTGCACCTCATGGACAGGGATCTGAGGCAGGGAATTAAGTACTATAGATTGGTTCCTTTACAAATTGCAGTTGTATGGTTTAGCATCATGAAGCCAGAAATCTCCAAGAGGGACCTTGCCTGTGAGCCATGCTGGAAATATCTAGGGGCTGTTAAAATTATTCATTTGTTATTCCCCTGGTATTTTGCTTGTGATGTTTGCATGCTGTGGCAACAAGTTTCTGATTAATATTTTTTTAGTTTGTTGTTGTTTGGTTCTCTGCTAGCATTAATTGTCTGCAGCAGTCCAGGCACTTTGGTGCTGTTAAAATGTGTAATCTTGAGACGTGCAGTCAGAGAGAAGTGTTTGGTTCTTCACACCCACAATCAAAGTCTGAGCTCAAAGATGTCTAAAATCCTGCTACTTTGAATCATTTTCAAGTGCAGGAGCAGGTCTCCTTCCTTACCCAGCTCTTACAGGAGTGCTGCTGGTGCTTTAGGACTATCACATGTAGCACACCTGGTACCACATCATCGATCACTGACTACCCTCAGGTGAGCAGGAATTCAGCACTCTTCCTAAATGTGTCCTCAACCACTGGCTCCCTTAAAACCATGTGAATGTCCCTGCTCAGGAGAGGAAGTGACTTTGACTGCCGTGGTTGCAAATGGTTGGTGTCAGAATGAGTTAAATCTTGGCTGATAGAAAATGGGAATAAGGAAGAATATTTCTAAAAGGGCAAGAAACAAAGGGGATTTTTTTTTTTTACAAGAGTCGGGGGAAATTTGAGGGAGACCAGTAATTTCCCATCTCTCCAGTGTGGTAGTCATCTGATGACTTCAGTTGGTTTTGACCATTAATTACACAATTCACAAACAGAACAAAGGCCCCTCTTTGCAGTGGTCTTATTAGTGGGGTTTTCTGATTGGGTAGTTTTTGGTTGGGTTTTCTTTTTGGTTTGGGGCTTTTATTTTGGTGATTTTTTAAAATGCATTCAGGTACTCTGCGACAACAGAGTGATAATTCTAATTTGATTCAAATGCCAGCCCCTATGAAGAGTACAATTAGTTATTTACTAGAAATGGAGACAGTGCAGTTTCACTTGCTTGACTCTGATACTCCTCAGAAAATGTAGATAAGGATATGCAAGTCTCCCCACCCACACTTGCTTCAAGAATTAATAGCCTGGCTATGGCTGGCAGACGGAATGCCTCGAGGTGAAAAAGCAGTTTCTGCCTCCAGCTCTTTCTCGTAACAGAAACAAAAGGTCTGGTCACAGCCACACCACCCTGGCTGCCAGAGGCAGGCCCGTTGGAGGCCAGTCCTGCCATCCTCCCACAGGCAGAGAGAGCTCCCGTTGCTTCTTACACTCAGCTCCCACTGCCTCACCACGTGTCGCCGGCCAAATCTGTGCTTCACTTCAAGGCTCTTCACACACAGGTGACCCACCAAACCCTCAGCAGCCAGGTTTGAAGCCAGACTCACCAACACAAGCGGGCATTTGCCCACTGGCTTCATGCTGCTGGATCACCCAACACCCAAATCATTCTCAATTTCACTGCTTGCACGCTTTTTATTTTGCAGACAGTTGTTCCCAATATTTGATTTGTATGGCTGACCTGTTACTTAAAAACCACAAACACTTTTTCTGCTGTGATATGTATTGACAATGTGATTAATATTTGTAATGTTTGTAGCAGCTGACTGAAGTGATGAGGGAGAAGGTGGTTTTATGCTTAGAGACACAGTTTCTTCTTGAGATGTGAATGTCTCCATCCTGTTCTTTGAGGTGGAGCATATCTGTGGGTAGATTCCCTGTGGCTGGCTGGGCCAAGGGCTCGTGTACCTTCACATGGAGTTCTTGTGAAAGGAGAAGGTCTAAATGTACAATGTACTAAGCTTGACAGTGCTTACCACTTGGATGACCCAGTTTTTATCAGAAACCAGTCTGAGGTAAAAGAAAGGTAACACATTGTGACCCTTGAGTAAGGTCCACTAAGCAAATGCTAATTAGATGCAAATCCATGCATGGAGTGTGAGCTTCTGTGAAAGTAATAACCCTGAGCAGACAGATCATGCTCTCTACTAGGCCACTGGAGACTGGGTCCAGAGGGCAGGTTAAATGGATGTCTGCTGAGCTGCCCAGCTCAAGACGTGGCAAACTATGTCTTGGACCAATCTAAATGTTTAGGTAAGCATTGTTTCCTTCAAGGAAACCTTCTCTAACATGCCGTGTGCAGCTGGGTGAGACGTGCTATCCTGCTCGCTGGTGAGGAGACAGGTGGCATGGCGCAATGCCACAGTGGGGTGGGACAGCCCTACTGGAGGAAAGGAGCTTGCCAAGGGGCAAATCCCCCTTTCTCAGGTGGTGTTGAACTTTCTCTGCCCTCCTGAGGGTGCAGGGTGCCTGCAGGGCCTTGGCACCCAGCCCTCAGCAGAGTGATGCTGGGGTTGAGAGGGCTGATGTGTTAACACCTCCAGGGCTTCCAGGAGGCACAGGAAGGAACCACAGCCTACCAAAGCCACAGTGATACTGCTGCTCTCAATATAAGGTGCTTTTGAGGCTACAGGGGAAAACTCACTTTGCCGATACTCCTGTGTGTACACGATGCAGCAGGGAAGGAGTGTCGAGAGTGACTTTTGAGTTTCTGATGACGGACATTTCTCCAGGCTTGAGCTGAGGAGGGTGTGAACAGCTGTCTGCAGGTCCTGCTGTGGATTCACAGAGGTGATGGAGGGAGGAAGTGGTTGTTCTCATCTCTGCATGATTGCTGCTGCACAATAGTTGTGAAGCTCATGACAGAGCCTGCCCTGCACAGGCAAGGCAGGATGAGGAGTTGGTGAAAAAACCCCACATTTAAGGGAAGAAAAGTGATTTTTGTAAGAGGGGAAAATGTGTCATCCTACATCACCTGTGGGTTTGAGACAAGTTGCCACAGCCCTGCTTGGCAAAGGCCAGCTCAGGCATTCCTCCATGCAGCAGCCATTGGCCTGGGGACCACAGGGGCTGCTGAGGTGATGGCAGCTGATCTGGGTGGTGGGAAGCCACCTTGCCCTGAGTGGAAGATGTTGACGGGACAGAGGCACATGGGACTGGTTTCTCACCCCAGGAGACCCAGATAGGAGGCGAGGCTGAGTACAACAGCCCATTTTGGCCCAGGGGCTTGGTTTTGCCCAAGGGTCTGGTGTGAAAGCACCAGCAGGGTGCTGGAAAGAAGCAGGAAGCAGTGCAGGAGAAGGAAGTGACTCTCTTGTCTTTCTGGGCTTATCTGGAGCAGGGAGGGGACATGGAGGGAAACTGAACTTCTGAGCCCCAAACCACATCCTCTCCATGCTCAGAGATGCCAAAGAAACGTTGATTTACAACAAGAAATTAGGAAAAAGGACAGACAGCAAAAATTGATTTTAATCCTCAGATGCTACTTTTTAGGATACCTAGAGGTGAAATCTGCTGCCCCCTGTCCTGAGAAGCAGGCTTAATATCGAGGAAATATACTCACGAAACACCTACCACAAATTACAGGGACCGGGTGTCTCCGCACCTGGACGCAGAAAGTCGAGACGCAGAGTCCATTTTGCTTCCAGGTGCCATTTCCTCACCTGCAGAGGTGAATGCCGGCAGCTCTGGGCTCGGTGCCCGGGGGAGGCGCGGCCCGGCGCGGGAGGCGGCTCCCGGTGCCGCTAGAGGTCACCGTCGCAACGAGGCACCGGCCCCGCAGGGCAGGCCCGGCCGCCCGGCCCTCAGCGACACGGGGCCAGCAGCGGGGTCGGGCCTTCCTCGGCGAACGCTCCGGGAGAGGTTTGTGCAAGGGGACGGAGGTACAACAGCCGATTAGCGTAAAGGAGGGAGGGAGAAATCAGATGGAAAACGCCTTCCCCCACACCCCCTTTTTTTTTTTCCTTTTTTTTTCCTTTTTTTTTTTTTCTTTTTTGAGTTCCTGAAACTCCAGACGGCTTTTTAAGCACGCAGCGTCCTGTGCAAAACCTTCCCTACCACAGCGCTTGGAAGCTGATTTTTTTTCCCAAAAGCTTCAAGAAGTCTCCCACACTGGCACTTCCATCAAACACGTCTTTGCATTTCCTCACCTCCACACAACAGCGAGGATGTGGGCAGAAATGGGGTCCCAGCCTTATGGGAGCTGCCGCACCAAAATCTTCGGTTTAGAATCTTTGCTTCTTAGTGTGTGTGAATTAAAGACATTTAAGAAAATGAGGTGTTAAACTTGCCTGATGGAAATACCTACTTTGATTTCCCTTGAGCTTCCCACATGTCCTTCCTTGTATGTTTGCTCTGCTGCCTGAAGTGAACTTCAGCGTCTTTGGGCACAGAGAGCTCTCATTTACGTGCCTCAAATGTTCCTGGGTAAGGTAACGTTTAAAAGTAAGTAACTATCATGGTTTTAGCCAGATTTCGCTCTGAATCACCAACTTACCTCAAAGCAAAACTGAGAAAAAGTTCTGGGCTCTCATCTTCTCAAACCTTGGACTGTTGCACATCTTTACTTAGCATGAAATTATTCAGAGTTGGTGCTGGCAATTACTGCTCCTGTTAGACAGGACATTTGTCTGTTAAATCAGACAAAACCCCCTCAATTTCAGCAGTTTCAGGATTCGTTTTTAGTGGCTACCCCCATATTTATCTGGCAGAAATGCCGCCCGCAATCACCACTGACATTAAGCAAACTCACTCTCACTTTCCACAGTTGCACCCTCTGTCAGGCTGCTGCTCTGGTGATACTGCTTTTGGGGAGGACCTGGACCTAAAGCCTTGCACTGGACTGGGAAATACCACACAATAAGGAGAGCTGGGGATTTTTGGCCAGGGGAAGGTGATGGGTGTACAGCGTCAGGGAGCAAAACCTGGCCAATATAGTGCAGCCACTGTAAAACATCTTTCCTCATGAAAGCCAACATCCTGCAGGGCTGTGAGGCCAATGCCCTCAGGAGCTCTTCCTATGGAATTTTCCATAGAAAAATGCATTTTCCTTGTGCTGTAGGGTTTGACAGAAATGTTTTGCCTCAATTTTGCCACTGTATGCAGATACCATAATGCTGGTGGGCACCTCGGGTCAAGGCAAATCCTTCCCCTTTGCAGCAAGTAAAACAGCACTGAATGAACCACAATGGTTTGGGATGAAAAGAACCTTAAAGGTGATCTTATTCCCACCCCCTGCCATGGGAAGAGACACCTTCTGTTACACCAGATTGCTCAAAGCCCCATCCAACCTGGCCTGAACACTTCTAGGGATGGGGCATCCACAGCTTTTCCGGAGACAGTTCTAGTGTCCCACCACCCCCAGAGTGAGGAATTTCTTCCTGATATTTAATTCAAACCTGATCTTTCTCAGTTTAAAGCCATTGCTCCTTGTTTTATCACTACATACCCTTGTAAATAGGTCACCAAGCTCCTATTTATCAGACACTTCCTCAGCTGTCAGGGCTTGCAGGAGGAGACAGAGAAAGAGATTCAGGGCCCTGCAATGTGGAAGGCTTGTCTGGGAGGACACTGCTGCAGGGTATTTTTTGGACCCTTATGTCCCTCTGTTCTTGTCTGAACCCCAGGGACCAGCAGGCATTTCTATGTTCCCAAAGCATATTCACGAGTTTTTGCAGGCACATCATAACAACTTGTGTTTGTACAAGCAGTCTCAAGGACTTTTGCAGCCTTCCAGCTTGCCAGCAGCTCCTTGGCACACGTCAGGGGAGTGAATATTGCTTCCTAGTAAAAATAAAGGGCATTGGTGTACGTGCTGCAGTTTAATTTGTTTTCAGAGATAGTCCTCCTTACACAAGATGTGGGGAGGAGAGAGGAAAGAAACCCATGGGAGGAAGCAAAACACCCTGAGAGCAGTGAGGCCCTGGTTCCTGGAGGACACCTAAGGGTATTTGGCTTTTAAAGGTGTCATCTGTTGTTGGAGCCCATGTGATGTGGGAGAGACCCAGTTGTCACACCCAGAGTCAAAGCTGATGCATTTCCTAAGGTGTCGAGGAGGTCTCAGTAGACAGGGCGCACAAAACCAAGGCAGGTGAAGGTTCCCACCAGTCCCAGGTGGAGCAGGTGCCACTTAAAGCTCAGAACACTGTTTCCCTCACGTTGTAAGGGAATCTCCCACAGAGGCTGTAGAGAATCAATAAGAAAACCTCAATAATAAGCCCTGTGGTTCACTGGACTGAAATTACCAAAAACCAGTGCAGCTTTACTGGGGTTTTTGTCTATTTAATAAAATGTGCTTTCCATCTTACTCTGCAAGCACATGACCCCAGAGATTGAAAGCAGGCCAGTAGAAGCCCTAAGGAAAATCCCACTGTAGCTATGGGATAAACTCCAGTACAGGCAAGCTAGGTGCTGATTAGAGACCATAAACACCTGAATAGAAAACACAAGGCAAGCCAAAGTGCTGGAAAATCCATTTCTCATAGGAATCACAGGAAAATGTGAACTGTAGCTGATAGAAGCCTCTGTTTGGCCCCAGATGGCCACGGAAGGCTCCTTCCTGTACCATTTATTGTAGAGGGGGATCTAGGGACTAATTCCTAAGCCAACATGCAGGCAGAGCAAGGATCTTGGTGCATTTCAGCCTTGTTATTCAGGCATTAAGTGAAAATCAGGAAGACATACATTTACCCAGAAAGCAGGTACTGTGGGAAAAGTTTTAAATTACAAGCTAGTTAAAGAAAAAAACGTACAGTTAGATGATTTTGGACATCCAAGTTAAAAATGGTTCCCACCAGTGCAGTCTTTATATGTTACATACCAAACCCAAGAAATAAAAGCAATAAATCCATGTTATTTTCTAATTTGGTGATCAAATGGTCAGTCTTTACTAATATTATCAGTTGCAGCTTGGGTTAGGCTGATGGTAAGACCTATTCCAGCCTTGCCTAACTTTTGATGACAGTTTACAAACAACGTAGATTGACAGAATTCAGTTAATTAGAGGCAGGTTCTAAAGATCACAGGCTTGCTATCAGCAAGAAAGTTAATCCTAGTTAATGCCTCAATTGATCACAAAAAATAAACAGTCAGAAAAAATCAAAAGCCCCTCCCAGCAATCACTCAAACACTTTATTCTTCTTGGAGCAATGTCAATGACTTCAATGTTTAGGGATTTTGAATCTACCTAGGAAAATTAAATTTGTGACATTTTGACAAATTGGGGGATTTCGAAATAATTGACATTTTTGTGGTCTACATCTTCCTCACAAGGAGAAGCAGAGGGGCAGGCATTGATCTCTTCCCACTGATGACCAGTGACAGAACTCAAGAGAATGGAATGAAGCTGCATCAGGGCAGGTTTAGGTTAGGTTTTAGGAAGATTTTTCACCCAGAGAGTGATTGAACACCAGAATGGGCTCTCTAGGGAAGAGGTCACAGCACCAGCCTGACAGAATCCAAGGAGCATTTGGAAAATGCTTTCATAAACATGGTGTGATTCTTGGGCTTGTCCTGTGCAGAGTCAGGAGTTGGCCTCTATGATCTTAGTGGGTCCTGTCCAACTCAGGATATTCTATTATTCTATCAAAAGCATGACACAATTGTTTCTTGAATGAAATCACTGTTCGTATGGGTGAGATTCAGGATCTCTGGACTCACCCACTTACACTGAAATGTCTGCAAAGTAGTTGTCTTCATGTGAAAAAAAATTCAGATGCAGACGCTGGAGGTGAGGACAGATAAGCCTTCTGGAACTTAAGTGGATAAAAAATAGGGAAAAGTTACTGGTAGCCTGGACAGTGAATTTTAAAACTGCACAGGTCTGTTTGCTGTTATTTCTTAGATTTGGGACATAATCCTGCTCTGATTTAAGTCAACGGGAGTTTTGCTGTTGAATTCACAGAGACCAGAATCAGGCCCTTTGTCTTCTCCAGACCTGACCACTTTATTTGGAAATATAACTTTTTAAAACACACACTTCTCTCTTAAAATGCTACAAAGTAAAACAAGTAATTACATTAGGCTCTACCTGAAACTCCAGAGAATTAATACAAAGGCTGCTTGACTCTTGCCAGCTTTCACTATTACAATTTTACTAGCACCATATGCAGCACTACTGTACCTGCTTGTTTCACTTAGTAAAATCATTGGGCTTTGTTTTTGTTGGTTTTTTTTTTTCCAAAGGAACATGCAATATCCACAAACAAAAGCTCCAGGGAGTGGGTACCAGCTCGGAGGCCCATATGGTCTTAGTATCAAAGTAATCAGAGAGGGAACAGGTCTGTTTGCTCAGCAACCCCACCCTTTTTGCTAACATGTGAGCATTGGCTCAGGAAAAGGTGCTCTTTTGGGTGGTTTCTGTTGCGTGCTGTCATGCAAGAAACTATGGAGTGAGATTTCCAGCACCCCTGTAGTCTAAAAGGAAAGAAGCTGTGAGGTAGGGAGAGAACTAGCTGTGTTAGCTTTGAGACCATGGAAAGGTCGGGGACACTTTCCTAAGGACAGCCAGGGAAGGGTTTCTGCAGAGGAGAGTTTTAACCAGAAAAAGTTAAGCCTGTGATTATCATTTGACGAATTCCAATGCAGGAGAAGAACTGAATGCAAATTACACATACAAGGCTTCACATAAAGGCCAAAGTATCTGCTGAAGCATAGTAAAATCGATGAGGGATTTTTCATCACTGGACTTGAAAATATAGTGACTTCTTGCTGAAAGCTGAGTTTTGGAGAACCAAGATTCTGCCACTGTGCTACTTTGACATGCAGAAGTACATTAAGCTATGACTACTGCAAGGCACAACCACATGGAACTCAGATAGCAATGACTTCAAGATGCTGGCTAGCTAAGGCTGACAGGTTTGTTTGCAATCCTGGTTCTGAACCCCAGCATAGACTAATGCACACTTGTAAGTGCTAGGCTGAGACCAGCCCTCAGGAAATGGCAGAGCTACCTTCTCCTGACCAGGTGGGCTGGCTGATGGTTTGGGACATGCTTCTCTGTTGCTCTGGGAAAAAGAACCACAGAATCACAGAAATGTTGGTTGCATAAGACTGCTGGAGCTCTCCTAGTCTAATCTGTCAGAACACGATTACCACAATCACCATACCACTAAATTAGCCTTATCTAGCTGAGTCATAAAAAACCTCCAAGCAAGGAGTCACCATCACCTCTCTGGAGCACCTGATGGAAAAGGCTAAGCTGAACATCTCCATCTGCCATGTGTGCCTGTTGCCCCTTGTTAAGTCCCCTGACATGACCAAGAAGGATTTGGATTTGTCCTTTTTGTACTTGCTCTTCAAGCAGACCTGCTTTGGGTTTCTCTTCACTGGGAAAAACAAGCCCGGTTCCTTCCACTGCTCTCTCTCTGCATCAGCACTCCAGACACTGGACCATGGTGGCAGCCCTTAGCTGGATCTTTCCAGTTTTTTCACATTCCCCTTGAGGCAGAAGTCCCAAAACTCCAGCTGTGGATGCAGCAGTGCTGGGAAAGGGAAGTGCATGGTGCCAGATGTTTGAGCCACAGTATCATGTTGTGGGCCAATGCATGGTGCAGACATCACTGTACCTCCATCCCTATTTCCACCACTGAGTGTCAAAGGGGACTAAACACTTGATATAAACTAGGAGAAATGGGGATTTTGGCTACAGCTACAGCTTTGGCTCAGTGTCTGTAATATAACTTTCCATGCTTACTCAGCAAATCAGAGCAGAGCCCAACTTACGTCCTCTTGTTCCTCGAGTTCATCTTTCAGTCTGAGGCTTACCAAAACATAGTTTTATATGCTAATTTCCTCATAGTAAACCCCTTACTGTATGTCATTCATTGATATCAAGCGGTGTACATGTAAGAGTAGACTAATATTCTGTGTATATTACCAACTTTATGAGTTAAAGAATTACAATGTGCTTGCTTTATTTAGGTGGTAAACTTTTTTAATGAGTCTGGAGGGTCCTTTACATAAAAGTAGTGACTCTAGCTTGGAATCTCTTTCCATGTTTATTAGAAATGTGTTTTACTTTACCGTGAAAAAAGCCAAGGAAACATGCAGCCCTAAAGTCTAATGAAGTAGTTACTCATGCAGTCAAAGTTCATAAATTTTAAACACATTTAATTTATAAATTGAAAACATAGCTTACACTGGCTTTTCCAAGAATATTGCTTGCCACAGGGGTTTTAGGATAGTTTCTAGGCCATGCATGTTACCTCTTTTTTTTCTAGGCCAAGGCTGGATCTTCACGGTTTGCTTACACTCATGTTTTTATTATTTTTAAATAAAAATCTTTTCAGAAAGATGTATCTTTAGAGTATTAAAAATCATAACCCATCCAGCAATATCAGCAGTTTCATTATTCTCAACTTAGGATTTGCTTTTGAGCTGACACTTTGAGAGCTCTTTTTCCTGGTGAGAAGCCCTTTGTCCCTCTGGAGACCTGTCTTCTCAGCTAATTGTGAAGAGCAGTCCCTGCAGTGGCGGTCTGAGCTGGACTCCAATCTCACACCAATAAAACCTCATTGCCAGCCTGGGTGAGGAGCTCAGTTCCCAGGAAAAAGGAATTTGGGGAAGTGGGGAAATGAAGATGCCAACTCCCCACTTTTGCCCTCTGCATTCCCCAGGTTGCTAATCCATCCCTTGTGAGCAACCCTGGCTGCATAAGCTCCACCATGATTTGTCCTACTTGCAAAGCAGTCTCAGGTACAAAACATGCCATAGGGATGTCTGGCACAGAGCAGTGCTCTACCTGCTTCAGAAGAAGATGAGAGGAGGGTTACAGTCATGTCAGCTGAATTTTCCACCAGACATCCTCACTGGGCACACTGCTTTGTGTCGGTGCCTCTGTGAAGTGAGCCAGCAGATAGCTGATGACTGCAGGATCACTGTTGACTCATAGTCACAGAAGGTCAGTTCCGGAGCTTCAGGTCACTTTACGTGGATGTTATAGAAATTATAATGTGCCTATGATAAGGGAAAACATCAAACCCACAATATGTAGAATAGCAGTGCTGATATTTAACTGTTGAATCTGTAGATTTATATGGACAATTCCCCCAAGCTTCTTTTAGCAATATGGCAATGCAGATAAAGTACAAAAGGTAGCAGGGCTCACCCTCTCTGCTTCCGTGCCTCTAAAATGATCAATTTTATATACCCAAGCCACTTCAGAAAGATATTTGTGTGTCTCCTGGCCTCAGCATCCACTTGCCACGACATCCCTTGCCTGGATACTCACCAAGTCCCTGTCCCCACACTTACAAGGGCTGCTTCTGCATGGTTCATCCAGATGACTCCATCCTCAGTTGAGCAGGCGGCTCCAAGGGCTTCTGCAAAAGGCAGCTGTGAGATGATGCCCTCCCAGTGACTGATGCAAGTCCCTGCTTTGCCTCACCTTTTCTCCCATCTCTTTCCACCTTAAGTCCCGCAGTCCCTGCGTCGCTGCCTGGCTGTTGGCACACACCAGGCCCAGCCGGGAGCAGGGCCAGTAATTGGAAAGGGGAATTGCAAAGCACCAAAGCTTATCAACTGTCAGTGAGGGAGCATTCAGCAGCCACTTCAGGGGCCAGCCCGAGGTCCAGGGTGGGTTGGCAGCCTTTTGTTTGGTAGCATGGGGTGGACACGCATGGCTGCTCTGCTCTGGTCGGGCACCGCCGAGGTTAGAGCAGGGTGGTGGCTCGCTGGCTGGTGAAGCCTTTTCCTTCTGCTGGGGCTGCCGAGGCAGTGCAGGAGAGCAGTGCTGGAGCAGGGAACAGCCATGGCACAGCACTCAAGGAGCTTGCATGATAGCCTCAGGCACAGCTTCTTGGCCTGGGGAGTGCCACCAAGCACCATTACTATGCACAGAAGTAGCAGCTATTTCCTCATATATCTTTTACTCATTAACCAAACTTCTAAACATAGCCCTGACAAGCAGTAGCAAGAGATGGTGGGTGCCCTCTGTGGTTGGGTCTTTGCTGTCTGCCTACCTGCAGCACCAGCACCTGATCTTCGCTTTGTCAGGTGCCCTCTGCTCTCAGCCCTGAGACACACAGATAATTTACATCAAAGGTTTCCTGCTACACACAGGAAAAGCATGCAGTCCCAGGAATGGAGCCAACTTCTCCCGTGCTCTTGCCAGCCCTCAGTGCCCCATGCAGTCCTCCCCTTCATTCCTGAATCAACTCCTGGTCAAAATATATCACTTCTCTCTGGGAGAAACCAGGCTCCCAGTGGAGCCAACATGGGTAAAGCCCACGAGTTGAAAGCCTGACTCATTTTGCAGTTGCTCTCACTCATTACCTAGGATGGGTCTATTGGGAGCTCTCTGTTCTTGGCAGGGGAAGGTTGAATCTTATCAGGCAGGTAAAATGGAAACTATTGCCTTTGCTGGGAAACTTTCAGGACATATTTGGAATATCTGATATACTTGTATGATTAGGTTCCTGACTTCAGCCTTGGCTTGATGGCAGGTAGTAGAATCTCTGTACCTGCCAATTACTCACTGCCAGCCAATGCTTACCCCTTCACTCAGCAATTTATTCAAAAAAGTGGGAAGCTGGGGAGGAGGGAAGATATCTCATGTTCCTGTGTGGATTTTGGGCTACATCCCACCTGTAGCTTCTGCAGGAGTTAGGTGTGTCCATTCCTTCTCCTAGTTCTGTAAGAACTGAAAAAGACAATCAAGGGAGAAAAACTAAATGACCATTTGCACTTTGATGAAGAAAGAGGTTATGGATGTTTAAAGTTTTGTTGCTATATTCTAGGTAAAGGAATATGATTATGACATTGAAATATGATGTCACTTGACAGCTTAATGTTAATTTTATTTTTTTGTCCATTCCTAATAAAATGGGCTTTACAATGCAGTAAAAATTCTAGGTAGTCTCCAAAACTCCTCGGAGTAGCCTACCATGCTGCTCCTTCATAATCATTCTATGTGATTTCCTTAACTCATCTAGCTCAACATGATTTCCTTGGAGTAAATGGAAGACCACAATTCTCCATGCCTTGAATTCCTTCTGTTATAGTATTTGAGGTAGGATAGCATTTTATAGAGAGAAAAAACCCGTATAATTGGCACAATATGCTCGTCAGAAGTAACCTGCCTTTTAGTGAATGGCCTCTCATCCATCGTCCCTTACCCATGGATCATTTTTCACGGTAGCTGGAAATCTGACTACCCATTTCTTCTCTCGGGAAAACAGTGTGAGAATAAAAATATGTCAGTGAGCAAATATTTAGTGGGAAAGCCAAAGAAATCATGTTCTTTTGAGACAAAACTCTCTTTACTTACAGCTGAGCAGACAGAGATTAAGTTATAAGGAATCCGGGCTCCTTGCCAATTCATCCCCATCTGCTTGTCAGGAATAAATGCTTTGTTATTTGGCTTGGTGAGGGAGCAAAGAGCAGGAGAGAGGACAGTGGGCCATGGCCATGGCAGTCCCCCACCCACACGAGCTGCTCTTGCCTGGGACCTTCAGCACTAATATTCCATGCTAGTAACAGAGAGAAGTGGGCACCATTCAGGAAAAAAAAAATGGATAAAAAAAAGAAATTAATGAAGATGAATATGTGAGCCTTAAGAAAAAATGAAGGTGGGTGTGGGAAATCAAGAAAGAAAAGAAAACAGATTTTTCAGTGTCCCTGTGAGATCAAGGTACTGATAGGAGCTAAGAGACTTCTGGGGTCTCTGAGCAACTGAAAGAGTTGGTAGGGCCTGGAGCTATGTTGCTGTGTCACCAGTATTCTCTAGAAATGTGAAAAATTAGAAGAGCAAGTGCAAGAACTATGTACCTCTACCACAGCAGCAATCTCAGCAATCCTATGAAGTTCAACAAGGAGACATCAGAAAGTTGTGCATGTGGGACGGAATAATCTCAATCTGTGAAGTAACAGCTCTTCTGTAAAGGACCTGGGGGCTATGGTGGGTGACAAGAGGAGTATGAGACTAGAATGTGATCTTATTGCAAATAACTCACAGCAGATTTCATGATCAGAGTGCCGGGAGGAGGGTGGCCAGCAGATTGAACTGGATATCTGCACAGATAAGTCTGCAGGTGGAGTACAACATCCAGCTGTGGGACTCTTGTCTCAAGGGGGATGTGAAATAAACTGGTAAGGTCCAGCTAAGGGGTGCCACTATGGTCCAGTGTCTGCAGCATGAGAGAGGGGGAGAGAGTTGGGCTTGTTTTTCACAGTGAAGAGGAGCCCAAATGGTGATGAACAGCAGCCTATGTCTGCCTGAAAAGAAGATACAAAGATGACAGATCCAGATTCTTGGTGGTTTTAGAGAATAAAACAAAGGGCAACAGGTACACATGGCAGGTGGAGAGGCTCAGGCTTGCTATTAGGAAAAGTTTCTTTACCAGATGCTCCAGGGAAGTGGTGGCAGTTCCTGGAGAGTTTTCACAACTTGGTTGGATAAAGGTACAGCTGGCCTAACAGTGGTGATAGTCCTGCTTCGAGTGGGGTGATCTTCAGGGTGCCATCCAACCAACATTTCTACAATCTCATTTCTTAACATAAAATTAGCAGTGTAGGTACTGCCTACTTCACTAGCAGGAATGGAATTTTAGGAGAAGTTGCAAACACTATGTAGACAACTCGCTGCAATCCAAACATGTCACCCAACCTGACTCAATGAGGCTGCATTCATATTCAGCTGCATGTATTTTCCATTCAGCCAGATCACACAAATACAATTGTGTCCTTCACGAAGCTTTTCCCACCGCACCCAAGGTGCTGAGGCACTAGCAGACTCAGCTGTTGATTTTCTGTAATTGTTTCCAGATTCACCATTTTTGGCAGGCCAAGTCAGCACAGATTGCTCTTTTTTTTTTTTTCTTTCCGCCCCCACCTCCCCCTTGGCTTGCAAAACTCCTGAAGTGCTCAACATGCTTCAGACACAAATATAGTACCAAGAGGTCTTTCAATCCATATGAATCCATAGATTGCTGTGTCAAATGCCAGGCTACCTCTTTGCACTTACTCATTTATATGAAGGAGGAACAGTATAGAAGCTGATTCTTGCTGAAACAAGAATCTTGCTGAAACAACGTTGTCAAGCATCCAACATACAACACACTGGCCAGTGCACCCAGCTTCAGTATCTTCAGTGAACACAGCTGCAGCACCATGTAATGTCACAATAGTAATCACCCTTTCCACACTTAAATTTTCTATTATTTTAATCTAGGAGTATAACTGTTCTGCATGTTGCAAAGTCATGCTATTTAGGAGACCATTGAAACTGAAAAGGAAAGCTGACTTGCAAAATTCTTGGTGTTGACAGATTTTGGGTTGTGTTACTTTCCATTTTCTCTGCAGCACTGCACTGTATTCCTGCTCATCCAAAGCCAAGAATGACAAACAAACACATCTTTCTGAGCAGTGCCACATAACTTTTTCAGACCTATCCACCATGTAGGAGTGTTCCGAGATGATTTTCATTACAGGTATACTGAGATTTGTGTTGTTAGCAAATTCACATGTCAGTGATTCTATTCATTACAGTCTGTATTTCCTGCTCCTGCCTATTTACACAGTGACCCATATATACCATGTTAAGTAAACCTCCCAGAGAATGTACTGTAATTTCCAGAGAGAAAAGGTCACTGAGAGAGCCATCTTCATTTCACCAGAACTTCCCAAGCATTTCTCTTTCCTATGTAAAGAACATGCATGGATTTTTTCACAATCTGATCAATGTTCTTCCCAACAGTCATAAATTAAAGAGGCAATTTTGCATTTATCTGTATTTTACACAATCTTATTATCTTTGGTGAGATATGGAAGACATAAATCAGCAGGTAATTCAAAATTTCCAGCATTCCTCTGGTTTACAATGAATTCATAATACAGAATAGCAGAGATAATAATTCCCATACCTGGTGTTTTACCTCAATTTTTGACATGCTAATCCCATTGACTGCTAATTTAATTAAGTTTTACACTAACCCCTATCCTGTTATTGACTGGGACATTTTTACAAAAAAAAATTTTTAAGCATGTGATACTTTTAAAATTATCTCAGCAGAGAACTGATACAAAAATCTATAGGAGGACCTACCTCTCCTGATGCATTCTTCCCCCTGAAATACCTAAGCACTCCTAACACATCACTTTGAAAAGGGTAATGAGGGCACCTAAGAAAGAAGTTTATTTGCAAATGAGGCCACATAACCTTATTAAACCAGTTTGTGTGTGGGAGCTGGCAAAACCACCCCTTGCAGTCTACCCAGTAGAAAAATGCACCTCTTGGTTATTTCTCATCATTCAAATTTGGGTGCTTAGAGACCGCACCCTCTAAAATATAAAAGGAAATTCATTATGGGAGGAGTTGCAGTAGGTTTTCTTGGTTTTCTCCCTCACTTGGGAAAACAAAAAGCATCATGCAGAGGATCTTCATATTTTTGTCTGCTTAGGGCAGGTTTGTATTGACTGATCCAGCAAATCCTGTTCTGTTTACAGTCACACACCTTGCTAAGAAGGCAAAGGCATTTGCATGAAACTACAACACTAGATCGGTAATATTGTGCTAAGTTTTCAGTCTGGACATTATTTTGTTATTCTTAGAGGAAACAAAGTTACTCCATTTTGTACCACCTTCTCTCTCCACATCTTTCTTCCTCTTCTGTCTTCCACATACTTGGCTGATCCCTTGCCTCCTTTTTGCCCCACTCTGCAGTAGTTTAATGAAGACCACATCCCCTAGTTTAGCCAAGTGTTATATGGGACAGCGTCAGAAGCCTTCCTTGTGCTGCCTGCCTGCAAGCCACCTTTTATATCATCTTTTTGACTGTCAGGTCAACTTCCTAGGTGGTCACACTGGCCTCTCCCCATTCCTGCTGGGAGCCTCCTGCATCAGAATGGTTTTTCATCCTATCTTCAGCGCCTCTTTTAGGAGCCAAGAGTTCTCCAGGGCTCCCTTTCCCATTAAAATTCCTTTCCACAAGACTGCATTCACCAATTCTTTGAGTGTGTTGAAGTCTACTGGTTTAAGTTCATTAGTCCATTGCTTCTGCTCGCTCCTCTCCTGAAACGCAAGAGCTCTGCTGATTTGTGATCTTTTCCACTCAGATTAACTTCCTCAGCAGCAGCAGCCTCTCATCCAGTTTTCCCACATTAGCCAGCAGCAAACCACAAGCCACCAGGTACAGCTGCACACGCCTCATGTCACTGCAGCAAAAAGCTGCTCTTTATCCACAAAACTTCAGGGATGGGCTACACATTGTAATTGCCTCCTGAACACATATCTAGGACAGTTTCCAGTGCTGGGGGGTGTATCCTGTAGGAGTTACAGGCATCACTGTCCCGCATTCCCTGCTGCACGCAGGGATCTGTTTCAAGGTATAAGCTCACTGCAGTTAAAGAAGGATGCTTGTGGCTCTGCAATCAGACTCCTCATCTCCATGCAAGCAATTCCACTAGGAACCAGCTCAAACGCTTTGGCTCTGGGCTGTCCCCCACTCCCAGTAAGCCCTAGGATGTAACTGACTGGAAAGAGATGAGTTCGGGAACTTCAAAGATGTGTCGGCATCCCCATCCCTGAACCAATGCACTTCTTTCCCCAGTAACAGGCAGTCAGATATTCAGATGCAGACACTGATTTTGCAGTTCTCATCTTGGCTGCTGAATCTCTCTCTGAAGCCAAGGAAAGTGGCATCAGGAAACCAGCAACACTGAAGGTCACACACATTGTCTTAAGAAAGGGCAACAAAAAACCTCAGCAAAATTCACAAAAAAACCAAGGCATATAAGTCTGAAATGCAGAATTCACAAAAAACAGGAAAAAAGAATTTTTGCCTGGATTTCTCCCAGAAACAGCCACAAAAATTCTCTGTTAGGCTTATGATCAAGAAAATTACCTTTTAGTTCTACCCACATCATCTTATGTGGCATTTTAAACATAATATTATTCATGATAATTTTTCACTTCTAATTGCAATGTCCTTTCACTTCTTTTAGTTTTAGGTGCCAAGCTTACAAGAGCTAAGCAAAACTCTTTCCAGTGTCAAATTCTCCTCAATTTAAAGGGCTAGTTACACTGCATTACCATTACCATTTAACACACATCCTGCTATTTGTGGTTCTCTATCTTGCTTTTGCTTTTCTCCACTTATTACTTTCATTCCTTTCTCCACTTTCTATTTCAGGCTGTCAAAGAGAAAGCAGAGTCCAACTCCCACAATGAAATGCTTCACCTGCAGAGCCTGCTGAGAGTGAAATTGATAAAGGACGGTACCAGCCCAGGCAATTTCACTCACAGCGGGCACTTGCAGGTGAAGCACTACCATAAAATGGAGCAAGGTTACTTGCCTACTGCCTCCCAGCACAAGTCACCAGTTGATAGCTGCTTGTTTCATGACCTTTTCAGTCGTCTCCTGCCATGCACCGCTTGCTCTGACCTCAGTGTGAGAGGCAGGAATCAGCCATGTAGCCCAGTGTTGGCAGGCAGGGGCTGAGCCCAGGTAAGTGCTTGAAATGTTGAAAACTTGGCTGAAGGCTGGCCTGGCCACAGGGCTGCTGCTCAGGCCACCTTCCCACCAGAGGGATCCTCGGGAGGATGTTTGCAGTCCCACACACTCCTTCATGTAGTACAACAGTCCCACAGAGCTGTCACCACTGCAACTGCAGTGCAACAGGACAAAGGCAACACATAGATGTTTCTGTAACATCTCTATAGGGTACCAGCCTAATGCCTGATGTCATTTAAGACAACTTATACATAATTTTAGCTGCTGGTTCCCATGGATCTATTTCAACACAGGTTTTGATCCTAGGGGGTATCACTCTCACTGTCATTCCCACATTGCTTTGTCCCAGTCCCACTTTCTTCCCTATTTGAAAATCTTGTGTATTAAAGAACAATTTTAGTCAGCTCAGGATTTTTTTTTTAATAGGAATGTTCCTCAGGGCCTGACAAATACCAGGGCTGATGTTTTTTCCAAGACAGGTTAGTGTAAAAAGTAGTCATAAGAGAATTGTGGTGATGCAAAGTAGGGAAACTGGGCTCTGCCATCTACCCTTTTTTCAATACTAGGAGTAGGGGATGAAACTCAGAATCTCCAGATTTGGAAAAAACAAATAAACAAACAAACTCTTCATATGTAATTCATAATGTATTTAACAAGGTAATTACACTATTTTATACCCAAGATCAAAATACTTTGAAATCTAAAAAAGCTTAAGTCTTTCAGGAGAACAGTCATAGTTCTCTTAGATCACAGGGATAAAGCAAGAAAAGTTACAACACATCACCTTTCTCATACTTTGGGGCATAAAATTCCAGGAACAGGAGGGATTATTGAGAAACTCCCTTTCTAAACAGTGCTTCTTATGGAGTGCTATATAGTCCTTGTTAGAGACTTGAATACCAGGCAGTGCCAGACATGTGGCAAAGCAATTCCTGCAGCACTGGTGGGGAGAAATCATTGCTACAAATATTCTTTCTATAAATACCCATCATACCATTTACAAAATTCAAGGACTGAAATTAAGACCTAAGGAGCACAGTGCAGACGTGAATACCCAGCTCCTAATTTGGAACATAATTCTCAATTGAAATTAGTGGGAAAATAGGAGTCTCAGAAGGATTTAACTGCCTCAATGCCTTCATGTCTAGATTTCCAGTAGATGCATCTCAAATCAGCTCTGCAGCCTTTACTATGCTGTTCCAGAAGGCTTCTCACAATCTGAAATGCAAAATTCACCACCAGGAACTGGCCTTGGGTAAAGACCTTTATCAATGGCTGTGGCTGATTACAAGTGTGATTATTGTCATGCCATGGGAGGATACAGAGCAAGGACAGAATGCTTC
This sequence comes from Brachypodius melanocephalos, assembly GCA_013398615.1. Classification (NCBI taxonomy): domain Eukaryota; kingdom Metazoa; phylum Chordata; class Aves; order Passeriformes; family Pycnonotidae; genus Brachypodius; species Brachypodius melanocephalos. Next base: position 45,296,711 of record VZSR01003803.1, read on the forward strand.
AGAAATGTGACAAGAGATGAACTGCTCATAAGCAGATGATCTGTGTGTGTTCCCATTTATGAGCTAGAAACAGATTATAATACTTTTTTTAAAATTATTTTTTCCCAAAAGGTCTAGTTTAATTCTTGTCAAAGAAGCAGTCTCTTCTTCAAGGAAAAAAATCTACAGCAGATTCTTCTCTTCCCAGTTGATAGAAATCAGTGATCACTAAGAGTGATTTAAGCTTGAAAACTTAAATCAGCCTATGCATTTAAGATGACAGTAAAACTATTACTTGACCATGCTCACCACTGAACAGGTAACCAGCTCAACTGATTTGGGGGTCACAGAGCTATACAAAGAAAGCATTTCCCTTTGTTTTATCCACAAACATATTACAGTATAAGGATTTGGTTTTTTGCAGTCTCTGTAATTTGTACTGATCTTAACAGCATTGTATTTTTGCACACTAATTGGGGCAGCATGAACCAGACCCACTCCAAACATGAGAGATGTGAGCCAGGCAGGCAGCAATCTTCCCACACTTCCTTTAGTGCTGGCTTAAAACTCACCAGGGACCTCACAGAAACCTTACCAATAGCAACAGCTGAAACGAGTCATAAATGTAGCTGCTCCCAAGGCCCAGAGTGTGCAGGCTGCTCTGGCTGGTGCCACGTGTCCCCTCTCCCTCCTGGAGGAGTCTGGTTTGTGTTAGCTGCAAGGCATCAGCATGTCCCTCTTGGCACACTCATTTCTCTGGAGGGTCTATGGTCACACAAAGGAGCCAGCTGAGCTGAATTTAGCTTTAAATATACTGTAATTGTCTCAGCGTTTTCTTTTTAGATATAATTCATTAGCTGCTTTTGCCTGACAGAGCTCTTCTTTGCCTATTTTATTCAGTCAGTCCTTTCTCTTTTTAACTTAGAGAATGAGGCATTGGACCAATTGTATATTTCTAGTACCCTGTGCAACAGAGGGAAAAAGGACATATGCCTCCATAGCATACCAAAAGCCTGAAAGGATCTGTGTTAAATATTAATTTGAAGTTGGCCATAAAATCACAGGAAGTGCTGAATCTAATGCCTGAACAAAGATTAAAAAAAAAAAAAAAAAGGTGCCACAAAACCAGACTTGCAAGTCATAAAAGCCAAACGAAATCAGCAACGGCACAACCAGATGAGTTTCTGCACACCTTGTGACTACTCAGAACACTGCCTTGTTTACTTAGGTAACAATGTGGCTTCTGTATGAAAGGGCACGTTTTTCCTGAGAGTCTGTGGCTCTACTTGGACCTGAAGTAGAAGCACACCTCGTGTGCCACCAAGCCCTGAAGAAGTCTTCACCACTACTTCTTATTTTATAGAAAAATGGCCAACCTACCAGTGTCGGGGCTTCTTAAGAGCAGGGGATTTCCCCCCAAATATGAACAACAAATATGAAATTTGTCATTGTTAGTGCTGGTTGCCTTGGGAGAGAAAAAGAATGCACTTGTTTACAAAACTCTGTATTTTAGTTGCTAGGGGAGCTTCAGGTTCCAGGCTGCAAACAGATAGTTTATATTAAAGTTTAAAAAAAAAAAATTGAAACAACAATTAGCAGCAAAATTAGTTGTAGACATTAGTTGTATCCAGTTAGCACCTTAAACGATGTGCAACATAGCATTATTTTGTCCTTCTGGTACTAAAATTGGAACAGAATTGTAACCTGTAGTGGAGGAAACAACTGTGCTTGCACCTGCCACAGCAAGGACTATTTGTCTGTTCCTCAGTAAGTGGAACAGTCTCACAGCTTGGCTGCTAAGGTGCTCAGGCAAAGGAGGGAATATGCTAGGAGAAGGCATGAGACACTGAGCTATAGGATATGAGAGACTTTTGGGAGTTTGTTTTTGCAATGAAGAGCTAAACTGTGGGAACTATGAATACTCAGATGAAGAAGGGACCCCTTAGAGCCCAGACACAAGCAGCAAAATGTAAGAACCACTACAAGAATAGCAGAAGTTATTCACAACACTTTCTGATAAAAAGAAGTGGTAACACTTTTCAAAGAGCGACACTTATGTCTCCAGAAGTTTCCAACTGCTCCGTATTCTTATCTTTGTATTTTCTTATGACAATAATTTACCAGGACAAAAAACAGAATGCCCTTTTTGCATTGTCTTCAGTTGGTTCATTAGTCTCTGAAACAGTACTTTTTTCTTGCATTTTATTTCACAGTCTTGAATAACCTTGAAATTTCTGATGCTAAAACCTATGATACTTGTTCTTCCAGTACTAAAACCACACCTCCTGAACTGTAACCTGTGGCTATAAAACTCGTAGCAGAGAAATTCAAGAAGAGAAATTATCAAGCAAGTTCCTACTGAATTTCTCATTAAATTAGAGAGGATGGGTTTTGTCTGTCTTCAAACTGGATCTCAAGGTCCACAGCCATTCCTGGGGTTGTAACCCATGGTTATGGTTGCTCCAAAATAACACAGCCTACAAACTGTTTTTCCACATCACCTTTGCAGAGCAGTGAGGAGGGACCATCATAGCATATGGTACCACATCCCCAGAAATGCTGTTTGGACCAACTGACAGAGCACTCCTTAAAATAGGTCTGAGTCAGCAGGTTTTGCAGTCACGAAGGCAGAGCAACAGGAGAGATCTAAGCAGATCACAAAGCATTTATGCACACGCCACAACTCCTACTCATGGCGCCGCTTTCGGAGTGTTCTCAAGGAAGAGGAGGATTAGATGGGCAAAGGCTTTTAAATATTCTCTCATGCGAAGGAATGGGATTAGGCCCACAAAAGTAATTTGCTTGGAATATTAACCTGGGAAATGGGAGATATGTTTGAACTCCCTTGTGGCAGAAAAGAAACTGAACTTGGGTCATTTACAACCTGATTATCCTAACCATGAGTAATTTTAAATAAAAAGAGGGAACTGGGATTTCTTCTCTAGCTGTGCTTGTCATAAGACTTGATCTTATAATTGTGCTCTTAGGATATCTACAGGATGAGACAAGTAGGAATTGGAATGAGAAAGGTAAATTAAAAACTTCTATTTTAAATATATGGAGAGTTCAAAAATATCTAATGTATATGCCATAAATTAACATGCATTCATCTCAAACTTGAACAATGGTTTGTGTAATGTTAAAAATTCATGAAAATTTATTAAAATAACTTTACCTAAGGACTATATTATGTGTTCTAGGTGCTTAGATGCTCAACCCTGTATCTGGTCAGATGCTGTGTGAATGGGCCCACCTGAAGCTTCAACCTGCCCTGGACAGGTTGGCTACTCTAGGATTGTGTGATCGACAGCTGTGTCCCTCAAGCTCTGTAATAAGTAGCAGAAATGAAATAAAAGATGTTGTGAGAACCAGGGCAATTAGTGGAAATGCTACATTTACAAAAATAGTTTTTCATGACAGTGTTTTGCTTGGAGTTCCTGAAGCTGCACAAACCCAAACTGATGGAATGCTTTAGGAAATAGGGAAAGGTAAAAAAGATTATCTGAGCAATATCCTCTCCTACATTATTGAAACAAACTTTTTATGTCTGCCCCTCTTATAGGGTGGGGTTTTTGGTGGAGACTTTTTTCAGTAGATTTTTGTCAGTGCTATATGACAGCAGCCATCGGTGATGTGGAGGGAATGAGTGTAGCCTTGGTTTCTTGCTTGCAATGTTTTGGATTTGAAAATTCCTTTCCCAGGAACTTTCTGTAAACAAGACAGATGTTTACATATGTTTGCATTCTTTTCTCAAGGAGGGACCTTCTTCTTGATGTCCCTCTAGGTTGACCAATGTGGTTGAAAGGGTTTGCCTTTCAACCACCAATCTGTGTGTCTTTGTAAAATACTATATAAATAATTCCCCACCTAATAAACCTCGGAGTCAGAATTCAATGAAACCTAAGAAGTTTCATGTCATTTGTGATGTCATAGAGTGACAAATGGGGACACAGATTGTTCTGAACACTCAGCTGCAATGGACAGCCACCACAGCCAACATCTGTGTGTCCGTCTGTCTGTCTGCCTGCCTGCCTCCTCCCCAGCTCCACTCAGCCAGCAGTGTGTCTCACCCCGAGAATTCGGTTTGAAAACAGTGAACAGTTGTTCATCCATGAGAATTAAAAAGACCAAAACCAGACAGGGATGTTGTTTGCTCTGGGTTCTGGTATGGGCAGTATCCTGCCATGGTCACACGACACCTGAGTCTGGAGGCCATCCTGCCTCCATGACCATCCAGCCTTCAGAGGTGACTGCTTCCTGCCTAGCTGTGTCAGTCATTAATTCCCCACAAGAGCCCACGGGAAGAGAAGTGAGGAATAAAGACTGGATTTCCTATTGTAAAGAGATTATATTTTGCATGATTTTTTTCATATTTTTGTTTAAAAAAGCCTCGCCCTCCCCACCACCCCTTTTCCAATGACAACCATATTCTGCTGCATCCAGATGAAGTTCCTGTTTTGTTTCAGTGCTTTGAAATTATAATAACCTAAATTATTATTATTCTAATAACCCCTTCCTCACTTAGGAACTCTTGAACTGAAAACTATTAGGAATTCAAGGGTGTTGGTAAGAGGGGCTGGGCATGGCAGTTCCCTCCTCCCATTGAAAGTCTTGAGAATTAAGAAAAAAAAACAAACCACCAAAAAACACCAAAAAACCAAACCCCAAAAAACCCGCAAAAACGAAACAAACAAAAAACACCACTAAAACAAAACAAACCAGACAAAATTTATTTTTAAAAAAGCAAGGACTGCAGGACAGGCATGAAGCCAGTGCAGCCTGACTTGGATCAGTGGATCCAGGCTTTGCTGGGATTGACTGCCCAGGTGCAGGGGTCCCAAATGGCAGCTGAGCACCATTCCTATCTATCACCTATGGACATTCACAGGATCACTGAACGGGACAGGTCGGAAGGAACCACAGCTGGACACCTGGTCCAACCTCCCTGCTCAGGCAGGGTTGTCCCAGAGCACACGGCACACGATTGTGCTGAGACGGTTCTTGGGTATCTCCAGTGAGGGAGACGCCACAGCCTCTCTGGGCAGTCTGTTCCAGAGCTCAGGCACTCGCACAGTAAAGAAATTAATTTTCGTGTTCAGGTGGAACTTCCTGCACATCAGTGTCTGCCCATTGCCTCCTGTCCTATTGCTCGGCACCGCCGAGCACAGCCTGGCTACATCCTTTTGGCACTCTCCCTTCAACACTGATAAAAATTGATGAGGTCCCGTCTCTTCCCGAGGTTGAACAGGCCCAGCTCTTTTAGCCTGTAAGAGAGATGTTCCAGTTCCTCGATCATCTTTGTCACGCCTCGCTAGACCCACTCCAGTAGCTCCTGTCTCTCTCGTACTGAGGAGCCCAAAACTGGACACAGCACCCGGGCTGAACAGAAGGGCAGGATCACCACCCTGGGCCCGTGAGGCTCCTCCTCACGCAGTCGCGGCGGGACGGAGCCGCGCTGCCGTGGCAACGGAGGCGCGAGACACCCCGGAAGCGAACGCGCGCGCCGGCCCCGCCCCCGTCGGCACTCGGTCAGGCGGCTCCGCGCGCGGCGGGTGACGACGTGTCGCGCGCGCGCGCGAGCTAGGAGCCGGAAGCGGCGCGGCCGCGTCAGGGCGGGCGCGGGGGGCGAGAGACGGAGCCGCGACCCCGCTGCCGCCCAGCGACCCCCGGCCTCAGCCCCGCCGCCCGACATGGCTCTGCGGCGGCTTCTCCTCATCGCTGCCGCGTTGGCGGCGGCCGCCGCCCCCGCCGCCGCCTTCTACCTGCCGGGCCTGGCGCCCGTCAACTTCTGCGAGGCCGGCAAGGAGAAGCCCGAGTGCAAGGTGAGCTCGGGGGGCGTTGAGGGGAGGCTCCTGAGGCCGCCCGGGTGCGGTGCGGCCTGGGTGTTGCCCCCCTGCCGCGGGGGCTGTGTGGTGGAGCTTGCCCGGAAGGTTTGGAGCCGCCTCGCTGGGCCGTACCGAGGCTCCCCGGCGGCGCGGGGGCTGTGCCTGCGGGGACTCGGAGCGTGGTTCGGTTCCCGCTGTGCTCACCTTGCTCGCAGAATGGTTAGAGTTGGAAAAGACCTCTGGAGATCATCTGGTCCAACCCCCCACTGCCGAGGCAGGGTCGCCGGGAGTAGGTAACACGGGAACGCGTATGAATGTCTCCAGAAGGGAGACTCCATAACCCTCTGACAGCCTGTTCCAAGTGCTCTGCCACCCTCAGTGTAAAGAAGCTCCTCCTGGTGTTGAGGTGTAACTTCTCGTGTTTTAGTTTATGGCTATTGCTCCTTGAAAAGGAAATTGATGAAACAGAGGACCCCGGGGAATGGCAGAGGTGCTTGTCTGGCTCAGCTCTTGCCTGGCTGGGAAGTGACCACGATCCCTCCGAGGGAAGAAGAGAGCTGTCGGCTCATCCTGTCAATTACGGCCACGTCGGGGAAGTAGGAAGCTCCGGGCGCTGATCTCTTGGGCGGTTTCAAATCCCTGCAGGAAAGCTGCAGCAAGTAAGGATGGCAGTGACAGGTCATGCCGAGGGGGGTGTGTGTGTGATTCTTGGCAGGAGCGAGCAGCTGGTGGCTGGAGCAGATATCAAAGTAAGCATCCAGTAACACTTTCCTTGTTGTGTCTTCCTAGCTGCGGGAACCTGAAGTGTAGGGGCTTCCAGGCCCTAGAGTGTCAAGTGAAGCTTAAACTTAGCTTCTTGCCTGCAGAAGTGACAAGCAAAGTTTGCATAACCAAATAACTCCTTTGTAAGGATATTGGTGGCGAGCATTAATGTAAATCTCCTCTGATGAAACATCGTCTTTGCTCATTTGGGGCATCTTTTGAAGTTGTTTCCTGCTGCTGGGATGGAAATTACAGCAGACTATGCTTTAGTACTCGAATGAGAAAATTCAGGACCAATCAGTTTTATGATCCATGGTCTCACTACTGTAGAAGGTGGCTGTCTTGCACTGTCTGAGCTCTAAGCTTCTGCATTGCATGAAACACTGGTTCATAATTCTTCAGAATAAGAATTAAACTGCTTAAACTGTATGCTTTTGGTAAATACCATGTGCTGACTTTATCCTTCTGCTGTCCTGAATCAGCAGAGCTGGGAATAAGCCAAACACATAATGAGGCCACTTTGGTTGTAGGAGTAAAATATCCTGTGGACATTCTTTTATAGGACCACAGAAATGGTGTTTGGAAGTGGTCTGGGCGGGTCTCATGCCAACAGCGTGAGAGGACAGAAAGCACTGCTGTTGTCAACACTAGATCAACTCAGCTCTATCTTTGTCTAAGCAAGCTTTGGAAGCATCCAAGCATCCATCTCCTCCCTAGGTGACCTGTTAAAGTGCTGCACCACCCTCTTAAGGAATGGGCTTTCTTCAAATACAGGCTAAAGCTTTCAAGCTGCAATTTTGTTTTTTTTCACAGTGTCCCTGAAAAACATTGCTGTGTTTGGATTATTCCTGTTTTAAGCTTGTAGAAGAAAGATTTATTTTTTTAAGTCAGGTGGCCTACATAGCCTACTATCTTTTGTAACCAACCTGAGACTCTTAGGGGGTGATCTTTCTCAGATGTCGCTGCGTTTTTATTCCTCATATAACACGTACAAAATGTTTGTCTTTTTCTGAGAATTTATCATTTAATAAATGTGAAGTGAGGCGCTTGGATAATGTAAATGTACCATCAGCAGTCAGCTGAACACCTCAACAGCTGTAGTAGTGCAAAAATTCCTTCTGTAATTAGCCACCTCCTGTCAATTTCCATATTAAACATAGGCATATGTAGAAGTCTAAAGCACTCTTCACATGTAATTCTCTCCATGTAGTCTGCAGCTGAACGTACTCTGGTCCCTAGTAAGGAGAAACAATGTATGATCAGGTTATTGCTGTATCATATTTATGTAAGTTGATAAAATTAAGCTTCCTTGGACAGGCTTTTTTTTTTACATTTCTCACAGATTTCCTGCAGTTATAACTGTTAATTGCAATCTCAGTAATAGTCAGTTTTCCTCTGCCAGAGGATTTTGATCCACATGCCAGATCTCAATACCTACTATTTGTCTGTTATGATCCCTGTGATTCCTGTCCTGTGTTGGTGAGATGGGATGAGATGTTGTTAATGGGGTGTATAGCTAAGTGCAATGAGACCCATGACTTTCCCCCTTTCTCCAAGTTTCCTGCTAATCTGCTTGGGCAAACTCAGTTTGGCTGCTTCTTCTGGTTTTGGTTGGAATCTCATCAGAAATGGAATGGGATCTGTGCAGACTTAAATAGTAATTCTTGAATGAAGATTAAGAATCTGTACTCAGTTTTAAAAACTACTGATTGTTCCAGAAAGGGTTTGGTGTTGTATGGAAAATGGTTTATCAAATTTGGTGATCTGCACTAATGCATATAATTCTTAGGAAAAAAATTGCACCTTTCATGTAAATCTTCTCAGATGAAAAGTAGCTAATTTAAGGCCATGGATCTGTGGCCAGCTGAGGCAGTCCAATTCCCTGCTGCTAAGACTGAGAGATTTCATTCCTGTCTTCTCCTGGGCAATGTGTTCCTGTCCTCTGCAATGACCCAGCTGTGTTACGCGGTTTTTTTAGCTTAATACGGCAGGAAACTATCCAACTTTTTGCCAGTCTAGTTTCCTGATGTGTTAGGGAGTTGAAGTGGCTTACAGAATTATGGCAAGCATGCACTACCCAGAGGTGAGCAGTAGGTCTGCATGGCTTAAGGGGAAAGATGAGCCTCAAGGTGTGTCTTCACGTAGTGGGTCATGCTAACAGCTCACAGAACTTCCTGTGTCTCCTAGGACTGCATCCTGGCTTGCACTTGGAAAGCTAAAGTATATTGGTAAAACACAGTACCCAGCTGAAGTATCTGAGCTACAGAGATATGTGAACATTTACATCTTCTCTTTTCCACCAGAATTTCTTGGTTTGGCTAAACTTAAGTGAATTTTCATAGGGAGGAAATCCTCTTCTGTTGGTAAAAAAGTAGATGGCTTGCTGTGGAAAGAGAGAGGGCTTGTTCTTGAGGGCATTCACCTTTGTATTGCCCTTCAGTTCTTGTCTGATTACACAGTAAGACAGCTCAATTTGTGTTGTGGTTTAACCCTAGCTGTCAACTAAGAACCCCACAGCTGCTCATTCCCTGCTGACCCCAGTGAGATGGTAAGGAGAATTGGGAAAAAAAGTAACTTGTGGGTTGAAATAAGAACAGTTTAATTGAAATAAAGTAAATATACTCATACTACTAATGATAGTAACAATAATAATTTTAATGAAAAGGAGAGAAAGGGTAATAAAACCCAGGCAGACCAAGTTGCAGAATACAATTGGTCTCCACTCACTGATGGATGCCCAGCCCATCCCAGAGCAGTGATTGACCCCTTCCAACCAACTCTTCCAGTTTTATATAGTGAGTGTGGTATTCCATGGTATGGAGTGACCCTTTGGCCAGTTCAGGTCAGCTTCTCCTGGCCATGCTCTCTCCGAGCTTTTTGTGCACCTCTGTGCTGCCAGAGCATGGGAAACTGAAAAGTCCTTGACTCAGGGTAAGCAGTACTCCCCCACAACTAAAACTCCAGTGTGTTATCAACATTATTCACTCATTGAATACAAAACACAACAGTGTACCAGCTACTAAGAATAAAATTCTATCTCAGCCAAAGTGAGGACAGCCTGCTGTGATACTAAGAACTACTCTTTAAAGTTTTTTTGGGTAAGCCTTTTGCTGTTTAAGCCTATTGGATTGGTTTACTGTGCAAGCAGATAAGTGCCAAAAGCAGTGTAAGGCAAATGCTTGAAATTTATTGGAACTGCAAGACTAGAATAAGGGAAGGGATTTTGAGACTAACAGGGATGAGTGAGAGACCTCTCCCTTTCCACAGAAGCAGGCTAACCCATCTATAATTAATGTATATAGACCAAACTAGTCTGAAACCACAGTACATTGAATTTCAGCTTCTTACTCAAGAGCTGATAGAGTTACTGAAAAACTTTTATAGAAAAGTAAACGCGGGTATCCTTGAAAAGAGAATCTGTTCAAACGTAAAATGTTGTATCAGTCTGAATATGTTGAAATTCTCATAGTTCAGTTTTTAGTTACTACACAGATTAAATTATGGACCGTCTTAGTTACAAGAAGTACTGGTTTCATCTGCACTTTTCTTCATGTTCTTTTAAGACTTATTGCGCAAAAGTTGTGGTGATGAATAATATGACTTTAACTTGGTACATTAAACTCAAATACTGGCAACTGTGTTAATGAGGTTACATTTGTGCATGATTTCCTGCTATTTTGTAGTTGGAATGGTTATGTTAGCCTTAACTGTTTTTGTCATGTGGTCACTGCTTTTGTGATGGTTAGATAGTGCTTTACTTATGCTCCCAGCGGATATGGTTCATTACACATCAAGATATATGATTACACAAATCTTACATTTTCAGCTTTCCTTAACCTTATTCAAACAAATCTGGTTTTATATATCCATGGGAATTGAAGAAGTGCTTTAAATATAACTGCTGGTTATCTTTGCTCTTTCAGTCTGGAATTGAGCTGTTTGTGAACAGACTTGACTCAGTTGAGTCCGTCCTCCCCTACGAATACACTGCGTAAGTATATTATACTGTTTGTGCCATTTTAATTCTCAGTTTTTCCAAACAAATGGATTTAATTTACCTAAAAGTATTATCTATATCTTGTTACAGCAGTATGCCACTGAGGCATGGCTGTTTATTTTACTGACATTTTTAAGTTTACAAATACAGAATTTTGAACAAGCCGATGGATGCCTACATTGCTTCCTTTGGCTCAGTTGTCTTTGCTCATACTTTAGTGCATGAATTTATAGGCCCTCATGCAGGTGGAATCACTGTTGTAGTGTAACTTAAGGTTAAAATATGTGGGTATAAATATATTATACTTTACTGCATTACTTGTTACTGTAGATCGAAGTATTACCTCTGTCTTTAGTAGCCGATGCCAGTTGAGTTAAAGTGGTAATGAGGTGCGAACATCCCATCAATTATCTTAATGAGGTGTTAAATGTTTTCTTTGTACACATCATAGGAGTGCACAAAATGTATCAGTACCTGGTACAACTATGTAGTTTCTGCTATAAAGAATATTTTGAATGTTAATATTGAAGAGCTTAAGCACCAATTATGTCTACACTTTAAAGAACACAAATGTGATATGTTTAAAAATAGACTGGAAAAACGTGGAGGATGTGCTATTAAATGTGTTGGTGAATAAAACTATAATAACTTGTTTAATAGTGTTTGTTGTAAGGGAGCTGTCTCTGTCTGTGTTATTTTATTTTATTGTTTAGTTTCCCTCAAATTCCAGAATCTGGCTTGCATGCTTTTTTCTCAGTCATTATTAAACTCTAGATGAAGATTTAATTCATGTCTAAATTCCCTGTTCAAATAAGAAACTTCTAATTACTCAAAGAAACTTACACTACAATGTTCTGATGAAGAGATTTGATTGTTGGTTTTGTTTCATCTGGTTTATTTTCAGACCAGGATAGTGATTTTCACACTTCACAAGTTAAATGAAGAAACCATTGTCCACAGGGAAAGCTGTATAGTTCCTTTACTTGTGATGAACATGTTGATTTGGGAACATTTTTTGCAGCTGAGAATATTTTATTAATTTTTGTATCTTTTCTCTAATTCAGGTTTGATTTTTGTGAAGCAGAAGGAAAGAAGCGTCCATCTGAAAATCTTGGCCAAGTCTTGTTCGGAGAGAGGATAGAGCCGTCTCCTTACAGGGTTTGTTCTCTGACAGGGACTGTTTGGTGATGTGTGCATTCAAATGTTACCAAAGGAGAGCAGAATCTTGAAGCTGATTTTCACAAGGACTTTATCTGAAAAACCTTCAGCATCTGAAATTCCACACAATAGAAATCTGTCAGTTTAACCTAATTGTAACTGTGTGCTTTGCATTGTGGAGCTGTAGCCTGAAATGCTGTGCAGGTTATCTTCTCTCTTTGGGATCTGACAAAACCTGATTCTGCTCAGCACTCTTGTTTCTTGGAACCAGATCTGAAAATACTGCAGCCATAAAACAGAAGAATTATAAATGGTGTTAGCTGGTGTTTTCTGGTGACTGAAGCTCTCACAATCTCTTCTGCAGAGGTAGTAGGAAAGTTATCAATTGAAGCTGCCTGTGACAGCGTGGCTGCTGTAAGGTTAAATGACTTACCTGGTAAATCATGGCAGAAAACATGTTTTAGTCAGTAACAAGGACCTCTTGCTGTAGGGCTCCTACAATGAGCACAGGAGGGGTTTATATTACACACTGATATAAAAACCTCCTCTGGAGGGTTAATGTACCTAGTCTCAGTAATTTGTTAGGTGTTCTCATTATGATAGTATAGGCAATGAAATGTATAGGAGAAATTGTTAGATACTGAAATAAGGCAGTTTACCACCTTTTTGCTCATGAGTCTTTCATTTTTCTTAGTTCACATTCAACAAGAAGGAGACATGTAAATCTGTTTGTACAAAAACGTATGATACCACAAAGCCAGAGGATAAACAGAAATTAGACTTCCTGAAAAAAAGTATGCTACTGAATTATCAACATCACTGGTAAGTTGGTATCAAAATTCATAGATTGGTTAATACTGTATGTTGGTGATAATTTAGTTTATCCTTTTGTATTTGCAAGTTACTACAGATGGAACACTAGATATGTGCACTTAATTTCTTTCCCCTTGTCTTTTTGCATAAAATGTTATATTGTTTGTTGTCTTCATACAAAAACCTCCATCACTTGAAAGATAAGCACTATGAGCAATGGAAGTGAATCTGTTTCTAAACACAAAGCTTTGTGCTTACTGTAAAATACTGCTGCTTTTTTTCACCTGTTAATGTAGAAGTTAGTCCTGCCTTTGCTTGAGGAAAGTCTTACTTTATTCTGTTGCTATGTTGTCTTTGTTTTCCTTGGGAGCCCTTGCATTCACCTTCAAATGCTGTGTCCACGACACAGGATCAACAGTTCTGAAAGACTTCTATGCAATGTTTCTTTCTTGTCTACGGATGTGGAAAGGAGAGGGGGCCAATAGAAACTAACTAATGAAATAATTCTGGGGAATGCATAAATGCTTGGTTCTTTCCTATTCTCTGAGCCTCTCTGTAATCATCTGATTGACCTTGGAGCATGCTGGGGCTGTTTCAGCTGAGACATTGAATCCTCATCTGATGGGCATTAAGGGTGGGGCAAGGCTGAATGTGTGTGCTGAATCTCAGGCAGATTTTCAGTTTCCAAACACTGCACTCACATCTAAGATCTGTGAAATGTTTAGCAGGAGGCTCAGTCTTGACGCTGGAAATACCCAGCCACGTTATCAGTGTTTATTGAGTGCTTCATGTGTTGGCATGCTCTGCCAACGGCAGCTTTCAGGTGCAAGAATAGAAGGAACAACTTGGGCATGAGTTCCTGAGTCATGTCTTTGCAGGAAATGCATGAGCATCATTAATTGATGTCACTCACAGGTATGTCCTAATTCCAAACATGGGCCTCCTGCTTTATGGGAACAAATGTGTTGGTCTTCATCTAATTGGATTTAAACTTTTTTTGGTATTTTAGTAAAAACGCAGGTTAAATGTTGCCACTGTCATTAACTGTTTTTCTGTAGTGTCACATTCAATTTCTTCAATTTCGAAACAGATGGAAAGGCAACAAGTGCAGTTTCTACTGCTTTCAGGAACTGATACGGGATATCCTTTTGTGAGGATAAACTGTGGTTTACTGATGTAAATGTTTCTGAGAATCTCTTGAAAATGAATGTGTAGGAATTTGATAGGTTATGTCAGAAGGGTGCACAGGCAGTAGTCATATGTTCAGGTAGGTGAACAAGGAAGCCATAAAGAAACTCTGAAATGTACAGCTACTTTTGCAGGGATTTGAAGTGTATATGCCTAATGCTAAAATAAGTGTAGCTTCAAACATGCTGGACTTGATTATATTCCTCAAACTACATATGTTTGTAATGTTTGCACCACTTTGAGTTTCCATAATGCGTGTGAGCCTGGCATAATAGATTCAGCTATAAAAAGTTGTGCATGTTTTGGTGTGTAAGTAAAAAATAGTTTCCCAAGGCTAGGAGGCTTGAAAGAAATTAATTTTTTCTTTTGGAAAGCTCATAACTTAAGCTGATAGAAGCTGAAACAGAACTGTGTAAAACTAATCATACAAAAAAGTACTTCTGACTGGTTTGGGGTTTTTTTTCCCTGTGGATTAAAATGTTTAAAAAATATACTTAGTATATTCAAGTATACCTTTTTTTTTTTTTTTAAACCAGTGTAGCTAACTTGATAGGACTGTTGAGGTTTAAGTAAGATATAATTCTGTTTTTCAGTGTGAAAACTTCCCTTGAAATTTAGGTTATTTCTTAGTTCTTTTAATGGCATTTTTACCTTTTTTTTTTTCTCTGCCCACTGCCCTAAAACTTTAGAACCAGTGAAAAATCCCTGGTTATGTCTGTTAGCGCTCCTTACCCACAGCTTCACAAAGTGGCAGTGGCTGGATTTTATGATTAATGATGGATGCTCCAGGAGTATGGTACAGAGGTGTGTTGTACAGGGATCAACAAGGTAGCATAAGTGAGGATTCAGTAGAGGGTTATTATCCGGCTTCAATTTATCATGAAATTCCTGGGGAACACAGATGGTGCAAAGTACTTTTAAGGTTTCAAAAGCCACTTAATAAGATTAGAAATTGACATACTGAATTGGACTCTACAGCTGTACAGATATCTTGGCTGACAATGTTCATCACCAGATGTTCTTGAGAGACATATAAGAGCACTGTTGAATAGCATATTTGCTCCACATGTATAATCTCTTCAAGTCATTTTAAATTTGAAGATTAACTGTGAAAAATGATTTCCTACTTAAACTATCAATTTGTTCCGGCCTTGCTGCTTGAAGGCAGCTCAGTCTGTCTTTGCTGCATAGATGCAAAGGAAAGCCTTTATCCAAACCAAACTTACTTGGAATATGTTAATGTTGCCTTGATTTGATTAGGAGATGAAAACACTAACAAAAGTGAGCAATCTCTCTAGCATATGTTATGGAGATAAAATTTCAAATATACAAGCACAGAATTGTTTCCATTGGAAAAGACCTCTAAGATCATTGAGTCCAAATATCTGGTGGATTGACCCTGGCTGGACACCAGGTACCCACTAGAGCTGCTTTGTCACTCCCCTCCTCAAGTGGACAGGGGAGGAAAAATGTAGCAAGGGGTCAAGATAAGGGTAGGGAGAGATGACTCATCAACTACTGTCCTGGGCAAAACAGACTCCAACTGGGGAATTTAGTTTTATTTATTACCAGTCAAATCAGAGGAGGGTAATTGGAAGTAAATCCAAATCTTATAACTCCTTCTCCCCACCACTCCCTTCTTCCCAGGCTCAACTTCACTTCCAGTTTTCATCACCTCCTCCCCTCAGCGGCACAGGGACACAGAGAATGGGGATTGAGTCATTTCATCACATACTGTCTCTGCCACTCCTTCCTCCTCAGGGTCAGGACTCTTCATACTCTGCCCTTGCTCCAGTGTGGGGTTGCTCCCATGGAAGAGTTTTTAATGAACTTCCACAGTGCAAGTCCTTTCCATGGGCTGCAGCTCTTCAGGAACTGTTCCAGTGTGGGTCCCTCCCATGGAGTGCAGTCCTTCAAGAAGAGGCTGCTCTAGCATGGGTCTGCCGTGGATTCACAAGTCCCGGCAAACCTGCTGCAGAGTGGGCTCACCTTTCCATGGGGCCACAGGTCCTGCCACGAGCCTGCTCCTGTGTGGGTTTCCCATGGGATCACAGCCTCCTTCAGGGGACATCCAGCTGCTCTGATGTGAGGTTCTCCATGGGCTTCAAGTAGTTACCTGCTGCCCTTAATCCTCCATGAGCTGCAAGGAGACAGCCTAACTCACCACGGGCTGCACCACGGACTGCTGGGGAATCTCTGCTCCTGTGCCTGGAGCGTTTCTTCCCCCTCCTTCTCCACTGACCTTGGTGTCTGCAGAGTTGTACATATTCCCACTCCTCTCTCCAGCTGCAGATGCTGTTTTGAAGGGTTTCTTCTCCCTTTCCTAAATCTGTTTCCCAGAGGTGCTGCCTCTGGTCACTTACGGGCTTGGCCTTGGCCAGCAGGGAGTCTGTGTTGCAGCCAGCTGGCACTGGCTCTCTTAGACATGGGAGTTCTTACAAAAACTTCTATACCCCCCTGCCAATCAAAACTTTGCCACACAAATCAAATACAAACGTTAACCTAACATAGCAAATTCCACCTCTAAACCTTGTCCCTAAGTGCCATATCTAGTCTTTTAAAAGGTTCCGAGGTTGATGACTCCATCACTTCCCTGGACATCCTGTTCCAATGCCTGACTACCCTTTCTGTGAAGAATTTTTTTCTAATATCCAACCTGAACCTGCCCTGGCACAACATGGGGCCATTTCCTCTCTTCCTATCATTAGTTGCCTGGGAAAAGTGGCTGACCTCCACCTTAGACATCTGTCATGCTTTTGAAGATAGCGGTAAGGTCACTCTTGAGCCTCCTTTTCTCCGGACTAAACAATCCCAGCTCCCTCAGCTGTTCATCGTAAGGCCTCTCCCCAGTTCTGTTGCTCTTCTCTGGACAATTTCCAGCACCTCAGTGTCTTCCTAGTAGTGAGTGGCCCAGAACTGGACACTGGATTTGAGATGTGGCCTCCCCAGTGCTGAGTACAGGGGCATAATCCCTGCCCTGGTCCTGCTGGCCACACTATTGCAGATACAGACAATGACCTGGATGACAATAACCTTCTGCGTCACCTAGGCTCACTGCTGGCTCATGTTTGATGTCTCTGGACTGGCACCCCAGGTCCTTTCCTGCTGGGCAGTTTTTCACCCACTCTTGCCCCAGCCTGTAGTGCTACATGGGGCTGTTGTGACCCACATGCAGAACCCAGCGCTTGGCCTTGTTGAACTTTATGCCATTGGGTTCATATAATATGGTCAAAGTGTAATGAATCTAAATCTGCAGTAAGTCCTAATTTGCAGCTTCATTAAACCCTGTGGTAGCATGGTGAAGTGAGTAGGAATTGGTTGGTTCTGCTGCTGCTTGCAACTGCAACTGCTGTTTGGAATCTCCTGAAAACCTGGCAACTCTTGTTTTTGTAGGGACTGTCTTCAGCTTTTCTATTGTGTCAATATAAACCAAGAATACTGTAGTTTATTTCTGCTGGGTAGCTACCGGCAGGGATTATGCAGCACTCCATGTTGCGTGGATAAAGGCAGCGCACATACCTCTCTTTTCTCCCGTCTGCTGATATACTTTGAAAAGTAATGCTAATTTAGAGGCTGTTCCAATATGTGAGAGATTAAATAGTGCTTTGTTTTTGTTATCTGAAGTAATAATTCCTGTGTTTAATTAAGCATTTAAAAATATCTTTAAGACACCTAATTGTAAAGGCATTCAGTAGCTTGGTAAGTTGTACAAAATTGTGTTAGCTTTCATTGGCAGGTCCTTTCTTTGGTTTTTTTGATGCACTAATTGAAGTCTAATGTCTTCATATATGAAGTTTATTAATATACCTTTGAAAATACATCTTGGGCAATTAATGCTGGCAGATACTGAATTTTAAGTCTTCTTTACAGGACTTTACAGTTTGGAGATTTATCTTTTAGCTAATTAAGACATTTCATAAAACATAAATTTGTTTAGGGTCTTCTAGTAGTTCCTTTTATGAAGAGAAGGGATCCTTTCTGTATGTTTAAAAGTATGTTTTTGGTTTTGACACTTGTACTGTAAGTTGCATGTTAATTACAGTTCGTAACTTACTGTCTTACAACTTTCTGCAACTCCTCATGGGAGTGTGCACTTCCACAAACTTTTCATTTAAACTGGCCTATAAACCCCCTAGTTTTATGTAATATGAGTATAAATCTTGTGAGGCAATAATATAAAAGCAGCAAGTTTGAAAGTTACTCCTTCCCCAGTTGTTTGGTGGCTTACAATTTTTTGGTAATGCAAATCACCTAATTAAAATGTTGCATACTCTTTGGTAGCTATAAATAAGGTTAATGATTTGGAATTCACTTAAATAGCAAAAAAAAGTTTTAAGAGTGCCATGAAAAATGTATATTGCAATGGAAGAACAATGAGGAAACTGGAGAATTAATAATATGTGATGTGGGCTTTTTTTAAATTTTGTGGTTTGTCTTGAAATTGTCTGTTTTAGCTGGTTTAGAAAATTTATTGATTTTGGCCATTTTTAAAAGACAAAATAATAAGAAATTAAATTGTTACAACTTTTGACTAGGCGAGTTTTCTGCTTTGGGCTGTTTTTGTAAGGGGAATTCGTGAAACAGTGCAGTGAATAGAGTGGTTTCCGTTGAAGAGCAACATGCCTGTAACTCATTTGGAATTTGGATTGGCAATCAGTGCAATTCCATGGGTAGTATTATTCTTGTAGTTAATATTCAGTAGTAAGTGTAGCAAAGTTAGATTAATGTTAATCTGGGTTTGTTTCCATTGCACTGTGTATTTTGAAAAAAAGTGAAGTGTCACTGTGTCATTTACAGGATTGTGGACAACATGCCTGTGACGTGGTGTTATGATGTGGAAGATGGCCAGAGGTTCTGTAATCCTGGTTTTCCTATTGGCTGTTACATTACAGAAGATGGCCGTCCAAAAGATGCCTGTGTTATTAATGTATGTTTATACAATTATATATTTTTAATACCCCTTTTTACTAATTTAGAGACTGGCACTTCTCCTGTGTCATGTTTCTATGGTGAGTCCCTGCTATTTTAAGAACCTGTGTTGCCTAAAAGTAGGCAAGTGTTTTGGTCTTTGCAGCTACCTCAGTTTGAAAGCCTGATGTAAGCCTGAGAACCTTGTCTCTTATGCTGCATAGTACAGAAGGGCTCTAAATGATCAAGGAATGAACATGTGTAGCATTTAGTACATGTGGAGGGTAAAAATGAAGGAAAGCATGTCATCCTTCATTGCCTAAGACATTGAAATGTTTGAAGGCTTGGAGTTTACATTTTTTGGGATAGAAGTGTTCTCATGGAAGCAGATTTGCATAGATGTGTTTATACCTCTGCGTACTTTTCGAAGGTTTGCTTTCCCTAAAACTGGGAGCTGATGGAAAAAGACATAAGATTTCTGCATGAGCAAAGATTCTCTTGTGATAGATGATATAGTGGTGGAGGTCCAGATAAATGCACTGAAAGAATTATGGAGATAAGAATACAACAGGAAGTCCAGGAAGTCTTTAGACTACCACAGACCTCTTCCATGGCAGGGTCACTGAGAACTTGGAATAGGTTTTTGGGTTTTTTCCAAATGATTGGTTTTACTTAATATATCTTACCAAAGGTAACAGTTTCTGTGGGTGCCAATTTTGTTGAAATGCTTCCATAATGAGTTGGTTTAAGGGGCTCCATATGAATGGATGCGTTTATGATCAAATATGTAATCTGGCAATATTATTTTAATTTTATTTTAATGCTTGCTTTTAATAAAAGGAAAATAACCTTTGAATGAGTAACTGATGAACTGCAGAAGAACATTTAATTTATCTAACTATTCTTAGAATATTTCATTTATGTAACAATTCTTATAATTGGGAGTGCTCTATAGAAAAGGTGGGGATAGAACCCTTAAGAGGTACTAACTGAACTTCAGTAGACATAGATGTTAAATTTCTTGTGAGTTTAACAACCTCTTTAACTGACTAAATTCCAAGGTTTGCATTCAGCATTCTTGGCCACTGCTTACTGTTCATTCCTGTGCATCTTTGGTTTCAAAGGTGGTTCTGCCACAGAGAACATTTATTTGCATTGTTTATCTTGGGAGGTTTTGTTTTATTTCTGAAAAATGTACATTGTCTTAAAATAGCAGATGTTTATGAAATGGTTCTGATAACAAAAGTTGTCACAGTTATCTGTTCAGTTTGCTACTTAAATAAAATAGGACATATTCAGTTAGAGAAATTTATTAATAAATATATATTAAATATTTTAAATTAATTTTTTTTACTTTTCAATTGTACTAGACTGTTCATAACATTAACTTTTCTAACTTGCGTTTTTAATGCAAGAAGGTACTTACTGTCTTTATAATTTCCAGAATCTCACATTCATATTTTAGGAGAACTTGACAGAAAAACTGTACGCAGTCTAAAATTCTGTTACGCAGGCTTCTAAGGCTTTCAGATGTCTATATTTTTTGATTGTTTAATATAATCTTTTGTCATTGCAGTCAGAATTTCATGAAAAAGATACCTTTTATATTTTCAACCATGTTGACATAAAAATATATTACCACGTTGTGGAAAATGAAGCTCTGGGAGCAAGACTAGTTGCTGCTAAACTTGAACCAAAAAGGTTAGTAGTTGAAAGTAACTTGTAACCAAAAGGTGATCCATTCCAAGATACTTGCTTTGATCTGGGAACCTGCTGCTAGTCAGAAATGCTTTCAGATATGTGACCTGTAGATTACCTCTCCTGTTGATTGATGTTGTGTAGTTAGGAAAGTCTAATGTAATTTTGTTCTGAATTTGATGGACCTTCAAAAAAAGATAAAATAAAACCTGTATGTGTTTGCAGGGTGTGATGAGTGTGTGTGTGCATGCATATAGAACCCTAAATTCCCTACCAGGAAATGTTCTGTCTTGTATCAGAATAGGGCACACCACTGCCTGCTGCAAGCTTGACTGGAGTGCAACGTTTGAGGTCTTCAACATCAGGATTTGAATAGAAAGATTTCACAGATACACTCATCAAGTTGTTCTGATGTTTGTATGGCTTTTGCACAAGTGGTGTCTGTTGTATTATTTCCTAGCATGTTGTCTTTCATGGTATAACTGAACTTGTTGCAGTGTTGGTTTAGTTGAAAGTTGTTTTTTTTTTACAGAAGTTAGTAATTGTGGTGGTGTGACTTCTTAAGTGTTTTGGTTCATAGCAATACTAAGGCTTCTTTCATTTTTGGTACTCTGCTTTAGAGACTGTGCTCTTTTTAGAAGAGACAAGTCTTGCTTAAGAAGTTTAAGTTTCAAAAATTCCTGAACTAAGGATATGCTCCTTATGAGTTCTGAAATTTATGAGACCTTAAGTATAATTCATATATTAAGGAAAAAAATCCTTGGTATGCTTTTCTAAGATGAATGCATTCTTTCTTAAGAATGTTGTCAATGAAGTGACTCCCATTCTGTGTCTTTTCTTCCTGCAGTTACAAGCATACTCATCCAGACAACCCTGATTGCTCAGGAGTACCTATGGATATAAGTAATAAGGCTAGTGGAGAAGTCAAAATTGCATACACATACTCAGTTACTTTTCACGTAAGTACTAAGATTTCTGTGGTAGTTATCTCTTAAGATCATGCATTAATATTCTGAATTATAAAGGTGGACAATTAAAATTGGCTCACAATAGTAAATTTGTAGTTTTAAAACTTTATTTGAACTGGAATGTCAGAGGTGGCTTGGAATTTAACCACATACATTACACTATTGCATACCAACACACAGAGTGGATGTGAAACATGTATGTGGTTTTTAAAAGAGTCTCGCTTTCCACATCTGTCTAGGTTGTCTGGTAGATTATTTTTAAATCCAGGTACTTAAATCTGAGAAATTGTGTGTTTCAGCAAATTACTGTTGTAGGTAGGTTGAAGCTGATGGTTTTCAGTCCTCCTCCTTCAAAAGCTGCCTTCTCTCCAAGGTCTTCCCCCATGGAAACCTGCAAAGGAGTAGGAAGCTGGAAGTCTTTGTTCTACTACTCTACTTACTGTTTAAAAGCAGAGGAGCAGTATAGTATATCAGGCATCTGCAGGCAGCAGTGATAGCTGAATATTTCTCATTCTGCTGACAAACAAGAGGGGGTTTTGATTTTATTTTGTTTTTCTGTAGATGGAATTTGCTGGGCAAACTATTTATCAAACTATTTGTTCCTGCTCTTTCTCAAAGTTTCCATGTTACTCTGAGTTCAAAATGCAATAAATAGTGTAAGAAGGGAGGAATTATATTATGTATATACTACATAATTATCTTTTGAGAAATTATATCAGTTATGGTGCTGAATTGAATTTGTATACCGAAAAGCAAGTATTTCTGGAAACCTGTTAGAAATTAAGAATCACCTCAGCTTCATATTATTTTATTGTTTGTCCTTAAAAATGACGTGCCCAGCTGCGTGTGTGCAGCTCTCTTGTGCACAGTTTTACATCAATTGGAGGTAGTCTTCTGAATTTCAATTGGCTTGGCAGACCAGGTCATCTCAGGAAGACCAAAAAGAGGCAATTTAGGTATGAGGAAAAATGCAGTTCTGTCCTAGAGTCATTGATACTGGTTTAGAAATTTGTTGCTTGCTTTGAGACATGATTTTATTATCTCAGTGAGCTAGATATATGATCTTGACTAAATTTTTTTGTCCCCCTGGGTTTTTTTTTCAAAACCTAGCTTTACTGGAAAGCACTCTTGCTCTTGTATATTATAAATTACTGAAATAACAGCCTGTCAGACAGCTAGCTAATTTTATTAGTTGATAGTAGTATTTATGATTTGTTTAATAGCCATCTTAGCTTTGATTAGCACTATCTATTCCTTTTTTTCCTGTTTATTGTGCAAAATAAAACCAAGAAATGTTCTTTTTGAAGTGTTTCTGATCAATGAATGTTCATTTTGAATAAGTTTAATCTGTTGAAATGCTTGGAGAAATTATTTGCTTCCCTCTACTAACAGTGTAAATTCTGTAGCATTGTCTCCCCACCTGTCCTGCAGTAAAAGCTGTTTGTAATGGGATTGGTAGTTGGCACTGAAATGAGGTTGTATGAAAGCAAAGGATAATTTGGACAGAGCATGATCTAGAGAATGAAGTATTATGCTGGAGACTGTAGCATAACTTAGTTTCTCAGTATATGGATTTACATGTGCTAAATAATGCATGTTCTTTCATTATTCTGCTAGTCCATTTCAGATGAACTAATACAGTTCTTAAAGGGAGGATGCACAATTAAATTAATTTGGTAAGCCTCAATGTCTTAAGAAGACACAGGTGCTCAAATTCAGAAAATATTTTGGTTTCAATTCTATGGTCAAATCTTATGTTTGCTCTAGGTAGCTATTATTAAAGTATACCCTGTAAGGCATGGAACTTGAAATTTCAATTAGTCATGAGATTTAAGATTGCTTTGCACGAGCATCAACTTTTAAATGTACGGGTTGGATACTGACTGTATCTGAAGTTCATGTGTTTACTCTTTCAGGAAGAAAAAACTATCAGGTGGGCATCAAGATGGGATTATATTTTGGAATCCATGCCTCACACTCACATCCAGTGGTTTAGGTAAGAAGGAAGTTGATTGTACTGAAGTGTTTACATTGCAGTTTGAACTGATGATTTTCATTTATTTCCTTTTTTTCTTTTCAGTATTATGAATTCACTGGTGATTGTCCTCTTTCTGTCTGGAATGGTAGCTATGATTATGTTGAGGACACTGCATAAAGATATTGCAAGATACAATCAGATGGATTCCACTGTAAGTCAAAAATGTAATTCCTAAAATTTATTTGAGATGTAATTTTTTCAGTTAAATGTGTAGCTGTAACAGGCTATTTAAGTTGCAATCTGCTGTATTAAGAAAGATGTATTTCTTTAACAGGAAGATGCTCAAGAAGAATTTGGCTGGAAACTGGTTCATGGTGATATTTTCAGGCCTCCAAGAAAAGGAATGCTGTTGTCAGTTTTTCTAGGCTCTGGCACACAAATCTTAATAATGACTTTTGTTACTCTATGTAAGTAAAGTGGGGAGGATTTAGTTGATTGTACATAATTTTTCTCTGCTACCTGCATGGTGCTAGTAAAAGTAGCAGTATTGTTTTTTCAAGAAATTTCATAAAAATCATTAGAAACAGCTGAGCTGATGTAGTAGACATGCAACTTAGTGTGCACAGATTTTAAGATAACTGATGGCTTTAAGTCAAACATACAGTCTAAGGTTTCTAACATATGTTCTAAAATTGTGTATCTCTGCTTCACAGTTTTTGCTTGCCTGGGATTTTTGTCACCTGCTAACAGGGGAGCTCTAATGACCTGTGCTGTAGTTTTGTGGGTACTGCTTGGAACTCCAGCTGGTTATGTTGCTGCCAGATTCTACAAATGTGAGTAATAATTACTGAAAATGAAAGGCTAAAGTTCATTAATGTAAATTATCATTACAGAACTGATTTTTATTTTGCTGCGCTGTTTGTAGCTTCCTTCAGGGCAACTTGGAGAAATGTACTTACCTTAACAACAGAATATATATATATATAGAACACTTAACATAGTTACCCTGGTTTTGATGTAATCATGCCTAAAGACACTGAATTGCTCTTGCTGCTGTGTATTTGTGAAATTAAATAGTATTAATACTAAGGTCATTACATCTTTACGTCAGACTGTTTTCTGTAGGGACAGTATAAACCTGCATTTAGTTTTAGCTGTGGATGTTGCTTGGTAACACACACCTGCACCCCCAAATCATTAACTTCAGTTCTTGCATGCCTGAGATTTGTGACCTCTTTTTAGCTAGCTCCCAGGTATTTTGGAGAATAATGATTATCGGATTGTGGCTGGAGCACGGGGAGAAGGATTGTTAGGTGTTGTGTAGTTGTGGAAATCAACCCTGTGGTGTTTGGGCCCCTAACAGGAGTTAGTTGATACTCTTTTCCCTCCCTGATCCCAGCTATTGTTTCAAGACCTGTCTGCCTACCAGCCTCAGATGGTTTACCCCTGTATCCTCTGATTTAAGGTGAAGCATGGCATTCCACATACAGCTTGTTTTAATTACCTTAGTCAAGGTGAAAGGTTTTTTGACTGAGAGGGATGGATCTTTTGGACTCTTTAGTTGTGAATATGTGGGGCTAGAGGAGAAGTTTATTTCAGAATTTCAGCCTGGCAGTAGATATTGGAGTTCTTTCTTCTAACCATTTTATAATTTTCATGTGGGGAAAATCAGTGGGAAAAATGAATTTGTATCTTGTTGGGAAGTTTTTACACAGTGGTGGTGACGTGATAGTGAAGTATTCCTAATATCCAAGCCAGTTAGACTTAAATAGAAGGAAATTTTAGTACTAAGAGCATACTTGAGGATAGAATTATTCTTTATGTTGTGGTGTATACTGTGTGTTTTGAAGGATATTTTGAAGTGTATTGATGGTAAATTGAATCCTGTGTCTTCGGTGGAGATGTAATTATTAATGATAAAATTTAATATTTTACTTACTGGGAATCAATTAGTTGATACTTGAATGTTGTGTTTAACTACTAAGACAGTGAATGACTGGTCCAGAGATATTTTTGTTATGACAGGAAGTGGTTTATATTCTGTATAGAGTATGTAAATGTGAATGGGGTTTTTTTAATAGTATACAAATAAAGTAATGTGAGACATAAAACAAAATGCAACTGAAATGGATATCCAATTTTAAAACCTGGGGGTTTTTTTTCAAAATTGCATTTAAAAAGGGAAACCTGAGTTGAAGTTAAATGGTTAATCTTAATAACTGCTGTCACGTTCTACCAAGTTTTTATGAAGAAATAGAAACTTAATTAAAATCACTCTAACCATAATCACTTCTGACTCTTGAAATAAAGAAGCATGTCATTATGGCAGTGCTGAGATGAAATTATCAGCTTCACTGCACTCCAGCAGGATATTTTCATTTGAAAGTATACTGACTAGAATTTTTATCAGCATAGTGCAAATTCATAAAGATTTTCTTAATAAAGCTATCTTTAGTCTTTTGGTATCACCACTGCTTAATGCTTTTAAGACTCAAGAAAACATCACTACTTCTGTAAGCGTGTTAGTTCTGACTCTTCTGTAGGATTCATAGGCAAGAATTATTTGAAGAAAACTGTTAAGCTTGGTTTTCACATATTTATGTATCTTTACCTACTGAAACCTGCAGTGAAATGCTAAAAAAAGCTTAAATTTCTTAATCACTCGAGGTTTAAAATATTTTTAAAGACTTAGAAATACTGCAAATCTGCTGTCTCCTTTTATTAGATAAAGTGGTCAGAGACACAGTTTTAGTTGGATACCTTTCCTGACCTTGGTCTGAGACGTTTTGCTTTGAAGTTCTGTGGTTAAGCAACAGGATAAGGAAATCTAATTTTATTGCTGAGTATTTAGTTTAGTGATTTAAATTTGGGCATGATAGCACATTATTTGAATATTTGCAAGCTAAATATAACAGGTAAATGGACTGGAAAATTAATAGTTGAGCTTAATGCATGTTTTAATATCTGTCAAATGTTTTAATATGCAGCATTTGGAGGTGAGAAGTGGAAAACTAATGTCCTGCTGACATCATTCCTTTGTCCTGGGTAAGTTGAGAATATTGCCACGATTAAGAGAATTAAATTGCTTTTCTGATGTGCATAGCTAATTTTTTAAGTTTCAGCTATACAAGTAAATCTTACACTGTCACTTTATTCTGGAAGCTACAAGAGTATTGTGCTTTTGACAAAGATGGGTATGTAAGTGGCATATCATCCTTAGATTTTTTTTTTTTGGTAAGCATTTGTTTACTCTCACCACATGAAAAGGTTGATCAGGAAAAAGCATTATGACAGTAGTAAGTTTTAGGCCCCCTTCTTCATTGCTTTCTTTTATTCTCTGGACTGTTTCTCTGACCACACTGTAGTCAGTCTTATATAGTGTCATATAATGTATAACCACTCTGATAATTTTTTCCACTTAATCACAGCAAGCAATCTTACCCTGAAGTGTAGTTAAGACAAGGTTATATTTGAAATAGCTTAGTTGGAATGTCAGCCCCTGCTGGAGTTCAGTCCCACTAGATTAACAAAGAATTGCTTGTCTGACCTCTTTGTTTTCATATTTTGCGTGTGTCATTTGGTTTTAGCAGAGATTTGTGCTAAAATCTTAAAACAGTGCCATTGTTTTGTCAACATTACTAAATGTTAAGAAGTATTTCTGTGCTCTAAGTGTGCTGTATGTTTTTCAGAATTGTCTTTGCGGATTTTTTCATCATGAACCTCATTCTCTGGGGAGAAGGCTCTTCAGCAGCTATTCCGTTTGGTACCTTAGTTGCTATTTTGGCACTCTGGTTTTGCATATCTGTACCGCTGACGTTTATTGGTGCCTATTTTGGGTTTAAGAAAAACGTAAGTGTTTCAGAGAAGTTGGTTTTTTAAGTGTATACATGCATAAACACACAGAAGTCTTTTTCTCAGTATAGGCCATGACTGAGGTAGCACCTAAGCTAGTTGGCTCCAGTTCTGTTCAGTTGCTTTAGAACTGCATTAGACAACCAGTCTTGGTATTCCAAGGCTGTGACACATGACTGGTGGCAGTGATAGTTCTCTGCAGCAATTTGGGTTATCAGTGTATTTAACTGAGTGACTGCCACAGATAAATCAGTGATTTGAGCATTTTTATTTTAATTAGCATCTTTTTCACATACTAAAACCAGTACTTGACCCAGCAAGTATAAGGGAAAGCAAATTATGCATTTCTGGTTTTTGTCACATATTTCTTCTTCCTGTCTGCCTGCTACATTGAGGATGTTTCCTGATGAAATTGCTGGAGTTCTGTGAAATCTATTTGCATAAGTGTTCTGTAAATGGTTGTCTCTGCTTGGCAGACAGTAATTGTAATTTACTCCTAAACCAAACAGTTTTACATGTTTTTATGAGAGCTCCTTGTGACCAAACAGTTCATAATTTGGTGACCAAATCATCAAATGATGAGATTGGTTCTTTTTTTTTTTTTTTTAATGGTTTACTATCCCCCTCAAATAAATTTCTGTAAATGCAGATACATTTCTGCATAGGAAGCCAGGGTTCCATCTCTTTGTAGATCTCCTGTAATACCTTCAGAGAATATTGTTTTAGTAGGCAATTTTTAAGTCAATTGTGTAGTTATTCTGTTTTTCTTACCCAGAATTCAATGGGTTTTTTCTCATAACCATGTTAAAATTCCATCAAGTTCCTCTGCATTGTATAGGTATGTACATCTTCTTTTAAGGAAGGAAGATTTGATAAGCTAATAAGACAATGTGGTAGGTGTCACAAAAACTTGAAAATCAAATCAGAAAGGAAGTATCCATTGATGCTTTTGATGTAATCTTTATGAAAGGGGAAGGATGCAAAGTAAGCATTTATCTTACAATGCCTCACATTGTTTTCTCCCACCATGCTTATCAGTGCCTGTGTCTTAAATTAGGATTAAATTGCCAGATTGAGTCCTTTCAGTAAGTTTATCCTAGTGTGATTCTTGAAGTAAATTGTGAAAAACAACATGCAGGAAATTTTAGAAGGTGAAGGCACCACCACTACCCCAGCTGAAATGTGGTAAATCAGCTCAGGCTCAGTAACAGATGACAGGATAGGCAAACATTAAAAGGGAAGTCCAAAATATCTGTCACTATGTTTTCAGTAAGAGCTGTCTTTTAGCGAGTTTGCCAAGCAAGTGTCTGTAAATGAGCTGGGAGCAAAAGCAAATGTAGTGTAGCTGGGTATGCACATGCTCAAAACAAAGAGTAGACTTTTTGCCACCACTCATTACAAAAAGAAAGCAAAAAGGTTTGACATTTTATTTATTTGTTTGGTATTTTTGTTCAAAGGCTATTGAACACCCTGTTCGCACAAACCAAATTCCGCGTCAGATTCCTGAGCAATCGTTCTATACAAAGCCACTACCTGGCATTATCATGGGAGGGATTCTTCCTTTTGGATGTATCTTTATCCAGTTGTTCTTTATTCTCAATAGTATTTGGTAAGTTCACCATAAATTGAATTTTCTCTGACATAAAAAGTGGTAATTTCTTTGTGAAAGTTTTTCTTCAAGATGCTTTGCCTGATTTTTTGAGGATGCAGGGTTACCATAATACTGGTTCAATAAAATTTAAATGTTAGCATCTTTTTAATATTTTTTTGTTTTAAAGATACTCAGTGCCTGTTGTGCTTGTTGGGGTGTACAGAGAGGTGGCTGTGATATGCTTAGCAATTTACAGCTGACCTATCTTCAGATAGTTTGTTGTTTTCTCATGCTACTTTTCTGACTTCATGTGGAAGTGGCTCTGAAGCTGAGACGTGGCATATAACTTGACAGTAGTGGAGTTTATTAAAATAAACTTGAGATTTTTTGGTAGTTGTTATTAGGCTATAAAAAGTATTACTACTCTTGGGAGGAAAACAAAGAACCAAGAACAAATTCTTATGAAATCTTTATTTTAGAAAAGTAATAATTTAAAAAAATAAAGCACTATAGTCTAGTCCAGTATAAATGAATTTTGATGTGAGCTTACTGACAAACTAATCTACTGTGAGCAATTTGTCTTCCTTCTGGCAAAATTTTGTTATTGGATCTTGTTAAACTGTTTCTGAACCTTGAATACGTGCCTCTACCCAACACAGACAGCTACAGCATTTGACATTTCTTGTTATTTTGGAGCTCTGCTCTTTGATTGAAATGTGAGGTGAAATTCGGGTTCTGCTGAAGTCAGTGGAAGAGGTCATGCTGACTTCACTGGAACTGTGATTTCACCATTATGTTTAGTCATTTCTTTCTCTAAAATCCCAACCAGGGGACATGCTTTGGCCTTGCTTTCTCAGTGTTCTCAGACTGAGCTGCCAAGGTTCCTATTCTTTAGTTAGAAAATACATTAGTCAATTGTATGGCTTCACAATTGACAGTATTTCAATAGGAAGGGGAAATACTTAAGGTGAAGGTGATGTTACTACATATGAAGAAATAATAATAGCACAATGGCCATTTTATTTTTTTTTAACTCCCTTTTATAGGTCCCACCAGATGTATTACATGTTTGGCTTCCTGTTTCTGGTATTCATTATTTTGGTTATTACATGTTCAGAGGCTACAATATTGCTCTGCTACTTCCATCTATGTGCAGAGGTAGGAAATATTTCCTCTGCTTTCAAACTTGATAATGTTCTAAGAATGCTTCAAAAATTTTAATGCTTCTGTAATTGAAAATAAATATTCCAGAATTCAACATGAACATTAGTGCTAGATGAGATGTACTTAATCCATGTCTTTAAAAAGTGAAGCAGGCTACTTTTGGCAAAACTTGTAAGAAATATTAAAACCCTGCACTGGGTATTACTGAATCAGACAGCATGTCTTTAGATTCTCACTCCCTGTTTTCTGAAGGTGCTCAATTAATCCATTAATTTTGTTCAATCAGAGTGCATTTTGGACATGCCCAACCTTGGAGAAAAAATCTCTACGGCTGGAAATAAGTACATCTGGCTTATGTGGTGTTTTCATATTTTGTGGATTTGCTATTGATCTTTAGGTTACTTATCTCTAATTTTGAATGGCATAATTTAAGCAGTATTGATTATATACAGTTCTTCTCCCTCTAGATAAAAAAACCCTACAAAAACTTTATTTTGGGTAAAGTCATAATAGAGAAAGTAGGTCTTGTATTCACTAATAGGGTCAATGGACTAGAGGTGTATGCAGTATTGCTCACACATTTTTATTTTTTCCTCACTCCTTCTAGGACTATCACTGGCAGTGGCGTTCATTTCTCACTAGTGGCTTCACTGCAGTTTATTTCCTAATATATGCAATACATTATTTCTTTTCTAAACTGCAAATCACAGGAACAGCTAGCACCATTTTATATTTTGGTTATACCATGATTATGGTTTTGATCTTCTTCCTTTTCACAGGTAAGTGTATTGAACTTGAATTTTGAGTCTTAAATCTGCCTTTAGTTTTGCACTGTAGAATTCTTGGCAAAACTGATCTTGATACAGAATTGTAAATTTATGATGCCTTTGATATTTTTTTTCAAGGTGTAGCATATTGCAACTATGTGATTACAAATTTTAATAAAAGAGATAAATGAGGATGAGGCAAAAATACTGCTAATTTGAATTATGGCCTATAATTCGGTCTACAAATATGTGATAAATACTTTTCCAGATTTCATTCTTATGATAGTCATATGACAAACTTAATTTTTAATTAGTTTTCTTTGGAGAAGTATACTTCACACACAATCAAGTACAAAGTTACAGTGTCAAGATAACAACTGCAGATTTTATGGCTCTGAAGTTGATAGCTGGAAGCTATTACTCCTCTCTCTTCCTTCCAGCTGGAATAGCTGGAAGGAAGAGAGAGAAGAAGTAAAAGTTGAAGAATGCCTTTTTTTAATTTACTCTCTTCCAGAATGTATTTCCTTTTATCCCAATTGCATTGAAGTGGCAGGGGAAGCAGACAGAATTTCTCTTAACACTTTTTGTATCAGTCTTGCCAGAACCTTGTAATCTTCATTGTGAGCATTTGTAAAAATCATATGTGTTAGGTGCTGCATTTCAATTTCCTCTTTAGCAATTGAGATGAGGTCACAAAATCTTCCATTGTAGTCTTTAGGCAGACAGAAATAGCCCTTGTTTAGGGTGAAAAAATAACAGTGAAAATGCAAGAAGTCTCCTTTCAAACTGATGCAAGAAGGCAGCAACCGCCAAGTCCTCAAAAAATCTTAATTGTGTATGCTGCTCCAGCAGAATGCAATCTATCCTTCTATACTCTACCTTAGAGAGCAGTACTTCTGAAACTACTTAGAACTGATCAATGGTTTAAATAATTTCAGGCTTCATGTTGATGATGACTTTTATGATTCCAAAGGCTTGTATATGTGTTTATATATAGGCACTATCTTTTGAGGCCTCCTAGGCTACAAATAACTTGTCATCAGAGCTTTTAATACAAATCTCACTATGACTATTAAGTAGAATTTTCACTTCCACAAAACAAAAAAGTGAAAAAGAGAAAAGAACTAAGAATGGTGTTCATTTTAAGTGTAATCAAATACTCCAAAGACGTTTCCACTTCAGCTAAGGAAATACTGAAGCTGTTTGCACACTATGACTGAATGCAGATGATGATGAACAGGAGCAATGGCCTGCAAGGATTTTCTTGGGTCATTGCCTGTTAAAAGGAAGAAATGAGACTTGAGTGCATTATATAATCTCATTGAAAAGTGATCAAGCTGTGTCCCTAAAGTGGTCAGTTTTATCTTCTGTCCTTCATTTTAAGTCAATCTAATGTATTTTGGCATTGCTTGCAGATAGTTTGTAATTTATACATCTCTACTTTTATTCACATTTCTGTACCAGTTTACAAGTCATTCTGAATGCATACATCAGAGATTCTGCCTCCCTTGCTCACTTTTTCCTCTTTCTCACCCTGCTTTTCTCTTAACCTTTACTTCTGGTCTGGGTGTAGTGATAGTTTCATTGAACTAAAAAATCCTAGGATGTGTGGTTGTTCAGCTAGAAATGAATGTGTACTGCTGTATGCAGATCAGTTTTAAATGCAGTGCAAAATTACAGAGTAGTGTGAAAAATAATAAGGCCTTACATAAGTTTAAGGTCAATTAATTTAGTTTCACCGACTTTTCCAACAGATGTGAATTCAGCAAGTCTGCCTGTAGTAGTAAACAGTTTTTTTCCAAAACCATACTTGTGTTTACCCTGTCTTTGTTGTTCACTCTGTTTACTTTGGATGCATGCAGTAACTCCAGAGCAGATTCATTCAAGACAAAGGGGATTTACAATAATTTGCTGTGCTGAGACTTGGTTTAGCTGCCTTTTTGCATCTCAGATACCCAGAGAATTTCCATCTTTTGCCCTTCTTCATTCAAGTCAGTCATGTCACATGACATTGTCTAGAGGCATTAAGATGTGTCCACTGCATCCCCTTTTTCCTCTGCTCACATGTTCACTTTCAGCTGACCAAGTGGCTGTGCAGCACCTGCCAGCAAAATTTTAGGGTAGGTTCACAAGCGTGCAAATAAGAGGTGGTTTATTCTCAGCCTTTTTGTGGCAGTCATTTGTTTGTAATTGGGACAATTGAAATGCACGTCATCCTGTGCAACTAGAACTAAGTTTCCAGAGTCTGTATGGTTTTGTTTTTTTTAAATTTTCAGTTTCTGTGTTGAAACCAGGGGAGGATGCATGTGAAATTAATCACACAGAATTGTAAAACACTGTGTGCTTAATGATTTTTTTAATCTACTTTCCACAAAATTAAGTGCAAATTACCTTTTAATTTGGGGAAATAACCCTGTTTCTTAAGATTTAAGAAGAATTTTGTCCATTTAGGTTGATATGAATGTAACAGCAGATTATGTTCAGTTCTCTGAGATTTACTGAAGTGCTCTGAGATAAGGATTTACAGAAGAAATCAGAGGTAGGGTAAAGGGACAGGCAGTTCTCCATTTTTTTTTAAACAAAAGAGCATATTAGCAATTTAGAAAAAACTGCTCCCAAAGGCAACTGACTTCCCATGTCAGAATGATTAAAAAAAAAACTAAAAAGAAAAAGTAATAATTGTTGTATGAAAACTATTCTGCTGCTGCTTACTCATCTGTGAAAAATTGTCAGGATTGGGAGGAAGGGTTTTGACGGTGCCCTGCTGCTGTGTTGGTGTAACACATGCTTCAGGCACTTGCATCCATACTGCATTCCAGGTCGTTGATCAGACTCAGCAGGCAGAATACCGGGAGCTACATGACAAATCTTTGATTCACAGCTGGGATCACAACTACGTATCATAGTAAATGAGTCACTTAAACATCAGTAGTTTAGCAAGCGTAAAGTGAAAAAAAATGACCATGATATCATTCATGGGTACTTTCAAGAGTTTTTATAGAGAACAAGTTACCACACAACTTTTGTTGTCCCTCTTACCAGCTCTGAAACAAAGAAAGGTTTTCTTCCTCTAAAGAACTTCCTTGATGCTTGTATAAGTTAAGAATATGATTTTAGAAGAGGTACTTGGGCAAAAATCAGATAATCTTCAGGGCTTTTTTCCTGTCCTAGTTTTTATGGGAAATTAAGTTTCCTGTAACAAGTGTTCTGAGCTGCTGTTTAATCCAATATCATTCTGATTGAGACTGAATTTTGATGTAATCCAGTTAGATTAACAAAGCCCAACTATGTTAACTATTTCACATTCAAAATAATGTTTTTGTTAAGTTTCTTTTGGAGTTACACAAAGAGAAGGGATGAAGCTGGTTTTTTTCTGCTAGAAGGATGATAAGTTATCAGGGAAATGGTCTTCATCCTTCAATTTTAGTTCAAATCTGTGTGTACCTTTTGACCGTCTTAAGTATTATAAAAAGAAGTGTTTATTTTTAAGGTATGGAACACATGTTTTCAGTAGGACTACAAGTTGTGTGGAAACTTGGTTTGGAAACACTATGGTTTGAAATTTGTATTTACTCAGTCTATGGAGAAATTAAGATAGTGCTTTTGTTTTCCAAGACATTGAAGTATTAGTAAATAATGGGAACTCTGATGCTGTTATTATGTTTATTAAACATAATAACAATATTCCGGCAGCTGAGCAGATCAAATAAAGTGTGTGTGAGAAAGGGTGAAGTGGAGCAGTGTGAAGGAGTGGGACTGCAGCATACTGGAACAACAAGAACAAAAATGTAAGACAAATAACACAGAAATATCTTACAACTAGAGTCTTCCACATGATTCTATGTTCCTGAAAATAATGAGATAGGTGATAGAGTAGTTCATGGCTATAAGGACCGGGTACTGTCTGTAACTTTCCATTATATAATCTGATTGATGTACTGAAGGCTAAGGACAGCAGATCACATATACATACATCCTGACTTACAAACTACAGATAGAAATTAATGTCTCCTATGTCAGTGTTCTAATATGTCATTTTTTGGTCTTTTTTTAGGGACAATTGGATTCTTTGCATGCTTTTGGTTTGTAACCAAAATATACAGCGTAGTGAAAGTCGACTGAAGAAACCAATGTAAAGAGTTAGCACAGAAGAGGTTTAGTCTTCATTAATGTAACTTAAAAACCTGATCTCGTTGATGAACTTGAGCTTTATCAGAAGTTTTGGCTTCTTATTCTTTGAGAATGATACTGAAATGCATCTACTTTTCCACTAACGCGTTTGTATTGTGACTTAACAATCTGTTTTCATTCAAACCTTAATGAAGATCAGAGTTATGATATTTATGCATTTGTAAATACAACTATACTTTAAAGAAATGTTAAATTCTAATGGCAGAATAGAAGTGGCTGTATTACACAACTTAATGATACTTCTGATCAAAGTACAACTGTAAATAGGTTTTTCTAGCTTGGTAAGTGGGATGAATTATTTTTCTTTGAGGGAAATGAGAACTTTTTATTACGCTAACTTTGAAGGATGACTCTAAAGAAGTGTTGCTTTTAGTCTGGATGTGATTTTTATTTTTTACCGGTGTTACGTCCATAAATATTCTGATTTCTGTGACTTAATTAGTTTTGGTGTTCTTGGCCTTTTAAACGATGTGCCTCTGAGTCCTTGAATTTATAAATTCATAATCTAATAAACGTTGTAAAAATGTCTTCATTGACTTATTACATATTACAAGTTCATAAAAATATGTAAATACAATTATATTGAAGACAGATGCTTAAAGATTGCATAGAGTATTTTATGGCGTTTTCTATGGTTTAATGTATATTGACACACATTTAGATCTGCAGGAATTATTATTTGTGCTAAATTGTTATAACATGGACATGTGATTGTGGCTCATGAGAACTAAATTATACACACATTTAAAAAAACCACTCTGCCGCATTAATCCAGCCCTTAACCCCGTGACATTTCCAGTGACTGCTATGATAGGAGTTGTCACTATGTTGAGAAGATCTTACAATGCATCTCAATGATGCACATTCTATAGAGCAACTATTGCTGATGGTACTTAATGTAGGTTAAAAAATAAAAGAAAATTACTATTTTTGCCTTATATTAAGAGACTAATGTCAATTTTGGATGACTGGCATTAAACCTATATTTGCCTTTTTTTGGAAATGGAGTATTTTGTTCAAAACTTGTTCAGTAATTTTAGACTCATAACACAATTTGGCTGTTAAAATTTTATTTAAAATTAAACTTCATGTACCAATTGCCATTCATAAGGTTGGGGGTTTATTCTTACCAATTTACTTTTCTAAAGGACCTTAACCTGATGATGCTTGAATACTGGACCCAATAAAAATATCCTTGGTTAAGGTAACTTGTCATTATTAACCTCCCAAAAGTTGGCACATCGAGGCTTCAGGAGGCATTCCCACAATTGCAGTGCTCCACAACCCTTCCCAGATGAACCACAGCCCTTGTGCTCTGCCTGTCACTGGACAAAGCTCTGCTCAGATGTGGACAGGTTTGCTCTTGTGCCACTGCCAATATGTAGTCATTAGGAAATGCTGATTTTAGGTAAATCTTCCACGCTTTATGTTCAAAACAGGAAAAAGGTGAGTGTGGTAAGTGTTTGCTCTTTACTACTGCAGTGAACTGTAATGTGACTCTTGATTCAAATGTTTAAAACTATAAAATTGAATAGTCTTCATATCCTTGGTTTTGTGATCACCTACTCTGTTGTCACTGTCTGAAGTCATCAATAGTTTTTACACAAATAGGGATACTTAGTTTGAGAAACATGAATCAATTGCCTGCTATTAAAATTCAAATTCAAAAAACCAGATTTTTTTTTAATGTATTTACAATTGCTGTTTAAAAATCAGTTTAAGAGAAGTTAGATGAAGCCACAGTGGCATGTGTGTGAGTCTGAAACTGATGGGTGTATTTTCTTGGGTTTTTTTTCTACAGACTAGTTGACAGGTCGTGGCAGCCTCAAGTATTTTATTTCCAACTTTACAGGTAGTCTGTGAAATGTGTCACTATCTTTTGGAATCTGAACCTGCTGCATGCACAGCTTTCCAAGCAGCCTTGTCTTGTCATAATTGCAGCTGTTTTGCAATTGAAATGTTCAACTTTCAGTGTGTAGTACTTCAGACTATTCAGAAAGATTAATATATCACAGATTTTACAGAAGAGCTGTTCTAAAATTGTTTTTGCCCTTGTAACACATTACTACCTCAGATAATTTTAAATGTTTTTTAGAATTTAGGCTTCTGATGTGTGTTAGGGCATCTAAGTATTCTACTGTGTACTGTTACTGTTTTTCTCGTCTCTTGGAAGGCTCATTTTTTTGTCTAAACTTTCAAAATACTGAGCTTTTCCAAAATCTTACTGTATTACCCAGTATTTTCTTGCACTTACGGCATGAATGTTGGAGAAAATGTAAATTAGTAGGAGGGTTAAGAGGTAGGACGAATTAGTGAGCTGCAGGAAGACAGGGCAGACTTGGACAAAACACTTCAGAGAAGTGTCATTTTTTTTGGTGGCTAATAAATAATTTTAAAACTTACTGTTCAGAGTCTGAAAAAGAGTGGCCATCACTGCCACATTTAGTCTGAAAGGAATCCTTGGTTCAAATCATACTTTGAAAACATGATGTGGGACTTGGTGTCCTGATTCTCTTTCTCCAGAAGAAATAAAAAAAAAAGCAGCTTTATGGCAAGGTGCCACTCACAGCAAGCTCATTGGGCCATCTTGAGTCTGTAGCTTTCCTTCTTATTCAAAAGCTTGGCTGTGTTTGAACACCCACCCGCGAGAGTCCTCATGTTTCTGCAGTCAGAGACTTTGGGTGTGCACTCAGCTGCTTGGCTGGATTTTGTAAGCAATATCATAAATATTAGTTGACTGTGAATCATTCATAGTGTCTTGATGCTTTTTGTGCCATTTTCAGGCAAAATGCTGTGAGAAATGACTTCAGGAAAAGTCTGGAAGTGAGGACAGGAGGTGTAACAGGACAAAATTCTGGCAGGCAGTTGAGGTGCTCAGTTATACTGATCTGAATATCTGTTTGGAAGGGCTGGGAGGCACCAAGTCCTGTTTGAACTGATGTACAAATGAAAAAGGTGAAATGTGGATATGAAATGTTGTTTTGCCAATATTGGTAAAGGCAAAAATACCAGTCTCTAAGTAGGCTGGACAACATCTATATTTCAGGCAAGGTAGGGGAGAAGTGAGAGACCTTGAATGGGAGTGGTTTTAGTCTGTCTGACTTTGGTCAGTGGAGTGAAATCGTGACCAAATTTTTCTGCAAAGCTTTGTGAGAATGCTGGGGAGGGGCTGCTGCAGCCAGTCCTGATGAGATGCATGGTGCAGAGTAAGTCAAAGCTGAGGTTTCTCATTGAACTCAGCTGATTGAGATCCTGAGTTTCACAGGTAAGAAGTAAGTTATATGAAATTTTCTAATGGAAGTATGGTAAATCCTTCAGAGCTGTAGATGTTTTTGTGTTTAATGGCTGATAAAACACAGCACTAAGCATAGAATCACCAAATGGCAGAACATCCAACATACTTCCCCCCCCCCTTTTTTGGGGGGGTGGTGGTTTTGGTTTGGTTTTGTGGTTTTTTGGTGTTTGTTTTTTTGTTTTTGGGGGTTTTTTTCCCTTTTAATTGAGTGTTACTGCAGTTTCTGGTTTAGCACAGTGTTTGGTTAACTATTCCTGCTCCAGGAATTGGCCAAGAACTTTAGTAAGCTTAGCTGGTGCAGGACACACATGTCCATGGGTTTTTGCCACGAAGTTACATGCCATCGTTTTTCTGTTTGGGCATCTTAACCAGTTTGGACACCACCTTCATTTCTGGGGGCAGCTGTATCTCAGCTCCAACAGCCCATCACAACTATGTATTTCCTTAAAGGAAGGGAGATTACTTGTGCAGAGATGTTCTTGTCTTGCCCAGAGATGCTGCTTCCTGCAATTCACCTCTAATTTAACTTTTTTATTCTCAGTACCCTACTGTTTCTCCTTATGTCAGACACTAGTGATCTATTTATTTCCACATCTCCATAAATATACATTCCTGAACAGACTCATGAAATACTTCTCCTGTTACCTTATAGAACGGCTTCGGGTACACGTGCCTACACAAGCATGAGACACTTAGATTAAAACACAAACCTTCAGGGACTACTGAGAGACTTAATTTATCAATTGATTACTGTACAGCTGCCATTATGCACTATTTCTTCTTATGTGAAACATCTGGAACTTGCTGTTGACGAGATGAGAGTAGTTAACTGCTTGTAAATCAGATGTGCCAGAAGATGACAAATGAAGCCTGTCGCGTCTGGGTGGTGGCACATTCTTGCCACTTGCCAGGATTCCAGGACTTCCAATGAAAATGCAATTGAAGTTCTCCCTTCTGAGGTATTTGACCATTGCCTGTTGGCCACAGCACACACACAAGTACAGGGTGCAGGAGCAGAGGCAAGGGGATAATAGGAAGCTTTGACCAAAGCAGTCTACTGGAGGGATTTAGCATTAGATCTTTAAATAAGCATGATCCAAGTTTCTGGAAGTGTGCAGCCAAAAATCTTGGCAAAGAACAATAACAGTAATTACACAAATAATGTATTGGTGAATGTGCCAACATTGTGTCTCCTGCATGTAGTATGGGCACACTGTTAGCAAGGGCCCTCTAGAATTCACAGTATTTATAAAGCCTTGCTTTGTAAGGATTAATTGTCTTTACTCGGGGACCTGTTCTGACACCTTCAAACAGTTGTTCTAATTTCACTACAAAAGACTGCTTCAGATAGGGGCCCACAGGGTGTCCTGAGAGGCTGTCCAGCCTGGGCAGTGGGATGGGCAGAATGCCACATTCCAGCTTCTTGAGTTCAATAGTGCCAGTGCCTTGTTTTCAAACAATTGAGCACAATTGTTGTTTTGCTGATGCTGCTGCAAGACTCAAGACTTGATGTGGCCTGTGTGGGTGGTTTGGTTGGAGTTTGGGGGTTTTTTTCGGCGCAGGGGAGGAGCAGGGTTTTGTTCAGGGTTTGTTGGGATTTGTTTCAGTAATTATATCAAGTTAATTTCATCTCTCTTTTGGGAAATGGTTCAGGTAGAGAAGACTGGCTTCCTGATATTTTCCCAACTTCCCGTGACTGTCTCTTGATTTGTTTACAATTATGCGTTTGGTTGAGGTGCATGAAATCATTAAACTGACTTGGTTACGTGATGTGGGGAAATGTGCAACTGAGAAGAAAAGTGACATCCCAGCAGGGTGGGCACATGCACAGTCCAGCCTCTGCTTGCCCTCTGTGTTGCAGAAAGTGAGCAAACTTCTCATTCTCTGGAGGTTGGTAAAGACAGGTGGGCCGTGTTCAGCTCCCATCTATTGCATGCACCAGTAACTAGTTGCTCTGGGATATTACTGAGGAGGTCAGTGGGCTTCCGAGGATGGCCCATCCCCTCCCTTTGTAGCCCAAGGACACAAGAAGCAGTAGGGTTGTGACATTTCTTCTCCAGCCTTGCTTAGGAGCTAGAAAATGGAGAATCAGAAAATCAGATCTGTTTCCTACATTTTTCTGCAAGTTCTCAGAAGGAGCCCTTTCCACTTTCCTGCTGGAAACTGCTCTGCTCTGCCCACTGGAGGAAGGCTAGCAAGACATCTGAGAAGAAGCTGACGTTCTGTCACTCTGTCTTGTTCTGCAGGCTGTAGTGACAGCAACAGAGCTAAATCATAGGTGTTCTCCTGCTGCGTGATGTCAGATCAGTGCAGCCCCAAGGCAGGGGGAGGCAAGGCAGAGGAGAAGCAGTGGGTGGTCCTAAATTTGCTGTTTATCCCAGAAAGCTGAGTGACCGTAGTAACACTGGATAAAAATTAGAGAGGCTTCCTTCCCTTCAAGAAGGACAATGTCCACACCCAGGGGGCAGAGTCCAAAGAAAGAATGGACTAATGTACCAGGAAAATGATGGTTTATTAAAATCAAGTCTTTTCTGTCATTCTGTTACCTGTTTCAAGAGGGGGTTTTTGCTGGAAAAGACATCTTAGATCCAGAACTGAATTTCTGAATAGACCAGACTAGCAGACAAATGTAGGCAGATTAAGAATGTGACTAAATCACATTAATCACATAAATCACAGAGATTTTCTTGACCAATGGATTATTTTAGGGTTACTATGTCTATCTTTCTGTCTTTTTAAACAGCTTTACCAACAGGTTTGTGAAGGCCCATTGCTGCACAGAATGGGACAGAACTTGCAATCTCAGTTTTGTTGCATGGGTCACTGTCTCCTGTCCCACTCGTACCTGACACTTCTGAGAATTGCTGGTAAAATAGTCTGAGCAAGCCATTTCCCAACAGAAACCCCTAGAGTTTGATGTAACAAAAAAAAAAAAAGGGGGGGGGAGAAGTAGGAAACAAATTTAATAAAAAATGCAAAGTTCTTGGTCTGCAAATAGATGACACCAAGGACAAATACTCCCTCTTGCAGTTTTACTCAACTTTGAATCTCACAACCTGAGCAAATACAGACAAAGCTGCAGCACTGCTAGTTCATATATGGTGTATAGCAGAAATCCATCTAGGTTGGGACTTGTCACACCAGAAGTTCATGGAAGAAAAAATAAATACGTTCTTTAAAACTTTACAGGAATCAATAATAGGAGTTGTATTCACCACAGTTAAGCTTCAAAAGAAAGTCCTGGACTGTCTGGAATGAAAGGGAAAAGAAGAGGACATACTTCCCCAGATGCAGCACAAGCCAGAGGGTCCAGTTTGGTACGGACACGTTCCAGCCCTTTGCATTTATTTGTGTGGATGGAAACATTTTTCTCTTTTACTTTTTAGCATTGCCTCAATAGAGTAGTGGAGGCATAGGAAGAAACAGGTATTTGCTTCCATGTCTTGCAGTGGCAACATCTCCAGCTGGAGTAAAAGAGATTGGATAGGGCTAAGAAATTAGAGACCAATGATTATTACTCACCACTTTTATTATAACTTTGGCCCATTTATTCCACCATCTCAGTGCCAGCCCTGGCAGCTCAACAAATTGGTCAGGTGTTTGTTGGCCTTTTGTCCTCCTCTCCATTAGCTGTTGTTCATTGTCACAGGAACCCCTGTCAAATTTTCAGTTAGAACCTACAAATCCATCTTAGTAATTAACACCTAGTGGTCTTTGCAAAGCAGGACAGAAGGCTGTGGTAGAGCATCACAGATTAGTATCAGCGAATAGGTAACATTACAAATTAAATATCTAAAATTTAAGATTTCTGAGGAGCCAGGTTTATTCCTGTCAGTGAACACCAACAAGATTTTTATACCTGGAAAAGATTGAATTCTTACTATGGTCACCAAGCATAACAGTCTCATTTTCAACTATTCTGTTAAAAACTGAACAACTGAAGGCTACTTCTAAATATCCCAACGCCACAACAGTTAATGAGGCCAGCTGTCATTATCTGGGAGATACACAGGCGGCTGTCATAGTAGCTGTCACTCACAGCAGCATTAAGTATAAACCATGGCATTAAAATAACAAACAGGAGAGGAAAGCTGGGCTGCAGAAGGATTATCCTGGGTCCTGTCCGTGCTGAAAACACCACATGACCTTCTTCCCAAAATGGTTGGCAATCACTTGGTTGTGTGGCAGTGAGTGATCGTCTGGTGAAACTCTGGAAGGCAGCCTCTTCTCAAAGTTATGCCGGCTAGAGGTTTTTCTTGTCTGCTTAGAACACAGATTTCTCTTGGAAGTTTATTTCACTGTTTCTGAAGATGATTATCTTTTTTTTGAAGACTCTGTGCTTCCACCATGCACGACAATGACTTTCTGTTTGGTGTGTGGTCTACATCTGGCCAAAATTATTTGTCATTTTTACTTTCAGTTTAACTTGGTTTTAATTGTCTTGATTTAAGCCTCTTGCACTAACACTAAGCTGCTTTTGTTTTTACTTTGGATCCAATAATTTTAATGTTTCCTCCATATGGCAGTGAGTTTTTGAAGGAAAAAACAAGGTCTGAGATGAAGTTATTTGAATGGATTGAAATTTGGAAAGTGAAACTAAAAATATAGATAGAAAATACCAAGCTAATGTGACATAAATGTAGGGAATTCCTGTGTGATATAGACATATTTTTAAAAATGACAGATTTTTTCACTTCTCTTGTATCTACAGTGGATGCCCTATGCCTTCAGCAGCTGGATAAGCAGCACAGCTACACCTTTGGGGTGAATGCCAGAGAATAACAGTTATAAAATACATTTCAGTGGTTCTAAACAATGAATTACACCTCCTTGTCAAAAGTATTTTTGTCAAGCATGACTGGCCTGTGGGCTTATTCTGAGAGTGTGGTATGTTTTGTTAGCTAAGTTCCTTTACAGTCACTTGGATCATCAGCATAGGGAGGAATATGGGTGTGTCGACCCAGTTTTTTAGTCCAACAGGTATATTGGTAAATATTCCCCCTTTGAGAATATCTAACTATTTGTTTAATTGGTAGAACCAGTATTGTTTCACTAGAATCTGAAATTGGGCCCTCATCCAGTTGCAGCTTTGTCCTGCGAGGCCAGGCTGGGGGGCTTTGCTCCCAAAGATGGTACATCAGAGACTACATTCCAGTTAGATCTGC
The DNA here is from genome assembly GCA_013398615.1 of Brachypodius melanocephalos. Taxonomy (NCBI): domain Eukaryota; kingdom Metazoa; phylum Chordata; class Aves; order Passeriformes; family Pycnonotidae; genus Brachypodius; species Brachypodius melanocephalos. The sequence goes on from VZSR01003803.1 coordinate 45,340,010, forward strand.
AGGCTGAAACATTTATGTGACCACTCTGAGCTCATTTCATTTCAAACATGCTTGGTTAGCCAAGATCTCCTACTTAAACCAGCTGATTTCAACTAAACATCTTGGGGAGAAATCATATGATCGCTCCTCTGAAGTCGCCCACCAGGCAGCTCAGGAGGGCCTGCAGGTCACAGTAGGCAACTTATGACCACAACTGGTGCAAATCTACCTGAACCAGTCTCTATATCACTTTGCTAAAAGCACAACTCTCTTTTTCCCTGTTAAAAATGTGTGAGATACAGGAAGTGGCACATTTCTGCATCTGCTGGCACTCCTTTACTTGCATTTAAATCACAGGTTGCTCTCCAAGTTTTAGGTCTGGGCTCTAAGGTGGGATTTCTCACAGTCCTTGACTGATCTAAAGGTAGCCCAAGTTGTTAGAGGATGCATCTCCTGCCATGTGATAGCCATATGGCAATATCTGTAACAATGGATGACTCTGCTCTACTTGTTGGAAGAAAATGTTTATGTGTCATTAAAATCGTTGTGACAACAACTACTTTTCACACAATGTCAGTCACAAAACTGGAATCAATTTAAATAGAGATTAAATGGAAAGTGTATTTCCAAGATATTCCTGTCATGTCAATCACTGTGAGGCTACTGAGATGCAGGGGCCCTGTGTTCCTGATGGGCATGATAAAGGTGGATGATAAAGTCAGCAGATACTTCAGTTCAGGATCTGGGACCAGCACTAAATTTACATCTACCTTATCCACGTGGAGAGCTACACAGCGTTCCCAGCTTGATTCTGCTGTGGCATGTGGCATGGAGCACTGGCACGAGTCAGGGGGGGAGCTACCTGGCAACTTTACCCAATGAAATGAACACAAAACCCCACAATTTGAACCCATGCAAAGAGCAAAGGCAAATTTAGTTGTTAAACCTCTAGCTGAGACAGAACATGGTAGGCAAGGCACTTCTGTAAATTTGCAAGGGATTCCAGGTTTTCTCACTGCTCTGAGCCCTTCTGAGAAGCCGTAAGGATCCTGAAGTTCTGCTGCCAGCATTAATGGTCTGTGCTTAAGGATAGAGTGTAACAAATTGTCCCACTATTCATCTGATGAAGTGTCCCTGCTTTTTGCTGGGATGCTCTGGTACCTGTCTTATTTGAGGAAAAAAAAAATTCACTTGATGTTTTGCACATCGAAAATATTCACAAAATCTAACCACACTTGCCAAATCTTTTTTTTTTTTTCTCTTTATAAAAATGAGAATATTACCTTATTGAAGTAGCATGAGACATCAGCCTTTGGATGTATCATGGCCTCTGGAAAACTATTTTATTTTGAGATCCACTGCTTTCTGACATGACAGAAAGCAGCAGCATTGAAATGATGTTTCAGACTCTATAAACAGAATAATATATTCCAAATATGCACTGTATTCAGAACATCTATTCTTACCTTCTTGATCTCAGCAAATCTACTGGTTGAGAAAATCTTACTGAAACTCAGTGAAAGCTCTGTTTCCTGGTTTTCTTTTTTCTGCCTTTTAAAACTTTTGCCATTAAAGGATAATGTACTATGTATCATCTTTTATGTAGGAACTTCAGAAATGTTTAAAAATTATGTAAAATCAGTCCAAGTGGTAGGTAGACTGGCTAGTTTCAAGTTCTCTGTGACTTCTTTAAATGTTCATTTGATCTTTCTGTCTTTTCTTACAGTGGAGCATAACCTCTGAAGCAGCAGCAAGCAAATGTAAATTGCTAGTACCACAGGGCTAAGTTATAAAATACTTTTTAACTAAGAAGATGTAAAGGCTAAGTTGTACAAACCTTAAGTTTAGAATAAGATAGAAACTGAACATTCCTTAAATGTTGCCTCATGGAGAGCTGTACAGGTAAATCAAGCTCGCCAGCTTTTTTCTACGTATTTTCTCCTCCAGTTTCCCAGAGCTGACTCCCCACAGTTCTTTGGCCACAAGTGCTCTTTTGGAGATGCACTGAAAGGCTGCCATAGGTCCTTCTTTTCTTTCATTTTGACTCTAGGATATGCAGGTTCCCAGTCCCTGCTGCACGACCCTGGGCACGAGCATTCATGGCTCACAAGTGCCACGGTCATCCCTGCTTGCAAGTCAGGCTTGCTGCCAAAGCGAAGCCTTGCCCTGGCTCCATTTGCTGTGCCCTTCTGTTTGGGGTTTCATAACCTTCTTACAAACCACAGCATCATATGCCCAGGGGCTGTGCAGATGTAGGAAGTGGACCTGAAATCTAACAGAGACGATCAGCTGGTGCATAGTCCATGGAAGAGAAATCTCCAGCACAGGCAGGCTCACAAGAGATTAATATGCTTGATATGAAAGCCTCTGAACCTCCATTCAGAAATACTGAGACTCCTCTGTACAGTACAATAGGGACTAAAAAATAAAAACAAACAAAACCACAGATAAAACTGGGATTAGAAACTTTTTTTTTAATATGACTTGCAGTATAACTGAAATTCAGTGTAAACATGTTCCACCTTGAGCCAAAAAAATGGCTCTGTTCTACTTACTTTGTAAAAATCACAATTTCAATGCACAATTCTTTTCTTTACATATTGGTACCTCACAACTGAAATTTTATTTTTCCTCCTAGTTTGCTTGAAAATGAGTGTCAAACAGAGTTCTGCTCTCCATAAAACTCCAGAGCGAGTTTTAGTTACAATGCTCACGTACAGACACAAACAAACAAACTCAAGAGTCTCTGCCTTTTAGACACAGCCATTTCCCTCCCCCTTCAGCCAGTAAACAGCTTCTGGCTGCAGATTTCATCCTTTATGGAAGAGATTTTTAAGATGCTGACTGACCTGTCCAGCACCCTGGTAATCCTCAAATCATCTGCTCGCCATGCTCACATGGAGATGTCACCAAAAAGGCTTGTTGACAACCTTCTGCTGCATTAAAGACAGGTCTAAAACTGTCTTACTCAGTTCAACTTCCCCCCATGGTTGAATAAAACTTCTGCTTCTGACAATTTCACCAAGATGGTTGACAGAAAAAAAATGTATGGAAAAATACTTTTGCTTTCCAGCTCACTTTGGTTTAGATTAGATTGACACCAATCTGTATAACAGTTTGTGGACTCATTTTAAAATGTGGTGGTTTTTGTAATTTACTAGTTATTTTTTTGGAAGTCTGAATGCCCATTCCATGCATGTTCCCATACAATGCATTTTAAACATCTAAATTCCATCTTTTATATTTGTATGAAGCTAAAACATTTTAACTAGATTTGTGTCAGTTATTCAGTTTTTATTGTTTTCATATACAGTGATTAATTCTCAGATCTTAACAAGAGCTTGTATGGCAAAAAGTCAGTAATTTAGTAATAAAATAAAAACTGTGATATTATAAGGACCTATGAATCCTTCAATCAAATTTTGCATTGAGTAATAAATACTAATCTCAGCTAAACTGTTTTGTTACACATACAGCATGCTCTGATCCCAAGCAACTCCTTAATCCACTATTTTAATAATAGTCTATGGATTAAGGGATCTATACTGTATACTGACACAATGTATTGAGTTCAGGTTCTATAGATGAACACTTCTGTGATCTATTTTAATGGCACACAAGCCATCATAGCATTATGGTGTCAACAAGCCTGCAGATTATCTCCTGGCTTTCAAAGCATGCTGCAGGAAAGCGAGTTTAATGAATCTCCAGAAAGGTGAAAACATTATCAAATCTATAGGGACACAGGACTCTGAAATAAAAGTGATCCTATAATTACCAACAAGCATTTATGTATAATGAAGTATAAAGATGCACAGAATGTTTTGAGTTTTGAAATCTGCCAAAATAACAATGTTGAGAAGGACAGTCTGCTTTCTTGGCCCACTCCTTCTGTACACATGCATCATAATTTTCTCCTAGCATCCTCATTTCCTCTCACAATTTGCCAGTATTTCATGTAGGAAACCCATGATGATGCACTTTACTCTTTTTTTAATGAACTTGCTCCAAATAGCCCTGTGGTCTGTTATGCTCCTGCTTCTGAGCTACAGCATTGCCACCTCACTTTAAGCCAAACTGCTGTGCCTGCAGCAGAGGTTTTCCAGCACTGTGCAAAGGAGAGGAGTGTCCCCACCACCCACTTCACCCAGCAACGTCACCATGCATTTAAGGTTGTTTTCTCCAAGCTCTGCCTGTAGTCAGGGAAAGAACACACTCCTGCTGGACTAGTTGTTGTTGCCAGGTCTTAAGAAACCCAGTGCAGAAACCACACCTCTTTTTGTATAGATCGCCTGCTCCCACCTGGAGAATTGACAAGCACATCTCTCCCAAGCCTCTTACAAACTTTTGTTTTCCAGTTGTTTCTCCTGTTTCCCCACCCCCCATTGCTTTTAATCTTTCTCAGCCAGTGTATAGAGCACCCGGGGTGTGTTCTGCTTCCCAGCATGAAAATATTACGACTTTTCTGAATTCCAGTGATTCCATGGAGTCACTTTTCAACAATCTCCTCCCAAAATTGCACAGTACCTAACAGCATCTGAATTGTATGGCAACAAATTCACCGTAATGTTCTCCTGATGTCTGGAAACAGGAATTCTTCATATCTCTTACCAAGCATTTTCTTCAATTTATGGCTGGACCTGTTCTCATAATTTATACTCCCTGCAGCTTCACCTACTGGCCCTTTGTTTTTTCCAGATGTTTCTGCCTTTTTTGACTTTTTTTTTCTATCTGTTGATGATGCTTATCAGTATCTCCAGCTTACTGGGGAAGGGAAGAGTTTGATTTTAAAGGTGGAGAACCAGACTTGGACAATCAACCTCTAGAGAACATCCCAGGTAAGCAGGACTATTTACCTTTCCTGGGATCTGGAGAAGATCCAAGAGCATAAAGCTGTGGATTTCCCCTGGTTCAATAGGATGATGGTAGCAAGGGCTCTCTGCCCTTCCCAAGTGGAGGAAGCAGCTGCCTGAGTGGTGCTTTTGTGGTAGTTGAGAAAGGGAAGCTTTGGGCCCTTCAAGACCACAGAGAAAGCTTTTCTTGACACAATGATCCTATCTCAATATACATGGGCTATTCAATCCATTTTCACCAAAATCCACCTTCCATCACGCTAAATGCTCCGGATGATGTACTCCACATGGATTTATGGTGGATTAAAACACTATGCACTGCTGGGATATGACATGCATTGCAATTCTGTTGAACATAACGACACAATGAATAGACACTGGATAATTAATTTTTCATCATGAGAATGCTGGCTTATTTCCAGTTGTATAATAACTCCTGGTGGCACAGGAGGCACCGCAGGAGAAAGCTCCCTGGGGTCATCAGTGGTCTCCAAGCCCAGAGGCAGCAAACACTTGGGCAGGTAGGAGTTCAGGCCCACGTTCACCATAGGAGCACTGTGACACTGCTGGCCAGCAAAAGGGAGTGCCTGTCAGAAAGAGGCACCAGAACCTCAGTGAGATTGGTGCCGACAGTTATTTGTTTCCCATTCCTGCACAATGAGCTGAGGAGGACATCCTTTTGTGTTCACAAAAAACACAAAGAGGAAGGCACAACATGCCTTGGCTGTTATGATGCTCATTTCTCTCTTGAAAATCAAAGTAAATGATTGTCAAGGGGACACTGACACGTGATAGCTTCAGGCAGCATCACAGCTCTTTTTTTCTAGTAAGATTCCAATAAAAAATTACTTCTTTTTATCAGCATGGTTTATTAATAGTTCTACAGTACTGCAGTAGTACACAGCTTCTTTTTCCCTTTCTCATTCAAAAATACTTGTTTTAATCACTATCATACCATTAAGAGATCATCATAGAATTATAAAATGCTTGTAGAACAAGGACCATCACATACCCTGCCAAAACATTTGGTTTGCTCTTTTGCAGCACCTTATTCATTCAACATCTCAGAAGATACTAGACCAAGATTACAAAAAAGCTGTTTGAAATCCAGCAATTAAAAAAAAAACTGTACGTGAAATGTACACTGTGTTTGGTGTGATGCTTTATTGAAATAAGAAAAACTAGTAGGTAGTTATCTTTTCTTAGAATATTTTTCCTAATCTATTATAGTTGCTAAATGATTTTCAACAGCACAGTCCATGAGTCATTTGACCTTCATAATTTATTTTCTATCTGAGAAATTGCAGGATTCCTCTCTCTGATTAATTTGTGTGCAATTATCTCACGCTGAGCTGAAACATTTGTGCAGATGAGATTTTGCAAGGAGACACAAAACCCAATAGCACCCACAGAAGTATCATAATTCTGATGTCCAGCCTCAGATGAGCTCAGCAATCCTTTTCTCCACATATTCTTCATGTACACACAGCTCCAGGGGTCTTAGCCCCAACCATACAGCTGCTATAGGACTCACATCCTCAAAAGTACCTCATGCCTAACTCTTGAGGATGCCAGTGAGAGTTAGGCTCATAAATACATTCTGAGCATCCTAAAAAATGTTACATTGGCTTAATCCAATTAAGTGAAAACTTAGCACCTTTAAAAGGCTTTCTATTTTTAAAGGACAAGACAAATGAACAGTATTTTTTCCAGAAAACAGAGGGTAAAAGATGGGAATGAGATTTAATTAATTTTCCCTGTGTTCCCATTATCATTTACAAGTCAAAGGGATGCATCAGGCCAGGATACTCCAGGCTTTCCAGCACTGGTTGTTTCAAAACCTCCGCTCAGCTACTAACGCTGAAGAAAGGTTATTTGGACTTCTGACAAAACCTGAAAGCTGCTCGTGTCAGCACAGTGTCCTGCCTCCCCCTGATGTTGTCACACTAAATGCTCTTGCTGCAAGCAAGATTCTTCTCTTGTCTCCGGTGACCACTGACAAGACCCAAGGGAAAGGCATTAGGCTGAGTCAGGGGATGTTTAGGTTGGATATCAGGGAAAAGGTTTTTCACCCAGAGGGTGGCTGGGCACTGGAACAGGCTCCCTGGGGAAGTGGTCACAGCACCAGCCTGACAGTTCAAGAAGCCTTTGAACAATGCTGTCATGCACATGGGGTGACTCCTGGGGACACCCTGTGCAGGGCCAGGAGTTGCATTTTGATGATCCTTGGGTGTCCCTTCCAACTCAGGATATTCTATGGTTCTATGATGTGCATATCAGGGGTTCTGCCTGGTCTGGCTGTACCCCTGCTCACATCCTCTCCTGGCTGCTCTTCTGCTCTGCTGTGTTCTGCTCTCTCCATGGGGAGCCATAGAGAAACAACAGCCAAGAGGATCTATCAGGTGCCACACACCTCTTTTTTGTTCCCCACTGCAGCCCATCTTCATCAATGAAGTGGGGAAGGAGAGCATTTTGTACACCTGGGAGTCTTAGAGCTGAAAGGGGAAAAGACAGGAGAGGTGCCAGGAAGGAAATCTGTCCCTACAGAAATGAGAGAGAGGCAGGAGACAAGTCCAAGGTTCTCCTCCACCATCTTGTGCAGTATCATCCTTCATGAGGAAGTTCTCCAAGGAGGTAAGACTGGTAGGAGGAGAGCACAAAGCAAAGGAGGCATCAGTGGCAGGAGGGAGAAGGAACAGTCTCTCCCACATACAGTTCACTGGACCTGTGCTGAGAGGGGTTAACGCTGTCATGCTGCTGGTGATAACGAAATGTTTGTTATCGCAGTGTCAGATTCAAGTGGTATCACCCATGACTTGCACGCAAGATTACATAGCGGAGGGAAGTTGAACGCAGGTCACGTTCACGGTTCAGCACAGCTCTGCAAAACAGCATATTTTATTTTTGTTAGGAGGGGAAACTCATTCTCTGCTGACACCACTTCCCCAGTAAAGTGATGCTAAGCCAGACTGGAAAATTTCCACACAGCTCTCTGACAAAGAAAAGCCAGTTGTGTGTCAGGAAAAGAACAGTGTTCTACGGCAAAACTCAATGACCCTAGGAAATAAAAAAGCCCTTCCATGAAGACTTGTGATGAGCCTACGTGGATATAAACCTGGGTTTTCCAAGGAATGGAGGCACTGGTTTGGCGTGTTTCATTATCTGTCTCCTGTTTTTATAAAAGCTGCTGCAATTTGAGTGTCTCGAGGATCTCTCTCTCATGGCCAGGGCAACACGTTCAGTAGTTGTGGGAGGGCAGGAATGAGAGATGACAGGACAGAGAGGTGGCATGATCCAAGCTCGTGTCCCTACAAAGCTGAAATATCTACAATATTGGAGGAGCTTGCTGGGATTATGCCTTGTGACTCCGGCACACTCCAGCATCATGGCAAAGAAAATTATATCATATGCTCAGTCTAAGTTTGGACTGACGGAAAATAGAATCAGAATCCCTATTTCCTTTTCCGGACCTTTTTCTTCTCAGGTTTGTTTCTTTCCTACCCCATCCATTGCTATTTCCTATGCTATCTTGGTCTTGTCTCTTTAGTCTCTGCACGAACGAGCTATTCCCACTCACGGCAGTCACTTACACACTGAGAAGCCGGACCACCCCAGCCACAACAGACTCCTGAGATTGCGGAGACCCCAGAGTAGCGGGAGAGAAGGATCCATCGGGAGCCCGCCCCCACGGTGACGTCACAGCCGAGCGCGCGGTGTGGGCGTGCTGCGGGCTCCCCCCCCCTCCCCCGGGTACAGCCAATGGGAGCGCGGGGCGCGTCCCAGCGCAGCCAATGGGAGCGCAGGGCGTGTGGCGGCGGCGCGATGGCGGCGGGGCTGTGCTGGCGGGCCGGGCTGCGCGCGGGGAGGCGGAGACTGTGAGTGACGGGGCCGCGCGCGGGGCGGGGCGGGCGCGGGACCCCCGGCGCCGCCTCCCCCCCTCAGTGATTCCTCCCGCTGGAGCCGCGCCTGGGGTCTCCCCTATGCACCCTCGTAGTGCGGGGGGCGGCCGGGCCCGGGGCCGCGGGGCCGGCGCTCGGGCACGGGCAACGTGGGAATGGGAGTCGACTTCCTGCTCTAGCGGACGGTGTCCCTGCCCACGGCAGGGGAGTTGGAATGAGATGGTCTTTTAGGACCCTTCTGACTCAAAACTACGCCGTGATTCCTCCATTTACCAGGACATTGCCCTTACCCGGTTGTCCGCTTTGGTGCAGCTCCTTACGTGGAGAGTGACCTTGGGTCTTTGGCGCACCCAGCCTTGCAGCGAGCGGGCTCCTCAGGGCCGCGGTGCCCCATTTCCCGCAGGAGAACCGGGGCCAAGGCAGGCTGGATCCACACCGTTGGCTTTCCCGTTGTTTTAGGAGCATCCTGTGTCTCCTGCTCCATCGGTGGCCCAGCATAAATGGTGATGTGGGCAGAAGGGGAGTTGTCAGACGCCCCCTCAGTATCCCTTATCCTGAGCCTTGGGAGCCCCCTGTGAGTCCGGGGGTGCGGAGTTCCCGTGCTCCTGTGGTGGCAGTGCCTGGATGAGGGAAGGTTATGTAGGCAACGTATCACTCGTCAAGGGCCCGAGATCACTAGGTGCTTTCCCACAGGTGGGTGAATAGCTGTCAGGAATAACACGGATTTCGGGCGGGATGCTAGGGATGCTCAGCTTTAAATAGAGGATCGCCATAGAGGTCAGTGTGCAGGATCAGGCACCGAGTGACAAGTGACATGGAAGACAAAGGCTCCATTGCACCTTCCTCCTGGAGATGTGTGTAGGTTTGGTGTCCAGCTTTCTGCCTGCAGGTGTGTGCCTGCGTGTTCCCGATGGGCAGAGAGTGACTTCTGCCAGAGGGAGTGATTGATGGGTCTATGCTCATTTAAGGCAGGTTTTCAACAGCACTGCCAGAAGGAGAACACTTTTTTTTTTTTTTAAGTATTGATATTAGGAAGGCAATCAATTGTTAATTCATTTAAATATCAATTTTTAAAGCTTTATTTCCCGTGTTCTCTGCTGAGGCCATGGTTCTGTAAATATTTTATAGCTGAGTGACAAAAGCCTATGTGGTGTGTAAAACTGTAATGTAGATGTTACTGTGAACATGCAATATTGATGCTGGTGTTCTTGGGGAACCTCAGGGACAGCTGGAGTGCTTTGTGCTATGCTAGAGGCACAGTGAACAGCCCAGTAAGTCCATGGCAGTCATTCCTGCCCAGAGTAACTGTCCTCCATAGCACCCAGCGTCATTTTTCCAGCCTACCTCCTTCAGTGTACTTTTACACCAATTTCTGAAGAAGATGAATGCATGTACATGCATTTTTCCCCCTTGTTTTCACCCCCTTTCCCTCATATCAGTGTAGAATCATAAATGCTATGCCTTGCTATTTCTGGTCATGAAGAATTTTGAATATTCATACTGTGAGGGGAAGAGGAGTCTACACAGTGTGAGGGCAGTCAGGTGATGACATTTATGTGTGCATAGCATCTGTTCAGGGCTAGGAAAGGAGGTTGCCTGCATGCCTGTGGTGAGGCTGCTCTCTTCCAGCTGTTGCTCAGAAGGGGCTTTCTTGGCTGGTGCTGCCAAGAGTTGGGACATGGCTGCCAGGCATCCCAACACCCTTGCATGACTCCCAGAACACATAATGGCCTCCCTGGTGGTCGGATTTGCCTGCTCCTTGTCATCAGTGCTGTTGTGGAGCCCAGGAGGCCACTGGACAGGTAGAGCTTACAGAACTTTGGGCACCCAAGCAGTCAGAGACCAGAGCAGGATGGGGCATGAGGAGTCCTTGCTCACCTTTGAGCTAGGCAGACTGTATGCACTTGGGAGAGAAAATACAGGGATGACTTCAAATGTCAACAGTCAATGAACATGTTGATTGGATTTAATTAACAGCTTCCTGGTCCTTAGTGGGAATTGGCAGGTGCCACTGGCTCCGGACTGCACTTCTTGTGTCCCACAGAGCTCTCTGCCATGCTGTTGGGTTGGGAGCCTAATTACAGCAGGTACCTCCAATGTGGTGTGGCTGCCTTTCCAGCTGCTGCCATCCTCTCTTCATGTGCATGCTGCTGCCCCTGGGAAGCTGGGGGGAAGCAGTGCTGCCTGGAAAAGGTGGACCAAGTATTTGTGTCATTATCAGGCAGGTACCCAGAGCCAGTTTTTCTTATTTGCCATGTTCCAGAGCCTACTGGGCTCTCCCTGCCTGTGAAAGATTTTTGTATTGGAAAAAGTTTAAAAAAACCCTTAATCCAGCTGTTCTTTAGTAACAAATGCAGTTGTTTTTTCTGTTGTTCTCTCTTTGCTTGGTAATTATGCTGTAAGAGAGGAGCATTGAACATATAAGCACGGTTACCTGTTTGCCCTCAGCAAGCCAAGCTCATGTCTGCCTCACCCATGTATAAGAGGGTTTTATTACATATATTCATTTACATGGCGTATTTCTGGCAGATCCATACCCACATGCCTGTACTAAATCAGTCAAAGGCAGCATCCACATCTCAGTGGAATGCTGCAGAGTATGGAATATACAGTGTGGGCACGTAGAGCCTGTCGTGCCAAAGGTGCAGACACCGGCATGCCTGCTAGGAACAAAGGAACCTGATGAGTACTAACCCCGTGTTAGATCTTCTTCAGAGACCATGCCTATCTCATTTAAAATTTCTAGCACTGGGAGTTTCTTCTCTCATCACCAATTGCCATCTTCCCTCCCAGGGATCCACCATTCCTGTGTCTTGTGTTTCAGGCTCCTGTGTCTGCTTGGTAAATTAGTGAAGATGTTGTTTTTCATGTGTTGGACACTGGAGGGTGCTAATGCAATGGGAGCTGAAATTGTTCTAGAAAATTAAAGGGTTCCCCTTTGTTAGTTATGAAATAGTTTTATTCTTTGTTGCAGGGTTTAAATGGAAAGACATGAATTGTGGACTTTACCAGTAGCTGATGCTGTTCAGTGTGTGTAGAGCTGTGACCGAGAATATCAATAAAGTGTTATGTCTGTGAGGGATTTCTTTCCTTAACGTCTATCAAAAAAAATTACTCATTTTATGTTCTACACATTTTTAAGTGTATCTTTCAAGATTATGGCCTCAGGGTGAAAATTATTTGAAAGTGTGACTTTATCTGGCAGAATTGTTGAGCCGTATGTGCAGAGTCTGCTTTTCTACAAGGTCAATTTGGTTCACCTAAACTAATAGGGTTGTGTTGCTAGTGAGGTGAGAACCTGATAGTAGCTCACACTGGGGATGGAGGGGACACCCTGAGCACCACTAATCAAGTCCCTGGCACTGCAGTCCTGCCTCTGGGGGAAGACCTGATGGAGCTCAGTCTACCTTGCAACCAGCATTGCTGGGCTGTGTGTGAGGGCACGTGTAGGATGGGGCCTTCCATCAGCCGTCACTGCTAGGCCAGGTGAAGCACATTATAAGACTGAGCCTTAGCTCTGGTGTTTCAAGTTCACTCAAACATTTTTATCAGGTTAAAGTTACACTGAGAGGTCTTAGAGTGAAGGAGGTATTACCTGTTCACTCTGCTCCGGATCTCTGCTCAACCACGTGTCTGCGCTCCTTTGCTGTTGGCAGAAAGATCTGGGGCCAATATAAGGTCCCTGTTGTGCACTCTGGCAACTCTACAGTTGGCATTAAGGACTGTGAAACTACTGCCCGAGCCAGTTTTCATCCTGGCAACAGCAGAGGTATGATGATGGATAATTAATGCTAATGGGAAGGAGGGTGTAAAGCTGAGCATGTCCAGCTAATCACCACAGGCAACTTAACTGGTCTGCTTGTGCTGTTCTGGACAGTCCTGTGTGGAACTGTACCTGCCTTTGCAAACTCATTACCCAAATGAAAGTCAGTATTTGTAAAATGTGTGATCAAAGAGAACTGGGTACAAATCCATCTTCCTTAGAAGCCTTTCTTGTTTGATATGCATGGCAAATGAGTTACTCCTCTGTCTCATTCCTTTTGCTGTCCTCTCTTGGAAAATGTTGTTATCTTGCTGTATTCTATCAGTCAGGTTTAATTCTCTCCCAGGTGTTGAGGTTTGCTTACATATGGCTGATTCTATTTTTATTTCATTTAAAACTACACAGTTTTTTCTGAATTCCTCCTTGAACTGAGGATGTGTATGAGCACTGGAGAAAGAGCCTGTGGGATGAGGAAACCAGAATCTCCTGTTCTGGTACCAGTGGGGGCCTGTTGTTCATCTTGCAACCAGAAGCATGGACAGTTTCACAGTAGAGTTGCCTGGGTGTTTATCAGAAGCACCAGAAACGTATCCAGTTAAAAGTTTTCACTTCTTTTGCCAAAAGTTTTAGTATCTTACCAGAATAAGGTTATAAGGGGATGTGAGCAGAAAAGCTTTTAAAATCATTGCAATAAGTAGTGGTACTGAAGATGCTCTGCTTAAGAGTAGTCTAAGCACACAAATGAAGTCTAAGCAGACAAAAAGAGATCTGGTTGACAGTATTGGTCTGGTTTACCAGCTTTTAAGAGAAGACTGCTTCTTCCATTCCAATGCCATGCTTGCAAGCAGAGAGCCAGGGTACACATCCTGGCATCATTTCCAGAACGTGTGATTGCGTTGAGTTTAAACACTGCCAACTGCAGGATGGCATCTTGAAGTCCAATGCCACCTCTGCTTGGTGGCCCTGCATGGGAAAGGAGGGTGTGTGTTCTCTTGCTGGGTGCTCAGTGCCTTCCATCACTGAGCTGTCACACACTTGTGTAGTATTTCTTGGCTACTCATAAAGGTTGGGTGAGTGGAGTCCCTGGAGTTTTCGTACCTGTTGGGGAGATTGGGCTGCTGTACTTGAAGTCTTTTGTCTTAAGAGCCATTGTGGCAGGTAAAACCCCCTTGATGCTAAGAGCTTTGTAGAATTTTTGCTGATGAACCCCCGTGTGATCTCCTGTCCTCTGCACATTATGTGAGCTTCTGGTGGTTGTTTCTCCTGGACGACTTTCTCACACCTCTCTGAGTTCTGAACTTCCTTGTTTGGAAAGGGGAAATACTCAATTTGCCTTTATTTTGTCAGCCAGGCTGTGCATGGAGGTGTTTCTCTAGCCTTTTTATGCATTCCTCTCTTCCGCCCCACAAGGCTGAGGAGCACAGCAGGTCTGCAGAACTTCGACTGCAGTTGGGTCTGGAGGTCAGCTTGTGGTTACTTAGCCCTGGGATGTTGAACAAGTCTCCTTCATATATTCTCCCTCATTTTCTGGTCAGACCTATATTTACTTCTCAGGTCTCCCTGTGCTCTTTAAATCTCTTGGCATCGTTGGTGTAAATAGGATTTGCCTGTCCTTGTGAAATGGGCATCTCTGTGGCTGCTTGCCCTGCCTTCTCTAGCTCTTTGTGGAACAGGGCTGTCCAGTTGTCATTGGTTGCGTGGCCAAACCCACCTTCTTCTCTGCCTTTTTAATTAAAAATGGTTGGCATCAGGGTCTCCGCAGCAATGAAAGGGGAACGATGAAACTTTGAAGAATTTGGGGCATAAAGTTGATCTCTACATTTTAATGTACTCTTTGCACATAAACAGTTGATACATTTTATTATTGAGCATTCAGGTGACCTAATTTCCCTTAGTACTGTACATTTAGCTTTATACATCTGCACCTAATTTGTAAAAAAGGACTTAATGAGAAACTTCAAACAGTTTAAATGTCAATTACAAAGAAAGCGAGGTTTTAAAGTTCCAGTAATCTGTCCATATTGGTCATCGAAACATGATCCCAGGTGGACGTTAATTCAAGACAGATGGCATTCCAAAGGCACAATTACAAAGAGCTTATATATTTTCAACACTAACAAGCTGTCACGCTATGTTGTAGCTACACTTCCAGTACTGTATAAGCACAATTGCTGCTTTATCTGCTGTGAACTCAGTAATAAAGGGGTTTGATTCCCCACTCTTGGTATTGTCAGTGGGATTTTTGCGGGGGTGAAGTGGAGAGCAGGGTCAGTTAGTGTGAATATCTTTCATCTGCTCAGCCTATTCGGTGGGGGGTTGTGGTTTTTTTCTATGGTTTTTGTTAAGTTGGTGAAATGCTCTTCAAGGAAAGGAGGGGAAATATTGAATATGGACATAACAAGAGTAGCTCATCACAGCTATATTTCTATTTCCTGGCAACATTAATTAACTTCAGCCTTATCAGCTGCTGGGCAATAGCTATGATGATTTGTTAAAACCCCCAACATCCTGGATGTTTTCAGTTAAAAAGTCATCTGAAAGCCTTTGGAGTAATACACATGTTACTTGGAAGACTGAAGTCCAAGGGATTAATAGTAGCTTGACTTGCAGTGGTGTAAATGGGCAGCAGCTTGTCTGCAGCCAGGCAGGAGCGCTACACCCTGGGAAGAAGGCAGTTGGAATTATTTTCAGATTTCTGAAAATATTCCTAGGCCCAAAGGCAGAGGTGGAGGAGCAAGGTCAAGGACAAAGCAAGGTCAAAGTAGGGTTTCCATTACACTGAAGCATCAACATGTGCACTAGTTGATCTAGAAGTAGGTGCCCCTGGCCATGGCAGGGGGTTGGACTAGCTGACTTTTAAAGACTCAGACTATATGATGTGGTAGATGGCAAGGTTTGTTGTAGAAGGACAATGTTTGATATCCAGTTAGTAGTTGAGGTAGGCAGTGATCTGTGTAACTGAATGATGAAGTTAATTTGGCATAATTTCCACTGACTTTTTGTTTGTTTCTTGAAACCAGGTCACTAAAAAGCAAGGCTTGCATGTCTATGACTAGATTGTGTTTTAATAGGCTTTAAAAATTCTATGCTGTTAGCAGCAAGATTAATAATGCTTCTCAGGAAGGTTTTTAAGCTCCTATGGGCACGTGTGTCCTCTAAGAGGTGCTGAGAATTAAGAGCTTATATTTCTGCTCGTTTATCTACATTTCATTGGTAAGTGGAGAAGAAAGCAGAAAGGCTGAGATGTTCGTCCTCAGAAGGCAGGAATTAAATGGTAAGCTTACACTCTTTAATTTTTGTTTTTCATTAATGAATGTTATAGTTTGGTTTTTTTAAAGAATCTTACCTGGCTTCCATTTTTAAAGGAGTTGTAGGCACTATTTGAAATACGCAGCTCACCAACAAGTGAATTGGACTCCTGAGCCACACTTGAAACAAAATACCAATTTTACCTGCAGTTTTACTAGGTTTCCTGGTTTATGCAGTGGCATTTGAATGGCCTCTAGTAATTGTTTTTAGCAGGAAAAAAAAAATCTAACAAAAATGAAAAACACAACTCAAAGCTCATTAGCACTGTATTTGGCATGCCATGAATTGTTAAATCTTTATATAAATGCAGAAGTAATTTGTAACAAACAAAATCCTTTCTCTTTTTGGAAAGACTTTCTTTTGACTTTTTGTTCATACTATTAAGGTGCAGTATGCTTTCCAAACACTGGATATTATTACCAGAATAAGGGCAGAACCAATCAATGTTTTAATTAAATATTATCTATAATCCTTGAGTGTTAGATATACTTAGCTGTGATAAGTGAAAAGTATTAGGTACAAAAAAACCCTAATAAATTCTTAGATAGGGTCTTTTCCACCTAATTTTTTTAACCTAATTGTGTGTTGTTCTCAAGTGGTTTCCCCCTGGATTTTCCCAGTGCTTATCAGGGGAACATACTGAAGTCTTTTTATTTAGATCAGGCTTCACTTTCAGAGTAACTAATTGTTCAAGTCCAAGTGGGAAACTTTCTTGCACCTGGAAAATTAGGAAAGAAAAAGATGTCCACATCCTTTCCCTGGTGGTTCTTCACCTGCGAATTTGAACTGCAGCGGTAGTAAAAGTTTTGTGGACCTCATTTTATGTGAGATCATTAAGCGACAGGAGAATTCAGGACTAGCTGCCCTTCATAATTCAAGACACTGAAAGGTGCCATTTATAAGCTCAAAGTGCCTGCAGGAAGGCAAAACAGGCTTGTAAAACCCATGCTCCAAATCCTGAAAGGGAACCGGTTTCTACTGCTGGTTGCAGCCTTGGAGTGGCAAAATTGCAAAGGTGATGGGGTTTGGTTTTAAAAAATGGGAAAACACCTGCCGTTAGTATTTAATGTAATAACTTGAGTTTTCACACTTCTTGGGTTGATAACTCTTTTTTTCCTAAAACAACCCCAAAACATCCCAGGCAGTGATTCCAGTAAAAACCTTAGCAGTTGAACTGCCCAGCTGTTGGACTTATTGTCTTCCCTGTTACAGCCCACTGTTTTGCTGAGCTGTTAATTTGGCTATAAAATAAGTCTGTCCTGCCTTTTTAATAATATTTTGCAACTGGTGACCTTTGCCCATGATATGGGCCAGGCATCTTGTAGGGATAACTCCTGCCTCCTTATTGCTTGAGAAGGAGTAGCAGCATGTACAACACTTGAAAGGGGGTGATATGGTGATAAGCCATTGTTACAGCTCTTAACAGGCAATGTAATCTGCAAAATTCACAATCTGCTGCAGCTTTATGGAATTAGAAAGCCTGAAAAGCAGCCCAAGGAAACACTGAGCCCAGTGTTTTTTTTCAGAGCAGGTACTGCTTTCCTTACCTGTTCCCCTTGTAATCCTCAGGTAAGAGCTGGTGCCATTGTTTTAAAGTTTATGACCAAAATGTAGCAATTGCTGCCTGAAATGAGCCATCTGTATCTGTAATCTTAAATGGCTGGGGCTGAACTCTTCTGGTCAGGCCAGAATAAGCCAACTATTCATGGCCACATTAAAGTCCTGTGACTTTACCTGGGTGCCCATTTGCACCATCAGAGCCCAAATGCCAGTGGAGACAAGAGCTGACTGCACGTCAAGTCTGTCTGCAGCATCTTTGCTTTGTTAATCTGGATTAGTTCCACACCTGCCTGCTTATGCACACCTATTCCAGCAGCACTTGGCTGTGCAGTGTGGTATCCAGCCTCTCATAGTTCCTCACATGGATCACGTAGGAGCCAGTGGAACGGCTATGCTTTGGAAGCACATCAGTATTATTCCATTTTCTGACGCTGCTTTTGTTGCCTGGATTGACGTGCTCAGGGCCCCAGACACTGCACTGAGCTCATTGTGACCCCAGGCCTTTGCAGAGCCGACTGCAGGCTCAAACCTTTATATCCACTATTAAAAGGCAGTTATGTGACTGTTTATGTTAGAGCCAGGTGCTTTGCTGCCTGTGGACATGCTGTTACTTGACAAAATTTAGTATTTTTTAAATTTATGATCCAAGTGTGATGAATATACTCACCTGAGGACCTTACTCTACATAAATAGCCTTGGCTGCCTTCAGGCACCACTCAGATTTCTGTGGGGGACACAAGTTAGGTTTTTCTGGCTCTCTGTAGGGATGTGTCCATGACAGCATTTCTGTTATTTCTCTGTTTCCTTTGTGAAGGATATAAGGTTTCTAGACGGCATGTTGTTAATATATTTTTTAATTATATTTTGGGAGAATTTATTGTTCAAGTTCTCTAACTTGTAATACATTTCTGAGTTCTATGGGTTCCTTTATTTAGGCTTTATATATGAATGCATGTTTTGTGGGCTTATTGCCTTAACCATTCACTTGTTTTGTTAAATCTCTAATGATACCAAAGCACTGAAGGTGCTTTGGGTTAGGCCAGCACCAAACAGTGACTTCACCATACTGGAAGTATAAAATATGTTATCTTACTGACTGGGGCTTTTTTTTTTGAGAAGTTGATAGATGTGAAAACCATTTAACAGTTGTGGGGTTTTTTACTTTCCTGTTAAACTAAGCTACTGAGGAAATCTTCCTACTGCTACATGCTGCAATATGTCAGAAACACCGTTATGTTATAGTTGCATCATTATCTAAAGGAAAAATTGAGTGTGGGTTTGAAGTCGACAAGTGATGAAAGTAGCCCTGAGGTTGTCAATTAGAAAGCTAAGGCCTGGAACTGATAAGTTAATGGCCAATCCCCTTCACACCCCCTGGCTTTGCTGCCTGCTCCCATCTCACCCTGCAGCAGCTTTACTGCTTGGAACAGAAATAAAAGGCTCCCATTACTTTGTGTACCAAAATTTATCTCACTGATCCTATTCACTTAAAAGTCTTGGCTGATTGTGTTCTTAGAATGGACAGATAGATAAATGAGGACAAATGAGATGTAGCAGATAGAAAATACAAACTCAAAATCATCCCTTTCTGTTTTGTTTTTTTTTTAATTAGTTTGTTTATTTTTGTTTAAATGTTGAATTGTTAACATGGATTTTTCAGACCATCCTCCTGTAATGCATGCAGCAAATTTAGCAGCAGTGCATAATTTTAACTTCTACCGTATGTTTGTTTGCAGGTTTTAAAACCTGAAACTTAATGGCAGCCAGTTGGAACCCATGTGTGCCTGCTAAAGTGTGTTGCATGAGGGCAACATGTGTGGTTTTTTGTGAAGGGAAATACTGGTTACCAAAGTTTATGATATAATGTAATATAATACAAAGTGTTTCTATTTTGCTTGGGCAGGAGGGAACTAATGTGTTGCCATGTCTCCTGGGGAACACATGGCCTTAGATAAATAGATAAATCATGTCAAACAACAAACAGGACTTACTCAGATTTTAATGATTCTTGGTGTGCTGTGTGGTGAGAACAACAGGAACTTTATGAAAAGAATAGTATTAGAGGCAGATATAATTCAAACAGGCATTGTGCCAAGCAAAAAATGTAATTCATCTTCAGTTTTTGAAACTTCATGTACAGTCTAAGTTTTTAAGGCCTGTAAAAGTTTGCAGTTGGGCACCCCCCTGCAGCCTGATGTTTTTCTGTTATTGGCACTGCTTCAGTGGCAATGAAGAGCCAAGATTTCTTCCACATAGCCCTCTCTCAGCCTAGAGCAGATAAGTAATAATCATGAGTTTAAGAAGGCAGTTTAATTTGCAAAGACATTGAAGTTTTTGACCTTTCTGGTAGTTTCACTGTAACCAGCAAACATCTGTTGAATAATAAAAAATTGTAGTTGCTACTTACGTGCCGCAATCCAATGAAACGACAGGACTGCTGCTCTGGAGTCCATCTCTCCTCCAGCCAGATTTCAGACCACGGAGTAAATCTTCTTCTAGCTTAATTCACAGGAAAAGAGATGTGACATTGTGTTAAACAACTCGGCATGAGATGGTGTTTTCTCCTGATGTGCCAGCTCTGCCTGAGACCCAAGGGGTTGATCTTTTCAGTTCTTCTCCATAGCAGCAGTGCAGAAGAGGTAGTACATGATTTTCCAAAGGCACATATTCCTTCTGGGCCCTACTTTAACTTACTCCTTGAGAGACATGTTTCACAGTACTCATAAATAATGAAAATATGCAATGACATTTTTAATTAGAGGCTTTTTCTTACACATTGTGATGCTGGTGTTTCTAGAGCTACAGGATAACCTCTTGTGGTGGCCTGCTGCAAGAGAGGTTATCTCAAGATGAAGAGCACCGCATCTAGTTTAGCCTGGTTGGTTCAGGTATCACATCTACCAGAAAGCGTAATTCTGCAGTTTCCTCCTAAGATTATCCTTCCCTTGGATTGCAGTTTTGTCTTTGCAGGAATCTTCTCTAGTTTTGTTTGTTTGTTAGTTTGTTTTTAATGAAATTATGAAAATTAATGGTATTGGGTAAGAACAGCTCCTATCTTTCTGCATTTTTCTTCTCTTACCCTCTTCCACACAATTTTACTCACCCATCAGCCCAGCAGGGTTGTTGTGCAAGGTACATCACATGCTGTAAGGAAACCCATCAGCCAAATTTTGGTGGAGCCAGTAACTACTCTACAAAAGGCAGACTGATGCCAAAAATCATCCATCTCTCCCAGTGAGTTAGACTCTGCTCCTCTGGGATTTTTTTCCCCTTCCCTTTTGTTTTTGCTATTGCTTAAGTGTGTTTTCTCACCCATTACACTCTTTCAGCTTGACAGTCCCTCTTTTGCCATGTGTATCTTTACTTTTGTCATGCTTTAAGCACATCTGTGTCTTTCATTGTGGATGGTTTGATATGTGTGCTGTTTGCTCACCAGTTTACTCCAGTTGCTTCCACAGCACATGAAGCACTGCAGCTGAACAGTGCCCATCTTAGGGTAAAGGCTGTGGTGCCCTACTGAGAGGGTACAGGTTGAACTTGTCTTTGTCCCCCTTTCTCTACCTAAGGAGGAAGAGACTCGTTTTAGGAGGAAAAGTTTCTTTTTTTTTCTGCAGTGCTGGATCCGCATAAACTCTTTGATTTTCTAGAAGTTTGGCTGCACTGGATCCCATCTGTCTGAAGGTGGGGAAGCCTGACATCAGAACTTTTGATGTATAAACTTTCTAAGGCTAAAAATCAAAGGGGCTCCTTTCCACCTATGTACTTTATCTTCTCTGCCAAACAGAACCTGAGCAGTCCTTCCTTCCCTTTTGAGTGCTCTCAAGCCCCGTTTCACATTCGTCTGGCCAGGTAAATGTAGGAAAGAAATGAAAATGACTTACCAAAAAGTGATGTGGCATTGCCTAACATTTCTTTTCGTTCCAATAGAGAACCTTAAAATAGGGAAAATCTTGCCTAGATTCAGTAATTTGGAATGAATAGAACCATGTCTTCTACACAACAAATCTTAAAAAAAAAAAAAAAAAAAAGAAAGGAAAACAGTGACACAGTGCTTGCACAAGGACATATTCAGGGTGTGAA
This sequence comes from Brachypodius melanocephalos, assembly GCA_013398615.1. Taxonomy (NCBI): domain Eukaryota; kingdom Metazoa; phylum Chordata; class Aves; order Passeriformes; family Pycnonotidae; genus Brachypodius; species Brachypodius melanocephalos. Next base: position 45,361,453 of record VZSR01003803.1, read on the forward strand.
AGTTGACTTGGAATTTCCAAGAAATTTGTAATTTTTAAGGCAAAATTGAAGTGCACTATGGTCTTTATGCAGTCACAGTGGATTTCCTTTGAGTATATCTGAAATTATACAGAGCTCAGTTAAGTCAACCTCATCTTTAATGTCATTATCATCATCTAAGACACATGCCATTGGCAGCATGTCTTCCCATAGAAACTCAGCACTGGTGTTCCTGAACAAGATAAACCAGAAAATGAATGTGCTCTCAAAGGGCTGCATTTCTTTGAGCATTTTTGCTTTGGGTATTTTTTACCAGCTTCTTTTACCACTTTTGCCTGGCATATTAGCCTGAAAACACAACCAACAAATGGCAGAATCTAAGAAACAAAAATACAGACATGATAGTTTAGTTTTGTTATTGTAATCTATGACTATATAAAATGGCATTGATTATGCAATGGTAATGGCAAAATTAAAAGGTTTTGAACCTAAGCATAAACTTGCTGGGGCAAGCCAGCAACAGTTTGGGCCTTTCTGGTATTGTAGACTGCAAATATGTTGGGCAGCCTTGGCTTCAGAGACAGGAATATATACCCCTGCCAGACTGATCTGTTGCAATCTCCTGCAGTATGGAGAGTAGTGCCTGCAGGATGTCTTCACTCCACAACCATGAAGGGAATTAATTTAGGAAAGAAAGACATTGAAAATTTTTAACACTTTAGACACTTCCAGGTTCTTTTTCAAACCCCTTTCAGCCTGTTTACAACTGATAAAAAATTATGTTCTGGCATCTTTATATGAAATACATGAGATGTAGGTCTTGCTGCTTTCTGCCACCAGTAATGGTAATGCTGGCATATTCCACCATTAAAGGAAAAAATTCTGGAACTGAATGCTAAGCAGAAAGCTGAAGTCAATGAGATGGTAACAACTTTGTGATCAAGAAATAAATTTTAAAAAAAGTTTTCAAAATTTATGCTGGGTGTATTTATTCTTAAAAATATGCCTATTAAAATTATAGTGAATCCTAAATTTACTATAATCTGTTTAAATAATAATTCCCCGCCCCCAACCAAAATAGAAACAGTGCTTCCAGGTTATGGATCGAACCATTCAGCTGATGAAAGTCAAAATCTAAACTCTGGAAACCCAAAGTGTTTGAAGTATTGTGTTGGCTTCTGAGATCAGTAGCTTCCTCTGCTAGTCCCAAGAGAATATTTTCTTAAATATATTCAATTAGCTCAGTTAAATGACTAATTTATTCAAACTTGACCAATTGGGAGTTGAAAGAAGCAGAAAAGCTTGTTCTTCTCTACCAATCTGTGAATAAAAGCTAATTATGAGAGGATTAGATTTGCTAATACTACAATATTAGATGATATTAAGCCCAAATACTAGATTGGTGCTAATTCTAGCTAATACCAAGTTATTTTAATAGATCAATTTTAAAATCTAATCACAATTTTTTTACAAGTCTAGCCTCTCTCAGATAGTGCTGTGCAAGCAATAAACTGTCTCATTACGTTTTAAATTGCATTCCGGTTTTCATCCAAAGAAACATAAATCCTAAGTAAACACAAAGAGATCAACTAGTAAATAAGAATTGTGCCATACATGATTTTCTAATAAAAACAGTAAAATTAATCTGAAAAAAATGTATAATGAGGTATAGAAAAGTTTAAATATATATCAGCAGAGCTACTCTGTCCTTCTGGCTAGCAATAAGAAGTGCCAAATTTAGTGTAAAAGCTATATTTAGTTACAAAGCAACATACTTCAGTGGTTGCAAACTGAGAATTAACCTTTCTCCAAGAAAATAACTAAAACCTTTACATGGGAAAACAGGCTTCAAATTAATTATCTAACTCAAGGTTTCCCATTTGGTAGTTTAGTTTATTTTAAAGAAAAGTGACTTGAAAGATTTAATCCTGCTGAATCTTTGATAACTGAAGTAACTACAAGTGAACATAAATATCAGTGCAAACTTGACATACAGATTCAGAAATTCAGCCAAGAAAGCGATGTCAAGAAGATGTGAGGATACAATTTTTCAGTCCTGTCCATAAACATTTGGTACACGGGACACCCCACAATGAAATTTAATTACCTCTTCTGCTGATAGGATCACGAGAAAAAACCTTGCTTCAGGCACCAGCAGAATGAGGTACGGAGCACACGATGGAGTGTCTCGGTCATCACGCCTTTGCGGCAGAGACACTGCTGAGTCCTGCTGCCTTTGGTCCCTGGTGTCCCAAACACTGGGACAGAGCCATCGTGTTTTCTCTCCATCTACTGGTCATGTTGGAATCTGTTCCTGTAAATGCCCATTCATATAACCTGTCATCAAATTGCTTTGAAAAAACATTGCTTTCAGTTGCTGTTTAAAAATAATTTCAGCAATTCTCCACAAACAGAGTCCCTGGGTGGTGCTGAGTTTCTGAAATGTGGTCCTTCTCCAGCAACCTACTTGACAGGGTGGCTGGATGACTCTTCCTCACCTCTTAGCCAAGATGAATGACTGGAACAATGGAGACCAGTGCTTGGTGCAGTGCTGCCAGACCAAGAAATAATCTCAGGGTGCTGCAGCACCCCATTTGTGCACCTGCTGCTGTGTGCCTGTGTAGCTTCTTTCTATTTTAAGCTCTCATGAACATGGGTTCCTCATCTCCAGCAGGTCCATAAGACAGCTGTGTAGCTTAGAAGTAGCACACTAGTAAGTAGAAAAGGAATTTATGACTGGACATTTTGTTGGGTAGAACGGCCTGTTTCCCCCACCTCCCCATTTTCCCCCAGGTTATTGCCCTGTAGGTGTCCTGAGCTTCCAGGAGCCTCCTGCTGATCACTTCTGTTGCTGACAAGCCTAGGAGGGGATTTTTCTTAACTGGCCACCCAGCCTGGTGCTCACTACTGGAGGAACAGCAATGCAGCAATGATGGGTGATAAAGGGATGAAAAGCCCAGATGATCATGTTTACATCCCCAAAACTATTAAGATGAACAGACTACGGGTTCATCTCAGCCTCCCTTAGTGGGCTCTGGGATCCACAGCCTTGCTTGGGCATTCACCGTGACAGCGATGAGGCTTTACATCTTTATTGAACTGTAACCGCCAGTGGAAAGGGCGCCGAGATAAAGGCTGTGTGTTACCTGCCCTGTGTGTCTGCCCAGGATCCTGATTTTTAAATATACTATTTCTTTGCAGCCCTTTTCAAGTGAAAATCCAGATTTTGCCATCCCTCCCTCAAATACATCCACTGTGAAATTTAGCACAGTATTTAGGTTTCTCTGGACTAATTTTCAGGACAACTTGGACCTTGATTTTTTTTCCCGTGATGTTTCTAAAACTGGCAGAAGAACTTTTTTTTAAGCCTGCATATGCTGCAATGAGTATTTTAAAATAAAGATTTTTTTTTTTTAATCTGTAAGCATGTTTAATGCTTGTATAAGGTGCCAGATTTTAATTACAGTTGGCATTTATAAGTGTGGTGCTGGCAATGGCAACCATATTGCTGAAAAAAGGCATAAATTTTGACACTGGCAATATGGGAACCCAGCATATGAGACTGTAAACCTCATTGCTTCCTGTTTTAATATGCTGCTTTAAGGGAAGGACTTTTAATGGTTAATATTTAACTAGAACATTTAGGGTTCGATATAAAGTTGTTCTATTTTCAAACTATTTTGTAATTTAGGTCCTATCAAAGATCAGCTTAGGTAATAACTTTCTATTAAATAGCCTTTAAATAAGCGTGCTTAAAGTAGGGAAAATAAGATGCTTCATTACAAGAAATGAGGTTGGCATCTACCAGGTTTTCCATTAAGTTCCAGGTCACAGACAAATAAAGGAAGTATGTTAGAAAAAAAAACCTTTTTAAAAATAATTAGGGAGATGTCTGTTTTGTTCACCAGATGGAAAATCAGTAGTTGTGGGTGGTCTGTGCTGGATGGGGCATCTCACAATTGGCAGAACTATGCCTTTAACTTTTAAAGTCCTGGGACAAAATGTGAAAGTAATTGACTGTTCCGAATGCTCTCTCTCTCTGGATACCTAGCATGCTTTTAAAACCAAGATTTGGTGAGTTTCTGACTTTTTTTTTCCTACGAATGCTCAAGCTGTTGTGTCTAGTATTAGGCCAACTGGATATATTTTTGGTAGCTGTTTAGTGGGGCTGTTGTCTTTTGTGTTTATGCCTGTGTATGCCTGGACCTGCCTGCACACAACTGAAATGCCACAGCTTTATACTTAATTGTCCATTAACACAAGATTTTCATAATATTGTTGGTGTTTGCTGCGTTCAGGATATATATAGCTGTGGGTTAACATTATTTGTTTCCTTCCTCTAGTTCATTCCATTTTAAGGAATTTAGATCTATCTGCATACTAAAGAAAACAAAGTTGCAATCTCATTTTCACAAACAAGAAGGAAGTTCCTGGTTTAAAATAATTGAGGCATTTGCAAAAGTATTAAAAATCCACAGGATTTTTTTTTAATGTGAATAAATCCAAATGTGCGTGTGTGGATAGTATGTTTAAGATATGCATATTAATTACAGTAATTTATGAACATATTAGAATCTTCTTGGTGCAATTTGTAATTTTGCTTGCTGTTTCAGAACTCATACTTTATCATTTCAGATTAATTTGAGAAAACAGTATTTCAAATGTGGAAGATGGGCTAGAAAATCCTTGTATTCACATTAAGAATAACAGATTTTATTATCTGCACTGCCATAAGAATGTATTCTGTTCAGTGGTGACCTCTGAAAGAATGAGACAGAACCCATTTATATCACAGGAGGCAATTGCTTTATATTTACCTTACTTTACAGACAATTTTTTTGCAGTTATCTATATGAGTGGCCACAGAGAATTGTATGTGTGTGTTATATCTATATTGTAGCTTGTGTTAAACTGATCCCCGCACTTATTATGTAGAAGCATTCTTGAAGATAAGTGAGGCACTCAACTTAGTGCCTTCTTTGTAAAATCCCTTTTGCTATGCATGACATGTACTCCGTATTTTTTTCCTTGCAGTAAATTATAAAGCTTTTTTCTTTCCATGAATCTCCTTCCAAGAAAACACATACAGCCTAATAACACTCGCCTTGAGGACCATGCATTGCCTCCACTACAAAGCCGTGTTTTCATTGAAGAGATAATTATAATATGGTTTAATGTTCTTGTCAACCCCGAAACACTGTCCCTAAAGAGTGCTATTCTGGTGCATGTCTTTTTGAAGAGAGCTGAATGTGGCTAAGAGAACATACACATAGCCACACACTTTTCTGATAAACCAGGACACATTTTTAATGCAATAAATACTCTCTAAAAAGAATTATATGTTTTCTAAGGTATTAATTCAGAACTGCATCCACCACCAGATTCCAATGCTAAAAATACAGAACATTTTCTTGAATTTATTTATTTTACTTTTTTCTCTCCCCATCTCCCATAATATTTATACACTTTTAATCCATATGAGAACATAAACTCACAATAATAATTAAAATGTTTTTAATGTGCTTTGAGGCACAGACTTCAGATGAATAAAAATGCCCAAACTGGAACACAAATGGTTCTTCCCAGGCAACAAATACGCTTGGCTGTTAATATGCTGTAATTTTCTGCTTTACTTAGTAAAAACAGCAATTACTTATTTGTTCCATATCCCCCCCCAGCACAGATGCTCCTCAGTCTGTCCATGTTCCGAGCACCAAGGGGCTGCGTGCGCGGGGCCGCGCGTGCCTGTGCTGAGTGCAGCGCGGGGCAGGTTTGCTCCCCACATGCTGCACTGCTGGCAGTGTTATTTATTTGCCACGGATGCTGCTTTGCCACCAGCCCAAGACAATGGTGTGCTGGAAGCGGCTGGGGTTCTGAAGGCCTTGCTTTGAGCTGCCTCCCCTGCTGAAGGCAAGTGTTTCCAGGTGCTTTGCCACGCTGACCTTGTGAAGAGCTGGACAGTCACACCAGTTAAGGCTGAAGTCCAGTTGAAGAAATCTTTAATGCAGTTTTCACTGTCTTGTCTTTTGTGGTGGTCTGGTGGTTGGGAACAGTGTCTGGTGCTGCTAAAAGCAACAGTCAGAAGAAAAAAAGGCTTTGAGGGAAATGGAATCACAGGGTGGCTGAAGGCAATGCACAATTCCCCTTGACTTCGGGCTGTCTGGGATTTCCCCTTTGGGTTTCAAAGATCACTTAAAGGCTGACACACCACAAAAAGTACATATGACCAAAAAAAACCCCCAAAAAGCTAAGGACAACAGAACTCCCTCACTCCTCACACTGTTAGTGTAGACAAGAAATTGTGTGGCTCAGCACAATGCAACCTGCCGCTGAATCAGGTGCCTGGGATCTTGAATTTAATACCTAATTATTTTTAAAAGCTACTGTAAAACGAGGAATATGAGAGAATATGTTAATTAATTGAAAGGCATTCTAGTAGATATTTAATTAGCATAATTCTGGAAAGGTAGTACAAAAGAAACACAATCCCTGGCAAAAGTGTATCATTTGAATCTTCATTGCAGTTATCTCATCATAAGCAATCAATTTGCTTGCTCTGAAGCCAGTGGGCTTTTTTTTTTTTTTTTTCCTTTGAGGAGGAATTACAAAGTAAGGCGTTAAATTAATATTGTGAATAATCTCTCTAGAGAAACTTTTCACTGCAAAAATTTCCTCAACAAGCAAATGTTAAAACGTTTATGATGCACAGTTTAAAAATATCCTTGAGATTTTCCCCACAGGTTTATATGTTCAAGATAGAAAGAATAAGCAAGTGTTTCTAGCAGAATTAACATTTTACCATCATGACAAGTATGTTTTAGTTTCCCCACTATTCTTCTTTCTCTTTTTTTGATGGAAGAAAGAAATAGCCAAAAATTACAAAACCTTAGTTAATGAATGCAGATGCAAAGGGGTGCAAGAATGAAGAATGCCATTTTCCCATTGCCCCTTCTTTTCATAGCTTTGAATTTGTTACTATACACACTACCTTTAGAGTTTGTTTCTTTTCACAAGATACACTGTATTCCCACCTAATTTTTTAAAATGCAAATCAGCACTTAACATTTTGTTAAGTCTTGGATTTGGGGTTGTTTGGTTTTGTCTTTTTTCCTAAACCATCCCTTTTCTTTTTTGAACAAAAAACTTAGTGGGATTAAATATCTGACAGAAACATAGAGGACTTTGCCAATAGGTAAATATACATTAGTTTGGTAGTTGTAATTCCTCTTTTTTTTTCTTTTTTTTCTGCCAGGCTACATATTCAATTCATTTTAAATTTTGTTTTGTCTTGTTTTAGCTATGATTATGTCACATATAAATCCACTGTCACATTAGATGCTACTGTAGTCACACCTAGTGATTTCTGTCCAACAGACAAGTATTTTTGTTGCTATGTGTCCTCACAAGTGTCCCTCTCTGAAAATGACTGTATGGAGGGATACTTCCCTCCAGCCTGTTTTGTGCAGTCCTCTTGCTGCCAAGAAGCACTACATGCCAAGGCAATGTTTCTGCTCTGCTCTTAACATATCCTTAATATTCCACTCACCTTTTCCGTGGACCCTGGCAGATAAGGAATCATTAAGCTCTAAGTGCTCTCAGTGTTTTATTTAAGTAATCTTGATTTCCAGCACTTAATATTTGGGAAGGCACTTAACTTCCAGATCACATCCAAATGTTGATGTGGAGAAAGCAACTGCACGGAAGGCTGCATTGTTGAATGCTGATGGCCAAATCTGGTTTAAGTATGTAAATACTCTCTCTGACTGTGTTTCCTCTGGAAATCCCCATTGGTTGCATACTATTGTGAAATGCAAGCTGGTTCACTGATATTTCCTTGCCTTTTAAAAGACTGGAACAAAATTTTGCTGAAGTTCTCTTTTGGTATTATTAACATTGTTTTCTTTTATGATTCTGGCATTCTTTCAGCCTTTGTACCTCCCTGCACACAGCATTCTTAGAAGTGTTCTTTTGTAAGGGGACCTGGCAAAGTCTTGCAGCAGCTCAAAGCAGCTTCATTAAGGCTGGAGAGTAAAATATTCAGAAGTTAGGAAATGTCAAAATTAAGAAAGCTGATGTAGTTAAGTTCAGCCCCCTTATATATTTGCTTGGTAGCATAGTCTTTTAAAATTAAGATCACACATAGCTTTTTCCACAGGACCCCTGCCTCAGCTAGTGAACAAGATGGACGATGCTGAGTTAATGAGCAGTTATTCAATATTTTGTTTTCTCCTAATTTTTCAATGTGTAGCCCTAGGCCTTATTTACTGCACACTATTGAAACCCTGCTGTGAAGACAGAATTGGTAATTTCCTTATGAGCTTTTCTATGGCACTTATTGCTATAAATATCTGAATGCTTAACAAACATTAATTAATTTATCTTCAGAAAACCCTCACAATAAAAAGGGCTGGTATTACTTCTGTTTTACAAATAGGAGCTAAGGCATATGGAGGTGAGAGTCATGAGTGTCCCATAAATTTGGGTGCTTTGTTGTCAGCTTAAAATTAGGGAAGTAGAGATCTCTCTTCACCTGCACTATTTTAGTTTTGAACATCCAAATAATTTTAATTCTGTGCTGAGTAGAAACTTCTAAAGAGACTCACAGATCATCACAAAAGTTGACTTCACTACACTTGAGAAGAGGTGGAAATACTTACTGTTCTAAGTGAACAGGGAATCACCTAAACCTAGACAAGGGGAAGTACTGCAGAATACCATTCCTTAAATCACAGACTTTTCATGGATTTAGTATCCTTACTGTGGCTTTCAGGAAAGTTGTTTCTTCCACTCAAGATTCAGAACTCTTAGCCCTTCAGGTTAGAGTCACTTATCTAAACTACTGCATCCAAAAGCAGTTTGGAATTTGACCTAATTAGGCAAGACCCTTCCAGAAGAGGACAGAAACAAAAACGTTGACAGGAATGTCCTCTTACTTTAGAAGTTGCTTAGTGATAAGAAGCAATGGCATGAGTTTGTTCCTATTTTTGAGGTTATTCAAGCCTGTATTTTCAAAACACTGCTTTAACCAGTAATGGGTTAAACCATGACTTCCTAGAAGAATAGGTAGAGGGTGTCACTTGTTACGATGCAGACCCAGTTTCCATCCTTGCTCCAATTATTTATCAAAGTAATTGGTATTAATCAAGTATTGGTTACAGTAAAAAAGTAGCTTTTGGTTGAATCTCATAAACTGTCCTCACAGGTCATGCTTGGGCTTCTGTGGATCGTCCACCTCAGATGGAGTGAATATGTAACTGTGTGCCAGTGAGCAGCATTTCTGTGTGTCCCCCAGAAGGGGCAAGACCTTAAAAAACCTTAAAATGAACACACAAACAAATAAAAAACCTCTCATGTTCCTACAGACAATAATCTTTCTTAGCAGTCATGATTAAGGTCTGTCCCGTAGAACATCTCTGCGGGAATATATTATTGAAGAGAGTTTCATAAACTGTGTGCCCTGAGGGCTGAATTTGGATTACACAGAAAAGTCAAATTGGCTATTTCCTAACTTTCTGTTAGTTTACCTCACAGTCTTTGCAGAAATATTTTAGTGGGTTTTTTGCAGATTGCTAAGAGGAGATTTTGGCCTGAAATGATACTGGACCCCTCATGATTTGTCAGCATGGCTTCCGAGCTGGAGAGCACCAAGCTGTGGGGGCCAATGTGCAGGTAGTGCTGCAATATTTCACTGACCAATATGCATATGGTACCAAGATATTGGGCACTGATGCACTGTTGGTGTCCTCTGCACAGGTGTTTTGTCTCCTCAGAGTGGCCTGGGGTCCCTGGGCCATGGGCCTCTGCCCCTTTTGTCCCCAGAGCATAGTCCGTACCTGGTGCTGTCTGTGGGTGGGAGGGTGCCATGCTGCTTCTTCAGCATAGAGCCAGGGCAGGCAGACAGGAGCCTTGTCCTCCTAAGAGCAGGGAACAGAAGACAGGACTGCAGGGAGTGGAAGGAAATGGGGATTGCAGTGCCTTTAGGGCCCCTTTCTGCTGCAGCTTTTCGTCACAATGTCTGAGCCCCACTATGAGCAGATCACAGGAGCTGCTGCCTGCCAGAGTCCCATTTACTGTCTAACAACTGAATTATAGTTGGTGGAGCTATAACACTTCTGGATTTTTCTTATGGGGGGGATCTCTGCAACTAAAGATGCCCAAGAGCAGCAGGGCCATTGCAGGTGATATGATGCTTTCTGCTGCAGAAGAACCTCACTCTCTGAAACTGCCTGTTACCACTGTAAAGGTCTTAGAACTTTAACCTGAAGTGGACATGTAGTCCTGGCATTTCCCTTCCCTGCTTGCAGGAGAATAGCATGCAACTGAAACTGAGAACTATATGGCAACTTAGGCCACAGTATGATCCCACTGTAGATAGCCCAGCCCACCTCCATGAGGGAAGCTGAATGTGGAGAATGATGTTGCTGTGCTAATGGAGAAACAAAACTTTCTGCAGGCTTCATGGAGAAAAATTGCTATTTTTTCCAGTCTGCTTTGGTTGCAAATTCCAAATTTTAAAAGAATGAATTCAAGCTCTAGGCAATGATACCCCTCTCCAGTGCTCAGGTGCAGAGCTCACTAGATGTGGATGTTTGAGAGGTTTTGATAACAAAAAGATCAGTGTTGCTGATGCAGACCCCCTGCTATTGGAAAACCAGAGTGTTGGACTAACAAATTATCACACAAGAAGTCTGCAATTGAGGAAAGACTCGAGTGTCATGATTGTAACAATCGTTTGCATCTTTCTACAGCAAAAAGGCTGTTTAATCATGTTGAATTTCAACCTTGTGTTCAGATAGTGGGGTCTCACATTACTGTCTTTGTGAAGAAGAGTTGTCACTTCTCTGATCTAGGTTGTTCTCACAACAAAGAGGCACTAAGGCTTTCTGTTTGAATTAGAAGAAACAGAGGAATTTCATTTGGTGCTACGCTGTGCAACAGTTTCCCTAAAGTTGAGCCTTTACTAATTGGTACTGAAATGAAAATTAATCTGTGTGAGAGAAGGGAATTCAGAGCTCAATTTTAATTATTGCAGAGAAAGCAAGCAAAACTGTGCTTGAGCTGTGCAAAAGCATGGCCTAGAAGTAAAATGCTCATCTCGAGCTTGTTAACTGGAACTGATGTCCTGGAACAGCAGCTGGTAGCTAGGTCATATCTGTGCACTTTGGAGCCAGCCATGCTGGTTGAGAGTGGCACTGCTCCCCTCCTCACTGCTGCTCCAGGAGGGGCGATGGCTCCCATATGTCTGCCTGGGAGAAGTTCAATACACGCTAATGGGGCTCACAGGGGCACTGATGCAGTCCCTTCCCACCAGCGCAGCTCTGGAGGCAATCGCATCCGGACCTGGGTGATCCCAAGCACCCCAGGTTGATGCTGTCCCAGGTTAGGTTCAGAAGAGGATGTCTGCCTGCAGCTTTCAATCACTGAAAGCAGTAGGTGTCCTGCTGGTATACCTTTTATGACCTCTGCTGAGCACAGAGCTCCCTGGAAAGCATTTCATGTTCCTTTTCTCCCTGTTTGTAGCTGAACTGCATAGGTTTTCCTTCCACATGGGTACTCAGTCAATGGAAACACATATCTCATCATAATAAAAGTGTTTGTTTTTTACATGTCTCCATGAAGAGCAAATTCATCCTCTGACTGATGGGGTACATCGCTACAAAGCCTCTGTTTAGATAACATTCAAGCTGGTTGATAAACGTAAAGGAAAGTATCCAGGGTTTTGGAAAAGGACACTTATTTCCTCTTGATATTTCTGTTGTTTAAAGAAAAATTAATGGGTTTCTTTTCTTTTGTTTTTCTTTCTTTCCTTTCTCTCTCTTCCCTTTTTTCTTATTTTCATATTTCTTTTTTTATATTAGTTGCCTTTTTGAAAATAGAGGGCCAGTGAAACGAAAACAATAGATCCAGCTATGCCTATATTTCTTTGCCTCCCCATTTTGACTGGAATAGCAAAATAGCTTTGACAGTGGGTTTGAGGTTTTTTATAAAATTTATTCTTTCTTAAAAAAATATCAACCAGCCCTAGTGAGTAATGGCTTTAGAGTACTCCTGGAGGTTGTTCGTAGGCAGCAGTAAGATGGTGATGAGATTCTGCTGCAGCAGTTCGTAGGCTGTACCCTTCCTATTTGCAAGGAGGTCATGGGGAAACAAAATGCTGAAGTCATAGCCCCTGTGAAATGTGGAATTATTGCTCCCCCCAACATTGGCTGTTACTGTAAGGGGCAAAACTAACCACAAGTGGAGAAGCAGAGTAAGAAAAGATCACACCTTTTGCAATCTCTTTTCTGAAAGAGTTGTAAGATTTGATTTATGTTAGCAAATGGCAATACATGCTGGGTTTTACAAAAATATTTTTTAAAGGACATACAAAAACTTGAAAATCTGGTGACAGAAATACAGGTGTCCATCTGATTCTTTGGCAAATGCTCATTTCCACTCTTTTTCCACTCTGGAACCGTGGCATTGTCTTTGTCCTGCATATTTAGAGGGACTTAGGCAGAAGAAAACAAGAAGGGCTGAACTTCACAAAAGCTGTACTTGGCAATTATCTTTGCCAATGCTAAAGTCTATTAACTGTTGGGGTTTTTTTCTCCAATAAAAAGTAGAAATTAAATCCTACTGTGCCCATTGGAGATGTTTTTCAAAGGAAGAGTTACTGATGAGCTATTCTTCCATGATTGTGCTGGTTTCTCCAAATAACAACATTGCCGTGTGTTTTTCTCAAAGTGAGTAATTTGCATAGCATGCTTTTGGGGGTTTCTGCTGCTGCCAAAGCTAATTTAATACTCATTAAAGTACTGAGCAAGTCTAATCCAAAGCCTTATGTGCCTTCAATGCAGGCCCATAAAATGTGCAGATTTGCTCTTGCTGGGCTGCTCCAGGGAAGGCATGCTGTGGAAGGAGGGGGTTGGTGTGCATCCTGCTATCACAGAGCTGCCACTGCATAAGGGGGAGTTCGGACAAGATTCCCATCACCGTGGGCAGGGGCATCTATCCTCTGGTAGCAATCCTAGCTGCTGAAGCTGCAAATGGAACCAGGATCCAGTTATGATGATGATGATCCCATCGCAGCAGGCTGCTCAAGCCATGTGACTGGAATTCCAGGAGGAACAGCTGGTGTGGCCTGGTGTAATGCCATGTTTGCCCTTTGCCTTGTGCCCAGAGAGGTGCTGGCTGTGCCCCCCACCTGCCCTGCTTTTCGGGAGTGGAGCCCAACACCAGCTCTCCCCTGACATTTCCATCTCGTGCGGAGTCTCTGCAATGGGTGAAATGTGAAATCATTGCACTGCCTTTGCTGTACATGGGGGTGAGGATTTACCCAGCTTGCTGTAAGTGTCGAGCAACCCAGCGGCCCGCACTGTACACCAGGGTTCAGGCGATCCTCCGCGAGCAGACATCCGAAGGTGGCCCAGGCACCGTGCAAACAAAGCCACACGCCTGGGCGATGCCAGCCGTGGCTTCTCCTGACGGCATGAGTGCTGCCGGGAGCACGGAGGGGCCGCGACTGCCATCGCCCGCCCCAGTGACCTCCGTGATGGCAGCTGCGGTGCCGACTCCTCTTTTGGCTCGCGTGTGCTCCCCACACCTGGAATAGCGTGAATTAGGACATGGCGGCGCCATAAACACCTGCGCAGCTGTGCGAGGGCGAGAGGCAGCCGGGGGCTGCTCCAGCTCCTCGCCGGGGTTGCCTCACTCCGGACGGGACACGGACCCCGTCCCGCGCTTCACCTGCAGCTTCGGGGCTGTCTTCTCGCAGCTCGTGGTTGTTTTCCAGCCTGGGAAGCGGCGCTGTCCGCGGCGGCTGCCGGCGGGCGCGGTATGAGCCCGGCCGCGCTGCCCGGCGCAGGGGCGCCGCTAGATGGCAGTGCCGGCCCGGCGGAGCGGCCGCGCCCGGCCCCGGGCCGGCTCGGAGCCCGGAGCTTCTGCCGGCACCTCAGTGCCGCTCTCCGGACACAGCTGCCGCCAACACTTTACTCTTTATTTACCTATTTGTTAATTTAATAATTTATTAAATATCACGCTATTGTGAAGTATAGATAAATTGTTCCCTGCCAGTCGCGGAAACAGCAGCAACGCAGGGCCCTTTCCAACAAGCCAGGATCTCTTATGTCCCTTCTGAACCAAGCCATTCTGTGATTCCAGGAAAACATTAATTCCGAGGCTGTTCCAAGCTGGCATGATGGAGAAGCAGAGACAAAATGTCAAGTGACACTATCTAAACGCCGTAGGCCAAAGTCTCTCGTGTTACAGAGACACGCTGCCATTTAAAGGAATCACACTGTTCTGTTACAACAGAGATTAGGGCTAGAGAATTTTATGGGTGATCATAGTCATATAATATTCAGGAAATTCCTAATTTTCTATTGGAAAGGAAGGAATAAGTCTCCTTGAACCACCACCTCCGTGAAGTGATGGCTGTCTGAGGCAACTCTGCTTCTGCTGTTTGGTGAGATGTTCAAAGCCTAGATGCGAGAGTGATTCATCTCTGTGCTTCTGGGTTGAGATAACAGCATCACAAACCCGGCTGTTAAAGTTAACCTGTACACTGCATAAGGACAACAGATGGAAATTCTGGTGTAGAGCCACTGCAAAAAATAAAAACATGTTTCAAAGGGAAAAGGAGCTTGTATTTCTGTGTTTGAACCTTTGATCTTCGCTCACATCTGAAGGGAAGAGTAGACCTTTTGCTGAAGACACATGGTTTTGCATCTGTGAAAACACAGCTGTATAGAGCAAAACAAAACTGGTGCAAAACACAATGGGTTTGCTGTGTCAGTTTAACTGGTGGTGCTAAGATGCTTTAAAAATAGTGGGATTTTTTGTAGACTCTTTCAGAAAGTCTCTGTCTTTACACATTGTTTGTTGAGATTTTACTCTGTGGATTTTAAAGCTCATCAGTGATCAAGAGACAGCTGCTACCTGAATATTTAAAGTGAACTCATGGGAAAGTCTGGCAGTCCCTCAACAGTCCTGTTTTAACAGTTCCCAAAAAAATATAAATGAGAGCATCAAAATTTACAAGAAAATCCACGCTGGAAAAAAACACCTTGATTCTGAGAAAAAAACCCAACTGATCTGTTATCAATGTTGAGATTCTTAACGAGGTACATGCTGTGTACAGCTATTTCATGGTAACATACTGCTTTATCTGAGTTGCCCCAAAGCACCCCCTGAAAGTAAAGGGACGTCACCCGATGTCCTCAGTCACATCGTTTTGCATTTGAGCGTGATGGCAAAGCTGTTCCCGGATGCCTGCCTGTTGTCTTCTGCCTCCCTGCATTTGCAGCTTCACATCGCTGTCCCAGCAGCGTTCCCCACAGCCCTGCTGCCTCACTGCATAGCCCAGCACTACCTGTCCCCCCTGCACCAATCTGTGTGTCCCCCCAGCACTGCCACAAGCACACTTGTGTCAGGAGCCTGGCAGCACCGCTTGTTTTCTGCCTTAAATCCCTGCTCACTCCAGTTGGCTTTTTATGAAAGACAAAGAGGGGCTAGAAATGAGGATGGCTAAATGGCAAGATGCAAATTTATTTCTTAAAATAGAAAGAAATCTCTTCCAACCTAGTCATTCTGAAGTATTCTCTTATTTCCTAACCACCAGATTAATTTTTGGACAGAGAAGGAATCTGGCTTTGTTTTTCTAATTCTCGACATCATCACAACAACGTTTTGCTCTTAAAATTGATCCATCCTGGAGCCTTACAATAAATTTTCAAATGTGTTTGGGTTCCTAAACATGCAGCTGGCACTTAATAGGATTTTCAAAAGAGCATAAGCAGGTCAGACATCCTCCCATCCACTGAAATCGGTGGGATTTAGGCACCTATCTTGCTCAGTTGGTTTTGAAAATCCTGCCAGGTGCCTGTCTGCATCTTCAGTTGCCCTGGAAAATCTGGTCCCCATCTATTTCCGTGACACCACCCCACCCCACCTCACCCCCACGGCTCCCACGAATATTTGTCTTTCGTCTCTGTCTCCTGCACTCTGGCCTGTATTGATGCTAGAGTCTCCTCCTTTGTAGTTCCTAACACCAGGGACGTCCCTCTCCTTTCTCTATACCAAACTGGCTCTTCAGCTGGTTAAAAGCTCAGTTGAGCAGCTATGAGTGTTCCCATATTTTTCAAATTAGTTTTCCTCTCCTCCTAATGATTTTTAATTCTTTCGTGGTGTTGTTTTGACTGTGTAAAGCATCTGAGGGTAAAACACATGGTGCAAACGGGCGTGAATGAGGGAAGCTGCCTGTTATGCCGCTGTTAGGCTTTTTGTGTCTCTAGGCTGAATGCAAGATAGGGAATTAATTTCAGCCTGTCCCTCTGCTTCCCTTGGAATGGTAAAGTGGTCAATGGGATGTATATTTAAAGACGAGAAAATTGGTATTTTAATTTCTGTTTCGACTTCGGTGACTCACTGACTCTCCTCGTGCAAGCAGTTCCCCATCTGTAAAATGGATCCCCGGGTCCCCGTTTGCACGGATACGGAGCACGGGTAATTAATTAGTATTTGTGCAGCCCTTTGAAAATGCTCAGACAGAAGGTCCTGGAAGGTGCTGCGGGTTGGCCTGGGGCTGAAGAGGCTCACCTCGGAGCCCTGCCGCTGTCAGAGCCCCTCGGGGCTAGGACAGGAGCTGAGGATCCAGAGAGAGCTGCTGGCCAATTCCTTCACCGGAGATATTTTCCATTTTCTTCAGGAGAAAACAAATTGGAAAGGGAGTTATCGGTGCGCACGCCTCCCTCACCGCGTGTTGCCTTCTCCTTTCCCAGGAATAACAACAGCTTCATTAGCAAGCTGACAAAAAAAAAAAAAAAA